>CM031858.1:135529141-135660845 GCA_018697195.1 Certhia americana | reverse complement strand
TTTTTTTTTGCCACTTAATATTTTATTGCCTGGTCTACATTTTGGGAAAGAAAGCCCTTCAGCTAAACCCAATATGTTTGTAAAATCTAATATAAATTAAATATAGCATGGTTTCCTTTTCAAGATTGTTTTTAGTTCAGTTATGAGGATTTAACATAAGTTGCCATCATGTGTTTCTAAAGAAATATTGCTTATACTGCTTCCAGGGTATCCAGAATCTTACATTTTTCAGATATGTATTTAAAGAAGAGAAGCATAATATCCCAGTTAGAAGTGCTGGTGAGTACATTTACTTTACAGTTCTACCTTTTTTCTCACTAGTTACTCTCAGCTGGCCATGAATTTTAGTTTTGTGAGAGTATGAGAAATCTTTTACATTTCCAAGGTTAAAATGGGCTGAAAGATTTAAAATTTGCTTTTCTAAAAGCAAGAACATATAAACAGAATCACAGAACCAAGGAATAGTTGAGGTTGGAAGGGATCTCTGGAGGTCCTCTAACGCAACCACTTGCTTAAAGTATGGCCAGTTAGACCAGAGTACTCAAGACTGTGTCCAGCCAAGTTTTGATTATTTCCAAACATTAAGAATCTACAGTATCTCTATTGGAACAGGCTCTTAAAAATGTTCAAGCACATTTACAATAATTAAAAAAAACCCCAAAACCCAAAACCTACCCTTTTTCTCAGTCTAAATGGAATTTCTTTATTTCTGGTTTTTTTTCCTGCTGCTTTTTGCCCTTTCACAAAACGCCACTCAAGATTTTGGCTATGTCATTTTAATTCTCTCTCATTGGATATTTACTTATATTTACAGGATCCTTCTGAGCCTTCTCTACTACAGCCTAAACATACAAGTCCTCTCCTTGTATGCCTCTCAGTGTCTCCTTGTATGACAGATGCTTCCTTCAATCCCTTACTCATAGGGTCATAGAATATCCTGAGCTGGAAGGGACACAAAAGAATATCAAGTCCAAACCCTGGCCTGCACAGGACAACTCCCCAAATCACATATTCTTATACATGTCCTTCCACTAGACTCACATCTGTATGTTCATTTGCTCCTTTGCAGGGGAGACCAGTGCCCAGGATGTGCCTCATGGTAGAGAGGAAAAATCACCTCTGGCAAGCTGTTGTTGATTCCTTTCCTGAGGCAGAACGTGATGCTGTTGACATCCCTTGGTGCAAAGGCATATTATTGACTTGTGTTCAACAAGTTTACCACCCTAACTAAAGTCAAGACAAACAACATCCAGTGCCATCCTCTTGCCCATAGAACCACTTGTTGTGGAAAGGTGTCAGGTTGGTCAAGCATGATTTTCACTTCAAAAACCCATGTGAACTTCTTCTCTTTATGTCCTTAAAATGTCTGGCAGCATTTACAGGGGTTATTTGCTCCATCACCTTCTCAGTAATTGAGGTAAGTCTGCATAAGCTGTAAGTCCCCAGATACACCTTCTCACTGTTCTTTAAGAGAGGAGTGACACCTTCCAGGGGTGACATGTGCTTTCTTTTGGTCCTCAGGAACCCCCCCCAGTTTCATCTATTGGTGCATCCCATCATGGCCCATGGACTTGCATATGCCATTTGATCAAATGGTGCTTAACCTGGTCCTCCTCCATGGGTAAGTTTTCCTTGCTCCAGATTTTCACATACGTCTCAGGGGCCTGGATTCATGAAGGCCGGGCTTACCAGTGTAGTCCAAGGCAAATAAGGTAGTAGGCACCTTGATCCCATGTGCTTTGTCACTAGGACCCCTATTCCAGTCAGGAGTGGATCTGTTTCTCCTAATCATATCTTCATTTTGCTACCAATAAATTCATAGAAGTTTTCTCCCTGCTCTTTACATAGCTCACCAAATTTAACTCTAGAAATGTTTGCCTTGCCCATCTCTTCATGCTCAGTCTGTTTTTATATTCCTCCTGTTTCACCTGTTCTTGCTTCCACCTCCTCTATGATTCCCTTTCATACTTGCATTTTGTCAGGATGCTCTTGTTCATCCATGCAGGACTCCTGCAAACTGCCTTTGCTTGATTTCCTGCACATGAGCATGATCCATCCTTGAGCTTGGAAGAGGTGATCCTCAAAAATCAACCAGCTCGCCCGGACTGCTCTTCTCTCCAGGACAGTATCACATGATATTTCTCCAAGCAGATCTGTGAAGAGGCCAAAGTCTTCTCTCCTGGAGTCGAGGGTTGTGATCATACTGTATTACATTGTGTAATCCTTCTGTCTACCTGGATCTTTCTACTATGGAAACAAACGTACTTGGAACAGAGTATCTCATGATGGTTACTGCATATATATAAGGTATCAAAATAAAAATATTTCCTTTTTTTTTTTTTTTTTCTTGGTCAGATTTGTCTATTTTAAGACATTTGTTTCATCTACAATCCAACTACCTTAGTACCAGCTAATGAGACTTCTATACTCCTTTAATTAAGAAAAAAAAATTACATCCATGGTAAATGATGGATGAAGGAAAATCCTTTTATATAATTTTATATCACACTTAAATCTCAATTCCATTTCAAAGCTCAAAACCTAAACACAAATGTAAATCAAAAAAGATTGCCTTTCTCCTTAAGGTGGCTGTATTTTTGGTAGCCTGGCACTGAGAACTGTCTACAGAAAGCTGAAGCTGATACATTTTCCTCACTTTCTGTCCTCTTAGCTTTTGCCACAACTTTGTTCATTCTGGTAACACAGGGAGAGTGCACAGGTGTTGCATATCATATATGTCAGAAAATCTTCTCTTCTGAGCTTAGAAAGTGCAGGAACATTGACTGCTGTAACAATAATTGTGCCATTAAGGATACACCAGTAGGTAACAAGAAATATAAAATTTTTGTGTAGAAATTTACTTGAGGAAATAGAAAAGAGCCAGAGGAAAGTTAAATCCCTTTCCTTCCTCTCCTTTTTTTAGTATCAAGGACATACAAAAGTCAACAGGGAGGAAAACGTCTAGCATCAAGCAATAAAAAAAGCTTTGTTTAAGGATGCTTCTTTTGTATTTTCTCTTTCAAAAATGCTAGGCAAAACTGAGGACAGAAAGTCATTCCCACCATCCCATGCCAGAAATAATCAAAAGCCAAAACCCAGGGAGATCAGGAGCCTCAGAGCAGCTTGCCAAGGAAATTGCTAAGAGAGTCACAGAAAATCAAGAAGTTTTCCAGAGCTATAGAAATTTCCTACAGAGGTGTGAAAGACCAAAAGAGATGGGAAGCAGCAGGCCAGTAACAATGAAAGAAGAAACAGAAAATCTGGTTCTAAGCAAGAGAAAAGCCTTGGCAGGCATCAAGAGAAGAAGGACAAACTTAAATGTTATCACTCAAGCCAGGATAAATCAAATATTCAAAATACTCTGTCTGCTTCAGGGGCAAGCTTAGATACAATCTAATGGGAGGATACTGTTCCAACCTGGAAATCCTTACAGCTCATGGATGCAGTTCATGGATAGTAATGTTTCCAGAGAGAAACAATTGGTGGATGGATAGTGCCAAGATGCAAAAATCAAAGAACATTTGTTATCCCTCTTTTCATCACAAGAGAAAGCATTGTGAAAGATGGAAGGTCTGTTTTCTGCACATTTTGCTCCACATCTCATGTCAAGCAAAAACCTGCAGATATATTGGCTAGTATCATCTCAAGGAACCGGACTAAGTCAGAAAAGAGCCCTTAACCCATCTCCCCATTGGAGAGTACAGCTCTGACCATTTCTTCACCCTTTTTATTATTTCCTATAGATTGATAAGACAAATGCTTCCTAGCTCAGCTGGAAGTGTGGCTGGGTAGATGAGGGATAGGTTGGATTCTGAAGTGATAGCTTTCCATTAGTTAGTGACAGGTGAGAGTCTCAGAGCACTGAGCCAGAAGGAAGATGTGCGTTGCAGGAGGCAAAAAGGGTCTTTTTATCTTATGACCCTGTTGGGAATACAAAGGACAAACTTCATGGGATAGCCGTGGGAAATACATCTGACTGTAACTGGTAGAGATGGAGTGAAAGTAAGTGTCCTGCAGACTCTTTACACTAAAGGCTAAACTTTTGTCCCAGGTCATCAGAGAAAGGAATCAAAAAGCCAAAGTTCCTGTTTCTCACCAAAATTATGGTATGATCCTAAAATCTGGAGAGTGAGACAACTCTCTCTTGCAAACTGGTCACAAAATCATTGACAGGTTTGTAGACCATTGGGGATTGTGTTTCACTCTCCCTTGCACAGACGGTTCTCTGAAACATCCCGGGATGCACCTCCAGGGAGCGGTACAGACCGATGTCTCAGGGGCAGGCATCGCGCAGCCCGGGCAGGTGCCCGGGGCAGGGAAGGCTTTCCCGACTGCATTCCTGAGCCAGAGTTCCCCCACGGTGCTGTGTGCTGTCCTACTGCCTTGGACAGACACCTGCTGGAAGGCACCAGGAGAAAGACAAAACGTGTGGTGAGAGTAGGATTATTTAAGGTCGTTGCAAGAGGAACGCGAGAAAACTCCCGAGCACAGATGGCTAGAGAGCCTTCACAAAGCCAGGGAAGGAAGGCACTGCTGCAGGCAGAGCCTCGTTGACAGCTTGAAGATAAGTGCTTTGAAAAAATTACCTCATTGCTAGAATACAGCTAGTGCTGGTGTGCACTCTGCTGCTATTACCAGATTATACTGGCAAATATTTTCTCAATGAGGCAGTTACATGCAGAGGTGACAGCATCCCAGCCAAAGGCAGCTGAATCCATCTGCACTTGTTTTGTTTAATTTTGTCTTCAATGATTTCAATCAGTATTTTATTGTTTTCATGTTAAAAGTGCATCTGGTCTCACAAAACATTACCAAGCTAGGCTTTTCTTAAGAGAAAAATCAAGATAAGAAAGAAAATCGCAAAATAATTTGTAAGAATAGTAGAATTGTATTTTAAACACAACGTAAGGAAAACTCTGTTGTACCTAAAAATAATAATAATAATGAAATATATTTAAAATGCTTTCATTTGAGTTTTATTACTGGCAATAATAACAGCTTTAGAGACAAAGAATAATTAAAGACACATGTAGGTTTGGGGTGGATAATTAGTATCTGCCAGAATTAGCTGTATGAGAAATGAAACAATATATACTGCATCTTATCTGTGGTTGCATTAAATTAATTTGATTTGTGCATTTGCAATAAATCTCCCATAAAATCTTCAAGGAATAACTTGCTGCTTCTTTCTTTCTTTAAAAAATAATCTGGTTTCATTTATAACATAAAAGTGGTATGCATTCTTTTAATTTCAACTAATCTGGCATCTGGCTTTTATTTTTCTGTTTATAAGAGAAAATGAAAAAAACACAAAATATTCTCTTCAACAGCCCTTCATGATATTAAGTGCTATTCTACTTACATCCTGAGATTATCTTTGTTGTTTAGAGCATGGTGCTAATAACACCAAGGCTATGGGTTTGTTCCCTGCATGACTCACTCATTTAAGAGTTGGATTTGATGATTTTTGTGGGTCCTTTCCAACTCACACTGTTCTGTGAATCTACATCAGAATACTTGTTAGAGAAATAATTAATTGTTACATAAAAGATGCTGTATTTACAATATAACTGGAGTATTGGTGATGTTAGAGGGGACACCAAATGAACAAAAGCATAAAGTGACATTTCTAGTGTTCCAGCCTCCATGCAAATGCTGTTGATTTAATATAGCTCTTGCACGGGTGTTGTAAGATCCATTTCCAACAATGTACTCTGACTGCTCCACGTGACGATATTTGTGAGTCCTTGCTGGTGTGATGACTTTCAGAACTCAAATCTCTTGCTGGTCTGCTGGGGTCTAGGTCTTTTGATTTGGGATTTTCTTAAGCTCTGGTAATTTTATTTTTTTTTTTCCAATTGTAAAAGCCAGCAGAACTTTTCAAGGACATCTCATTTTAATGAGATGTTACCCATAGAAAATCTTTTTTCTTAGATAATTTGTTCAATGGTGGAAAAAGCTGGAAATATCACATGGAAATGATGGAAATAAAGAAATGGAAAGTATTTGACTTTCTGCATGTTGGTTAAAGGAGGTGTTACACAATTTTTCCTCCTACTTCTTCTTGTTAGTTTTAGGAGAAAATATAAAAATATGCTATCATTTTGCTACAAAGGGTTTCTTTGCTGAGTTCTGCGGATTAGTTAATACCCAAATGGGAAAAGGCACATGGTTCAGACTCCACAAACATTGAAGTTTTAGCATTCAAAGCACAAATCAGATGTGAAAATGCAATGATCTTCCCTATTACATGAGTAAAATTTTATTTTTTTAAAAGCAAAACCATTGTTCTTCACAAGCATGATATAGAACACTAGAAAGGACTCCACAGTTCCAAAACTTGTTACCCTGCAATTCAAACTCATTGACTACAGAGGAAATTAAATAAAGCTGTTGTCACTTCTCAACTTGCCATGGAGTTAGAGCTTAACTAGGTTTTTGATACTTCTGTTGGAAAAAAAAAAAAATCTATCTATTCATCCATCCACTCATTCATCTATCCTTTCATCCATCCCAGGATGAGATTTAATGATTTGGAGGAGGAATTCTGCTGGTGAATGCTGGCTGAAATTTCTGTTAATTCTCTTTTGCCCTCAAACTGATACTGAGAGAGAAAATGCTGACGTTTCTGTGATATCCTGAACTCCCCTTCTCATGCAGGTTCCTCTATCTTCCCCTTTCCTGTTGTGTCTTTGGAAATAGAATGGTGATGCTTATGTTCAGGGTTAGAAACAGCAAAAATTTTCCAGATTGGTCCATATTTTGGAGCTACAGTTGGAGTTGTTTGGACAGTTTCCTTGCTCCCTAAGCAACAGCTAATTCTTGTTCCAGGCTCAGACTTACTATTGAAGTAAATGGAAATTTTTAATTAGGAAGTGAAACTTTCTTCTTTTCTTAAATTGCAGTTTTAAACTTCCTAGGGATAACATAAAACCAAATTTTTATGCAAATGAAGAATTAAAGGGATTAGAATATCCAGTACCTTTTAAAACTTCTTTGTCATAGATAGTTGATTACGAGCTGTGTGTCTTACAAAATCCTTTAACCAGTATTAATCTTACAAAAAGTACAAAGAGTTGGGAAACAATGGGGAATATAACACTTACATGCAACACTGACAGCTGTGAATAGCAAGAATTGTTAAACCTCAAGTAACCAGACCATGCAGCCAACTCCAGCATCCCTAGGCTCTTTTAATTCCTTCCACAAAGCAAACATATGAATTCTTTTCAAGGCAATGTTGTGTGAACAGGACTATCATTTCTCCACATGGTCTCATAAAAAAATGACTGATTGAAGAAGTCCCAGATGTACAGAATAAACTGGAGCATGCAAATACTCATTTAAAGCACTTACAGAATTTTTAGAAAAGTGTATTTTAGAAGGCAACTAGTCCTCGAAAAAAAAGAAAGTATAAAATTTAGAATACATTTTACATTAACACAGAGGAAGATCTCTATTCGTGATGCTTTTCACCCATGTATATTCTTTAAATATCCTTTATGCAATAATAATAATAAAAAAAAATTAAAAAAAGCAAAACATGGCAAATGTTTTATGATAACTCAAAAAATCACCTAAATGGTTTCATTGTTTAAGCACCTCAGTTTTCAGGGTATAATCTGTCAGCAGGTGGCTTGGGATCCCCAGTGTAGGTACTCTATAGTTGGTACTTGAAAGAGTAAAGTCAACACTTTTGGGCCTGTATTGGCTCACCCTTACACTGGATGCTGAGCAATAGGGCATCCAAGCACATTCTGGGTCTTATGCTCCTCCATAATATCAGTGAACTTTCACAGAGAGCCAGACACACACGAATGCAGCCACCCCTTCAGGTTCATAGACATGTTTTCCAGATTAGTGTATTCTGAATTCATAACAGTGCATGAGCATGAAATGCACTTGGAGGTTTTTTCCCTCTCACAACTTTCCAACTTTTGAATAATTAACAGCTTCATAGGTGCCTGCCTAAATGTATAGGTTTGTACAGCTATATGAATATTTCTGAAAATATAGATTTTCAGGCTTTTCTGTATTTCTGGTCATTGAATTAGCTACTCACAGGTGTTAACTATTTTGTTAATTAATATTGTGACCTCTTACCAGTAGGTAAGTATTGTGACTTACCAGTAGGTCATTAAGAGCATTGTTCTCTTTCTTCTGTTTGCAGAAAAGCAGACCAAGATTTTGATTTTCCACCGTTTTTCAGGCCCCAGGACTTTTGCTGACAAAAGGAGCGCAAACGCAAAATACTTTGGCAATTTTTCAGCCTAACTTGCTGCTCCACTCTCACAGGGACCTATTCAATAGAAGAGTCAGTACGGTCTTCAGACACTTTTGGGAAAGCATTGTAAAGAGGACTCACAAAAGGATAAGAAAACTCTCAAGTAGTTCTGTCAAGATATGGCTAAACTATTTTATGTTACTGATGAAAATCAATATTTGCTCTTTTACAAATTAGGGGATCTGGGGTTGGAAAAGCCACTAGATTTACCACAGATTTTAGTAATACTGGTAATTAGTGTAACTAAGATATATATATATATATATATATATGAAAATTTAATTGTATCTGTTTAACTCCTTGTTAGCTAGAGCTCTGTGAATAAATGTCATGCTTATGTCATGTTTGGGGACAATACATGGCAATTCTGAGACACACTAAGTTCAACTGTAAATTGATATAAAAGTTTCATTTTAAGACTTAGTATTTTGGGAAAAAAATCATGGGGTTTTTCAACAGTTAAAGCCATTTTGGATGGTAAAAAAAAAAAAAAAAAAAGAAAAACCAAGGCGTTTATTTAAAAATTAACAATAAATGAATTTTTAGAAGCACTTTCCCTTCAGTTCCTGTATGAGACAAATAACTTTTCTTGTTGGCATCAGGAAATCTATGAAATAAACGCTCATTTTGTTCTAGTGCTAATCGCTATTTCATATAGGTGTTCACCAACAGGGCAAATGATCAACAGGAAAGAATTTGCTTCAGGAACTATAAACATGTCCAGCATGGATGGTGTAGTGAGATACCAGTGTCTGGTTCAGAAAACTTGTCCTGCTGCCTCTGGACTCCTTAGACATGCCAGGAGGACTAGCTCCCCAAACTTAGTAAATCACTGAAAATTGGTTAATTGCTTGGGAAATACCTGTGGCCAACACAGGAAGAGGTGGTGATAAATTCACAATGTATTGTACATGTATCACACTCAGTTAGATATACCCAGAATAATCACATTGCAATATTTAATATAAGTTTTGTGGTGTAAATGATGCCTAAAATCCTTACTTCCAATGAAGTAGTATAATTCCAGTCACCAGGCTTTGAAACAGAAAACAAGTGTGAAATCAATCTACAGCTTTTTTCTGATGTTCATCATGCCAACATATTCTTTGTGATTTACAAGTCCAAAGAGAGTTTTCTTTGTTTATGGATTTTTTTTCAGTTTTTTCTGACATAAGAGAGGAGTTAAGCTGTCACATTACAGGAACAGAAAAAAGTCCCACATGATTTACAAAACAATCCAAATAAAACAGTATGCCTATTAATCACAGCTCTTAAAAAATGTTGTTCTGTAGTTCAAAGACTGTTGAAAAAATAAATGAACTTAATAAAATATTTTAAATTTTTGTGACAAATTGTTGGGGAACATCTGTCTTAACATCTTCTAATAGTAATACTTTGCATATTTTTTCAGTAGTTCCTCCAAAGATTTAAACATGCTTTGTAGTAGTGGCTTAAGTAGTTAATGAGTGTATTTCCTAGATTTTCTTTCTGTCTCTGTAATTTTTTTAAAGTTCCATGATATTTTAAAAAAAATTCAGCCTCCTTTTGCTCAGTATGGGATGATTTCAGAGCCCCAGATTATTTCATTTAAAAACAAGAAGGTTCAGGGGTTTTGTTGTTAAGGTAGTAGAGCACAAGAGATTTAAGTCTACAATTTTTTACTTATTTCATTATTTGTGTCTCAATACCTATGCACTTACTAAATAATACTGAAATGACATTTTTCTACGTTGATTTAACATGTGTGTTCTTCCTAGTCTCATAACTTGCTCCTGATCAGGAAATAAAACATTTTTGTTGCTTGTTTTCCATATATTTCTTATTACATTAATTTAAAATTCCAAAATAACTTTATTGTCTCTCAACAGATCAAACAACTCTCTTCAGTCAGTAGCAAAGAAAGAGAGATTCCCTTCACATGAACTTTGTCTTGCTGATTATCCTTAAGTACCAGATTTTCCTCCTACTAATTTCAGGAGTACACTTCCCTGAAGTGAGATGGTGCTATGGCTCTTTCAGTTAAATGAGCTTTATTTTATTATGAGGGGAAAAAATAAAAAAATCATAAATAAAACTCTCAACTTAGGCTTGGATTTCCATTCCATGTACAAAAGGACTTTAATGCAGAGGCTTCTGTGTACAGTATTTAACATAGGCTGAGTTTGTGACTGTCCTTCTCTGGGTTTAAATTTAATGATTAGAGATGAAATCTAGACAAGCTCTCAGATGGTTCATAAGATAGGCAGGTAAACTGCATTGGAATTTTCTCTCTCTTTTTTTTTTTTTTTTTTTTTTTTCTGTGTATCTCTCTGCAGTCTTTCTTATATTCCTCCACAGCATGTGAATGAGACAAAAAATATGAAATGAAAAGTAGCATTAAAGATCTGACATACTATAAGATTTCATAGAATTGGTGAGCAGAATATTGGAAGACTTTCACACTTGATTTATCCCCACTCTCATCAGTAAATGAATATTTTTCAAGATTACAAGATACCTTTTTTTTGTAGTTCAGTATTCACATATGCTAGAAGAAAGATACTGGTTGAATATTCCTTTTTAGATTGCCTTTTTACCCTGTATATCTTTAATTTTTATATCAAAGTCTTTAGTGAATGTTTGTAAATAGATGTTGCTGGGAGACAAAGCTGCGTGGAAATTGTAAAATAAGTCATGCTTTGTGGAAATACTGCATAAAAACATATGTAGCGTAAATTTTAAAATTTCTTAAGAGTTTGTAGCACTAAAGTCTAGCTCAATGAAAAATGAGTCTGGTTTAGAGTTTAAGAATAATCTGAACTTAAAGCAAAAGGAATTATTCTTACAATAAAAATGATAGTGTTGAAGTTGTCTTTCAACATCCCATTTCAATAAACCAGTGCAATTTTCCTGTAAGAACTAGATCTTTATTAAGTCCATGTACTCCCTGGGAGTTTAAGTTTAGAGGATTCTTTAATAATTCCTTATAACTTCTTATGTACTTTTAATTCCTTAGAACTTTTCCAGATACAGTTACATTTTTATCTGCAAAATGAAAGCCAAAGTTCTTGTTGACAAGCAGAACTCCTTCTTATTCCCATCAAAACATTAATTTTTCTAGTCTCTGTGTCCAAATGTCCCATAGCAGGCCCTGGCTTGGAGGGCCAGATGGAATGCTGAGGCCATCCAGCAGTTTATAAATGAACATTTAGTGTATAACAGTGCTTACTTTTATCTTGAATTCCTGGAATTTCCTATGCCTCCAATTCAAACACTTCAGTCCCTTAGTGAACTTAACTAACACAGTTTGTAAATACAGAAAGATTGTCACCAGCTATATACAGTGAGGAAGACAATGTTGAGTGTTAAGTCAAGTTGAAAATAAACTTGTGCAATGGGAACTACTTGTATCTGTTTGTAGCATTCCTCTCTTTCTCAAGAGAGAAGGAACTGATAAAATACACAGCAATAATGTGCTTGGGGATTCTCAGCTTTTTCTCAATATAGGCAATTTTATTATCAGCTCTAAAACCAAAAAACCCCGTTAATTCTCCTCCTAAAAGAAACAGCTTTTGTATGCCTCTGACCGGTTGTAAATCATTTCACTACAGCAGTGATTGTTCTGTCTGTGATAACTTTGTACTCTAAATGATTCTCTCCTGTAAGAACAGCATCCCCACTCCTCAGATGAAATGCACAGCCTGTATCAGTTCATCTTTCAGCACTCATCTTATTTTTGTGTTGATGCCTTGAACTTGTCATCATGAGTGAAATAAATAGACATTCTTTGGCTCATAACTGAAGTTTTGTTGAGGAATTTCAATTCCTGTGCCTTTAACAACTTCCCTAGCTAGCTTCATGGTTTCAGTATTATCACTCTATTCTGTATTCCTGCATTTTATTTCTTGAATTCCATTTATATGTTTTGTTAGTTTGTACCTTCCACTTTTGTTTAAAATTAATTTTGTGTGTCATGAATGTCAGCATGAACCCTTTTGTTGGCTGCTGTGGACACTACACTGGCACCTTTCTACTGTTCATATGGTGCAACTAGTCTGCCATGGCATTTTCTGTTGGTGTAGTATCCTCAGAGTTTTGACAAGATTTTTAGAAGTCCTAAGGAAAAGCATGGATTAAGTATAAGCAGAGCTTAAAAGGTACTTAATCAGGTTTTCCTCCTTTTTGTATGGGTAAATAACTTGTATGATGACAAGCTGTATGATGACAAACTATATCCATGAAAGGAAATAAGAGATTAAGAGTCAATTCGGAAAAGACATTAAGGAACATGTCATGCCACAATTTATATCCAAATAGCTAAATATTCCTTTTTCTATTCCCTATGCTATTTCTCAAACCATTCTCAGATGTTTTATGAGAGAGTGCTCTTTTGCATGAAAAAAAACTGCCAGAAGAATTTCTAGTAAATAAACAATGTTTATTTACCAATAAAGAGCCGTATGTTTGGTCCATAATAACAGCTCCCAAACAAAGAAGGTTAAATTCATCATAGAATATCCAGAGTTGGAAGGGAAACAAAAGGGTCATCGAGTCCAAATCCAGGCTCCGCACAGGACAATATCAAGGATGGTAAATGAAATCCAGATCCAACCTACATCCTTATGTAAGGCGCTGGAGAATTTAAAAGATCTAAAGGATAGTCAATAAATCTGGAGTTTTGAGTAACCATTGATTTTTAGAAATTTCACAGACTTTTATAAAGGCTGTGGACAGTATTTTTCCTGTTTAGTTACCATAAAGCAAAGGCGTCTCCTGGGCCTGTACATCAATAAACTAATCCTTTATTATCTAGAACAGCAGAGATTGTGTTTCTTGACTGCAATAATAAAAGCAGTTGGAGCTCTTGCCAGAATGCAAGACTCTTAAAATCAATATACTTTTTCAACCTGCAAGGATTCAAATCCTTCAAATCCACAGTAATATACCCAGGTTCTCAGACTATGACAACAATAGAACATCACCCACTGAATCACACAATTTATGGTCTTAGGGATCTGCGGAGGTCATCCAGTCGGATCCTTTGCTCAAAGCATTTCTATTTAGACCAGATTTCTCAGGGCTGTATTCAGAACATCTCCAAGATAGAAATTCTACAATCTTTCTGGATGACTTTCCAAATATTTAAGAGAAACACAAGCTTTCTAATATCTAAGCAGATATTTCTAACTTGTGTCTCTTAACTCACTTTCACTGTGCAAGTTTCTCTTCATAGTAGTTCTACACTCAGGAACTTGTAGTCAGCAATAAGGTCTTCTCTTCATCTTCTTTTGAGGCTGAACATGCCCAGTTTCTCAGCCTCTGCTCATGGGCCCTGTTGAGTGGCAGGTTGGCTCAGTGCCCTCACTGGACTTGCTCCTGAGTGTCAGTGTCCTCCTCGTGCTGAGGAGCCTCCCACCAGACACAGTACTCCAGACGTGGTCTCACAACTCTTGGAGCTGGTAAGGAAATTAATTTTAGTCTGTGTTTAGGTGTAAAGGTTCCATTTCAGAAGTCAGAATATTTTGGAACTTCATAAATTAATGGATTTTCTCTTCTATGAACAATATTTTTCCGCAAACTTATATCTGAGAGCTATCATTATCATGATATCTGGTTTATTTTCTGAGAGTCAGAAGAGTAACATTGTTAAATGGCTTTAATATGTTTTTTATATCTCTAAGACATGCTTAGAAGCTGCCTGATTACCTCTGTCCTCATCTTGGAAGACAGAAAAGTGGCTGTCTTCTCATTTGTAAAATGACTGAAAATACAGAACATCTGTTGAAATAATTACTCTAACATTTCAAGGATGCTGGTGTGGCAGAAATAAATACATTTTAAAGTATTCAAGAAGGAGTCTCTTAACTGCCTTACAGTGTAAGACTATGACCACATCCACTTTGAGCTGTTATAAAGATGTGCATAGGTCACGTCCTACATCAGGTCCTACATCATCTTTTCATCTTGATTTCTATTCAGTCAGTTTTGCAGAAATTGTCTAAAGTAATTGTTTTCTAATTTCCTTGACAGACTTAAGGAATATTTGCAGTGTTGCTCAAGAGGTCTGTATCAGATAGTCTGTGAATAATACTAAAGAAATCAAGTACTTACACTTTTTCCCTTCAGATTTTCCAATAGCCTGAATAAAACCTGGAGATACCGCCACTTCCAATAAACGAGAGCTTCTCTGTATTACAGGACCTGTCTTTATTTCATGTTTTTGTAAGGACAATTTGATAAGATTTAACCATTATTAGACTACGAGTGTGTAATGAAAAAAATTCACTTTTGCACTGTGACATGCTTAAGCAATTTTTGTGTATAGCTGTAGCTATTTACTCCTTTGAGTTTGTCATGATACAGAACTGAGCTGTGTGTTGAAGAGTCCTGAGTCCCACTGTTACACATGTGAGACCTTTTGCCTTTGCTTTTTAAATAAATCACACAATAAAGTAAGAAGAGCTTCCATGTGCCCTTCCTGTTCAGTCTTATTATTATTGTCAGCAAATAAGGATGGGTGAACTTCTCATTTCAGAAAGGCAGCCTTTTGAAGATGTTTAGAAAAGAAAGGGGGAGGCTAAGATCAAAGTACCCCAGAACCTGTTCTGTGTAGTCACTAAGTATTGTTCTTGCACATCTGGGTCAGCTTAGAATGTTTTTTAGAGGCAATGAGAGCTTTTTACATACTACATTCTCTTGAATTTATGATGTGAATTCAGTGTTATATTGAAGCTAATTGGTAGTGACCTTAAACATACACAGTCTTAGACAAAAACTATGCTAAGCTCAAGTTAAGGTCACAAGATGTAGCTATAATTTGAAGTAATAAAGATATCCAAAGGGCATGCAGAACAAATACAAGAAAAAGAGCTGTGTAAGAAACCTAAATGAGTCTAATGAAGAGAATGCACAAAAGAGACATTCAAGCCTCCTCCTGCCCCCCTGTTTTCTGTAGTGATGCCATGCGGCAATAATTTGATTTTTTCATAACTACCCAAATATAATTAAACTCTTTTAAAGAAACATGTTTCCTTTAGTTATTTCATCCAGCAGACCTGAATCACCCAAAATCATCCAAAGTTTTTTCCCCACTAGTGCTCTATTGCCAATGAACACTGAGCCTTTTCTTGTTACTTTCTCACTGAATAAAAAAACCAACCTTTGACAGGTTTATATTTTCACTGATGAAGGAAACAAACAATATAATCAACATGTCCTGATAAAGCACTCAAAAGAAACCAGCACTGCATTCTCCTGTGAGCATTACTGAGTACAAAACCTCCTTCATTTGGGACCTTCTTCTGCCCAGAAGGAAGACACTGTAACAAGTTGTGAATGTCTGCAATAACTGTGCTGGGCTAACAATGGGTCTATCCCACATCTGCCAGCTTCTGCCAAGCAGTGTGTCTCCCTACCCTTCTGTTATAGTTAAACAGAGCACATTCAGCCTCTCATCTTCATTCTGGACAAAAATAAATTTTATTTCCCCTTGTTAATGTTAAAGATCTGTTGATTCCTTGGGCAAGTATAAAAACTCTGAATAAATCATTGAATTTTGCTGAGGCTCAAGAAGCATCTGGGTTCAGTTTAGTTCAATTATTTAGGTAGCGCAGCCCTTGGATTTTACAAATATATACATATTGTACCAAATTATAGTACACCTATAAAGTAGATGTAAAAGAAGAGAAGTCAGTGTTTCTTGCCACATTCTCAGGTTAAATACTTCAAGCTAGGAATTTCATTTGAGTATTCACACTGTTAAGAATTAGATTTGCAGCATTGACTTCGATGTGAAATTGCTTTAGAGCTGCAGGATTTGTTCCTATAGCTGATGATTCTCCAGGAAAAGTAAACATTTTGCAAACACAGAAATAAAGTTACATTTCTTGGCTTTCTACATTTTCTCCTTCATGAACCCTTCAGAGGGTGTTTATTCCTTTTAGAATGGATGGACTTTACCTAAAGATACAAATGTGCAATCTTTTCCCGTTCTAGTCCCAGATCTACCTCCCTTGACCAAACTGCTTTTTACAGTTCTGTAAAACATGCCTTGTCTTTTTAACTTTAAACAGCAGAGGGCAACCTGAGAATGACTATTCCAACTGTTCCTACAGCTTAAGATGCTGGAAATACAGCAGTTTAAAGGTTCTTACCACTTATTGGTATGTTAAATACAGGTAAATAAATGTCAAATAACTATAGTATTCAGTATTGATTGTGAATATGCCAAATTTTTAATGTTTTTCAAAGCAAACTGACATTTCATTCTACATCAATTGACTGAGTGGTCTCAATAAGTCATGGCCATGCTCAGCATAGTCTGGCATTTGCAGAAAATTTTCTCAAGTAGGTAGAAGAACTGTGTAAAAGAAATGGGAAAATGCCACCATAGAAAGCAAAAAAACCTTACTAAAATATTCTTAAGTTAAAAAAGAATAAATAAGTGTAATTCATAAAACTATTATAGATTTTAATTAACATTTACTGACTTATAATACTATGCTTGATTCTACAGACCTAAGTAAAAATTATGTATTTCTTTCTCCTTAAAGTTTTTGAAATACCATACTTGGTTTAAGGGACTTATATAACCTTTATATAAGGTTATATAACCTATATAACCTTATATAACTTATATAACCTTATAAACTTACTTGAAAGTGTTATTAGACTAGATTAGATTAAGTGGAAGAAGTAAGAGCATAATTTAGAGACAGGCACCAGAAGACAGGACAAAAGACCCCAAGAGAAAAGAATCTATGTAATATTAAATATCATGAGTGCTTGATTTGCTGCTCATAGCCTGATCCAAGTACTGCAGTAAACTGATTTATTTATTTATTTATTATTTAAGACCCATCCTTTAAATCTTGGAAATCATCTTCTTACCACTATATTATATCTTGTTTTTAGTCAGCTGTGTTTCATTGCATTTCCTGAAGGAAAGCTTTGAATTTTCAAACATGTTACAACAATATGTGCAAAGAACATTTGCTGCTATTATTTCCCTTGGGACCCTGCATGCCTTCCTCCCAAGCTCCTCACAAGACTCCTCCCTTGATCCTACTTCTATTTTCCCCTCCTGTGGGTCTTTGCACAAAACTCCAGCTAGGAGATGATGCCAATGACTCACAAGTTTAGTTCTTCACTCAAAATTAAATTCAAATTCTTTTCCAGCATTTTCACTGCTCCTCAATACCAGGGCAAGCTCAGAATGTCTGAAACAATTCTTAACCATTCCCCTTTGGTCTTCTTTGTTACATTTGCACGATGTCATCACTGTCCTTCCTGGGCCTGATGCCCACAAGATGGAGATTGTGTTACCCTCAACCTTCTTTGCAGAGCTTCAGGTTCCATCTCTGTGAAGGATCTTGTGTTTTCATCCATGTGCAAACAAATCTTGAGTTTTAGCTTTCACAGCTTTGAAACATTTGATTTATATCCATTTAGGATGAAGTTGATGTGTGGAACTTGTTCCCTAATACATTCCACACCTTCATATTATAGAGCTTCCTTTTTTCCTGACAACAGAAGACAAACTGCCTGTCTTCCATTGCAGGGAATGTTTTGCAACCCTCAATATCTCTTCAGTAATGCTTAGCTTCTGAACTCCTGTCTTTTCTGCCAGTGTGTCCACTTATTAACTCATTGCTACGTATTTTTAAGCCAAGTATTTTTTATGCCATTTACTCGAAATATGAGAACTTAGCTCTCCACTTAGAATCATTTGTGATCGCGAATGCTCATAGAAGTCATAGAGAAGGTATTAAACCTGAAACTTCACATTTTAACCCTGTTTTTTCACAGTTTTTTTCAAAGCATAATCAATTTTCATCAGAATTGGCTTCATCATAACAATCGAGTCATTATACCCAGGCACACTGTCCTGAGCGAGGAGTTGGTAGAACATAGACAAGAGTCGGATGAAGCTCTTCCATTTCTTTGCCTTGGTTTAGAGGCTGAGCCTTTGCAGTTTCAAGGGATCTGTATCTCCCAAGCTCCTCCATTCAGCTTTGCTTGCAGACCAAGCCCCCTTTTTACTTCATGGAGAAATTGAAATTCTGGTGTTTGCTCTGCATCAGAATTGCCCTACATTTTAGTTCTTCCCTGACTTGCATTGCCTCTCTTGACGTTTTTCTGAGAACATCATATGTGTTTGTGTGTAACAGTCTGTATTTCTCTGGAAAAGCATTTAATAATATACCAGTTCTAAATTAGTACACAGTCATGCAACAAACAGGACAGTAAAGGGAAGAAAAAAGTGATGAACTCTGATATGTATACTTACCTGGCTAGTCTCATAGATCTCAGTATCATCACCTGTTTTTTTTTTCTTCCTTTACTTCTTTTCTGTATGTTCATGTCTCTTTAGTGCTATCATGTAGATTGCTAGGGCTTCATGATAAGGATATCACGAAGAGATTATGTCAGCATATTTGGGTGACTGAGAGCAAATAATGATGCATTGTATTCATTATTTCACAGGACCAAAAGTGACTCTCTTCGTCATATGAAATCTGAATGTACTCCAGAGATCTAGTTCTTGGTTTGTTTTCTTTTTTTATCCAGTGGTGTGAGATACTGGACAGACATCACTTTTCATAAAAGTCTACTAAATGTTTGCATTTCTTAGATGTCCTTCTTAATATAATATTGGCAAAACCTGTCAACATTTTGTGAAAATATTGGCAAGGCTTCCATTGGCACAAGTGTTAAAACAATATTACTTAGAAAGAAAGCAAAACTTAGTGAGGGATTAATATGAGAGATTAAAATAACTTTTTGCTTTCATTTGTTGAAGGTGCAGTCATTATGACCACCAAGAATTTTTCCACCCACTTTAAAACTGTACTTAAAATGAGCTATTCCAGAACTTTTTTGGCATAGAGCTACAACGCACCATGGATTCAAATTGCTGTAAACCAGCAAAGCTAGTCTGAACACAGATAATCTGTTGTTGTGCCACTTTGTTTATTCTAGCTGAGGCTCTGGCACTCTTGTCTATATTGTGTATTGCTGTCACCAATTTTCTGATAGGAAATTACTAGCTGCTGTGCCCAGCTGACTTTAACACAACTTAAGTTTAAGTTCAGCCTGCCTTGCCTGCTGTCGGCTGTGGATGCAGGTCTTGTTTCTACACATATAAACCTTTTTTGGCTCAATTTCAGAGCCATATATCTTAGTGGTGACTGCCTTGAATTGTGATTCACTGTGATGTAAAAAGGCACCAAAAAATAACATTTTGCACAATTTCTGCTCCTTACTCCTAACCCGAGCCCAAGCATTAACAGGGATCTGACAGGCTGTCCTCTTCCCTAGTTGCTCCATCTATCTTGCCTCAAATGTCTGTGGGGGCTACTCTGGCTGTAGCCCTGAGGACTGACTGATGGTGATAGTGCTTAGCTAGTCTGTGATCCAGGCTCCAGCCTGGGGCTTCTCATGCTGCACAGCTCTGGTTGCACTGAAGTTATGCCCTCATCTGTAAAAACTTCTGTTTCAGGCTTAGTATTTGTAACTCTGTCAATATTAAAAATTGATTTTGAAATTAAGTTTCATTATTCTTTAAGATGTGTTTTGAAAGAAACAAAGTATTTTCAGTACATTTTCAGTACAAGCATTTAAGAGTGGAAATTTTCTAAAAGCAGTGACTGTAGCCTTATGTCAGAGAGACAAAGGGTACTGTTAAGGACAGACTTAGTTGGATGATGCATTGCACTCTTATTCAGAATGGTCACATTTTTGCCAGTTGAAGAAAAGCTTATTTATTTTTATTTAAAAAGCTTATTTTATTTTATTTTTATAGGATAGGAAAAAACACAAAAAATTTAATGAAAATCTGTGTGTAGTCTTAATCCACTGGCACCTTCTTGTAAATATTTAGTTTTCTAGGAATATTACAATATAAAAATTTAATAAAATACAATAATAGGAACAGACTAATGCCAAAAACTGGGGTTAAATAACTTCTTTCTGAAATTCTAGTATTTTAGGATATATTAAAATACTGTTTCATTCTATATTTATACATTCAAATACTAAAAAGCTCAAATATTTCTTTTCTTTATATTTATATATGTTCACAGCTGAGATACAATGTGGGTGGGCATAATTTGATCACTAACTTATTGCTTGCTACTTGAAAATGTGCCTTGCTCACAGCTTGGGAGGCTGGACTACTATCATCTCAATTCAGTTTTTATGTTTATTTTGTTCTATATTTTTTATTAACTGCAATTGTTTATCACAGCATATTGTGCTGTGATAAACTTTTTCAATAAAAGCTGAGATAACAGCATTGGTTTATGGCCTTGGGTCAAACCTGGCTGCAGACAGAGGAGTGAGTGGTCAGTGTAGATAAATCCATACCAACCAGCCAGATGATTACAAGGCAACAAGAGTGGAAGTGAACCAGAAAGTAATCCCTTGTACCATCAGCTTACAATGTCAGAAGAGAAGCTGGCATGTTGTAGCACACATTACAGTCATCAAAAGAAGGTTTTTAAGTACATTTTTTTGTGCATACAATGCCTTCTGCTTTGTAGCTTTTCCAGAGTTAAAGATTTCAGTTTGTGTATTGTCTCTGCACTATGGGTTGATAAGGTTTTATTTTTCCTGACATTTCACAACACTTTCTTGTACAGTTAACGAGTGAAAAGCTCCTGCAGATGAGAGAGGCAATTACACATCACTGAACCTAAGCCCCAGGGTATTGGAACATTGTGTTTACCAAACTTGTGGTACCCAGGTGTGTGCTATACACCTTGTCTGCCCCATACACCCTTGTTTCTGAGCAGAAAACTCAGGTTGATTATTGGAAAGAAGATGCATTTTTGTTTGTCCGGGTCCTTGGTACAGATGTTTAGAAATCCACAACCCTTGTATGCCTGTGGTCTAGTCTAGGCATACCTTTTGTAGCTTTAACTAATTACAGTCCACATACAGATAACAACCTACATTTACTATGTACTGGAGCATCAGTGGTGCTCCCCTAACCACAGTATTCACCAAGAACTCATATTCATGGTATAGGAATCCATCAGCAGAAAACAGTCCAGTGCAGCATATGTACTCTGCATGCATGACTGACTGTTTATGATAACCCCAGAATATTTGGTTATATTTCATGGGATGTGTTTGGAAAAAAGTTCCTTAGATCAGTGCATTGATTACCTTTTCTTTTTTTCAGGACCTGGGACTTCTATGTGCCTCATTTCTTCTGAGGTGTTTGCTGTGAACAAATTCACAGTAGGATGGTTCTCTAGTTAAGTCTACACATCTCTGCTAAAAATTTTTCACGTGGTGTTCCCAAATAAAGTGAAAAAAAGGCTAAATGCCATCAGACTAGATAAATATGTGTGTTCTGCACTCTTTTTGCCACATAACAAAATAACACCAACATGTTGCTGTATATTGTCAAAATTGTGTCAAAGTTGGGCAAGTGCTTGACTTGTGCATGTGCATCACCTGGCTCCGTACATGTTACTGTCATTCCTCCAACTGAGGAAACCACCTGTCTAAATCATCTCTTATCTGCAGAGCAAAACACTGCAAGTCTAACTGGTCTACCTTGATGGCACTGATGAAGCTTTCACATTGGCATCAATGAACCCACTTGCAGGCAGCTGTGGATGTTGAATAAGAGAAAACCTTAACCACATCAATGGAGAGATCTTCTACTTGCCCATTAGCCTGAAATCATTAGGAGCCTTTCTGATAATTTCAGAGGGTGTGGAAACAGAACTGCAGTAGCTTATAATCTTCAATTTTGTAAAATAGGTTTAACTGGAAGTCAGCTCTGTGTGTCTCTTGTATGCAACTTAGTAAAACCATGTGACACTTTAGTCAGAGTGTGACCAAATTCTATTAAAAAGACTTATATTGATTTCTTTGTCTGTGAATAAAGTCTTTCTACTCAATCATTTTCCTAGTCTATGTAACATGAAATCTTGGAAGAAAAAAAGTATTTCTTTTAATTAGCATTTTTCTTACTGATCAAGTCCAGATGATGGTAATAATGATTACTATTAGTACTACTACTGTTATTATTAGTTATTTTTAGCTAGCTGAATTTCTTGCATTGTACTTTGAGATAAAAGCTGTAAACTTCCCACTGTACATAATAAGGACATAATTTCAGGTTGAAGTGGCACAGTGGGCTCTGCACTGGTCTTTGATGTCTGGAGAGTGGAACTCACATTCTGCCTTTGATCTCAAGTGAAAATAAGTTTGGTGAGTCTCATTTTAGCCTCTTCACTGCAGTCTAAGTGCTCCCACAGTTCAGTACAATTGGCATTCTCTGTGTAAGAGAGGCCCTAGAAATGGGGTGTTGTGGGGTCAGTGCTGACATTTGCTGGCAAAGCTGAATGGAGGTGCTTGCATAACAGCTTGCGTGATGCCGGTTTATATTTAGCACTGCAGTACAAAACACATTTGTGTTGTTAATATAAAAGAATATAGTTACAGAGCAGCTTGCAGATGGACATCTTAGTTCATCCATATAAAATACTTTATTATATTATCTTATTTAAAAGACTTTTTTCTCTTCACTTGACATGCAGGTTTTTAAAATCTCTCCATCATATGCTCACTCTAACAGTAACCCTTTGGTAAAAACCCCTCAAAGCTTGCCAAGACCACACACACTCCATAGTTCTACCTGAAGACAAGTGCAGTGAAACATGATTAATTCTGAATATTCAGTCATTATTTTAGCTTTGCTTTTACCTCATTTTTTTCAATCAATTCTTTAAAAGTCCTGCTCTGTCACAGTCCAGTCTCTGACCCTAGTTATTCTTCAGCAGGTCACTGAAGATCTGGTATATATCCATGCAATCCACAGATTTAGGAATTGGAAATCTTGTTTTATTTTTCATCTATGTAAAAGCACCTAATATAATTTGACCCTGTTTTTAGGAGCTATGGTGTTACATAAAAAAAAAAAGGTAAAAAAGAGACAAATTAAATATGTAAACGCAATATAGCACAATTAAAATGTAGCAATCCCTTGAGACTCATTGTAGAGCTCTCATTGGCTCTTAAATATGGGGAGGAGTTTTGTGAGTGCATATTTCACTGTTCATTTTGCTGTTTGCTATGATTCAAAGGAATTAACAAGAAACGAAAATAAAGAAGCAGTAATGAAGACCTTATTTATCGCTTAGGCAGGCAATAACAGGCCAAAATCCAAATTAACTCCAACTTGTGTATGACTTCCCTCTCACGAAATAAAATGTGTGTGTCACTGTTGCCTCTGTAATCCTTTGTATTTTTCAAAAAAAAGATGTTGAATACCTCACAATGCTATGAAATCGTCATTAATCACAACTTCAAACTGTGCCTCCTCCAATATATTGCTGAATTTCTTGTCATGTTATTTTATATTTTTTTTTAGTAAACTGAGAAAATGGATAAAACTGAGGAACAGGAAAAAACTTTGAAGTTTACCTTTCCCATTTTCTTATTTTTAATAGGTGCCTATTAATAGTTGCTCACATGAGTTAAGGAATAGGAGCTAAAGGATAAGGTGAATATGTTTAGGCAACTAGCAGCTGGAGACTTCTTATGATAGAGGTCATGTTGGCCATGTTGGCCATGCTTGCCATGTTGGCCATGTTGGTGGCTACTTAAAGACCCTTCTTGAGGTCTGCCTGAATTCCTGGCTCACAGCATCATGGTGTTGACTCAGTCACTTGGGAGGAGGAAATACTGAGTGCTTTTTGTATCTTTGAGGACATTATTTTCTGTCATGGATGCAGTAGGATCCCAAGAACAGGGAATCAGTGTTTTGCTAACCTCACAAGATCAGGAAGCAAGTCCCAGCAAGCTTTTTCAGGACCTTGATATCATTACATCAGTGCCTGATACCTTTTGCTCCCATTCTCACTAGGAGCTTCTTGCCTTACTTTTGAAGACATATAGTTCTTCACAAAAGAACATCCAATGATTCTTCCAAACTCACCCATCCTGATGTTACTTGGGCTTTGTGCCATGAGGTTTTCTTCTAGTGGGGCACCTAGTTTTTTCATCTCTTTAGTTGCAGGTGGCACCACAGCTGCTCCTCCCATGGCCAGATGAAATGCAAATGAGGCTCAGCAATTTTATTCATGGTAATCAATTTTAACCTGAACCTGTAGTATTGAGAACAGTCTATTTTGTCACTTGTGGTTAAAAAAAAATAAATATTTGTTTGCACATAGTAAAGTAGCAACCTGCCAGAAGGCAGGAAAATAAACAGCCATGACTCATCCCTTCATCTTTAACACACAAGCAGCAGGACAAGTGAAGATAAAAATCTGAGGGCTTAACTCTGTCAATAACAGTTTCTGTAAAATTCTTTCCAGGCAGAAACTTTTCCATTCATTATAAACATCTGCTGAGGAAACCACATTCATTTCCTAAGGAAAAAGATATGCAAGCATTCACCTTTTACACTTGCTAATGTATACGTAACTTTCAACCAAAAGGCAATTTATATTAATAAAAAACTTTTAAAAAATAATCATAAAACCAAGTATCATGCTAATTCCATAACACATGTTTAGAGCAATATAAATGTTTAAGTAATTTAATTAAATCTATTAAGCCTTTCCAAATCATGCTACCTATTAGCAGTTAATTTTAAACCACTCCATGCATTTATAATGTCATTAAAACTAATTTCAAGGAGTTGTTCTTGTAGTACCAGGAAGACACCTATCCAGGTTTAAAGGTTAATCAGCTGTTCACATTTTAGAAATATAATCTCTGTCTCTGAGTGTCTAGGACAGGAAATGTATGAAAAAATACTCACCAAACCAATACTTGAAGCCCAAATAAGTGTTTCTGCTTCAAATAGGTTCAAACCTTTCTCACGTTTCTTGTGTAGACATGCTTAAGTCTGTACACTTTGTGGTTGACACAAAGTCTCTGGATCTTGGTAATTATTTCTTCATGAGAAACTAAAGCTTCTCTTGTCCGCATGAAGGAGTGTGAGACAGTTTAATAGATCCTTTGACTCTCTCATGTGCTCCTGGCTTTGTGAATCCCGGTGTGAGCATTAGGAAAGATGGCTGAGCCTTCTCTTCCCCTGAATTTTTGTGATCTGTTGAACCTGAACCCTTGTTTCCCTTTAGTTCTGCAGCACATCAAGTGCCTGGGCTGTCACAAAGGGAAGACTATGTGACATGGACAGATGTGTTACTGGTGAGTATGGGTAAATTCAGGAAAGTTTTATCTGTCGTGCCAAATCATACACAGACAGGCTGTTTCAGGATGCATGAAGCTGTCACACAGCTTCACAGGACATAATGTCCACATTATCTTGGAGCTAACAAACACTCATCAGAAGATGGACATAATTGTTTGTTGAACTATCAGATCTGTTCAGCTTCTAAACCAGAGCTGTTTCATCTGATGGACCATTTGTATCAATCTTGGAACAGGGTGAGAGCTGAGGGCTATGGTTAATCCTCAATTCCCTGCTCTTTCCTCAAAGCTGGCAATGGTACAAGAGCGTGAAGTTTGGGAACAATCAATGTATTAACGTATTTCAGTTGCATCTCTGAAAAAACTGAACAAGCTTCTTTTTATTTTTTTCCTTTTTTCTTTTTTTTTTATTTTTTTTCTATTTCCCCCCCTTTTTTTCCCCCCTTTTTTCCCCCTTTTTTTCCCCAACTTGTGTATTTTGCCCACTTTGAAATTTACCTGAATAGCTCTTGTCTCAGGGTTTTTAGCTATGGAGTTGACATCCCAACATGCTGATGAGTGTTGATTCTTACAGACTGTCTGAATCCAGCAAGGAGGATTATGGTGCCAGGGAAGAAAAGACTAGGAAACAAAGGAGAACCTGTCAGCCTGCTGGAAGGAGACTCTGCTAATCCTCTTTGGGGATATCCATGCTGCTTTTCAAATAACTTGTTTGTGGTAAGAGTGATTTTGTTAAAGATAATATATAAGGCATTTTCTCATAAGCAGCAGTCTCCACTGAGACACAGAGACATAGGAAATAGCCAAATAAATATTAAGGAAGGAGCACTAGCTAGACAAAGCTGAGAGATAATGTAGAGGACAGATGACCTGGTAGCTTTAGTGTTGATATAAATTTCCTAAAGTCACTTCCCTGCTCTGTCAAAAATTTCCTGTGTGACCACATGCAAACCGCCAAATCCAGGTATTACAAGAAGATTATGGTTTACTGCTTAACCTTAGCAAATACAGTCTGTCTGCAAATTTCACAAGAAATTAGGTACCTAATTAAGAGCAGTTGTCTAAATACCTTTGTGAACATTGCCTCCAGCATATTTGTGCTCTACTGTTGAATACGCTTCTATTCTTCTCTGAGTCTTTGAAGGAATGAAGACTTTAAGGACCAGGCTCACAGGAAAACATGTTTTGGGCACACCTGTCTCAAGATGAAATGATGTACTAGATGTGCTTATTTTTCTCCAAAATGACAGATTGTAGATGTCACACTACCATGTGTGTTAAACACATGCTAATGTTATGGCACATAAATAGTGCTTTTTGTGGTTGAAAAGGTCCTAGAGGTTAGTATTATGACTTTACTTTCAGAAAAAAAGTAGCAAATAAAATTTAGTGACCTATACCCACTGAAATAATCTCTGTGGTGTCCAAAGACATAGCTCACAGAAGTCACAAAGAACTTTGTAGAACAATCCACATTTTAGTAGTATTTTGCCCTTTTTTTGCTTGAACATTATTCCTAGGTGAATGTGGTTGTTTAAGGAGAATCCTACCTGCTTTTATCTGTCACCATAAGTTGGATTTTTTTATTGCCTACATTACAAGCAGTGGGTGGCAAAATATGTAGGCTGCAGTTCAATCCAAGGGATGATGAGACTGAACTGCTGCTTTAGTCCATTTTTTTGTTAGCTTCTTGTGTGGAATTGGTCTTGTTTACTATATGCTATACACTATCTTGACGTAAAATGCACACAGTTCACTTCATGATGAGCCTGACAAGTTAAATTAAGATGGAAGTGTGTGGCGTGCCAAGGCTTTTATTAGAACATTTATGTTGCCAGAGTGTAGTCTCATTCAAATTTAATACCCAGCAGATCTATCTCTGACAGACCCAATTTTACTGGTGTTTTAGATTGGTTTGTACAGTTGTCATTATCAGGCCAGGTCATAGTTCCTTGACACAAATATGTACTAAGCTTTGAGAAAAAAAACACTCATTATCTATGAAAGGAATGTGAAGAGCCAGAGCAATGGAATAAACAATATTTAAAAGATAACAATATTTTAAAAAACTTTTTCTGGGTTTGCATGTTTTTAAGTTACCTAGTGGGCATGCACTCATCCATTAGTCATGGATGGTTGCACTCTGACAGGCACATGTATAGGTTGTGTGTGTATCTATATGAAAGATGGTAGATTAAATTTGCACACTCACTGTTTCCCATTTCAATGGCTACATGCAACTTTCTTAGAGGAACAGTGAACCCCCTAGTTAGCTGACTGACAGGCTTGTAAATTCTGCTCTGGCTTTGATAATGAAAGTAAACTCTGCCTAGTTCACATTATCAGGTTCTGCATTTCAGATTGCCAACACTTCCTTAGAGTTGCATCAAATACAGAAGATCTGCTTACAGGTTTGGCACTACAATTACCTACACCTCCAGGGCTTATAGACCTATGTCTGCCAAAAATAAGCATATGGGAAAGCCTAATTCAGAAAGGGAAGAGATTTGATAAACAACTAGATGGTGATTAAGTACAAATCACAATGGCACTTCTAAATGAACAATTAATTCTGAAATTTGGGCTCAAAATCCTAGAGCTTCAAGGTGTTTTGACCAACCCAAGAGTGCTTTCTCTTTCTATATTTTGTTCTGAACATTCCAGTATAAAAAATATTTAGATTTGGGGACCAAAGCCATCACTAAGGTATATTTGGGGTAACTGTTGGAGTGTATTAAGTTTGTCTCATTCATATGATTTAAAATGTATCTTGTGACAGTCAGCTGACCATCCTCTGCTTGTTCTAAGAAATGAGCAGGTACCACAACATCTTGAAATTTTTGCATTCTCACATGTAAAACTGAACATAGAGTCAGTCACCTGTTAAAAGGTTTTGGAGAGTAGTAAAATTGAAGATGAAAAAGTCTGGGAAGGCAAGGATAAAGACTGAAATAGTTGAAGTAAAGGGTATAAAGAAATGTACATCAGAAAAACAATATAAGAACCAAAGTTATCAACCAGTTTTTCAACATTTTATAATCACAGTGCAGCATAAATTTCAGATAAACATTAAACAACATTAAGGTACTTGACTAATGAGCTTGGTCACTGCATAAGAGGAGAAGTAAAACATCTGAGTACTAAAAATTCCTACTTATTTTTAACCAAGTTTCTGGGGTTTTTGTGAAGTATGTCCTGTTGCTAGAAACACAAAGAAGTATACCTTATACTAATAATCAGGACATATTGCCAAAAAACTCAAGTCTATGAGACATAAGCAGTTATGAGAGAATTCATTATACTTTCTTTTCCCTTGTAAACCTTTGTGGTCAGAGAGGATCTTTGTAGAAAGCAGAGGAATTTTACAGAAAACAGACACTTCTATTTCCCTGATGTCCCACTCTTCAACATGCCAAGAGGTTTTAAAAACATGTATATATTCTTTGCTTAAAATAACAGTGTTTATTTCACCCTGACAAATACGTGCCAGCTGTTTTATCCTCTAAAAAAGATTAGTGAAATCTTTAAGTCAGAATCAGTAGAGGTGTGTGTAGGAACTTGCTTGGATTAAATACTGAGCAGTTCTTTTACTTTCTTCTCTCCTCCCCACTTTCCCTCTCCTGCTGCCTTTCAGAAAGGTAATCCTGCACACAAGTTTTACTAAGAAACATCTCTATATTAGCAGCAGTGAGAGGCAGTTACTATGATGTGTTCTTCTACTGATTGTTCTAGTGATATATTTGCTGTCAATGTATTTTGGCTAATGATCTGCCATAGCTGGAAACATTCAGATCCTGAACACTTGACACATTGCAGTAACAAAATATACACATATGTACAACATACGTGTGCACACACATTCACACATATGCATATGCACGCACATATTCTCATATATATGCACACTGCGATGAGGTCCAGGCCTCTTAAATTCTCTAAGATCTTTGTACAGATCGTAAATCAACTCATTATGAGCTTTTCTGCTCCAATGTTATGAAATGGAGCCAAAAGTTTTTAACATAATATGATGTGACTTAAGCCAAACATGAAAAAGCATAAAAAGAATGTTCAACTGGGAGAGAATTCATGAGGACCAAAAAAGAAGTGCTTTCATAAATCTGCTTGCATGTGCTAAGATGAAGACAACAAATTAAAGGTCTGTTCAAGTGTAAGAAGGCAATATTTTGCACATGTAAACATGACATAGCTTCATCATTAAATGATGATATTAAGGGGAATGAGTAAACAGTGCAAATAATAAACACCCCAGAGATGGTGAATGCAATCACAGTGGGCAACCACAAAATAATGCACGGCCTGCTGGACTCTATCATGAAGTGTGTAGTGCTTGTTTCTGTGGGCTGGAGGAAGCTGGAAAAGGAAGGGTTGGTGAAGGCTCTGCAGTGAGCAGAGGCAGATGTAGAGCAGCAGCAGGGAGGTGCCAAGTGTGAGCAGAACAAACCACCCTTACCTGCATTACCAACATTCACCTCAAAGCAAGGGCCGTGATAGATAAGTACTTTAAACCTTCAATGAAAAGAATGAATAGAAGTTTAAAGAACTGATTTCCTCAAGTCTGGTAATAAATCAAGCGGAAAAACCTGGAGCTCCTTACTGCTAAACTTACATCTATACTCCTCAAAGATAATACAGAAAACATCTGGATGCTTACATTCAAAGTGACTCCAAAACTTAGGTTATTCAATGTCAAGTTTCTTGCATACTGTGTCTGAATGTGGACATGCAAAGATAGCTCACAGCTAAGCTCATAGTTTATTCTTTCTCCTTTGCATTTATTCAGCTTTAAACAGATCATTTCATCAGCTTTCAGAAAAAAGCACCTAGTGGAAAAAAAGTGGAAAGCAGATTAAAGTACATTTTCCATCAAGCAGTAGATATAAACCAGAAAATACTGTGTGAAATGCTGAAAATTTCATGACAAATAATCTGAAAAAGGCAGGAGCAAATAGTTCTAGAACATTCTCCAGAAATGTTTTCTCATGGTGTGAAATACAAAAAGTTGCTGTAATCTATTTATTAATCTATTTATTTTATTGAAGAGTTCATGACCTGGAGGAAAATGTTAACAGTAGTAAAAATACCAGTAAGTATGTTCATTTGTTCAGAGACAAGAGAGAGTGGAAGATTACGGTACTTAAGGAGGAAAGACTGTCTTTAGATCAGTGCCTTCTCTTGCCTTTTGAATATCAAGATCCACTCTTGAACTCTCCACAAGATGCATTTCCACTTTCTGCATCTTTTTTACCTCTTGTAGTAAGTGAAGACAGGTCATGGGCCTGCTGTCACAGTGCAGAGGGAAAAAGAAAAGTAGCAGATGTGGGACACATACCTGTGTGCTGAAACATGATAGAGCCACCACTGCTTAAGGCCATCCTGGATATCAGGCTGCTACTTCAAGATATAATGGAGAATTTTGGAAAAGCTCAAAGAGGAAGGTATGTTACTGACAAAATAATAATGAAGAATAGTGATTGGGCAAAGTGGCACGGACTTTAAAATGAAAGGGGATAGATTTAGTTTGGATATTAGGAGAAATTCTTTACTGTGAAGGTGGTGAGGTGCAGGAACAGTGCCCTGAGAAGTTGTGGTTGCCTGATCCCTGGAAGTGATCAAGGACAGATTGGATGGAGCTTGGAGCAACCTGGTCTAATGCAAGGGGTCACTGCCCATGGCAGGGGATTTGGAGCTAAGTGATTGTTCCTGCCCTTTCCAATCCAAAATATTCTGTTTCTTAAGAACAGAGATAGCAACTTATATGAAAGCTTTTAGGAGTGCAATTATAGCTTAGGTTCAAAAATGGGTTCTTGTACCAGCTAGAAATTTGAGAACATTTGACTGATTTGAATTTTGTAGATTTTTTTTTTTTTTTAAATTAATGTTCACTTGAGGCTAAAAAAGTTAAATGGATTGGATTGTCATTGTTTAGTCGCTGAGAGCCTCCTGATTGCAACAAATAAAATCCACTGGTTTTAGGAAAAAAACATACATAGCATGCTTCATTTATGGGTGGAAGACTAAGACACAGCATTTTAAAATGGTTTAACTCACACTTAGGAAGTAGGCATAGAATAATTTCTATGAACCTGGTTTGGAAGGCAGAAAGACACTTCATAAGTGTGCTTATGTCAAAGTCCTTTCAGCTTATTTTCTCAGTTCTCATGGTAGATATTCTACAGAGAAAATGAGAAGGTAGCTCTGTAAAAAAGATATAAGGTCATTCATGATCTTTTATGTTTCAAAGTGTCTGTAATGGATGATGACAGCTTTTTTTGTGGTTCTGTCCAATAGGAACAGGATTCACTTTAAAAATAAGACCTTGTGGTGGATTCAGTCAATATTTCTTCCTGTTGCAGTCTTTCAGGTGTTCTAGGTTTAGTTGTGATAAGATAGATTTTTAAAATATCATATTTGCCACAGCAAACTAGAGGAGAGTACAAATAACCTGCACAATGTCCCTCCTGCCTTTAGAATTTAGAAATGAGTAAAAATACATTCCCTGTCTCCTTTGCTTCCGTGTTCAATAGTCCTATCTATGTTCTCACACATGTTATCAATCTCTCCACATCCATCTTAATAGAGTCAAACTTCACTCTCTTGCCTTTCAGCACCATGCATACTCTACATATTCCTGTAGGTCATCAACTTTCCTAACTATCTTGCGACTTAAACCTTCAGCTGAAATCCACTTAATTGAACAATGGCCCTAACAACAAAACCAGGCACAATTCTTAATGTGTTTCTCTTTTCAGTAGAAAACAATAAATAATATCAGGTTTAGACATACTTTTTGAAACGAGCAGTAGAGGTTATACTTTCCTAGGTCCAGAGAAGCTTTTTAACAGTAGTTTTCTTGCCCATTTCTTCAACATGTCTGAACAGATTTAAATATAACGTTGTGCCTGAAATATTTCAGAAACCTAAGGCCTCTTGTGTAAAATGCTATTCTTTGCATTTCATTGTTCACATCACATTACAAACCAACTGAAGATGTCTGTTGTGTTGTTTGTTTTTAATTTTGTTGTTTGTGTTCAAATATGAGTTATCATCAGCATATCCCCATGACCCTACCAATGCTCTGTTGTTTATGCTACAGGAGGAAGTGCATCTTCTAGTGTATCCTTTTTGGTACTATTCTTCGGATGAACTATTACAGACAGACTTGGTTTTGGATTACTGAATCCCCCTTTAAACAGTATCAGATGTGTGATGTGCAGGCACACACACAAGCTTGATCCCAAGATCTGTCTTGCTATAATCCCAAGATTATACTTGCCTCAAAAATTAAAAGCTAAGATTCAGAGCAAACTCTTTGCTTTATAAATGCAACAGCTGTCTGTTCACACCTTTCATGGGCTGCTTGGGCCACCCAGAGGAAAGAGTCACAAATCAAAATGGAACTCCCATCATGCTGTTAAACACTCCCCAAAGATAAGAGCAACAGGGCTGTAACATCGATTATCTCACCCGCAAGAGACAGCAGTGGGGTTTCAGAGTATCTTGCTCTTCTGACAGTTTGCGTTAAAATAAAACAGATTGAGGGACAAAGAAGTTCAAATGTAAAAAAATAGTCAAATCTGTGTGGCTGTTGTGCAAAAAACCAGAGTTGTATATGTGACCACAGCAAATTCAAATGGAACTGTTTTTATGACTTGTTAATGACATGGCAAATGCATTTAGCTTTGGTGATAGGCTTCTACTTCAATAGTAAGGAAAACCACTGAATTGTTTTGGGGGAGATTTGGGCTACATATGAGTTTCTTTTATATTCCCATGACTGGTTCTAAAAAAAGGAAAACACCTCTACTCTTTTGCTGTGTGTTAAAAGTACTTCTCCCAGTCCTTTTCTTTGGAATTTTTGGAAGTTAAATCAATCAATTTAATTTATTTAAGAGCCAAGCAGGAATGTCAAAAAAAGAATTAAGATGGGTGGGACAACTAGTACAATTTGCCCAGCCTTTCATTAGATGTAGAATGTGATTCTACCTTCTTGCAATGCATCATGACCAGTATTCAACTCCAAATGTGTCTCAACTGGGGATTTAAATTACAGTCATCTTAACTGGTGTTTCCCAGAACAATAGGCTGGACATTGGCAAAGGTTTCATAAGGCTGCTCTGAACAACATACACTACCTTTCAGGTTTCATTAAAAGCATTTCATGACAGAAATTATTAAATGAGGGAATACTCTATGGGTCTGTCTTTTCTGGCTTTTTTCCGTCACTTGTACTGCGTAACTCAGTTTATGTGCTGAGAACTAACATACTCACTGTGCTGGTAGTAATACACTACATTGTCATCATAGGACACAATGAGCAAATTTCAGATCATTTGGCAGTAATACTCCTAAACTCACTGCTTTGCTTGTAAATTTATGCATACAGTGGTGCCAATGATATTTTTTGTTTTCTGTGCATATTGCTACTTTTTTACTATGTTTTATAGTGTTCATTACAGTAGAAACATTGTTATCCAGTAGTAACAGGAGTAACCAACAGTAACCTGTAGGGTGAAGTAGGAGCTAATACTGGGTACCAAAGAAGCAATAAACCCAGCAGTGTTGCAAGAAAAATAATTAAGAAGCTACTAGTTTCCTTTCTGGTTTATCCAGATGAGCATAAACCCATGATGAAGAAAGGATATAAAATCAGTATTGCATGTTCTATTTTGGCTTTTCTTTTACAAAACCCAAAGTCCAACAAATGAAGCAGAAGTAGTTTCTAGTTTTATCACTAGTACTTTTTTATGCCTAAGGTTCAAAGAACAGAAAACAAATAAAAATAAACCAGACATTTTAATTAGAGGAAGGATTACCAATTTAGAATTTTTTGAATTCTCAACATTTCCAGTGATTCTCCAAAATAGTAATTAACACCAAAACACTACTTTTAACTGCAATTTGAAGAATTTATTGTGCATGACCTAATGCCTTAATTGCAAGGTTCTGTGGTACCTGGAATAGTTTACTTCTTCTGTCTTCGGTTTAGCAGGGTAAAAGATCCTTTGCATTATAGCTTCATACAATGTGTTAATCTTTTAATAAGAAAATAATAATTATGTCAAAACAAATGTGACATTTCTTAAAAAACTACTAATTCTTCACTTTTTCCTCATTAACATTTGAAAGATTTTAATCTCAAATAATTGTAATTTTTTGTAGCTGGTTCTGACTGTAGCTGTAAGTGACAACTTTGGCTGGTCTTTGCTTTCATTCAGCCTTTTCTAGCTGGTTCCTTTTCCACTCTTGTATAGCAGTAGTAACATTTCTTTTAAAAGAAGACAACTTGACACTGCAGATCTGGCTGGAGGCTTGCTGCACAGACGCTCTCTGCATTTGTTCTCACTTGTCAGGGTGATTTTTTCCATCCACATTCAAAGCCTCTGCAATCTACATGGCCTCCCACGTCACAGGTCGGTGTTCCCAGGCATGGTTATAAGAATCATACATAAAGAACAACCTTCCCTAGTTTTTATTAAATAAAATGATAGCAACACAATCCTGCTTTTTTTTTTTTTTTTTTTTCCCTCTGGGGAGGATTTCATAAACTTCCTATCAGTGTTTCTAAGTCTGTATAACACTAGACAGCCGTGTGGCTCTCCACTTTCAATGTGATTTTGAAGGCAGGCTCTGGAAAGTTGATAACATGTTTCACGACCTTCGTGTCTGGAAGCAGTTTCCCTTGATTGAAGTCATATAAGTTCAGCTAAGTTGGAGTGTGCTGTAAATATTTATCTGGCAGTCTGACATATAAAGTTGTTCTGAAATTACAAAGTACATTCCTGTCTTTCATGTATTATTGCCACTTTTTTCAATACACTTGTGAGCGATATTATTTAGAGAACTTTCTATAAGTGACTTATCATTGCTTGTTAAAGTTCTCACACTCTGTTGTACGGTCATTTTTAAGGATGGTAGCTCTTGAGTTGTATTACTTCCCTATCTTTTAAAACATAAATGTGTGATTATTCCAGAAGTGCAACAAGAATTTATGCAATGAAGTAAGCATGGTTTGCACATTTGATTTTGAAATCTGGTTTTGTGGCACTTATTTCCATGTAGGGATACAGATGTTTCCTGTCGTTGGCAAATGGATGGTGATGACAACTTTCTAATCATTAGGTCATTTGTCATTACCTATCAAATAATTATATGTAAAGTAATGCTTCTGGGTAGAAATTCTTTCCCAGAAACAGAATTAATTCAACTCCTACTTCTTCTGTGTTTTCTTAGTGTTTTTTTTCACTTATATTCAAACATTGATTTTGAACTCTACAACATGCCATATCTGAAAAGTACCATTTTTCCTTACAAAGGTATAAGATAGATAAGAGCCTTTCAAGTCCAAACATAGTTTTGTTGAGAAACATATTTTGCAAGGTTTCTTAGTGGGCTTAAATGTGAACTGTTTCTCTGAGTTCTGGAAAGGAGAAAGGGAATTGAGGTGAAAAAATCAGCTAATTTCAACAAACATTTATAATTTGTGCCTTTCAGTTGAAATAAACTGTGATAGATTGAAACAGTTGTGGAACAGTTTCCCTAACACCTTGTTTTCCCAGGCCAGAAGGCATTACTGCCCCTCAAACTCAGCATTCCCAAAGCCTTGTCACTGAGAGCTATTAGGATGGAGTTGCTGACTGTGATGTGCAGTTCTCCTGAATGTTAGAACTGGGGATAGTTTATCCTTGTAATGTCAGGAGCAAACACTTGGCTTATATACATAGGAAAAGTTTAGACTTATAATATTTGGTTAAAGTTTGTTCTAGTTTTGTTGTTGTGGGGATTTTTAAATATTTTTTTTTAATTAAAAAGTATTTAAATGACTTAAAAGCCAGTAATTATACTTAGATGCCTACCTCAGGCTGAATTGAAAACACTGCTGCATTTCTTTTTCAATCCTGACTGGCAGCAAAATAAAAAATAATCTGGAAACATTAAGAGAGAATATTAACCACTAAATACCCCTCACTTCAAAGCATTACATTTAGTCATTAAGGCAGATGCACACTCAAGAAACCTAATGCACAAAGAAAAGTTTTGCTATTAATTTGCCTCACCTGACAATAATTCTGTGCAAATAGAGTACAAATTCTTACATTACATGTTAAAAACCAGTTAAAATATGATGAAGTGGATCTAACCATTTAAGACCCATGTTCCTAATGAAAACAAACTAGTTGTAGTGTGGTAACTCTGTATGTAGAAAAATGAAGACTTTCCTCTGGTCCTTTAGTATTTGGCTAAGAGGCAGCTGAATACCTGCAGAAATATATTATTTGATAACTATTATATGGACCAGACAAAGGAAAAATTGCTTTCTGCAGCTTGTGGTAGCTGGTCAGACTATTGACTGTTCCCTGAATATAGGGAAACTATGAAAACAGTAGTAGAGGTAAAAAGAAGTTAAATTCTTTTATTGTTCTATTTAACAGTAGCAAATTAGACACTTCTAAGACAGTATAATGGTATTCAATATTCTAGACTGACGTGTAATAGTGTCATTTGATGTCTTACGCTCTCTGTCACAGGGTGTGTGTTTCTGTTTTTGTAGCATGCAAAAAAACCCTTAATGAAACCACCTGCTGATACATATGTAAACAGATAGGTTTTGACCATTTACAGGAGATTGCTGTTGAGAGAATACAAAGCTCCATAAAGACTATGCTGTCTCCCTAACTGATGGCAGTCTTTGTAAATGTATAAGGAAATCATATTTTAATTAAGAAATGTCTGCATTTAATTCAAAAAGCTTAAATGAAAATGGCTGGCTTTTCAACATATGGATAAATTTTTGGTTTGTGTTTTGGATCTGAGTGCAGTAAAGCACTTGAATCTTTATGGAAACATAATTTCAGGAATGTCCCTGCTAAAATCTTTAAACTCTTCAGAAAAAAAAAAAAAATTGTAATTATCTGCTGTTACGGCTTTATGATACTGTCAGGCTGGTAACTTGCTGATGTCTGATTCTTCAAAGAGAATCCCTATTGTGACATGTTCCTTCACCCAGGAATTTTTTAAAATTCTGTGGAGCAAAGCACACCTGATAACTTACTTGCATTGGAATAAACCATGTGTATGTGTGTCTAACAGACTGCCATTTGATCCAAACCACCAGTATGACCCAGCTAAACATGTGGTCTCGTATGAGTAAGAGTTGAAAACTTATCCTCCAACATATATCCAACAAGATATTGATTCAGTATGTTACAGTAGTTTCACTTTCCGTGAAGGTATTGCTCAATGAATATAATCACATTAGCAAGACCACAAACTGCTTAAAGCAGAATGAATCATATTGACTTCATACTCAACAGAGTTGTGATATAGCTAAAGGTATGTGTAAGGTAGACTTCTCAAAAAGTAGTCAAATGTGAAAACTGAAAATTTAAAACTAGGAGCAGGGTGTTCTGTTCTTGGCACTGTCAGAGTGTTGATATGGAGTGTTTTTCCAGATACTAAACCTACCTATGTTTTTCCTGCACCTTTCATTAGCAAGTTATGAGGTTTCATCTTTTCTCATTGTGTTTATGAAGTACTTTGCAACTCTTATGAGGAAAAATGAGCATTACAAGTGTAAAGTCAAAAGGCCATCATTGTATTTAAGTAGTTATACCAATTTATTTCAATCAATAAAAACCATAGAGAGTAGCAAAGTATTTCTTCTAGCTGAGATAGTAGATACAGTGTGACAGGCAGAGCTTACATGTTACAAGATGTGGTTCACATCTAGTTCACTGAAATTATCGGATCCTGCTTTTGTCAAAAGCAGATAATGGAAAAGATAGAGCCAGTCTAATCCAAATGGCTGATTTCTGTATTCCAAAACCTAAGTTTTTCACACAGTGGTGGCAAAGATCAATGGAATTGCCGGCTGTGTTAGCAGCTGTTTTACCACACTACTGTATTCACTGTATTTCAGCTTGAACACTTCTTAGAAGTGTAACACAAAAGGTACATTCATTAAGTCTACACTTTGTATTGACACTACTATGAAATTATTTTACTTACTTCAATTGAAGTGCAAGTATTTTTCTAGGGAGAGTAAGATTTGTTCATTACACAGTAAGTGTTTAACAGCAAAACATCTTTTCCATCACTTAGGTCTCTGTACTTTGACTGGTGCTAAGATTTCAAGCCTTTGGGATCCCCTCTGATGTAAGCAAAATACTTCCCAAATTACTTTCCTCTAAAAATTAGATAATTCACTGTTTTTTACTGGTATTCTACTGGTTAAAGGAAAAATTTATCATTTTTGTATTATCATTTTTGCTCTTGCTAATCTTTTGGTTGAATAATTATACTGCTAAAGCTGAGGTTATGGAAATTACTGGAACAAAGTTATTGGGTTGAGTGCTGAAGAAAGAATAATGTCAATGTTTTGCCTACATTTCAAATGTGATAAATACTTGAATACCTATTTCTCTGTTCCAAGAGAGTTCTCGTAATAATACAAACATCTAGAAATACATATTTTCTTACTGTGGGTTTTCCTATTTTGCTTTTCTCTTCTGCTTTCACACCTCCTTTTACTCTTGTTGGTATTGCATTAGCATGTTGTGGTTTAACACTCTTGTTGCATCAGGGATAGTGATACACTCCACTCCTATGGAGTATGCATGCAGCACAGAACTGACTTATTCCTAAAGGGGAAAAGAAGAAAAAAAGGAAGAAAAAAAAGAGAATCAATAATTCACTAAGTTAGAAATGCAAAAATATCTTTACATTGGTAAGAGGAGAAGTTAAAACATACCTCAGAGATTAGACTGCTGTTTTTAGATGTGTGATCTAGTGATTCTTTATGGCAGTAGTATTCTTGTCAACTACAAGTTCCACTTGCCCAGAGAAAACTTCTTATATCTTGCACACAAATTCAGCAAGCAATATATTAAATAGATACATCAATATATTCATATTACTCAAATAAAATCCCCTTGATATAAAATATCCTTCACAGAGATTTAGTAAAACTAAATTTACGCCTTCAAGATTTTATGTAAGTTCTGTAATATTTTGTTTGTGTCTCTGGTCCTCAGCACTAGAGGGGCACTAAGTTAAGAAGAGGGACTGTATGGTGTTCTTCATTTATCTTAAATCTTTCAAAACAAGTTTCACCTTAAAATCAAGTCTTGTTACAGTTTGAAATGCCAGAGATGTAAGATTTGTGGCATTGTAGGTGAGAGACTCAGTTTCAGTAGAAGAAAACATAATCTGTCTTCCCTCTGAACTTTGGAGAACCTGTCCCAGCTGGATCTTGGCAGCATTAAATATATCCATCACTAGTAACTATGCTTGCCTGGAAGCAGCACACCAATCTGCCTGATTTAGAAGCTCTGATTTAAACATTTCCAGTTCATCACCACACATAAAGTCTCCACACATGAAGTCACAAATGTTGTCCCATAGATACACTTTGTAATCTCATTAGTGCTAAAACTGGTGGAGGTGGACATGGCTGTGTGCCTCTCCCTGAGCATCCCCAGAGGGCTGGCCTGAGCAGGTTTTGTCAGACACAAGGAATGTTGCTGTGAACTTCACAATTATTAGTCAAAAAAAATTACAGACTCTCTCTGTCATCCAAAATACAGCAATTTACTTCTGATGACTAATGTTCTGGTAGCAAACTGCACATAATCTATTTTGATTTACTGCTTTTTTCTCATTTTCAATGAGCTTAGAGATATGCTTCTCCCTAGACCCCAGAAATACAGCTGTGAGCTGGAGAGACATATGCATGTGATTAATCAGTGGATGATAAGAAACCAGTACTCTGCATTCATTATTTTATGGTGATTAAATTTTCCTGGTTATAAAGGATGCAAAAAATGGCTTTCAGGTGTGTAGAAAATCCAGCATCTGGATAACAATGGGCATGGCTGAGTGGGGAAGAGGCTTTCTATGGGAATTTTTTTGTTTAAGTCTTCTTCACACAGAAAATGAAAGCTGGGGCTATCATTTACAACAATAGAGGGCTGTGGGATCAGACTTCGTCACAATGGCCAGTTCTGTCAGCTCAGCCAAAAAAAACTTGGAGGAGTAAAAGAATTAAAATGTTAACATACCCAGAGAAAGAAAAATAATCTGCTATTTCTTCAAACAGCCTTTCACTGTATTTCTGCAGCTGCCTCAGCAGTACTCAGTAGGATAAGAAATAGGCTTCAGTTGCTGTTAAAGTCCATGTGAAAATACACGTGGAAGTATCCTCTGAAATATATGGCTGATTGATTTTATTTTGCTTTACAAACATAGATGAATTATACATTATTGCACAGCTTTTGGATGATTCAATGGTGCTCTTCACAGAACTTTAGTTATCTGACAAACATGAGATGTGCAAAGAATTTTTTTCTTTTTAAAGTTGGAGACAAAGATTTAAGTGCTAAATGCTGAGATGCTTCTTATCTAATAAAATGCAATAATCTGTGTGTTTTAATGTTATGGTGTTTGTAATATTTGAACAGGAACAAAAATATGTGTTCCTTCTCTTTTGTGAGATGCATATTACTTACTTGCAACTTGTGTTTGTACATATACACTTGGATGTAGAATGAATGGGGCTTGGAACATGAAGTGAGGATGATATATGGCAAAAGTTAAACCTGCAATTAGCAGTGTTTATTTTTTTCATCTACTGCTTCTCTCCTATAACAGAGAGAGGTAATGGTTGGGTGAAATGTATGGACATGATTAACCTGTTTCCAGATAGAGAGCAATAAGATTACTGGAATTTAGCAAATGTTATTTCAAATGGTAGTTGCATTTTTTTTCCAAACGTTAACTGTCATGCCGAAATAAATATATGATAGACTGTGACACTCCATCTGTGAATCTGTCTGTGTCCAGAATAATTCCGAGGACCTCTTTAAAAGAAGACTTTTTTATGTCAAGAGTTTCTTTCTCATTACATACCTCTAAATTTTGGATATATATTCATCAAATGGCTATGTGTCATGACATCCCATCATTATTATCTAAGAGATGGTTTAGTGAAAATCTGGCTCATTTCTTTCCATCAAATCAAGTTATGAGCAACAGCTAATGAAAGCTAAGTCTTGAGAGGTCTCAAGAGTGTATGATTTTCTAATTAGATTGAGGTGGTCAAATATTTTATAGGGATGAGCAGGGGCTACATAACTCACGCATCAAAGTTGGGAGCTTGCTTCTCTGTCTTCCTCTTTTACTGGAACAGTGGAATTTCTTTAACCCACGTTGGTGACAGTAAGATTTGTATGACCATATTATTGTGATTTAGAAATTATGGCGGGCTGAAAACCTTCCAAGAAGATTGCATTATAGAATTAGTGCTAAACTGAAATGAAGGGACGAGGCCTGAAGGGCAGCAAGTGCAGGAGGAAAAAAGCAATGATAGCAATGGTTAACAAGTGATGCTTTTCACCTAGGAAGAAAATAAGGTGCAGGCATTAAAGATGACATAGTACAGGACGTCATCTCCACACAGCCCAGTGGACCCTCCATGTTTCTGTAAATAATAACCTAGACCTGACATGAAAAGCTTCTACAAACACAGTAAAAGAAGCCACACGGATATTTTAATAATTCTGCATTCCCTGATTTGTGAGGTGGGCTACATTGATCTCTCTCCCTGTGGATCAGGGTATGCTGCAGTCCAATAACTGCAGTTTTACTGGCTTTTTCAAAATATTCCTCGAATCTGTGTTTTCTTCCCATGAAGGCCTGAGATATCTGTTTAATTGTTTCACACACAAATCACCAGGATATGGTATCTATGGAATCAGCTTCTATACCATGGTGAATCTGGAGATTAAGGAGGCACAGAAACATTTCTCCACTGCTCTTAAGCACTATTTTTAGATATCTTTAGTGTTTTAAACTCTGCATTTGGGCCCACATCATACTTGAGTTATTCTTATTCTTTAAAAAATCCTGCAGACTGGACAATCTTGAAAGGTTTTAACCTGTTGGATGTGGCTGGCTTCCAGGAAATTATGGCAAGGCATGCTTTAGAGCATGAAAAAATATCTTCTGAGGAGGAAATAAATGCTTCAGGGGAAACAGAGTGTCACTAGCCTGTAAAGGAGTCATCACTCTTTCCCAGACTTTGTAAGGGGCTCTGGAAAACAGGATATTGTATCTAGACTGCTGCACTCAGAATTGGCACAATTTACAGCAGGGTTTATGGCACCAGAGAGGAATGGAAGACTTCATTCAAACCAGGACCACAGGTTTAAATGATTCTTCTAAGGACTTTGATGTGGTAAATATATGACAAATGTACGTCTTTATGAGCACAAGAAAGAAAAGACAAACTTAACAGCACTGCAACCTTATTGGCCAAAAGGCAAAAAAGGTGTTGTGAGGTGGTGCAGCTCAGTAGCCTTATTTACAAAATCATTATCATTACTCTACTGACCACACGCTTAAAACTAGCAGAGTTCAGTGTTTCTGCCACAGTTGAGCATGCAGTCGTCTCTTACAATACCTTTCCTAAAAATTCTCACATCCTGAGGTAAATTATACATCCCAGCAATTCAATAACAGTTAAAAAAAAATTAAAAATAGAGCAGACTACTCAGAACTTTTACTGTATTTTAACTTTAGCTCATGAGGTCTGTAGGTGGAAAAGGGATATAGCATTTTTCCAAATGTGTGTAAAAATCAAATCCTGGTTAGGTGTTTTGAATGAAAGACTAATTTACTTTTTTAAAAGTTATGTTCATAATTATTTCTACTGAAGGTTTCGCATTATTATTATACATTTTATAAAAATATTGGAATAGTTATCTAAATTCTAACAAAGCCCAAATTCCTACAAATGTAATTTCCCAATAATGTAAGGATTTTCTTTTAAAGATGTACAACTAAAAATGAAACATAGATTTTTTTATTCTTAAAATAAAACATTCACCAATCAGAATTTTTTCCCTATTTTATTTGCATTTTTTTAAAAAACAAGTTGAGCAACCCAAGAAATCAGTCTGGTCATAAAAGGTATTGGACAAAAGCACCATTATGTACTTCAAATCCATAGCTGCATTTCCAGCTATCTGGGTTTTAAAGATATAAACCGAAATTTTCACATGTGCTGAAGAATGGGACTTGTACTTTTCCAATCAGAGTAGGTAGGGAACATGTCTGAAGACAGATGGGATGTCAGATCTTTGCAGTTTACACTTTCTGGCTGCATTTGTACCTGTACATCTGCACAGAAATTTCATGACAGATGCCTAATGCTCATATGGAAAAAAAATCTTCATAATTAAATACATGATAAGTTTTTAATTAACATGCATAATGTTCCTGCAAAGACCTTCAGTTTATAAAACGTTATTATTTTACACTTATTTCTTGATGATTCACTAATCTATCTTGTGTTTCAGAGTTGGTTCGTTTCACTCTTATTCAATCTGCTTATGTGCTTCTTTCTAAAGGTACCTTGCAAATAGTAATGATAAATCCAAAAGAAATGAAATCTTGGTAGCAGACATATGCTTGAAATACACTGCAGACTGAAATAGAAAGCATCTTAATTGATATCTGCAAAGATTATCTTCTTGATTTTGAGACTGCCAAAGAAAATACATTCTCACAGTGCAGTTAAAAAATCTTTTGGTGCTTTCAAACAGAAAAGGGCTAAGGCAGAAAAATCCATTGCTAGGGCATTTAATATTTGCTTCTATTTGAATTTGAAAAGAAATCTAAATATTAAAAAGGTCTCTGTGACAAAGCTATTTCATTATGAATTAAATTTTAGACTAACTAAAATATTTATTTCAAATAATTGTACATTTTATTTGGAATCTCTGAAAAAATGCAAATTTTTCTAATTAGGAAATAATTTGACACCTAAAAAAGTGGCTTTATTCTTATTTTATTATTCTTATGTAGTCAATTTTTGATTTTATATTAGACTTTATTTTAAATTAATTTATTTAATTACTCCTTTTTGGGGTTTTTTTGAATCCTATTATAATAAAAATTGCTCTGACATGAAGTTTATGTTATTTTTCTCTTCAGAGTGCCTTTTCTATAGAGGTTTCATAGAAAGATTTAAAACTTTGAAGTAGGAAATTAGATGGGTCCTGATCACACTTTATAGGCATCTGTTTTTATTATGGCAGCTTGGTTGATTTTTCTGCAGTAATGAAACAGCTGTTACTGTAACCTTTAGTGAACGACATCCTTACTTTCTTGTTCCAAGCATTTCTTCTCTTATTTGATATAAAAATGGAGCAGTTTTGCATATTGATTCAAGATGTCAAAATTAATTACAACAGAGGACATACTTCAAAGTAGAAATTAAAATGAAACATTTAAAATGTTGTTCAGAGCTTGCATTCAGACTTTTTGAGGCACATTTTAAAATGTAAAAAATAAAATATACAAGAGCTATGATTTAGAAACTATTGAAACCCAGAGGAACTCATTCCTGGAGCAGTGTGAAGTATATAAAAGGCTATGAACTGTGAAAGCCCAGCCGTGTTGGGGAGCTGGGATTTCTGTGGCACCCACCTTTCCAAGGAGGTGGCTTATGATTCCTGAATGTCAAGCAGCCCAGCTGCTTCAGGAGCTGAGGCAATTGCAGAGAAGGTTTATAAGCTGTCAGAGAACAGGTTTTCTGTCCTTTCCAAGGAGAAGATAAAGAAATGGATGCATTACTACAGCATATGTCATTCTTCTGACAATTCAGTATTTTTTCATGGGAAAACCTTGTGTTCCTAGCCAGGTCTCACAGGGACGTAGCTGTCTAATCTCTCTGTAACACACAGCAAACTTGTTTCTATATTCACTGTAGTGTAAAGGTCACCTGTAACTTGTATATGCTCATGCTATGAGCCTCTCTGATTTAATGAGCCTTTCTGTTTACAGCTCATTAGTGTGGACCATCACTAAGACTGAAGTCCATACCACTGGCTATCCCACATCACAGCAAGACTGATTCTAAAATTTTTAAAAAACCCATTCCTGCTTAAAACAAGTTAAACCAAATTATTTTCTCCAGAGCAAAGTTGTACTTTAAAATGAAAATATTTGCTGTGGGGCTTAGTCTAAATTTTTGGCTTGCAGAAATCATAATAGCCCTGTGGTGCTCATGAAAAAAAAAGATTTCTGATATGCAATGTAAAATATCTACATTTCAACTGAAATTTAATGGCAAGCTTCAATATCTTGCTCTCAAACTGCAGTGAGTTCAGCTGTTTCCTTCCAGATGCAGATCAATTACAGCTCTGGCTTTCAGTGTTCAGTTCTTTAGGTCAAAAGTACACAATTATAAATCTGGAGTTCACTTTCAGTTCTTGGTGACAACTGACAAATCAACTGTTACATAAATATTCACCAAAACTTCAGTTTCAATTCTTTTATTATTAGGACTTAGTATTAACCATTCCTAAATGTAGTCATTGTGGCTTCTAGTTCTTATAAAAATTGGCATTTTATTAAAAGACAGTAGTAATAAGTTTAGTCTTTGTAGGCAAAAGGCACTGCTTTTTTATCACTAAATTTGCAAATAACAAACTATCAATTATCAGCATGGCAAAAAAACCTAATAAATAAATTGACCAAAAGCCTCACATTGTTGATTTCTTGGTGTCCTGATTCTTCAAAGCAAGAAAATTCTTTAAGATGTCACTAGGATGACAGTCTCCCAAAACATGACATTTTTAGGAGAGATTAAATGGTAGCCTCTGAAAATCTGGAGGAGGCGAATTGAGTGACTTAATTGGAAAGAATGACTGCCTACAAAAAGAAATTTTACTCCTAAATTACTTTTAATGAGAGGTTGAAAGAGCAATGAAATCACAAAAGAATATCTACTCTTCATTGTTGTGACACTTCAGGGAAATGTATAACATACTTTCTTCCCAGCAGAGAGACAATTCTCCAGGCAGTCGTACATAATGCAACCGAACTCAGCTACGACAAGGGGATAGTAACATGATTTCATTAAAACTTAGTAAATGAGTCAGCTTAGGTCCCTATAAATAAAGATGCTCTTTAAAATGTCATACATATATGTAGGAATAGACAAAACCTCTGTACATATTATTTATAGTGTGTTATACTAGTATTGTGAAGCTGACCACAACTTGTCTGGGGACTACCTTGAACTGGGCAATGGATCAAAACATTGTGACATCCTGTGCCCTATCTAAATAGTTTTCTAAACTGTCTGTGTTTGAAGATCTGCCTCGTTTCAGTCAGAGAGAGCTAACAGGTACTGCTGGTTTATTTCAGATTACTTACTGCTATCATTAACAATTTTCATGCCAATGGTGAATTACTAACCAATGCTCTACTTACATTTAGTACTCTATATTGTGCTAAAAAAACCTAAACAAACCTAAACTTATTAATTAAGTTGAGGGGCTTTTTTCTGTGAATGAACTCAACCATTACTATGTGATTTCCTTTAATTTATCTTGTTTTCAAGGCTGACATTGATATAGCTGTCTTGGAATACAAATGGAGGATCTGATCTAGAGTCAAAGATTCACAGTGGTTGAAATTGAGGAAGAGAACTCTGGAGGTTCAAAACGTGCTCAGGCAGGAACACTTAGACAGAGTTGTCCAGGAATAAACCCAGGCAGCTTTTAAATATCCCCAAGGAAGGAGACAAGCCTCTGAGTGGACTGTGCCACTGCTCAGTCACAGTCACAGTCACATTACAAAAGTGTTCCCTGTGTTCAGAGGGATTCAGTGTGTGAATTTTTGTGATTCAGTGTGTGTCCACTGCCTCTGATCCTGTCATGGGCACCAACAGAAAGAGCCTGTTTCTGTCCTCTGTACTTTCCCTTCAGACACATGGATGTGCCTTCCTTGAGTCTTCCCAGGCCGAACAGTCCTGGGTGTCTCAGCCTTATCTCACAGAAGAGAAGTTTCTGTCTCTTAAACACCTCTGTGGCCCTTTTTGGATTTCATGAGATTCTTGTCAGCCCACGTCTCCCTCCAGCTGAGTTCACTCTGGACACCAGCAGGACCCTCTGGCATATCAACCACTCTTGCTAATTTAGTGTCAGCAGCAAACTTGCTGAGGATACACTCTGCCCCAGAATACTGATCATTAATGAAGGTGTTAAACAGGACTGGACTGTTGCGGCCAGAATTTATTTTAATTCATTGTTTTGCATTGTTAAATGGTTTGTTCTATGTACCCCTGTGTTTTCCCTGAGTTGGTTTGCCCCTACTTTGTATCCTCCCCTGTCCTTACCCTATATGGTATTCCTTGCCTTTTGTTCCAGTACCTTCCCTGTCCATTATCCTAGCCTTACCCCTTGTTCCAGCACTTTCCCTGTCAGTCCTTCCCTAGTCCAATCCCATGTGTGTACCACCCCCTGGGCATTCTGGGGTCTCACCCTCAACTCAACGCCCCCGAGGGGCATGTGACCTCCTTTCTCCTCCCTCTTTATCCGGTTGTCCCAGGGAGTCTGATGTAACCCTTTCACTCCTCCCCTGAAATCCCCACATTGGTTGTTCATTTGTATCCACCCCTCCCTGTTATTTTGTATTTAACCCCGTGCACAGCAGTGCTCAGGGTCTCTCCTGGCGGTGTCCCTTTTGGCTTCACTTTCCTGCAAGAAACCTGTGGGAACCTCACCCAGGAGTGCCTCCTCCTTTCTCCTTTACCTGAACCCAGCTGCGACTTCCTATCCTGACCACCACAGAGCCTCCAGCTGTTCAGGTTCCACCACTGGCCCTAACCCCTGCCATGGTGGTGCCCCACTCCTGGCGTGGCACAGGAGTATTCCAGAGCTAGCCCGGACCCTGGTGGGCTGTGTCACAGGACCCAGTATTCACTCCTTGGGTACACCGCTTACTAGTGTAAACTTGACTTTGTGCTGCTGATCCTCATCATCTGAGCCTGGCTGGTTTTCAGTCCATCTTGCTCTCTTCCCCATCCTGTCCACTCTTCATGATCCTGTAGTTTCCCAGATCCTCTTTCTTGCCCTTCTTGATGATACGAGTGATGCTTGTTTTCTGCCAGTCCTCAGGCACTTCAAATCATAGTTGTTTTGAAGATTATTGAGAATGACCTTGCAATGACATGTGCAAGCTCCTTCATTACCTGTGAATATTACATCAGAGTCCATTTGCTTAAGTATTCCCTATCCTGATCCTCTTTTTACCATGGGCATGTATTACTTGCTCCAGGCTTTCCCCTATGTTTCTTTAGGACCTGGAATTCCTAAAGACTGGTCTTACTAGCAAAAGCTGAAGTGAAGAAAGTGTCCAGTACCTTGGCCTTTTCTTCAGCAATAGCCACATTTTCCCTAGTCTTCCCTTTTGTCACCCACATACTTTTAGCCTTTGACAATCCTAGCCAAATTCAATTCCATTTGGGCTTTGGCTCATCTCATTCTTACATGCCCAGACAGAGTGTCTGCATTCCTCCCAAGTCCTACATTCCTCACAAAACCTGTATTTATGTTGCTAAATAGAAAACAGTGAGACAGACAAATAAACTGTCAGCTATCTGTATTCCTTGTTGTCGTGCTTCTACATACTGTCAAGCCACTAATGGTGACTAATTTTCTGTGAGACATGGCCTTGGCATGATTTGTGACTAAAGCATGAGCCCAGGACCATCCCCAACAGGCAGCATTTTCAAGACTACAGCAGATACTGAACTTTTACCCATATTTCTTTGTTTATTCCAAAAGCTTTTCGATCTCAAATGCACTCATATACCTTCCCAGCTTACCCTTTGCCTTGTAACACACACTTTCAATATTGTGCTGTGAAAAAAATCTCCACTGTGGTAGGCTGTAGCACTGGATTTTGAATAAGAAAAATCAAAAAATCCCAACACATAAAACATAGCATAATTTGCTACTCAGAAACAGCACAGGATTAGGAACAGAGATAGGGCCAAGTGCTAGGAGATGCAAATATGAGAGGTCTGTGCTACTTGGCCTCAAATATGAAACCAAATTCATGGACTGGAGGTATTTAACTATGTAAATTTAGCCTAAGGGGTCTAAGGTCCCTTCATTATATATTTTGGTCAGCAGATGTGACCGATGTGAAATTCCTTCTGCAACAATACGTAGATTGTGTGACACATCATTTTCCATTTAATCTTCACAACTTCTTACCTCAAGGGTCTGTACAATCCTCAGCTTTTCTTCTGTCAGAACATTTTACAAGATTATCTCCTATTTAGCTAATCAGAAAACAATTTCTGCTTGTGTGGGGCAGTGTACAGTATTACTCTGATGAAGACCACATAGAAAGGTAGGTTATTTTTCATTATATTTACTTTGATCTGATCTGGAATTTTGGCAGATATATTTACCATTAATGTTACATAAAGATCTCTGTTCTGTTCAATCAACCATTTGAAAGATGCCTAATGGAATTGAAATTTCCAAATTCAACTGGAATGGAATTATTTTATGTATCTGGAGATATTTTGGCATATTTTCCTAAAAAAGAGAGTCTGCCTTGTATCTGGTAGAGTTTTCACTATATTGATTTGATTTTTTTACTGTGGCTACCTTCTTTGAAGGTGAATTGTAAAAATATTGTTGTAAATTTCTCCTTTCATTTTTCTTTCTGTGTTTCATGTAAAAGATGTTTCTTGCCTAAAGAAAAGGTCCCAGCCTGAATGACAGCATCAGATCAGAGAGTAGATTTCATTTCTACCTGTCTCATATTCCCATTTTAACAGTTAGTAGGCTCAAGTCTCCACATATCCCACTTACAACATCTGTGCCATTGCTTCTGAGAGTGGCACATGTTAAAAACTCCTTGAAGAAGATAGGGCACCAGCTGGTAATTTATATTGATGCACATAACTGAGACGTACATAATGATTGACATTGCTGACTGACTGTACTAGGAATCCATAGTGGAAAGGAAATGACGAGTTTGTGCCAGCTGATGGACTCTGACATCCTTGCTTTTGGACTGTCAGAATGCCAAAAGTCATTTCCCACTGGTCAGGATGAACCTAGGAAACAGTGAAATAATACTCACCAGAAAAGGAAAAATCTTTGAATATCTGGTAAAAAAAAAAATTGCTTCCACCTTTTACTGAAGAAATACAGCTGCCATTCATTGACATGGTGCAAAGCCTCTGAGCTCTGTTTAACTCTTCACTGACACTGGATGAACAGGTAACATCAGTTTCCAGAAATGTCTTTTTTGCCTCCCCAGCTGGCTGGGAAAATTAATTCCCTTGTCTCTGATGAGAATTTTACTGAGGTAGTCTGCAGTTCTTCCTGGCTTCCTTAAAGACTACTTTAACTATGTGGTTAGAAACCGAATGGGATTGTCCTAAGCAGGTTCCAGTGGACATGAAATATGCCTTTCTACCTCTCTTTTGGTTCTGGTCACTGAAGAAAAAAGAACTTTGTACAGAAGTCAGTCATGGTAAGTGAATTCCTCTGAGTTTAAGATCTTTCTGATCTCAAAGATCTTGAAGATAATTACTAAATGGAACAGGATTTCTACAATTCTACAACCATACAGAAAACAACAAGTTAAATTTGGGGACAAGTTATTTATCAAAGAAGACAATGACAAAGTGAGGGTCTGAATACTTGAAGTAGGTGTCAAGTCTGTCTGTTCTGGTCAACTGCTTTCCATTTCTAGACACATTCTCCAATATATGTAACCACACAAATTAATTTTTTTCCCATGTTTCTTATCATGGAAAATATTATTCTTTTCTCTTTTCTACTAATTCCCAAATGAAATCTTATTTTTTTCTGAAGAAAGAAGTAGTAGAAGTCCTGTAGAAGTTCACTAATTTTGGCATTGCTGTCTTTGGTTTTATGGGGAAGGTGAAGAGACACTGAGATAAAGTAGAGAATATTTAGTAGAAGGAAATACAACTGTAGATGAGAATGATTTTGTTAAGTCAGGGAGTAGACTGCAAAAAATTTCAGAGATTGATAAAATACTAGAGTAAATGAAGTCAGTGCTATTGCTGTTGGATTTCAATGCTGATAAATGTATAACAATACTATAGGGGAAAACTGAAGCTCTTTTAGAAGAGTCTAAAATGAACAGAACCAAGAATGTTTAGAGAATCTGATGTCACTGCAAATATGTTAGTGAGGACCTTTGTTCAAGACAGTTAGACAGGAATCAGATAAAGGATAACCTAAGTCACTAGAGATTGTAAGAACTAGGAAATTTTATAAAAATGTTACTGCCATTACATAATTCATTGCTATGATTATTGTTGCCTTTATATAATTCATTTATAGGTTTATCTGGGACAATTAATGTGAAATTGGCCACCCCATCCTAAAACCAAAAAAGAGTGATGCAGAGTAAAAAGAGAATCAGAACTGCATGATGAAATTATCAAACATATGGCCATAAAAGCAGTTTATATCAAGAGAAATTCAAAGGTTTTTTTGCTTATCATAGAAGACAGCCTGTTATGGCACTAGATAAAAGAATACAAAGAATTAAACAGAAGCTAAGTGTTTGCAGCTTCTGTTCTCCTATCTCTTAAAAATGTGAAACATGTAGAGAAACTGAAGTCTAAGGAATCTAAAATTCATGGAAGGTATTCACTTTTCTACATATTGCATTGTGCATCTTTTTTGACATAAGATGCCCTTAGCATCCTCACAGGAAAAGGAAAGGAAAAGATGAGAGAAGAAAAGTAGGATATTTGAATTGGAAGGATTAATTGGATTTGAAAAAAACAACTTCAAAGTAAGTAATAAATATTGTGCTTAAGTGATTTATGGTGGTTTTGACTATTAGACTCACTTCTTTTTACTCTTATGTTTTCTTTTAATATTAATGACAAGTATCAGACATAGTCATTATTGTAAATATATCTGTTATAATTTTGAAATACCTATCTTTTATACCGTTGATACCAGCACATGATTATTGGTACAGATAGCAAAAAAAAATTAGAACTAACTTTGATATTGATGATGGATCAAATCTTGAATGCAAATCCCTCTGTTAGATACAACTTAATTATTGGCATGCAGTTGGTAACTAAAAGAAAGAAGAAAAATTTTACACAATAGTTTATATTTGATTATTTGATACAATATTCTGGATTTTACCACTTATTTTGTATTTTACACATCAATTATATCTTGCCCTAAATGAGATGGCAGATACAGTGGGATGTCTTCATATAACACCTAGAACAATAATTGGTCTTGATTGTCAAAATATAAACAAGCATAGTGAATTACTTTAGTTCCACTTGGAGAACTGAGCATATCCGAATAACAATATTGACTTTGTCTCATGTTATTGCGTGTTAAAAGCAAACCTGAACTTTATGTATTACGAATACTATGATCAGATAAGGAATTTCCCTAGGTCCCTTAGCCATATCTGCAGATCCCATTGAGAGGGCAAGAAGAAAATACATCTAAACTATTTTTCACTGTTTAATAAAACTGTGATCCAAATCTCCTCAAGTAGGTTTCCAGGGATACAAGGCTGCCAAATCTTTTTACTTAAGTAAATGATCTTGAATTGGTGGGTCTGTAAATAATCAAAGAGATGCTATATTCTTGTCAGTCACTCAGTGAAACAAATGGAGCATTTTAATTGCTACACATAACATTTTTGTAACAGCAAATTCCCTCACCCCTGCCTACACTGAGATCTTTTCAGCCTAGTTCAAATGAAAAATGAGATTTCCTACAGTACTTTATTTTAAAGAAATAAGGGACATCTATCCAATAAACCGTTTATGCTCCATTCCAGATGCGTAGCCATTAATTCACAATGGGATTGTGTACTGCAATTATGGGAATGTGATCAAGAGGCCAGACAAACAAAACACTCAGTGGTAATAACTTGATAATGCCCTCCTTCCTCCAAGCGCTGTGAAATTACCTCCCTTAAAGAAGCCAGCTAAATAAGACTGGTATCCCAGGATAGCTCTCCTAGAAATATAGTGTTGAGAAGTTCCTAATCTTTCATGGTCAGGAAAATAAAAAATCTATTCTAGAATTTTTGGGGGAAGGTAGTGTTTGCTCCAGAATCAGAAAGAAAAAAAGAAAACTGAAAAAAGCCACCTATAGCCGTGAAATACTCTTTTGAAGAAACCTAAGAGGCATCATTTAGTGTTTGCATATAAAAAGTTGTTTCAATATTCATCCTGTTACCACAGGAAAAGAGTCTGTATCCTAGAATACACCAGATGATGGTAGAATATGCAACAGAGTTTCCTGAGATTCTGCTCTAATTTGGTTGCAAGTGAACTGACAAAATTTAATATTCACACAAACCCATATTTCTACTTAATGGTTATAAGAATGACCAGTATGTCATTGGGGCCAAATTCCATTTGAATTGCTCTGGCCATTAACTTTTTTGAAGTCATTTGAACTAACAAATGTAGGTAAGGTAGCTGGGATTTGTTGTCTTTATTACCTCAACGACATCGTCAATTATTACTTTGAAGAGAAAGAGACCATAGCTGTTTTAAACTCCCATGGGCAGAAATAAAAGGCATTATTTATTGTAGGAGACACTAATGGCTTTTCATAGGCCAATTAATCTCTTTTATGGAAGGATAACACTAAAGTCAAACTACTGACAAGACCTAAACATAACGTAATTCCTGAAGGCGATTCAAAATGGTTCTTAAGAGTTGAAGAGACAATCAACAAAGTAAAACACACTAAAACATGTGTGAAGTGTTTATAAAGTAAAAGCACAATACATAACAAGTTATTTCTTATGGCAGAAATTGGCCTATTGAAATAGATGACAAACTAAACAGAACATAAGATTAGGAGGCACAAAGAGAACTGAATAAATCTCATTCCAGGATGAGCGCTGTGTCTTTATCCAGGAAGTAACTAGCAAGTTGCTTTTTTTTCCGGAAATGTAAGGGTTCATCTGGATGGTTGTGCCCAGCTGTTTGTCATACTACTAGGAATATATAGATCAACATGAAAGCATTAGAGGGAAAAAACAAGCATGAAAAGAGGTTTTGAAATAATTAACTGTTAGAAGAGGTCAAAGGAATTGAGTTTTTTTAATCCAAAAAATAAGCATGTAGGAAGGGGACATAAGGAACTTCCAGTAGACAAAAGGTTGTAAAAAGAACAGTGATCAGTTTATTCTCCTTTATCACAGGAACTGGACAAATAGATATTTAATTCTAGTAAAGGAAATTTCAAATGAAAACTGGGGAATGTTGTATTGGAGGTTTTCAGGATTAGCTCATGCAAACACCTACTGAGAGTGGTATTTTGTGAGTTTTTCCAAGTAACAGGGTGAACAGATACTTTTTGTCACCTTCTCTTTTGATTTTATAATTTACAATAGTACTATGTCATAAAACGTCCTATTGTCACTATGTTACATGTAAGAACATACTGCAAAGCATGAAATTGAAACTTTAAAAACTCAAGCACCTGTATATTTCTACAGATACCACTGTCGTTAATGCAGGAAAGTGTCTGGGGTCTTGTTAATGTCGATCTTATTTAAACATTTAAGTGGAAAAATTTAACCTCTTCCCAACTGATTTGTGTTACTTCAATGAAAATTAATTTTTCTTTTAGCTGGTATTTCAATTAGGTATGTCTTTTTGAGTTCATATGTTTCATCATTTCTTCAATTCTCTTTTTGAATATTTGGCTTTCACCTTACTTAGAGCAATGAAAAATATATTATGTGATAAATTTATCCAAAACTGTTTAAAAGATTAATTTTCATAGTTCTATATTGAGGGCAAACCTACAACACTTTCAGTTTTCTTGAGAAGATATGCAACTTTGTCTGACACAGAAGTCATTTAGAAGTTGTAAAAAAAAGCTGTTTGATTGAGCATATGATCATAGAATGGTTTGGGTTGGACGGGACCTTAAAGATCATCTTGTAATCCTCTGACATGTTTGTTGAATTTATTTACTGTAAATATTTTATATTTTTCATCATCCATAAATCTTACAGGCTGTTATGTTCTACATAAATTTTGTTCTTTGTTCTTCTGCATGATACAGAGAATATTTTTAGTATTTATATTTCTGAATGGAAGCTTAAAGGAGATGTCATGTTCTGCTGAAAATGAAGGTTTACTGCCTATATAGGAAGACTTGAAATACTGAGAACTGCAAGCTGGTCTATTACCTTGGCAGAAATTTCAGTGATTTTGTATAAAATTTCTTATATTAAATTCAGTGTTACAATGTTTTATTTTTTTAATTCATAATTTTAAAAAGAGATTTTTCATTTCACAGTAAAAAAAATTTTTTTTTACACATTTCTCTTTGCTTGAGAATGCACTTTTTTTTGTGGGATTAATTTTGATTTATGGTACAATTCTGAACATATAGTCATTTGTGCTTTGGGATATTTAAAAGATACTGATGAAAAACAATTTTGATTTTGACCCATACTTAAGTTTTCTATATTGTGATACAAGTGATTTTTCATACTTTGAAATAATCACTCTGTTTATTATTGTGTAGCTGATAGCTTACCTTAGTAAATTTTGCATTTGCTAAAAGCTAATGCATCTCTGCTGCAGGAGAAATTAATTGCTGTCGGAGGAAAAATGCTGCATTGTCAGAGGAAACTGAGTTTTGCAGCTCAGAGTTCCTCCTACGACTGGGATGGGAATGTGGAAGAAAAGATGGTCTCATAAATCACTGCACTCAGGTGGGGAGCACAGACACAGTGCAGACACGAGTAGGAAAGACATGGTGTCTTCACATCGTAATCTCTCACTAACTCAAACCCAGCACTGCAGTGAGTTTTTAGTGGCTTTAATTTTTCAATGCTAAGACCCTTTTTGAAACAAGGATTTAAAATTCACAGCTCAGGAAGATGTTTGTAGTTTTCTTGTATAATTCAACTGTGAAGTGAATTATATGAACTGTGAGTGACTGTATGAAAGCTGCAGAATATTTGGGCAAGGGAGCAAGGCTGTGTAATGAGCTCCCAAAGGAAAACCATACTCATTCAGGCAGCAAGAGCTCAGTTGTAGAATATCTGCATTAGGAAAATGTTTTCATACCTACCAGTGACCAGGAAGAGGGGGGAAATTCCAGAAATATGAAGCTAAATTTCATCTCCTAGAACTGTTGCTCTTCCACCACATCACCTTTAGTACTAAGGAAGGTCTGCGTCCAGAATATGAAAAATCTCTTTTGGTTTCTACATGTCCCTGTATTCTGCACCATAGAAAGCAGAGTAATAATGAAGTTCTGTGTAAAGGATCAGAAAAAAGGATCAATTTTCATTTGTCAGTGACAGCTAAGATATTTTTTAATGTTTTGTCTTTATTTGTTAATTTACTTTTACTTTGTCTTCACCTGCTAATTTTCAAGTTACCAAACTGCTCTGAGTCAATTTCAGTATTAAAATCAAGTTTTTTTCAGGGAAATTATCTGCTAAACTATGGGCATTTTAGTAGAAACAAAACGATATTCATACCAGAACAGGCATTTTGTAATAAAACAGCAGTGATCCCAGGATAGACCAACACTAGGAAAAGCTGTAATATAGTCTATAGTTAATACTTCTGCTCCATTTCCAGTATGAATTTAAAACTCCATCATGGGTTTGAGATAGGGTGGACTTTAAATTATTAGGGAAAATAATTTTGATAAAGTGCCAAATTTTTGCATGTTTGTTGGAAGCTTGTTTGGACTGCTTCATTTTGAGAAATCACAGTGGTAATCTTGCAACTGCAGGTATTCTCCTGAGTCTCTTGATTGTAACAGTGAGTCTTTGTTTCTCTGGCTCTTCAGCTTCTAATCCCAGAGAGAAATGGAGGGAGGAGATAGATTGAAAAGCTACACAAGTCTTTTTCAGTTCAGCTTGTGAGGACACTAGAGTCAGGTCTGTCCTTACTTTGTCTTCATTTGCTGCACATCTGTTTTGACCTTTCTAAGACAAAAAGGATTTCTTCTGTGGTAAGCTTATGGCCACTGAGCTGGGTAAAAAAAACCTCTTTAAAAGGCAATGGACTGTTGCTATTTCAGACAGGTCCCAATCAGGATCCCTTTCTCTCTTCCTTTTGACAGTGCTTGCATTGTCTGTCATATCAATAGAGGCTGGCTGAATCAATCGAACTGTTGCCAAGGAAAGCTGTTGCAAAACAATGTGAAGTCTCCATGAGGACAAACCTAAGCAAGCTCTTTCCCAAAGTGGACTAAGCTGAACTGCACAAAGGAGCTCTTTGTGAGGAACAAGGTATTCTTAATTCCCAGTTATTGACCGGCATTCTGCCTGGATGGTTTGCCCTTGCTGCTTTCACTAACAATGGTCTGAATCATCTCTCTCTGGCTGCCCTGAAAAATCTTTGTGGATTTATGAAAAGATATGTTTTGATTTCTGCCCACCATCATTAAGCTGCCCTGAGAGTTTTAAGGTGAATTGCTAAAATAACACCTTAAGATGTTCAAATGTACTTGTACACTGAGCAATAATTATTAGGCATATTCTTCCAATGTCTCTCACTTGTCCATTAGTTATGAATTATTGTGGTGTAAAGCTGGAGTCTCATACAGTTATTCCTTTTAGATTTTCCAAAAGGAAACACTATGGCTTTTTTTCCATGTGACAATGACAAGCATTTTTGCATTTTTGAATTCTTCAAGTGGGAGACAAAAATAATTTTTTGTAATTATACCTTTGAGGGCCAGTTGGCTGTAACTCACTGTGGCAGAAAATGACCTGAGGGACCTGGTGGACAACACATTAAACATTGCAGTGAAGGTTAAGGTTATCCTGAACTGCGTAAAGAGAAATGTTTTTAACAGGTTGAGACAGGTTAATCTATCCTTCAGCAGCACTGAGGCCACATCTGGAGTCCCTTGTCTAATTCTGAAATCCCCAGTATGGGGTAGACATGGAGAGGGCCCAGTGAAGTGCCACAAAAATGATAAGGGCCTGAAACTTCTATGAAGAAAGGCAGAGAAAGCTGGGACTGTTATGTTTGGAGTAGAGGAAGTTCAGGGAAGATCCATAAATGTGTGTAAACCTGAGGGGAGGATGTAATGAGGATGGAACCAGACTCTTCTCAGAGGTGCACAGTGACAGGACCAGAGGCACTAACTGAGGCAGAAGAGGTTCCCTATGAAAATCAGAAAACACTTTGCACTGTGAAGGTGACTGAACATTGATAAAGATTGCCCAGAGACCAGTGGAGTCTCCCTCCTTGGAGATATTCAAAAGCTCTCTGGCTATGATCCTGGCAACTATATCTAGATGTACAGGCTTGACACCAAGGGGTGCTGCACCAGATGACCTTCAGTTTCCTTCCCACCCCAACCATTCTGTTGATCTGTTATATATATTAGAAATGTCACTTGCAAAGGAGTTATGAAATTTAGGCCATGATGCAAAGCTTCATGTAGAGGAGAAATTATTTTTTTAGTATCTTGACTATTGCCAGTTTAGTTTCTATAAATATATTTATATGTGAGACTAGATACCTTGTGAAAATTTATTTGAACCAATAATATGGTAAAAACCTTCTCTTCACTGAATTTGTTACAATTGCTGTCTGAAAATGGTGAGCTAGATTCCTGAAAAGAGAAAAAATGTATTTTGATTGTAGTTCACTTAGCTTTTAACGACTGACATGACTTGGGCTCAGCTTTACTCTGAACCTCACTCTATGGCCTGTCTATGCTTCACAGCATATGAAAACGATAACTTACCATATGGTAGAACTTTATTTTATAACTATTGTTGACCTTTCTTTCAACTCCCAGTGTTTGCAGCAGGACAATCCCACCACTCTTCACCAAGAGAGCAAGTACTGCAAATTGGACCTGCTTAGTGCACTATGGATGTTTCACCTTAGTGTGTATAAACTATTTACAGTGTGTTTATATAGAGATTATGGAAGTTCTGTGATACAGACCATTCACACATTATGAGCAGATTCCAGCAGTTCCTTGGTAGAAACACCCTCACTGAAATCAATGGGGTTCCTCTCAGTGTGATTAAGTGTGACTTGACATGAGGAAAGGCATTTGGGGCTGACCTTGTGTTTCTTTATGCTGAAGCTAATTATTATCACTACAGAATCTTTTGTTTGTTTGTTTGTTTGTTTTTAAATGATAGTGATCTCAGTACAACCACAACTGCAGTATATTAAACAAGTACTATAAGTACCACAAGTGCAGCAAAGGTAACTTTCTTCCTGATACTGCCCTTCTACTACCCCCAACACAGAGTGACTTCTATTTATTTCAGTGAAAAGCATGCTAATGCTTTAACAGAAACATAAAACTCTTTGTGGGATTAAAATCTTAAGCACATTCACAGACATATATGTTGTACCTTGAAAATCAATCAGTCAATCAATCAATCAAATAATTTCAATTCCCCTCTACATCATCATCTTAGAAAATTGTTTTCCTTCCTTTCAAATTAAATTCTAAACAAAGCAGTAAATGCTTTAACTACATCAGAACTATTTAATACGTCTTTCTTCTGAATACTTATTTCATTTATTGTTTTGTTGGAAAGTGATTACTATTGATACCTATACAGAATATCTGTGATGAAGACTCCCAGTCTTCGGGGGAACTTGAGGAGGCATATAGCCTGGAGGACTTCCCACTTTAAAGTATGCTCATTTATCATTCTGCTGTCTTGCACAGACAGAGATTTTGCACATCATCCAATTTAAACATCCATTTAGAAACAATCTAATTTTTATTCCTTGCTAACATCAGCTCAGAGACTGTGATGAACTCCAGTAAGATGGCTGAAACTAAGAAGGGGTATTTAACAAGAGAAAGACAAAAGTATAACTAGATACAATTGCAGAAATCATTGTTGCAAATTTTGAACACAAATTTACTTCTTTTTGTTGCCATGTTACAAAGTTTTATTATAATGAGTTAAGGATGTCAATATTGCCTTTTAATGCAGTTTTGGGAATTAAAAAAAATGAAAGGCTATGCACTAGTTTGTCATTTTAATTTGATAATAGGAATAAAATTTGGTAAACAAATGTACTATAAAATGAGAAGTAGTCATATTAGAACAAAATTCCATATTGCAATTCTAACCAATGCTGTTTTGCCATAAAATTAGAAAAAATGCTGCCTTTCAGTGCCAAATTAACATTTTGCCACTTGTGTAACTAAACTTTGATGTCAAAGCAATACATTGCTCTCATAGACGAAAAATGAAATATTGTCACGATCATACTTTGATTATTGTAGAAATAGAGATAGAATGTCAATTAAATATGTTGTGTCTTTCAAACATATAACATTCTCTTGAAAGGATGTGCTTTATTCTGATATAACTTTATAGTAACTACTCTAGAGGCATTAAGTATAAAAGTGGCTTTTGTATCAGTTTAGGACTTGTTTCTCTCAGTTTTTTTTAGGGAAATGGTGGGGTTTGGACTTTAGTGGTTAATTTCTTGCCATTTAATATGCTGGATAAATTATCAGGGAAGTAATTTGAAAAAAGATGAAAGACATTTTTAGGAGTCATTTAGGAATATTGGCATCCTGACCTCAACAGCTCTAGACAACACTATTTTATATTTAATTCCATAAGTTGAATTCTCCATGTACCCAAATGCCACACTTCACAGAACTTCTTGTAATTATTTTTTTAATGCAAAGGTATTTGTAAGAGCTTTTTCAGCTAATCCTGTTCTTTTTTTTTAAATTCTACCTTTTAAAATTGACACCCTTCCCATTCCCACAGTTACTGGAAAAGTGCTTCAGATTTATTTCCTCAGTTTAGTCTCTCTCTGTTTCTGGACTTCTCCCTAAGAAAACCTGAAACTTTCAGAAAGTTTCTGTTTCATTGAGACAAGCCTGCAATAACTTACATTCATGTTCAAACACACACACTGTGAGGCACTGCATTTATTAATCACACTGATTTTGAAGACACTAGTCCTAACACACAAAGCCCAGAACAAGTGCAAGTCTCTGCAGAACTGTGTCCACAGCAGTCTTCCATAGTGATTTTCTGTTCATTAGAGCTCAGTATTTTCCTTTTGACAGATACACCACTCTTGATAACACTGCTGGAGCTGAATAAGTCGAGTCTTCTAAGATATACATCTAAAAGAAGCTTTTATTTATTTATGAGAAATTTATATCAGTTTTGATTCTTGAGAAAATGTAATCTGTTGTATGCTATCTCATCTTACACAAGTATTTCTGGTCAAAGTCAAATAAATAGAGAGAAATAGATGTGTTCACACTACCAGAAATAGTGTGATAAATAGGAATTCAAAATACTCATGGAGCAGCTCTGAATTCCTCTTGCTCTTTTCTGAAATATTTGTAGAAGAGACCTGCAGAGTGATCATCTCAGCTCTCAGTTGAAAAGATAGATACAGTGTTTAAATATCAAACAATAGACTGTGTTGTGAAGATTTTTTTTTACTTGGTGATTAGTGTTCAACAAGATGATAGAAATTGGGTACTGAAAATGAAGCAAGTTAGCCCCTTTATGAGGACTTTATGTTCCTAATTTCTGGCAGTCAGATATAAAAATAACTTAAATGGGTGACTCATTTACCCAGTCTGTGAGTATGTGTAGACACAGATGGTTTGAAATGAAAAATGATCAAAAATTTGTTTCAAACATGAAAAGTACTTCTAAGTATGACATAATTGGTAAATCAATTCATTAGTCTCTAAGACATTAAAACAATAAAACATATAAAAATGTAAGTGTACACTGGCTTTTTTTTAAAATTTACTTTTTTATATAACACATTAACAAAAATAGAAGAACTTAGTAAATTTTGTTACTTTACAGAACCTGTACTTTCTATAAAGTTCAGGAGTTTTAACACACTGAAGGTTGGTTTTGTGGGGGGTTGTCTGGTTTGTTTGATTTTTTTTTAATATGCAGTCATAAATGGGGGGATAAAATTGACACATATATACACAGAGCAAGACTAGAGCAGCTGCACCTTAAGGGGATACTAGAATTTCCCCAGTTGTGTGAATTATATATGTTAATGACATTTTTTAGACAGGGTTATGCATTAAATAATAGTGAACTCTATCTTTTCAGAGTTAAGTGGAATTTAATCACACAACCTTTGGATTTTGTGGGAGTTGAGCACTTAAATTCTATGAAGCTCTGAAAATTTAGGGTTAAAAGGGTCTGGCAAACATAAAAATAAGGAAATTCATAATGATGGGCGACCCCAAAAGACTTGGAATTTGGGTAAGCCATGGACAAGTGTCTAAAAGTTCAGATGTTTATCTGATCCTCTGGAGCCTACAGAGTTGGGCTGCAAAGGCTTGCAGGAGGATGATTACTTTTAAGATTTCTAGCACTTCTGCTTCTGGTCATAGCTGTGTATAGACTCTAAACAGGCTTTGTTTCTTAGTACATTCTTTTTATTTGCTTCAGGAAAAGTGTTTTGAAGGGGAAGAATTTACAGTAGTGGTCATCTTTTCTAATTTAATCAGGATTTCTTAGGTAAAACAGCAGAAATAGACCTTAAGATACAATCTAAAGTCATTAATAAATCCAAGGAAAGTGAGAAATAATATAATACTAATACCTTGTGTTTTGTCTGCCAAAAAGCAGAATTCAGTGCCAAACAGGGACTTTGGTTGAGCTCTTGAAGGACTAACTTGAGATTCATAATTCTAAATATTTCATTTATTGACCTGAACACAGTGGGTAGAAGTTTTGTAGTGAAAATTATTCATGTCACAGAACTGGCATTACTGGTATGATGAACAATGAAAGAAGAAAATTTCACTGTGATATAAAATAATAGATTGAGAAGGAAGATACATCCAGAAATCTAATGTGCTATTTAACTAAAGGGCAAAGCAGGAGCAAGTGAAAACTAACATATGGATAAATATAGGAAGGAAATGAGAAAAATGTCCTTAAGCATCAGAAGAAGATCGAGCAACAACTCTTCTTCAGGAGCAGAGGAGGCAAGAAATACAACTGCTTTCAAGATGGAGCCAGAATAAATATTACAGGGAATTATCAACTGCGATTACTTGTGATTGCAAACAGGAATCAATGATCCAGAAAATGGAGTTACTTTCAATTGAAAAAAAAAAAAATCCTGTTAATTCATATAACACACACATATGTTTTTAATATTTGAAAACTGTTGCTAGAGTTATGATATAGAGCGTTAAAAGTAGACAATTAGACAAAATTAAACACATTGACCCTGTCTCCCTGATGTTTGTCTTAACAAGGAAAGAAATTTTTACTGACATTTGCTGTAATATGTCACTGCAATGAAAATTCATTAATAATTAAATAATATAGAAATATAATCTGCCTCAGCTTACATATCTTCTGCTTTTCTCATTTAACAATTGCTAAAATTTTTCTGATGTCTTGTGGGACTTGATGTGCCTCCTCAGAGCTCCAGCCTTAGGAAATGCAGAACACAACAGGCATAATCTAGGAGAGCATTTAAATTCAATTTTCAAAATATGAATTGATCCCCTGAAACCACACTGAATCTGGAACAAAACCTGTGCATTAGGCCTATACATTAACTGGGCCTAAACATTTCCCTGGCATGGTGAAATTCAGGTTGTAGTTTCTTTTTGTTTGACTTTTTTTTTTTCCAGATAGATAGATTTTACTTCTCAACATAGGATCTGAGGACTGGCATGAAAGACTGTTCAAAGCATTTTCAGTTTCAGGTAGGACAACTATCTTTTATTTGTGTCTGTTGTTTGATGCTAAATTTTCTGTCTTTGCTATCTGAATAAGCTATTTTTAAAGACATGTTAATCAAACATGATGTTATTTGGGGTATTGTTACCTGCTGGAAGAAGAACATAAGGAGCCAACAGTTACAAAGAGTACTAAAATTGTTCCTGTATTAATAAGTACTGTCACCTAAAAAGAAGATACACTAGAGGAAACAGAATTAATTTTTTTTCAATTTTTAGTGCTTTGAATCAACAACAGCCACAGAGAAAATACTGATATGTGATAAAAGATGGAACAGTCTCTTTTTTCTTGCATATCTTACTTTTCCCTTGGGATAAAAATACACTTACAACACTCTCTGAATTTGATATACTAGGGCTCTTTCCAAGGCAAAAATGATACATATTGTCTGTGGATGTTATAACCTTATGATATCAAATATTACTTTAATCCTTAAGCACATCCACATAATTATACCTATCTTTATTTGTTTATGGTGTAATTTTAAGAAATTCATCCCCCCCTTATGTTTCTAGATGGGAAGCAGAATATCTTTATGGCAGGAGTAAACATACCTGTACAGATGTCAAGTTCTTGAAGACAGCCCTTCTTTGAAGGTACCATCTCTTTCTTTCATTTATTTTGGACTTTGAGCATTGCCTCTACAATGTATTTAATGGTCTCTAATGTCCAGGTCTTTTAGATTTCAACCTTAAGTGCCTGCATTACTGGAGAAAATTTTAGCTGAGAGAATGAAAATGTATTTTAGAGAAGATAAATGAAAGCTTGAGGTAAGCAAAATTAATCTAGTTGAACATTGCTTTTTTTATGTTTATCATCTTCTGCTTCATGCAATTATCTTTCAGTGAGATGCAATAGTATGCAGATTGAAAATAAGATGAGAAAAGTGCTATTGAAGTAGAAATTTTATATTTAAGACAAATTGGAATATTATCCTGGTTATTTGCAGAATATAGTTTTTTTGACATAGTTCAAATGTCTGATCATTTATGTTAAAGTATAACTAGAGTATTATGTAACAGTTACATTGCTGACACACATAACATTACCTTGATTTTGACTGCACCCCTCTCCACAACAAGAAGTGTATGTGGTTAAAGTTCAAAGCTGTAAAAAGTTTCATTTTTATGGGAATTATGGGGTGATTTTTATTTAACATTTTTATTTGATTCATAAAAGTACAGATTCACAAAAGTACTGTTCACGTTACAAAATAGTAAATATTCATTGAAGACAAAATAATATGTAACTTCTAATGTATAATTTCTGATAGAAAACATATGTCACTTTATAACAAAGAAATGATAAATATAATTTTTTTTAAAGTAATGCAACTTAGTTTAGAGCCACTAAGGCCAAGAACTGGTACTGTAACTAAGAATTTCATTTATAGGCTAAATGTCAAGAAAAATATTCTGTTTAGAGAAATACATTGATTCAGTTATTTTTTAGATGATTATTTATCATTGTTATTAGTGTGATTGTTAGTCTCTTTATCAGTTTTTATCTAATTTGGAAGAAATAGCATTATTTTCTGTCTGAGTTAGGAATGGGTGAACCACCATGCAGATTTGAAGATTTTTTAAAAATTAGAGCTGCTTTTGTTTTTGAGCAACAGATAATACAAGCTTAATAAAATGTACATGGGTCTCCTTTTACTCCTTTTCTCTCTGTATATGGCCTTGACTATATGACTTACAGTTGGTAGGAAAATTGAATACTCTGAGGTTATCTGAAAAGTCTCATACTTGCTAATACTGAGTAGGCATTAGAAAGCTCAAAAGAAAAACCATCTCACCTTCATCAGTGTTTCAAGGGTTCCCTTAAGGGTCAGATGAGCCTTAAAAATACAATCCCTTTACCTCTGGGACACTTTTTGCATTTCACTTGTGAATAACCTGTACAAGAGACCATGGAATGTAGTCTTTGGTAGTTGACAGAACCCAAGTGAATAGAGTTCATTTTTGAGGCTGTCAGAAAAATGTCTTCTCCATATGGGCTTTACATTCTGGAAGATGAGAACTTAGAATCTCTTGGAAATCTTTTGTTGCATTTGTGCCAGACATACAATATTTACATTAAATTGCTGTTTATATGTTTTTGTACAGGAAGATTCCTTCCTTGGTATCACAACACTCTCTTTCAGACAATAACCAGGAAAAGTTTAAACAAATTATTAAATTAATGCATTTTTGCATACTAACAATGAATTAATGGCATGGCTTTCTGGATAGAATATTGCCTCTTAACCTGGAGGCTTTAAAACTTTGTGGCCTTAAGTATTTTATACAGCTTTATGGTTCTATTAAAATATTTCCATTTTACAAGAAAAATAAATAACAAACCCAAAATGGCACTTGGAAATACCAAGATTTTTTCGTGTGTGTGTGCTAATGGCTATCTTATGTATCAGAAAATTATACAAAATTAATCTCAAGATGATACAATATGATGTTTTATTCAGGATATTCCCTTACAAACTGAAACAGAATTGATTGGAAGTAAAACATTTTCTGCCTCCACAAATGTTTGTATTTTTAATTTTTTCTGCATTCAACACCTGATTAAAACCAAATTCTTTCAATGGTTAGTGAAAAAATATGAATTTTCTCGGAATATATACTTTTTCATCACATATACAATTTTTGTTAGCTCTTTAATTCTGTTTGAAAAAAACAATGTACTTTGGGCTTCAGACAAGACTTTATCAAATACTGTGAAAAATGATACAATTTAACAAAATATTTCAGTTTTGGCAAAACAACATACTTTAGGAAAACACATTTTGTCATGTTTGCCCACCAACTTTACTTGTGAAAAATATCTGTTTAAAAATGATCTCTGGAAATATCATATCCTTTCAAAGGGCTAAGGATCTTTTTTCAGTTTTATGTGCACTGACCTTCCATTTACTGCTAAAATGATGTAGAAATAAGGAGGCTGTGTTACAAAGAGGGCCTTTGTTGTGGTACATCAGTCTTGGAACAGAATGTGCTAGAATTATTGTGAGATAGATAATTCTCAGGATTTCCAGCTTAATTTGCAAGCCCAAGGGGGTGAATCTCATGGTTTAGCTACGCCATTTAAGGTTTGCCCAAATCCAGCCTTGGGTCACTTAAGAGTTCAGGAGAAAACTTCTGTTACTTGAGCAATAGTTGTTGTAGTCCTGCAATCTTATCTTCCACACAGAGACTTAGCTAGAGTGCTCAAAGATAAAAATAAAAAATTCCAATGAAAACATTTTTACCATGGCTGTACACAGTGTCTACCCTAAAGTACCCATTCAAAAATCCCTGTGAGCCTACACGACAGAAAGGGGCTAAGGTTTGCTGCTGTATGATAGATAAACAAAATCACTCATTACAAAAGCCTAGCTGTTAATTTGCTTTCAGAAGTATCTGTACAACGCCTGATATATCCTCCTATTTATGCAGATACTTCTTTTTTAATGTTGCATACTTTAGGGCAGTGTAGCTGACCCTTTAAGGCAGAAAGTAGGCATCAGTGAAATACACTTTCTTTATCTTTTGGGAAATGTGGAGGGGTGATTAGGAAATACCTCTGGAATGGCTTGTATTTTGATCAGGTGCATTTGCAGACACATCTCTTATCCTTCCCCAAAATTACAGAAGGATTTACAAGTCTTACTGTGAAAGTGGTGTCAAAGACATCTCTAAGTCAAGAAAGACATTCTTCAGAGCTTCAATCCATATGTTGAGAGCTTTCTTGGCAGGCAGCTCTCATCACAACAAGGTGCTCAAAGAGAGGGATTTGCTCTGAACTGGCAAGTTGTAATGATGCTTCACAGGCATCATATGAATTATGTTTAAGTGCGATGGGATTTAAAGGAAACTTCTTTGCCTTTCTATATAACTGGCAAATTTAGGGAATATGCTGTTTTTGAGATACAACAAATAAATGCCCACAGAGGAAACTTTTGTACACTACAGTGAATATAATAAGTTTTTGAATGAACTCAAGCCTTCTAAAGAAGAGCTTTTTTTAACCTACCTGATTGCTTTGTTATTTTATCATTATGTCATGGTATTCATAGATAGAACGTGTATATAACCGATTTTTTGTTGCTGTTGCTGCTACTGGTATGTAATGGAGAAGTGTGAGAACTAGAACAGGATTATTCAGAGTAGATGTTCAGCTCTGTGCTTTCTTGTAGTATTGGGTATAGGAGGGGAAATGTCAGTGAGATTTATAGTGGGAACTGTCACAGTGATCCAAATCATCATAGAATGTTCCAAAATGCATGAATCCGCTTGTCTGATCCTGATCAGCTCTTGAAAGAGGTGGAAAAAACCCAGTTTTATCTGGGTAAAAATTCCAGCTTGTGGTTTCAGCAGTTGATTTAGTCCTAAACCCTCACAATCCTCCATCCTACAAGAACTATTGAGATGAAAAAGTAAAGGATACTCAAAAGTCATGCTAGGCTGGAGTCAGGATGAATAACGTATGTCTTAAAGGAGTCAGAACTCTCCAGGTTTAATATTACCCTTGGGTTATTGCAACTCAGGACAAAATGAAGAGCACATGGCACTGCCATTTCCAGCACAGTGGTTGAGGGTATTTGCACTGTTGGCAAGGAAATGGGGTTGGCCTGCCAGCAGGAAACATCCAAATTTGGATGAGGCTACAAAAAAGTGTCATTAATTGGAGGTGAACAGCAGTAACAGATGCCTTGAATTATTTCCACTACTCCCCAGACTTTTCAAGACACATTTGCATAATTCAGGACTGCTGCATTTCACCACCCACAGCTATTGCATATGTTCAAAGATTTTGCTTTGGCGTTTAAGATTAGTCCCTGAGACATTAATTTTTTATGATATATACAGGGTGAATTTTACTGACATATTTCATCCCACTGAATCTGGGGCTGTTTTTCACTTGTCTAATATTTAGCAGGGTATATTTTGTCTTAATTTTGGTGATCTATGGGTATAAGGAAGAAGAATTATGCTGAGAGAGTGCCATCCAACAACAGCTTAATTTGCAGATCTGTTTTTATCTTGATTTCTTAAGTCAGACATATACATTGAAGTTCTGAAGAGATGGGGTAGGAGGATTCATAGAAATGTTTAAAATCTTAAATATTATGTAATTTGGAAGATTCTTAGAATTCTTCTGAATTCTGAGGGAATTTTTTTTTTTTTTGGTAGTTTTAGAAATGCTTTTGATAGTTTAACACCTAAAGCTGTATAAAACAGCTTATTGATTAATTGTAGATTAAGGCAGCTAAGTTTTTGATAGAAATGTTGGAAACATTTTATGTAATTATATTTAGTTGTCTGTACGAACCACTTTTCAATAGAGCTTTTCAGTTATACTTGCATGTTACGATTTAATTTCCTAAGGTTTTATTTAGACTAACATTTTCTAGATGGAACAGACCAGAATTTATTCTTTACAGATGGAAATCAGGGAGGTAGTCCAATTATTCAAAGGTACATTTTCACATAATTTACAGTAAGATTTCTTATCTTACCCCTCTCAAAACAGCCTTTTCCCCTCTGTTGGCATGTCATGACAAAATGTTCATCAAAGCAAAAATGTTTTACAGTAAAAAACCATGTCTAGTTCAAATGAACAAAAAACCCAAATCCCTGTACAGATGTGAGGCTGTGTCTCTTTACTTTAGCTTAATTGTTGATGGAAAAGTCTTGGGAAGGATGAGTTTATCAGAAAATAGTTAGAAAAAGGGTTTTTTTTTATTTAAAAAAGCTCTCCTATTGAATCCAAAACACATTGAATAATGTGTCAATTTAAAAGAGTTTCAACATGGGTCTATCTTTAAGTCCAGCTTTTTTTCTGGAAATATAAAAGTTTAAAATTTCTAATTTATATACCAAGGCACTGTTTGCAAATATGTCTCACAGGCTTTGTTTTCATACAAGTGCAAAGCAAAACCATATTTTGGAGCCTTGAAGTTTATCATGATAGGCTTAATATTTTGCCCGTCTGCAAAGGAAAACTTACTTTATGGGTATCTGCAAAGAAGATAGATTCCAAATTCCTTACCTCTTCCTTGAACATACTGGAATTCCTTACCTTTTTAGTAAATATTTTATTAGCAATGTAGAAACAAATTAAAACTTGTATCTCTCTGTAGAGAATAATTGATCAGACAGGAAAATTGACATGAAGATAAAGAGTGTTGTTCAAAACCTACAGCCTCTCTGTTGCTGAAGAGCACTGGCACATCTTTCTCTACTTTTCCCCTAAAATGTGCACAGCCAACATATAGAGATATAGTTCGACAATACATGCTGTAATTATGTGGTGATAAGATATGCACTACAGTTATAGTGTTATGGTAAATCCCTCTCTTATGCCTAACATGCAAGGAGGGCTTTCTACAGCTTTTGAATTTCTGTGCTGATTAACCAATTAGGACTTTTTTTCTTTGTAAACTGCCATACATAATTTTTTTTAAGACTACATGTATTCTGTACTGACCAGTAAATTCCAGTTAACAGTTTTTTGCATCACTGAGAAAAACTTATGCTGCTTTGCTATTCTGCTGCTTTTCCTGTAAAATTCCTTGATGTGTTCCATTGTAGGTCATTGCTCTTTTCCATAGCTCCCTGCCTTCATTCAGCACTCTTTTTTAATAGTTTTAATCTTGGTTTAGGGGTTTTACATTTATTTTCATTCCAAGTAGTCTGTTTACTTAAAGTAAGGGGAGAAGTAGAATCCTGTTTTCAGCTTTAAAAACGGAAAGAAACCTACAGGTCCAGTGGAGGTCTAAAGTCACAAAAACTATGTTACAAAGAACTTGCTCCCAGTTGGGGAATTTGTTTTCTGCATTCTTAGTTTTCACCACACCTGTAAGCTGACTTTTTGGTACTACTACCAGATATACTATCTGTCTATCAATCACTGTTTGCTTTTGTTAATTAAAAGCAGATGGCAAGTGCTTAAAAAAAAAATAAATTAAAAAATAGAAAAAGTATCTGGCTGTTGATGAAGTTGAAAGGAAAAAAAATTCTGTCTTGAACAAGTTACATCAAATGCACACAAATTTATGGACCAGAGCCTTTTGGAAAATGCTCTGTTCCATTTACTAAGAATTAATGAAATTGCTGTGCCCACAGAACATTCAGCTTTGTATAAAAAAGGGGAAAAAATATGTTATTTGTGGTTGAAAATGAAAAGACCTTATTAAGTCAGCTGAATTTTTTTTTCTTTGGGTTAACCCTGAATTGATCTCTGTAAGATGAATTAGCCCCGGTTAAGACTTAACAGAGCCTACCTGCACAAGGTCAGGCCTCCTGGTTAAATTACCTATCACGTTCTCTGTTTGCTCTGCTGCCTGTAGAGTGCAAGTCTGGGACTTCTGGTCCATTTGTGTGATAATCTCCGATCTTTCAGACATTAGGGAATTTTCTGCAACAATTTTCAGATGATATTAGACTCAGTCAGTATAAAACATTCAGATTGTGACCTTCTTCACTAGTGTTCCAAATTCTAGATCAGAAGAGACAATTCCCTTAACTACAGTGAAAGTGCTTCTGCAAGCAAGCATGGAGGTTCCTCATTGCATTGTAAAATGACATATTTTCATATAAATAGAACATTGTTCCAGCAGCCAGATTAGGAGTCAAATTAGAGTCATCCCTGCTCAAAGAAAGACTCCTCATCAACATCCAAAGCTACGCAAAATGACTTTGCTCAAACTAGATTCTTAACCATGCAGATCAAACATTATCTCAACTTCCAGATGACATTTGCCTCTTTTCTGGAAGCAACTGGAAATTCTAGTTTACAGTTGGCATCAGAGCTGAGTCATCCACATTTAAAGTCTACTCTCAAGTGAGTTTCTTCAAGCTTTGAAATTAAAATTATTCAGGCTGTTTGTATGAGGCTTGATAATTACCTAAAATCTTACTTCAATGAAAGCTCTAAAAACATGCTAATTGCTCTTATGCAAATTTTACTGCATGAGCAATATTAGCTTGGTTTTAAAAAATTTTTTTTTGAGAGGGATTTTCAGATTTTTTGTACTGTATTCTTTCATTATCCTGGTTTAAAAATAAAAGTCTATAACAATAATCTATTCTGTAGGAAGACATAAAACTTTTCTAGGAATGCCATTGTCATATTATACCTTTTTAAAGTGTAAGTATGTTAATACAAGCTGGAAAAGAAAAGACTTTGAAGATTAAGGGACAGGATAGAATTTCAGAAACGAGAGGAAGGTTGGATGAACCGTCTCTTTGTCTCATACCATATTATTCCTGAGTGAAATTTGAAAATGTGCTGGTATAATTTAAACAGCCTTAAAGGGATGAACATGGCCAGGCAGTAGATGAGCTTTAAGTTGGGGTCACATTTTGCATATGACTAGTGAGCCTGGGACATTGTAACTTCTCTTATATTCTGCCTAATGCAGAAAATATACATGAAGATATGCTGAAAAAAAAAAAAAAAAAAAGAGAAAATGCTCTCCTTTGTGAATAGTATCTCCTACTGGAAGTTTCAGCCACCTTGAAAAAATTCAGATATTTCATTTATATAAATTGTTGTCCCTACAGTAATTCTTGCAGGGCAGGAAAACCCCCAAAAACCAAAAAACACAAGGCAAACCCCCCCATCAGTTCATCTTTCTCTAGGCAATTACTTCAAGGACATAGGAAATGCAAATAATCCTACCTGCTGCCCAGCTTGCTAATTGCAGTTCAAAAGAGCCAGGTATCCATTTTGTTTCACCTGTTCACATTCACACATGAATAGGACAAATACATACATATGCTCTTTATATGCCTATGAGTTGAACATTTTTGTGAAATTACCCAGATTGAAAAATTTCTCTTCTCTCAGTGTGGGAAAACTCAAAAAATCCTTGCAAAACACTTCTGAAATGCTGGCAGCCATGGATATAAACCAGAATAGTCAGCTGGGCTTTATTTTTCTTTGAAGGGTGCAAAGATGTGTACAAACTGCTGCACTGCCTCTTCTCATGCAGGCACTGAGTCCCACAGAGGGCTCAGCAGTATCTGAATTGTCTTGCTGACCCTTACCCTCAGTAATGCTGTGACTACAGCACTTGATATTGATTACTTCCAAAGAGGGAGTGGGAGTACAGCTGGATTTTGAAGCAAAAGTTTTTTCCTTCAAGTCTTGATGTAGAGGAAGAAGTACATTGGCTCCGATAGCATGTGCTCAAGAAGAGGTTGGAGTTTTCCCCTGTGCAGGTTGGCCCTGCACCAGACTATCACAGTTTGGACCCTGTGTCTGAAGCCACCTCTCATTCACAGGCAAACGACAAGAACACTGGGATCAGTGGCTTTTTGTCTTTATCCTTGATGCTATTGCAAGTTTTTTGTGTTCTTCCCAGTGGAAAGCAAAAAACAATTATGAAACCTTCAGTGTTCTCCGGGATGAGAAAAGTATTTCCTCCCTTTTTGCAGACTGAAAATCTCCATGTTACTTCCTAAAGTACATCTTAAGGAACTGTGTTCTTTGAGGCTTGGGTTTGAAGCCATGCATATATTGCTTGACCACTGGTGCCTCAGGTCTCTTTTCAGTTATTTGGCCATTGCAGAGTGTATGACAATGTAACAAAATGTTAAATGGTAGTTTGAAAAATATTCAGGTATAAACAGTAAGTAGAAGGTAACTGAAGACAAACTGCTTTGATTTATTTCCCATGTGATATATATTTCCTGTGTGAATATATGATATGAGACAAATGCTGTTAGATGTACAAAATTCAAAGCTTGTCTCTAAGTAAAAAAAAAAAAAAAAAAAAAAAAGTTCTTTAAGCTATCTTCCATCTACAAGGGAAAACCAAATCTACTTCTCTTCCAAGATGAATCTCATGCTTCAGTGCATGCCCTACAGGAAAATCCGCTCAACATTTCATATCCAAATCTTCCAAATCCACAACTGTGCAGGAATTAAAAAGGTATCAATAATAAAAAAGCTGGTTGGATTTTGTTCATGTGAAAGACAATTAGTTAAAAAGCTACTGTTTTCCAGTTTCTCAAAACTCATGTGTTGAGGTGCTTGTAAATAACACGTTTTGTCCTCATAAAAATCCTGTAAACTTAAGTCACTCAGGGCCATCAGGGAAAAAAGTTTCTGTATATAATGTGATTTCATGCCACATTAATCCACATACAATAGATTTTTCCTTAGGATTTGCTCTTCTGTATGTACTTGGTCACTTTCAAGACATGACCAGGAAGACTCAAGTCTTCTGTAGAAGCACAAAAGGTATGGGATTGTATCACTAATCTTAGGCTGTCATATGGCATCCTTGCAGGCCTACTGGAAATAAAATGTAAGGTTTTTAAAAAAAGTGGTATGGCCTTTTATCTCCAAGTAAAGGTTAAATGCTTTAAGGCTGAGCAGTATTAATATGACCTGTGCTTGAAGACTCTGAGAGTTATCTCTTATAAGGAAGAAAAACAGCAAGTATTTTTATCATTTTTGTGGAAGCATGAAACAGTAGAATTACTGAAAGCCATAGACACTGGGAAAGCATATATGAAATATGCTCCTTAATATAGATTTATATTAAAATGGACACAAATTCTGCTATTTTATAGGTGACATTCAGTTGTTTCCTACTTTCAGGGAAAATTGATGTGGGTTTTTTTTTGCTGTCTTTTCTAGAATTTCACTGCTCAAATATATTGTTTTCAGCTAACCAAGCATATAAAAAATGAATATTTATTTTCAGAAGATCAAGGTGTGGTTTTTCACTAAGTGTTCTTTCCACACTGTTAGATGACCAGTGTTTTACTCCTCTCATTTCTTTACTCTATCCAAGCATCCTCTTGCAAGGAAAAACACTGTCTCTTCAGCCATTTGGTGGAAAGATGCGTCTGTGTAACACTGCTTCCTTCAGGCCAGTGACTCAGAGTAGCACATGACTCTGTAAGTTTGACTAAAGAAGATGAACTAAGGTGCCAACTGCTGATGTCTGGCTAAGGTTGAAAGTGCATGTTTTTAGGAATAAATTTTTCATAGCAGAGCTGTTGGAGAATAGTCAGACCCATGCTTGATTACTGAGAGCTGTCTCAGAGATGGTGTATCCATTGGACATTGGGCTCTTGAATAGGTAAGCAAACCCCTCAGCCTCCCAGTGAGCAGTGCTGGGTGGGCTCGACTCAAATCCTCTTCAGGATTTCACTGCTCAGTGGGAGCTGCTGTGGGAGACAGTGGCTGTGATCCTTGTCAGCAGCACAGAGGTACCTGCCAAATTCACAGCACTGTTCACTTCACTGGGCTGCAGGCAGTTGTATGCTTTTTATCAGGCTAGCATACACACCCTGCTGGTGGTGACACTTAATGTCTTCAGCACTTTAGAAGTTTTGTGTAGTTTGCAATGCACATGGCTTGTTGTGAGAGGAGATCTTTGATTATTTTCCATTGCCCATGAACTGAGGCATACCCACACTTCTGTCTATAATTATGCCTCTAGTAAGACCTATTCACTCCTGGCAAGATTTACCTCAGCAGGAGTACATTTTGCTGACTGTGGGCTGTGCAGGATTTAATAGCAAAGGTGAGTCCCCAATATTCCATGATATTCCATGGCTCACATTATTTTTTTACACAAATAGTTCTAGATTTACTCTAAAGTAAACATTATTCCTGTAGCAAGGTGTTTCCCATACATATGGCATTTCAGAGTGATTTATTCATACTGGGGAGAATGGGAGGCTTGGAATTGGACATTGTCAATCTGTAGCATCTTTAATAGCATTATATAGGAAAAGCAAATTTCTGATAGTAGCCATACACATTTTATCAACATTTTAGGAAGCCATCTTCATGGGGCTAATACTGCTGCTCAGGAGACTGTGGTTGTAAAATAACTGTCCTTTGTTTAATGTGAACTTCAAGCAGCAGATGAGCTTTTTTGTTTCAGGAAATAACAGTAACCACTTAGAGGGACACAAATCATATTCAAGGTGGATTAAATCTTGTCAGTGAGTAGTGAAGAGGACCTCCACAAGGTGCAACAGAAAAGCAGAGGCTGCTGTATCAGGACACAGAAAGCCTTCTGAAGCCAGACTGTGCCCCTTCAAGCTCAGCAGGAAGAAGAATAAAATAAACAGCAGATGAAGTGTGGCTACGGGATACTTATTTCTCCTCCTTCTTCCCAAAATGCAGTCTTTGACAAAAAAATCAAAGAATGCAACATTATTATTTTGTAGGCTGTGAATAACATTTTTTCCCTCTTTTAGGTTCTTTGATGCATTTTCTTTGTCATTGGTGAGACAAACAAAGCTAAATCTGTTTAAATTCTCTCTCTGCTAACCTATCAGTCATTTTAATTGCTTTTTGATCTCAATCCTGACTCTGACTCCATTTTTTGTGTCTGCATGCGTATGCTTGAACACAGGTAGGAACCAAGAAACCCATCCTGACTTCCCCTTTACCTGGGGTAAGAACAAGGGTCTGAGAGCATGGGCCTGAAAACAAGACTGCTCTAGCTGAGTGCAGGCTTTGTAGACTTTACAAGACATGTGTACAGAAGAAAAACCTGAAGCATCACATTACTGCAGCCATCAGCACTTCATTCCTCTGCACTATTTTCACTCATCTGTTCCAGTCACCTTTGCCTGAAATTCAACTCTTTCTACTATATATATCCCAGGCACTTTATTTCTAACACTTAAAATATGTGTTGTTCAGGATATTAAAAATAAATATTATTTTAGAAAATTTAAAGATTTCCAATATCTCATTGCAAACCTCAGTCATTTTTGGCCTTGCACAGTGTGGATGATTGATTGTATTTGCCTACAATAAGCCAGAAATCAACAAATTTTAAGTAAGGAGTACCTGAAATGTATTTATTAAAAAAAAAAAAAAAAACTTTAATCCAAACTAATAACTTGAATATTTGAAAGCAAATATTTGGTACTTTTACATAAGATGCTGAAAGGTCATCTTGGAAGTTTTTGTAAGTATAAACTTTTTATGAAAAAATAGTGGCTGATGTTTGTTGCTTAAGGCAGATATAATGTGATCAGTGATGACATAAAATGACATGGTAAATAGGAACACCAACATCAACTGATAGAGAGAAAACCCACCAAACTTTGTTCAGCTTTTAAACCTCTCTTCTAACCTCAGTCCAATAAGGGACATTGGAGAACATTTGCTGAAATGGTGGACTTGCTTATAATTCAGTTGACTTTATTATATGAAAAACATGCAGATGAGTAAACTAATAAATTTTACTTATAACCATAAAAATAAATCTGACATAAAAATGGTGAAACGTGCAACATAAAAACAATCTAGGAAATGGGAGAATGATGGAGGCTGTGGTTGTGTGAGTTTGAGTCAAGGCAGACTTGGCACAATCACTAGGAAGGATTTTGTCCAGATTCAAATTCTGCTGTGCAAGTCACAGCTGTTCAAGAGTTGAGACCAGAGGACAATAACAGTATTTTCTGGTGTAGAAACACTGATGTCCTTTCCTTAAGATAGAGGTGCAGGGAGAGGAGAAGGAAGAAGCAGCTGTGGGTGGGAGACTTCAATGAGTTTTCCAGGGCTGAAGCCAGGCAGCCTTTAACAGACACAAAAATGTGTAAATGTGGTTTTTCAGCTAAATATGCATGTGGAGGCCTGAGTTAAAGATGAAGTCATAGTCTTAGTGTTCTACCCAGTCATGTTTGAAGCCCTCAATTTGGTATGTCTTTGACTCCTTTACAAAATAACATTCCTCCCTCTGAGGAGGTTTTGAGCTGCTTAGCCTAAATCATCCATTGTTCATTTCATCTTCTGACTCCTTAATCAGTTCCTTTTTCACTGTCCATGCCCTTACTTGTCAACTCTGTGTGGATGGCTACTAGGCCTCATCCCTATTTGTTCCCTCTCCAAGATAAATAAATTTAGACCTTTAGTATCCTAAATCATGTGTGAGTCATATTTATTTTTCTTTTCAGCAACCTTTAGTTACCATAAAGTTCCAGATGATTTGCCGAATCCCAGCTGTCTACAGAAGGCCTGTCCCAACTTTCTTACCTCTTCACAGCTACCATACAAAACCTGCTTTTTTCTCTTAGTCATTCATTCAGCTTTAGAAACACTGCATAGTACTTTGTAGGATCATGTCTTTGTTGCTGTCAAAATACTAATATACTGCAATAATTTTCCTAGATTTCTTACTTCTTCTATACAACGTGACATTAATAATTTTTCTCCTGTGATTTACTGTTCTTCTCCTATTCCATCACTTTCCAGCTAGTAATGATGCTTTTCCCAATTCAGTGCTGTCTCAGTATTTCATTCATGCTTCCTCTACTACAACTTCCAGATGGAGACATCCCATAAGTTGCCAATCATCTTATGTGCTATCTCTTCCAATGTGATATTACTTCTGCATTATAATCCTTTATTTGCTCCTTTAGCCAGTTCTAAATCTACATTTATATTTCTATTAATTCATATTGCTTTGGATAGATATATCAAGCTATTTTTTTTTACATAGAATATCAAATATTTTATTAAAATTTAATTGTACTACATATAATTCTGTGGACTTTTAATATCTGATAATCAGTTTATGGGGAAAGGGTCCTTTTTCTTCACCGCCGATTATTTCTTATCCATTCTCTTTTATATTTTTTTCTTTTTTGAAGCATACATTATTTTATTTTTTTAATTTATTTGTTGATAAAGACCATTATTTCTTCCTAAGAAAATCAGCATACTTATCTTTTTCAGTATTTTTGCAATCTACATAAATTGCAGTATCACTTGAAAATGGAGTTGATCACTCTATTATTTGTCTTTTAAAATAACATAGAAAATAAATCAGCAATAAATGATTTTACAAAATTATATGAGAGTTGTACATATATTCATACTCAGCAATACTTTATTACAAGAGGGCCCCTTGAAGATGTGAGGGAGAAGGGGAGTATGTAGTGGCTATGCCTAGTGATGCAATAGAGACAAGAGCTTGGAATTATCCCATTTTCTCCATCCAGACCATGCTGAGATGCACATTATCTTCAGAACACTATAGGCAAAGTTAATGATCTCTGAGATATGATTTAGTCACAGATTGAGGTATCTATATATCTTGTGTTCTTAGAGCAGACGTTGGATCTATGTTTCAGGATCTTTGCAACATGATTGGTTAAATGGTGTCAGCATGTCCAAAATATGCTGCTTTCATTACATTCTCTGCAGATTTAGACAGATTTAGAAAGGCCTGAAGACAAGAAAGTGAGGAAAGAAAAGAGAACGTGAAAAGTATAATATTATTCAGGAGTGTAGTTGTTAATTTAATTCAGTCAATTAATTTAATCAATTTCTGGTTTCTACTAGAAAAAACTAAAAATAGTTCTATAAGTTTTTAACAGATTTAGACACACTTGGTAGAACTGCCCGTTTTGAAAAGACAAGATCTCGTTTTATTCACTCATAAAAGTGTTTAATATTTCAATACAAAAAAACCCCAAACCCTGAAGGATAGGAAGGAAAAGAGAATGGAATATATTGGAAAATCTTCTGCTCTAAATTTTTTTAAATCTGACCTGGGCTAGGAATTGGTAGTGACAGATAGCCAGCTGCTGCCACTTAGAGCTGCCACAGTAAAGTGTATTACACTGACTGCAGGACAATGAATGAATCCCTGCAAGCAAACACTGCCAATGCAGCCATCTCAAATCAGTTCAGCATTTCAGGGACGGTCTGTGTGAAGAAGACATGCCTTCATGAGAGAAGATAATGACGGGAAGCAATGGCCATTTAAGGGCCTGCCACTCAATGTGTACCTTTAAACATGTGGAGTCCTGCCTACCATATCTTTATAGAAGTTAGTTGAAAGTTGCAATGATGACTGATGACATCTCTAGTTTTCTTCTAGACTGGAATCAGACTTGGATAATAAAAATAAAACAATGGAAGTTTACATTGTATAAAAGAAGTGGGACATGAATAACAGCATAGTAAAAAAATAGTAGAGATGTATTACATGCAAAGATATTTGGAAGACTAACACAGTTTTTCAGTAAATTTCAAGCTTTAAAAGTTTGAAAGTTTGATTATATTTTGAAAAAAAAAAAACTCCAAACCTTTGGAAAATTTTTCAAAACAAAATTGTGGGGAAATATGAGTTTTTGTGTAAAAACCAGAAATGGTTTTATATGAGAGGGTTCTTTTGACTTACCTATGTATATGTTTCTCTCTCTTGTGATCTGGAATAGATATTTTACTTAGATAAATATCTTAATCAGATATTAAGAATTTGAAACTCTTTCTTTGTCATCCCAACATCTGAACTAATGCAATGTGAGGATTAATCTTAATATTTTTCTGAATCAAGGAAAGACAAGAGGAAAGAAAGGTCACTTCTGAGATGAGGGAGCATTTGCTCAAAGTCTCTAAAAGGACTACACATTATTAGGATTGTCCATTGAAGAGTAGAGAATAGCATTTGAAAACCAGTGGTAAAGACTTTAACTTGGCCCATTAAAGAGGAGGAGCACAGGACAAGACCCCTACCCCAGGGGTGACAAATCTAGACTGACTTTGGTCTCTGGTCTGTCTGGTGGCTTGCTTAAGAATAAGAAGGAGCTGTATTCACATCTCCTTGTCCAAAGAGAAGTTTGTCTTGGTCCAGGAATTTCATTAAATTAAATTTGGAAGAAAACATATTCTTTTGTTACTTGAAACACAGATGTCTTAGGTGTTTGTAAGACTGCTTTACAGGGAGGTTCACATGGCTTTCCTTGCATACAGTTAGAGTCACATAACACAGTACAACACAATCTTTCAAATTGTACCTGTGCTTCTGAAAGCTCCCCAACATGCTGTGCATGATCTACAGTGTGACCTCTGAACCCATAACCCTGTATAGAAATAGCTTAGAGAGGACTATGAGAAACATAATGAATGAGAGGTTGTGACCAGTATTTTTTGAAGTCCTAGTGGGAGTTATTTTTCAGATGGGAGTAGCTGTATGGTTTTGTCCCCTCAGAGTGACAAACTCCCCCCCTCCCCTTTTCTTCCCTTTATTGATATTAGTGATATCACAAGAGTTGTCAACATTAAGGTTAAAATTTTCTTTCCATTATAAATCTTGTTTGTAGAGGTTTTCACATCTGGCTTATTTCAAATTACATCAAGCTTCAAGAAATTTGGTGTCTAAACTGTCAGCATGAGTGGGATTTTTTTAAAGCAAAAATGTTTAAATCCATTAAAATATTAGAGCTATGGAGTGGGAAAGTATAGCATGTATTCCCATGGGATCAATGAGAGTTTTGCCTTTGACTTCAATGGAAACAGGAAGTGGCCTATAATGCATAATCAATCTGAGAATTCCCCAGCCCCATCCCATGCTCCAAACTTTAGCTAAAATTTAGAAGAGGATTCTGAGATGTGTAGATGCTTCTTTTCCCTTTGCCAACCTTTTAACAATATTTTTGTGGTGTTTTAACCTGAGTTCACATCTGGTCACAGAGTCAGTACACCTCTACTGAAATAACACAGTCAGAACAATGGCAAACAAGCCACACAGAAATCTCCAGTGCCTTCAGTGTGGGAGACTGGTATTTTGTTTCGAGTCCCCTGAAATATGAAGTCACAAAGTGAGAGTAACTAGAGATGAAAAGCTGAGTATTAGGTTGCATGTTACTCTCCCCTGCCATTCTAAAATTTTTCCCTTCAGCTTGCAATCTAGTTTTAAATGACCTGAGTATTAAGGGGCATCTCTATCTTTTCTCAGGAGTATTTACCAGTTTAACAGGCCTTGCTTTAGGAAACATATCCAGATAGCTACTAGATACTCCCTGAACTCAGTCTAAGGGTAACCTCTTTGACCACACAAAATAATCATGTCATCTTTGAGTCCCGTATTTTTCACTTGCAGACAATGAGGTCCATTACTTCCTAGCTCCTTCTTTACTTTACCTATCTATTCACACAGGGGTCTTTTCATATGGCCTTATGCTATTATCTATTATATATATTTTATTTTTTTTTTTAACATGGAAGTATTTTATTTTCAAAGACCATAGGTAGCACAGGTATTTCAAAGTCTCTGTGTGTGTGTGTGTGTGTGTGCATGCGTATGTGCGTGTGTGCACATTGCACATTGTGGTGCAGCAGAAATATCCACAGCCTCTTTATGAAACTGATAGCATTTCCCAGCCCACAAGTAGTTGTCTTCTGTTTTCTATTTGTTCTTGCACAAACACTGGCTGTAATACTTGCTGTCCAAAAATATGCCTGGCAGTTAAAGTAACATTCAGCTTTGCCCATATTTGGGAATGTTGCATTATATCATTTCAGGCTACATCATGCTGTATCTGATACATGTTACCTGAAATAATGCTGCTCAAACAACAAGAGAACTTTGTGCTGACTTTCATCTTTAGTATAAGGTAGCTCAACTGACTATAAAATAAAATAATTTACCAGAAACATGTGGTTTTGAGTAAGCTTGCTGCTCATGATAGTGTACTTCTGCTCTTAATAATAAATCCATGATGTATGTCCCAGCTCATCCATTCCCAGATTGTGAGATATTCAGCTGTGTATCTGAGAGTCAGGGAAGACTGGTAGCAAACAAAATGTGGTAAAGTGAACAATCCAAATTTATGTAATCCATGGGGAACTTGTTGGATATTTCCTGTATTATGGAACAGATTACTTCACTTGGAAGTGACTTACAATGATCACCTAGTCCAACTGCCTGAATTAGTAATGGCTGACCAATGTTAAAGCACATTAGTAAGGATATTGTCCAATTACCTCTTAAATACTGAGAGGCTTGGAGCATAAACTATCTCTCTGTGAAACCTGCTCCAGTGTTTGAGCACCCTCATGGTAAAGAAATGTTTCCTAAAATCCAGTCTGAAACCCTCCTTGTGCAGTTTTGAACCATTTCCGTGCTTTCTGAGACAGGATACAAGAGAGAAGAGATCAGCAAGAGATCAGAGTGAGCCAGGTGAAGCCATGGCCCCACCATGATTGATGAAATTTCCCCCTTAATGTCAATGAAATTAAGATTTCAATATTTCAGTACAAAATCTGTATTCAGCTGTTACTGTGAAAGATCGAAATAGAACTAAAGCACCTAAGCTTATTTACAATAAAGGCAACTGCAGAATATAAAATGAGTATAAAGAAAATTCCCAACAATTCCTTCAAGAGCACTACAGAAAATATACAATAATTCAGACTTATTTACAGTTATTCTCATTTATACTGGACTGATGGGCAGCTCAGATATTACCCTGTGAACATCTTTATTTCCACAGCTCTGGTCCAGACTTATTTGTTCTTCCAGCCCTCAGCATTCCAGGCCTGTCACCAGTAGAGAGAGTAAAGGAATATTAAATTAAACTGGGAACTATGCATTTATCAGCTTTGCCTCTGTTGTGAAGAGGTCTGATCTGGCACCTCTGGAAACCTCCTCTTTTTAAGTTGTGAAAGCTGAAGTGGCCTGGGTATCACACAGCCAAATTCTCAGTCTTTTAGTTACTTTTACACCAAGTTTTAACAGGACTGTCAAGCACCACATGCAGTATGTCAGTTAACACTGTAGAGTAAAATTGACAAAGAGCACTTTATGTACCTTCAGAGCAAGTATATCTTCACTAACACTTTTGAGCTATTTTGGGTTTGTAAGCTGCAAGTATCTCTTGCTCTCAGATTTGATAACAGGAGAACCAAGACTAGAGATGAGTAGCACCTGGCAATTAATAATCTAGCTAGTCTGCAGTCTTTAATAAGCAGAATGATGAAAGTTTAAATTGTCCTGACTCTGGCAATCCCTTTTCCAAATACTAAGAAGTATTTGTTTCACAGTCGCAGGCAGGCCTGCCCCTCTCCTTATTTCTATGTAAAGATCCCTTAGAAGCATGTGAAAAATCAAAGGGTTAATCCTGAGATAAAATACATAAAAGTAACAGAATTCTTTGTGTCATTTGCCAAAAAAGAAAATCCTGACATAATTTTGTGGAGGTAAATGACTTTCAAAATGCTTCAATTGTTTCTTTCAACATCACTTTCTTCTCATCATGTCCCAGAACAGCAAAGCCTCTGCATATGCTGTGGTTAGATTTAAGAACAAGTCACTAAAATGAAAGTGAAATGAGAAAAGGGGCATTCTAAGAATTTTCTAGCTTGTCTTGTAGTGTTTCCATTTAATAACATCTGCTACTCATAAATCATGAAAGAAATCCCTAACAGCCTGTAATACCAATACATGTTCGAAAGCAAGAATCTTTCACCTTCTGCAGGTAGGCAAATGCTTTCATCTTAAAGTAATAAAAGAAGAATATTGTCTCTTCCTACCCATATGGTAATGCAGTCTGCTCTCAGTGTTCCTGTCACCAGGGTCTGTCAGGTGGCCCACCCTGACTGTGGCCACTCTGACCCGCAAGTCAGCACCACGTCCACACTCAGCCTTCTGCACCTCACGAACCAGACCTAATCTGTTCTTGCCTTGCTCCCTCAGCAGCCTGCAGACAAGCAGCTGCTGCCAGGACTGGGTCTATTGCACTGGGTGCTGGGCTGGGACTTCTCAATTGCTTTCCACAATATGTAAAAAAAATGTGCTCTTCTTTGCATGGTGAGTCCAGAAGATCTTTCTATACATAAGTTAATATCTAAATCTAAATATATATATATATATATATATATATATATATATATATATATATATATATAAGTGGACAGATTAGATGATATAGATACAGAGATAGAGACACAGAGACAGAGATAGAGATAGAGTTATAAAGATAGAGATAGATAGAGATAGATATAGATATGAAGAATATGAGAGTTGTGAATTTTAGAACTTGTTATAACCTTACAGAGACCCTAATAATTTGTCATATAATAGATTCAGATGTAGGCAGGCAAGATTGCGTATCACCTCAAAAACATTCTTAGACTTTGGGGCATCATCAGAAAAAAAAAGTGCACAAGTGGTTATAAAATATAAACGGGAAGTCATGTCCATGAAAATCAAGTTATGACAATAAAAGATGAATAAATACAGACTAAGTAGTAATAAAGACTTTACTTTCCACGGTAGCCTCCTGGAAATTTTTTCAGAAATATTTTTTTAACCAATGCACTTAGTTTGGCATTTATTTGACCCAGTTTTAATACATAAATTTGGGAGAAGCATTATTAGAAATTCTGTGACAAACATAGCAGTAGCAGAGAAACCAAACCTGTCCTGTATAGGAAGATTACATAACAGCAGCTCAGGCAGGGCTGCTTTCCAGCTGCCCTTCCATGATTTACACCCCTGGGCTGCTGTGTGGCTTACCCCATCTTGGGTGCAAAACAGTGAGGCTGCAGCATGGGCTGGGGGGCAGCAAGGGGGCTGGGGACTGCAGGGACAGAGTCTGGCAGCCTGGGATTGTCCCACTCTCAGGCAGAAGAAGGATAGCCCAGGACATGGGGACACAGCCTCAGCCCTGACAATCAGGCACCTCTCTGGGGACAGGGACAGGTGAAAGCTGGGACAAAAAACTAGCCCACATCTACAGGTCAGTATGACAACCTTGTACTTTTCTGTCTTGAACTTCATGTATTTTCTGTTTGCATAGTCCTCAAATTCTCAATGGAGTCTGAATTGAAGCTATATTGATGGGTATATTGTTTTGCCCCCTCATTTCAATAAAGCCCACAACATTCCTGAGGATGTGCTTTGGCTCCTCATCCCAAAGCTGAAGATACTGAACAACATCAGCATAGGCATTGACTTCTGGGATACAGAACTCTTGACCAACCACAATATGGATGTCAAATTGCTGTCTTCTGGGCACAATAGTTCCAGCCAGTTTTCAACACCTCTAACAGTGTATCCACCCAGCGCTTAACTATTAAACTTCCATATGAGAATGCTATGGGAGGTGGTGTCAAAGGCCTTATTGAAGCAAAGTTACGATACATCCATGTATGTACCACAAATAGATGCTTTCTGTTTATTTTCACATATGGTCACTTCATCACAGAAGGTTATCAAGTTGATCAAACATGATTTATCCCTGATGGATTGACACTAGCTGGTCCTAACCACTTTGTCATCCATGTTGACATTGAATTACTAGGGGTTTGTTATATAATCTCTCCAGGAATAGAGGCAAAGCTGACAGACAAATTCATCCCAAATTCACTCTCTGTTCTGTCATAAGACAGGAGAAACACTACCCTTTTCCCAATTATTAATAATTTTATCATGCATCATGAATTTCATCAATTATTCAGAACAGACTAAATATCACATCAGTGAACCAATTCAGCATCTGGGTGAATCCTACTCATTTTGGGCTGACTGTATCCAAACCCTATGTCATTGTTATTAAAATCTTTGAGTCTCACAGATTGGTGTCAGCCAGGCCAGAGCACTGAAGGCTTTCATTTTGAATGGAGGTACCTGTCCTCACTATTTGGAGACACAATTAGGTTTCATTGAGTTCTATTTAAAGGTCACTGAGGACACTAGGCATTTTTTTATTCTTGAACTAAAATTCCATTCTGACAGTAGTTTTGCTTCAGTATTTTCAATAAGATTTTCCTTATTTACTCTTTGTGTATATATTTTCCTTCCTCTGAAATTTCATTTTTTGAAGTAGTCTCTAAAACGGTTGAAATTTTTGTAGTATAAGAGATGCCTTTTTTAAAACACCAGTTTGATGGTCAAATTCCTGGTTTTATTAGAAATTTGACTGACCAAAGTCCACTCTAAAAACTGTAACTTCCCATAAGAGGAACAGTTGTTTTGTCAATTATGTACAAAGGGTTTCATTGAATGGTTGATTTTTTTGAAATTCTAGTTTGGGTAAAGTTCTAATCTTTCAAAAGTGCTCTTTAGTATTATTCTCATGGTTTTTGCAAAGACATAACTGCTGCTTCTTTCCTTTAATAGTTGCATGAGGTACAAAAGAATGTTTTAAAAGAGTTTATTCAGCAAGAAAAAACAAAAAGATAAAAGGTTATCCTTGTTTCTCATGCTGCAAATAAATTTAAATCAGCCCTTGCACAATTCTTTCACCAAATACTTGTGAAACGCTCTGTTGATGGAAAAAATAATTGATTTTATATGCCTTATGCAACTTTTTTCCTTTGAGACTCTGAAATTCATGTCTACCTAATTCCTAATACAATTTTCCTTATTAGTCTGCAACTGTTAGCAAATCATATGCTGAGGTTCTCAATTCTGCAGGAATCCATGTAATAATATGTGATATGTTGCCAAGGGACACTGTAATACTTAAAATATTGGACGCAGAGATGGGTCCTGTAAAGGTTTTGGAGACAAAGTGGATAGACTTGGTATCATTTGCCATGGGGCCATAGTCAGCATGGGCTGTAACCTTGGAATTTCCGATCCTAGCAGCTGAGACTATAATAATATAGAATTCTAAAAGGTTTAAGGTTCCTCTTTAGAGGAAGAGGTATTCTTTCTGTGCTAGCTGTGTGAGAAACTTCTCCCTCAGTAAAAGAAAAGTGGCTAATGTCTGGACTTAGGCAGAGGCCTGGGGTTGCTTATGCTGTTTAGTTGTTGGCAATTAGCAGCTGTCTGAACTGACCCTGGGTCAGGTAACAGTCTCAAAAAAACCCCTTGACTTTCACCTCTAAGACCAGACAGAAAATCTTCTGGGGAAAATTTGGATGCAACCACCCTGTTTTTAGGGGTAAGAGAGTTTGGCTCTTAAGTGTATAAAATGCCATGGTAGATGGCCTTGAGATCTGAGCTGAGTCCTGGCACTAGCATATGATCTTCCATGATGATTTTACCTCATGCAGGTTTATTAGAGAAATCTTCACTACAAAGACTCTCTTTGGAGCAGTCATTGATGTCCATATTGAAGGTCACTGGCACAGTACAGCACCCTCAGAACATGCCAGTCCCTGACACTGTGAACAGGCTTGGGCACTCCATTTATATCTCAAATCAGAGAAATATGACCAACAAGGTCTTTTTTACATTCCTTCTAGAGGCTACTTGTCTGCAGCCTGATGCAACCAGCCATGCTCCTTTGCTGTCCAGATTGGACAGTTCATCAATGAGTAGGAAAAGTTTGGTATTTTTCACATTCAAGAACAACAGATTGACTGATTTTTTTTAATTACTGCCAATTTGATGGAAGTCTTTAAATAGTCTGACATGTCTTATCACATATCACAGCCATTGTAGGATCAAATTGCCATCCATATGAGGGCAGTTGACTTCTAGATGTTAAAGGAGCAGCTCAGACTTTCAGGATTATATTGGGACTTTTTCCAAATTAAAAGTGACCATTTTTGTGTGTGCAGATAGCAGCAAATGATCAGTTGGAGTGAATGTGTGAAGCTCCCTTTAATTGGGTGATCCTGTGCTAAATTACCCTAGCAAAGATTATGGCTGCAGGAGAGACAGAATAATTTTAAAGCAATCTCCACAGTTAGAATTTGTTTGTTTTAAAAAGGAAAGCATTACTTCGTATTTGGTAGGGATCATTTGACATTATTACATTTTAACAGCAATGTTTTTCACTGTGACAAGCAGAGATAATTGGAACTATCTTAAATATCCAGCTTGAAATGTCTTCTTGTTTTCCTTTTATAGGAAAAAAGGAACCTTTTAGAAGAGAAATAGATAAACAACTCGTCTTCTTTATAGGGGCATAGAATGAAATTACCCTGTAAGTAAACTAGTTAGATAATCTTTTAGAGCTTAATGAGAATATGGAATCAACTATTATTCTTACAAGCCAAGTGATGTAAAACATATGACTTCCCTAATTAAAAACATAGAGCAATAGAGCTCTATGAAAAAATTAAAGGTAGAAAACTCAGTAAGAGTTTTTGTGGAACTTTAGATGAAAACATTGTTCTAACTCACATAAAAATAGCACTATATATCCTAAAAAGGAAATTATAAATAATGTTATAGAACTATTAAAAATGTTTTGATTCATTACTGATGAATTCCATATTATAAAATATAAAAGTGTGATTTTTACTTGATTATATAAATAGAGTTTGAAGTTTCTTAAGCACTTCTGTTTTATCCCATTTCCTTTATTTTATTTTTTTTTTTTTTTACATCAAATCCTATCTTGTGCTTTCAAAACCAGGCATGTCACCAATGTGGTCTTTAAGCCTGCAGATAATCTCTTTATTTGCAAAATAGCATCAAAGATAATCTCTTATCTGCTGGTGGCAGAATTGCATTTTCACTTCACCAGACCTCAAAACTGCCTAAGAATACAAGAATGGCCATATTGGTTCTCATGAAAGCTCCGTGTAGGCCAGCATTCTGAGCATAAGTGGACATCAAGGAAAAAGAAGATACATACACGTCTCTTGTATAATATTTCCTTCTCAATTTTTTTTTTGCCTCTTCCTGCTTCTACTTTAGGGAATTTCTAGGTTTGTGTATTTTGTTTATCTCTACATGGACAATTTTACTTCAATATGGAGCAGTCAGAGCTCCCTAGAGCTAAACATATTTTAAAAAACAGATGTCTATTTGATCTTCTGATTATGAAGTTTGGCATGAGTTTGTCAAGACAGTATCTGCCTGTCATGCCTGTCATGTTGCGTGAGATACAGCAAAACTGTCAATGTCTCAATTAGTGTGGTCCATAAACAAGTCACAACTGAAACTCTCATTGTTCTTTGAGCATGGAAGTGGATGATATAACTTGCAACACAGATAAAAGTGATATTATTTCAAATTTTTTTTTTACTTGTACGCATATGCCATTGCTTAGTAACATAAACACAGTCTCAATTATACCATATCTTCACTTAGTGTTTGTGCATCACAGTTATGATAAAAAAGGTAGGTCTTTCACAGTCATGATAAGAAACATCATCTCTGAGGGAGAAAAAAATTACAGAATCCATTACTATGTTCTTTGTGATTGTTCTTTTCAGGGTATTTCACAGAATAAATGTGAATAAAAACATAGACCATCTCAGGGAGGGGGAGAAAATTATGCTCTTATTAGAGCAATTGACACACTTCAGAACTAAAAGAAAGTTAGCTGACTTAATTTTTATCATCTTCAACTCTCTGTTAACCCACTCCTTTAATTCCTTTACATTTCACTTCCATGAACTGAAGTATTGCTACACTCCAAGGCAGTGTGCAGGGGTGAAAGTGGGATATGGATTGTGTGTCTGTAGAACTAACATGCCTTGGGGGATTTAAGATTCAGAGTATCTGGTTAGGGCACTCAGCCTGCAAAGAACAACAAATCTTAAGGCTAGGCAGCAGGAAATATTAAACAGTTCCTAAACTCTGCTAAAACCTAGTTTCACTTGTGATCCAGAACTCAGAATCCTGAGCATAAATCCTTGATAGAAGAAGAAGAGATGAGCTTTTGGGGGAACTTGGTAAGGATGGTGACCTGAAGCCAGGGTAGACTTGTCCTCACCTTCCTGACTCTCTTTGACCTGGCTTGTGCAGATCCAAATTGGCTGCCTGGGAACTGGTTTGTCAGGCTCCACATTGGCAGAGTCACTATTATAGCAGGAGTGGCCACTTATTTAACCCCAGCAGGCTGGATTTGCCCTGTAAGATATAACTATAGGTTGGGGCTGTACCCTACAAGTATCAACACTAATTCCTAATGACATTAAAAGTGACAAGGAGTAACAAAACTATAGACATAGTTAGGAATTCATAGACAAAAATGGCCAGTTATTTCAAATTGATTGGACAGCAGTTCAAAAGACAGATGTCTTTTTATTTATTTTGTTAATGCTGACTTAAACATTTACAAACTGTTTTGCTCAGACACTGCACTGTATTTTCACAAGAGCTTTGTAAGATGATAAATTAGAATCCAGTTCTACAATAGGGCCATTTGCTGAATCCTGGAGTATATCAGGCTTTAAAAGCAAATTTTGTAAACTGTTTCTCATTCAACTTAATCTGTCATGAAGCAGACATCATCTGGGTATGAACTCCAAGGAAATATGAGAAAGAAATAAATTACATATGTATTTTCATCTGCATTAGCTCATTAATGTAAAGGGAAGCTATATGGATATAATTAGATAGGACTAAGAGAAAAGTTGGTCAAAAAAAGAAGGGATCTTTGATAAGAAAATAATGACAGCAAAATTTTTCTCTGAATCTTGGGAAAACTATAATTTTTATGAGTTTTTTATACTTGATTAACAAATATTATGGCCTAGGCCTCCTGAATTTTCTTAGACATGCTATGTATTTTCTATGTTTTTGCTGTCAAAACAATTCAGGATGCTAAAAGGAAGAGGAGGCAGGCATTTACTTTCTTTCATTCCATTTCAGACAGAAGTATTACTAAGATGGTAAAACTGTGCCTTACATTGAGCTGTAATGGCACACTTTTTTGGAGATAGCAATAATGAAGAGTAAGAGAGGCATTCATAACATTGACCAGATATTTTCTACCTTTTCTTCTTCCTCTCCCATCTTCCACATAGAATGATCCCCTGTTTTCCACTGAAATGTTGCCTTATCACGCATTGGGCTGCTCTAAAAGGTGGAGTAAGTCTGATACAACCTCGTATTCTCAGTAGTAGGTAGTGAAGACATTTAAAAAATATTTTAACTTATAGTTGATAATAAAAATTTTATCTGGATTCCTGGCAAATTTCTGTACAAAAATTATACTCAGTTCCTTCTCTGATTTCTGTAGAAATATTCCATATTTACACTCAGCAGATGCGAGATGAGAATCTGGCTGAGTATGTCAACACATCAGGGAAAAAAAACATCTGGACTTGAAGCTGATCTATAAGATCTTTTTCACAATGCCCGAGAAAGCAAGGAAACACTAGTAGCAGACACCCCCAGACTGCCAAGATTCTGCAAAAATGATGGAGTATTTGTTTCTTGGTGAAAAAAGATTATGCAGTGGCTGTAGTGCAAAGTACGTATTCTATTATCTAAATGTGCATTTTCATGTTTAAGAAAAGAAAAAAGGACCATGTGAAAACTGTCGTGTTTTATCTTGCAGAGGAACAGATTGCTGTTTTGGCTGACTGAAAATTTAGCATTACAAATCACATTAAGGCAAATTCATTATAAGTTGATTTGTGTACATAAAAACAAGGGCACCCATACTTTGCTGCAGGCATTTTTTACAACTTTTAAACTAGAAGCAATAATGAATATGGACACAAACCTTCACTTTCTGTGTTGAAATTTAGAAACTGTAACCTTTTTTCTTCCTTTAAAACTAACCAGGAGACCTCCTACAGCTCTCTTTTTGAAAAAAGACAGAACAAAAAGCAATTTGTCTGAATAAAAACAATTAGTAATTTGTAAAATCAGAGTTGATTGAAAATTTTCATCAATAATTGCTAAAAGAACATTGAGTTCTTGAAGATTTTCCTTGCATGTCAAGAAAACTGAATTAGCTGCAATTCAGAAGGAGTCAGACAAAAAAAGGAGGCATCTTTGCAGACAAAATGCTGGCAGCAGAATTTTTCCTGAGTCCTGGTGAAATGCTTCATACTTTGTATGAAGTTGCCAACCTTGCTTGCCTAGGAGTTTTGTCAAATACCTGCATCACATTCTATTTGGACTTTATGTAACCTAATCAAATACATTCTATCAAATATGGGTTTAGCAGAAAATTGAATTTTATAAGAAACATTTACATACTGCAATTGTCTGTTTTCAGTGGAAAACATGACATTTTGCTAAATCTCCCACACAAAAACCTTTGTTGACAACCCCCAATTCTTCTTTTTTCACAGCTGATAACTTCTGAGTTTTAAGTTCTGACAAAAAGCTGACATATTCCAGAGATGTAGTTGTGCTTTTTGTATTTTGAGACTGACTATATTACAATAATTGCATTGCATGTTTTTATCATGTCTCCTCTTATCTACCTCTTTCTATACAATTCCAAAGTTTTCAGTCTCCCTTCACAGAAGTTTTTCATGGCCCCAGTCTTTCTCAGAAGAGTGCACTTCTGAAATAAATTGATGGTGAGGGTATGAGCATGGTAAACCAGCCAACATCTGAAAGTTAGAATAACTTTCTTTAGCTTTCTCCAACATTGCCTCTTTAAGATTTTATCATCTCAGCTTTCTATATAACTTCTTTTTCACAGATAGGTATCTCCTGAACACCTACATTCATGTCTTGAATTGACAACAATTCAGTAACATATGCTGCAAGTAATTCTCCTTCAGTTTGCATTGTTGCACCTGTCAGCACTGAATTGCTGTACATGTCAACGTGTAAAGCATGATTAAGACCCAAGGAGAGCCAAGATTTTTGCTTAGTCTCAGTTTAATTAACTTCCCCTGCAACATTTTAATATTGTGGCTCTATGTCTTCAGTATAAAACTACTTTAGTTTAGATGTCTTCTCTATGCTTGGATTTGCTGCCTGTCTTTCCAGGCTGTAGCCCCTTTATCTGAGGACTATGCCTGTGTAACACTTCCAGTGTAAAAGAAGCAATCATACTAAAAGCCTATTTTAAGGAATGTGGAAACAAATACAGGAAGCAGCAATAGGAATGTTGTATAGAAAAAAATTATTATTTTAACAGTAGGCAATCATTTTTGACAGATTGGATAGGGAATGTTTTTCAGGAGTCCTAAATAAAGAATAGCCATTACTGGATATGTAATGCTTCCACCATTAATAATTTAATTTCTATTTATTTTTACAACTAAAACTTATTTAAAGCTAGGAATTGTATAGAAATAAATAACAGATATAGTTTCTGGATTAAAGAATAATTATAAAAAGATAATATAATAATTTATAAATATAAAAAATTATAAAAAGGTTTTGAGGGTTCTGTGGCAAGAAGAGAGTGTAAAGATGTCAGTAATTCCTCTAATGGACCCAAGAATGTCTGCAGTAGTGTTCCATTTCAATAATTTTAAAATTACAGAGAATAATTTAGAGAATTTTTAGCATTTAAATTAGTACAATGATAAAAAGAAATCTTGTCTTAGTTCCAGATATCAAAATGTAAGACATTTTATGATATCTTTATTGTTTTATATATCTTGCTTCATCTAGAAAAGATTCTGTTTAATAAAATTTGAATTGACATCTATATAAAAGATATTTGTAAGTTCTCCAAACGTGTTATTAACCCCTCAAACTATTGATCTTCTGTATGCCACATCTTATGGCATTTAGTTCTGTTGTCAGCATCCATTATTCTTTTTTTAATACTGGTATGCAAAGTTTTACCTTTCAGTTGCAGATGCCTGTGCAAACAAATTATGCTGAATTGTTGTAATATGAATTTGAAATAAAAATCTTTGTTTCTGTTCTTTCTGTTCCATTGATAATGTTTTATCCAACAGCCTTCTGATATTTATGTCACAGAAACTATGCCAGTCTGCTTTTTCCTTTTTCCAGAAAGAGAGAGCTCTTTTGGTTCAATTGTTATTAAAGGGGTTTGACCATAGCCATGACTGTGTACCAACTGATGGCTGGTATCAGCTAAAACAAAGAAGTGATAGAGCAGAAGGACATATCAAAAAGCTTGGATTTCAGAATTGTCTGGATTATTCAATTCTGAGTTAACAACAGTAAGTTTACCAGATTACTAGGATAAGACCTGTATATTTTCATATTTAAAGATATAAAATGCAACTTGACTATCAAAGATATTGACAACATATATTTCAGTTCAATGGAAATTCCAGGCTTTTGGGCTAAATTCACAGAACACTGCTACCTTGTGATCAGGATACATCTGTACTGCACATTGCAGTTTGCCTGCCACAACCAATCCAGCTGCTGTGGAGCTGGGCAAATTAGCCTGTGTGGGACACCCCACTAATGCAGTTATCATGTGTCTGATAATCTGTAGCACACCACAGCGTGAGGTGCAATTTTCCCTGGCACTGCAGCATACAGGTTTTAGGCTCCTGCCATCTCTTGGGACATCACAAGACATGAATTAGATATAGGCTGTCAATGGAGCATATGGAAAGAGAGGAGTGCCAGCACTCTACACAGATAATAAATAACCTAAACCAGCCAACAGGAAACATTACACAAAATCCCCTGCTAAGATTTAGACGTTTTGCCCTTGCAACAGTGAGAGATTTCACTTCCTATATGATTCATGGACATTCCTGCTATTGACACCCTTTGCTTAAGGAATGAGAGGAGGATCAAGGTCAAAGGAGGAGTGCAGTTGTAGCTGCATGTAGCCTGTATTGTTCCATGTAGTCTGTATTTTAACATTCATTTACCATCAGGAGACTTGGCTACAGGTTCATACTCTCCCTAAATTGATTTAAACCCACATCACATGCTTCATGGGAGAGAGTCTTTATCCTATAGCTAGAAGGTTCATGCAGGATGGGTAGGGACTGTTCATGCCTTGCCAGGACTTATAAACACCAGTGATGACACTTGGCCCGTGTGGTTCAGTAGCTGATCGAAGTTGAAAGCAAATACCTAGATATGAATTATAAAAGCTTTTCACCAAAAAGCTCCCAATTTTCAACTTTTTACTGCTCAGGACATCTGTAGGCAGATAAGATATCCATTAGAACTATTTCTCTTTCTGGGAGTAATTAAGTCCTCATCAAGATGGGGCCGAAAAAAATGCTCATATCTTCAGGGCTTTCTTAACCCATATTTCCTCTTTCTCAGCAAAGTCAGATAGCAGAATGTATGAAAGACTAAGCTTATTGTGTGACTGCTAGTATGGAAGGAATAAGTCCTTGTTCCCTGAGGGTAAATTAATTTGTTTGCTTATCTGTTGAGTAATGGTTTGTTTGATTGTAGTTTGTCAACCAGATTTGTGGTTTGGCTGCAGTTTTGGGTTTGCAGAGTCTGTTTGGGGTTGTCTGTTGTGAGAAGGAAAAACATCTTGAAGCTTGAGGGGTGAAAAAGCCCTTCTGCTTTTAATCACTGCCAACAGTGTTAATATTTTGTTAGCTGCCAAAACTCTGACAGGGTAAGGTTGACTAAGGTAGATGTTCCAGAAGCCAGAACTAACAGCAATGCAGGGTAATTTGCACTGGAAGAGAATTGTCCTATCTGTATTAAAGATGAGGGGAAAAATAAAGAAGACAAGGCTGAAAAAGCAGCATAGAAACAAAAAGTGTAAATAGAGTTTATATTCATGTAGATAGATTTTGAAAATTAAAATTATGTGTGACTATTTTTCCCCCTGTTTAAAAAATTTTCATGGTATGTCTGGGGTCACATTACAGAACTTCACTCCAAGAGGCTATTTTATTTTCTGAAAGCATGTGGTTTGCATGTACCACAGTATGTTCCAGAATACAGATGTGATCCAGCTGAAGGCACAGAAATGCACATATCATTTAGGGAATTCACATGACAGTGATTTTGTACAAATAAGAGATCAGGGTTTTATGTCTGAGAATCATAACTCCTGGTGCACCCACTTGCCCATTTTATGAGCCATGTAATGTGAATCTCAGTACAATGCAATAATTTCATGGGAAGTTCTCTGGGGTAACTCAGCTTTTCTTTTCAAAAGCAGACCCCATTTTTGGGGATGTTCTTACTTGAGTGTCTTGCTGAACCAGGCTGCACTTACGCCTCTAATTGCATGACTAAAGCAACACTTTAGTCACCTTCCTAGGCAACTGGTAAAGGAGTTGAAATTTTGGGTGCTGAACACATGCCTCAGTCCTGGCCTTGCAGACTTAGATCCTTTCAGTGCACTTTGCATTGGATAGGTGATGATCATCCATCCTGTGTACAGACCAATGCATTCTGGGTGGACTTTTGAGATGAACTAGCTAGGCCCTCAGTGGTTTGGCTCTGAGGAAAAAAATCCCTTCAGAAACTCATCCCAACAGGCAGTAGGTAAGATAGTATCTCAGGTTTGCTTCTTTACACACACCTTTAGCCTAATCATTGCAAGATTTTTTTTTCGCATATCTACAAGCTCTTGTGTAGCAGCTGTTTCATGACATGGAAACAGCCCTACAGCTGTCTGTCAATAATGAGACACAATGATACAACTTAATTTTCCCTTTTTTTTCCTTTTTTTTTTCCTGATGCTCCCTTTTGTCCTGCAGATTCTACCAGTATGGCTCTTACTACCACCTTTTTAATCCCAAATGAATTGGCTTCTGCACCCCAGCCCTGAGAAGGCTCTGGGATGCTGACTATAGAAATAACAATACAGTTTAGGGTTTGTCAAGGGAAACATCAGAAAAATTTTAAAACAAATGACTTTGGAAAACAGATGCTAGAAACAACATGTAACAGGAACTGTGCAAAATTTAGTGTGTATTTAGCTCCCATGATCATAGAACCAGATTTGATCCCTGTAGACATTGCTTACAACCTGCTTTTTTTCCTACTGAATTTTGGTTTCTGGAAGCTAATGGAAGTTAAGTGGACTGTTTGCTTAGGAAAGTCTATTAGACATGGACTGGGGGAACTGTGTTCATGAAGTAGGTGACTGAGTATTCGAAGTGTTATGTTTCAGTAAGAACCAGGTACCAGTGAAGATCTCCCACACAGTGTGTTAGGTCTCATAGCCTATCTCTACTGTCTTCTGTCTTTTGTCCTCTTCAGAGCTAGTATGAAAGTATATTTGAGTACAGCTGCAGCTTTACTTGGCTCTGGCCCAGGACAATAGCAGAGCAGTACACCTCCTCTGAGCCAAACCATGTTTGCCTGAGTACTCTCTCCATGGCTCCCATATTTTTAATTTCATAGATTACCCATCCACTTGGACAAAGATCAGTCTCATGTGCCAAGGCAGCTGACTTTAACTGCAGATGCCCAAACTGTTCAAACAGAAAATAGAAATGGTCATTGTAGATACGCCAGCTAAATGAGCAACCTTTGCCCTAGGCTGTCGTGAATCCCAGCTGACATATTCTCTGTCTGCATGACCCCTGGTATTGATAGGTTCTGTCAGTGTGATCCTGTGTCTGGCTGGTGTCCCAGTGAGAATAGAGGAGGGAAGAGCTAGTAACTACTGCATGCCCTCTCCAGACTCTTCCACGACTGGGTCCAGTACATGGAGGACAAAAATTTTCGCCAGACCCATGGTGAATTGTGGGGACCATCACATGCAGATGTTACTTCTGGCAGACAATCCTTCCTGCTTGATTGTGGTAATCATCCATGTGACTTCAGGGTTATGCAAACATTTTTTCAGCAGCATGCAACCTTCCTATATAGCACAAAATGCTCCAAAATATGGAAAGCATTGTGAAGAAAAAAACATGGTCCATGGAGAAGCCTATTATCCCAGGAAACATCTGGCTTTACTTACTGCCTATCTTGGGCTGAAGTATACCTCTATAACTGCTTACACATTATCTGCAAGGAGAATAGTAAGTCAGGATGATGATGGGCAGAAGTGACATAAGTCCAATCTCTTTTCACTTCTCCAGGTACTACTCTTGATGAGCAGGAAAAATTATCATTCTTGCTTTTCATGTATGTATGTAAGTAAGTATCTACAGTTTGAATGCAATATGTCTTCCTATGCAACTCTAGTAAAATAAGCCAGTGAGGACTTTTTGTGCAAAGAAACTGGTATGGGGCTGTGATTCACATTTTCCCAGGGCGAAACAAATATAGACAGCAGCTAAAGTCTCCAAATGTGACAGACACTAGGTCCTGGAGTAGGAAAGCTTTTTCTGAGATTGGAAGAGTTTAGGTAGCATAAGACCAGTTCCCAGTCACTGACAGAAGAGCAGGGACAGAATTGCCAGCAACACTAGACTTTCTATTGGCAAAATGCCCAGCAGCTGGCTGTATGCTTAAAAAAAATGTGAAAAAGAAAGAGGTCTCAAAGGCCTTCAAAAATGATCCAGAGTTTGTCCTCAGATGCTCCCTTTTTTCCTCAAAGAGGGCAACACACAGGAGGCTTGAAATCTCAAACCTCTGCATCTGAGTACATTGCAGTTCCCAAGCTTTTCATAGCTGCAGAATGTCTTCCCATCATCCATACAGCCATTATTATTCTCAGTCCATATTAGTCCTTCTTCAGAACCTTTGGCCTGATCAAACACAACTCATTGTTTAGTCAACAAAACAAACCCAAGGCCTCTCTCATGGCCCAGAACACAGGAGGTTTGGATGGTAAAATTTTCCCTTCTCTACAGGAAAAATAGGATGGCCTCAAGTGCTGTTCTGGACCAGTCCCTGGCCAACAGTATTTTCACCAGTGGAAGAAGTTCAGCTGGCTCAGGCCAAATCCACGTCAAGGATAGTGTGAACTGTTGAACAGCAGGGCAGGACTCAGTGGAATGCTACGGTCCTGCAGGAGGCCAAATAAACAGTGCACAGCCATAGCACAACACACAGCCCCTTTGCATATGCTGGCAAGAGCAGACCTGAGAAGAGTCTCCCTCTAGAGTTCTAGCAGCTGTTTTAGATCTACCCACCTTCATTCTGGATTGGGATCAACATAATGGTGGGATTTGTGTTTGTGTAAATGAGGCACACATGGCCTTGATCTGGCTTAAATCCTGTCCATGTCTCTGTGATGATAACCATGGTGTTGTAACTAACATTCAGTCATGTGGCAGTGGCAAAGTCTGAGGCAGTGGGCCAACAGAGATCCACAATGTGTGGCGGATCAGCAGCTAGAGCCATGACTATAGATGGAAACCAAAGACAAAGAGAAACAAAGGGCCCTTGCATATAAAAGATGCAAGGCTGCTTCCAAGGACAATGACTGTGGGCAAGTAGGCAGAACAAAGCAAGAAGGGGCTGTGAGAAGTTTCACAGCCTATCTGTAGGAGGTTCACTAGCTGTGGGAGATCTGGCATGGTCAGACAGTCCTGACTTAGCATAAAGTCCGCTGGCACAAAGTCATCTCATCAACATTTTTGAAGTACTATAAACTTGCTTCTTTGGCTCAAGTGTAAGTTTATCAGCACTCTGCATCATGTAGGGGGAGTGTTCTTATTCCAGCAGAGTCTGGATTTAATCTACAGCCAAACCATAGACATAGCCAGTGAGAGCTGTAACAGAACAAGAAAATGGATACGTGTACTAATGGTAAAATTTGAGGGAAAAAGTCATTACAACATGGGGGAGCAAACTGGCAAATATAAGTGCTGAGAAGAGAAATGAAAAGTATCCAAAATACCAAGTGATTATAGAGGCATGATGCTATACTCAGCACATGCAATTCCTATGGATATCAAGTGCAGAGCATGCTGTGACAAATGTTTTGCAAATGGCCCAGTGGAAGTTGAAATATACAGCCTTCACAGTAGGAAAGACAAGTGAAAAACACAGTGAACGAGCCTGTGATATGCTCCCTGTAATCCTTAAAGTTCATGTATCACACCAACAATTTCCTGCAGGCCAGAGAAATTTCAGTGTTTCTAATTTTACTGGAATTCTCTCCTGCTTTCTTTCACTGTTTCTTCTTTATTACTACTGGGCCATGCAGCTAACCAGAGGACCTACTTTGGTGCCATCTGAATCTTCTCAAAGGTATTCTGGAGACTGAAGAGCATGAAAAATTACCCCATTCCCCAGTTTATAGATTCAGTTTTTCCTGTAGGAAAGAAACATTTTATTGTTATTCAGATGTCATAGATCACGCTGAAATCAAAACAGGTAAAGCCAAGTAGAAATTGCCAGGATTCATAACATTCCAGATGGACAACACAGTTGCTGGTGTTTATAAAGTTTTATGTGGAGAAAAAAAAAAAAAAAAAGGAAAAAAGGCAAAAAAACCCCCACTTCATTTACTCTTACTATATTTATGTCAGAGAGGTCTCTGCCTTATGCAGGTGACACCTGTTTCTGAGAAAGCTCCAACCCCTGGATACCTGTAACACATCACTTGGAGAGGCAATTTCAGGAGGTCTCCTACAGAAACATCCATCACCTCAAGCCCACCCTGCAGGATTTATCATCAGATAAATCACTGACTACACCATGATTTTTAATGTGTGGAGAATGCTAATGCTAATTCCTAGGAGGACTCGGACAAGTATTTCATCCTAATATTTGTTCTGTTCCTTTCTTAATTGTGAGATATCTTGATTGCACCTGTCTGTTAAATAGATCATTGTTTCATATTCTTGGACTATTATACTATTGGTAATCTGGAAAATAAAGTGGTCTACACTTTCATCATGGTACAACTTGTTCTGGCTTGGTAACTCCCTGACAGGTTTCAATGTGAAATGTTGGATAATAATTGGATCTTCTATATCAATTTCTGTATTTAGAAAGAATACATACCATAAACATCTAATTAATATAAACACATGTTGGAAAGTATTGGCTTGAATGGGAAGTTGCAGTTATGTAAACTAGAAGAAAAAAAAATTAGTTACAAAAGAATTTCATGCTACACTTTTTCAATAAAGAAAGAACTAGAGATTTATAATCTTCACAATCCTTTTGTGCTGACTGACCTTTCTTCATGTTTATACAATCCCTACAAACAGCCCACCTTTCATAAAAATTTCAGATCATCTGAGAGAAATAAACTTAATTAATTTCTTTGCAAAACATTCTGGACTCAGAAGACTTGTCCCAAGCTATAGTCTCAAACTTGGTCATGCTGGAGATGACACAGTTTTCTGGAGAAGGGACCTTCCATGGACTGAAAGTGCTGACAGCATAAAATCAATGTGTATAGAGAAGCGTTTTGTACAGGAAGAGTAACGTCATCTCAGGGACAAGAGCACTGGAATTGTACAAAGAGCTATAGCACAATGTTCCAAAATCAATGACAATTTAGCAAAGGTTGAAGACAAAGTTTCAATGAGTGACTAATTTTAATTTTATCCTGTAAAAATCAGTTAAAATTCTTCTTAAAAAGTAAGATGTGGCTGTACAGAAGACTATTCAGTACTAAATTCAGCTGTCTAGTTGTTAGATGATAATTAAATTTTTAGACTGCTTAAATTTTTTGTTGTGCTTTTTTTTTTTTCTAGGATATAATGTTATCTGAAATAGTACCATTTTAGATATTCTAATGAAGACAGATATTATTTTTATAGCTATCATGATTTAAAAGCATAAGTAATGCAAAGTTCGGAAAGAAATGTAACACCAGCTGCCAGATCAACTAGCAGAAGTAAGAAAAAAAGTAAATCTTTGTACAGACTGCTTTTCTTCAGTCATAAGAAATGTTTGTTTGCCTGAAAACCTATGAATTTTCTATGCTATTTAAGTTTGTTTAAGGACATATAGTTGAATGACTGATAAACAAGCCAAAATACAAGACAAAACATAGGTTACCAGGTAGATTGCTGAATACGTGGAAAGATTGATTAAAAAAAAAAAACAGAATAAAAATAAGGAAACTTTGTAGAAGCATGTATTTTTTATGGTGCTTTATTTAAGGGAGGGTTATAAGTGTGAGATATAAACCTGCCAACAAGCATTTTTAATAGTTTATTTTCATGATATTCCATGTGAACATATCCATATTAAGACACATTGTTGTATAATGTGACTTATACAAAATGTTTTAAATAATTATTTGGAGAAAAAATTGTTTCAGATTAGGAAAGGGAGTCAAGAGTTATTACATTCATTAGAGAATTGATTCAGATTTCATTACAGGAAAGTGAAATATTAAAGGGGTGAAACCAGGCACTGGAAAAACAATATTTACTTTTTCTTGTCATGGAAGGAGCTATGAAAATCACCTGTTGTTGCAGGACACAATGAGCTAATAGACAAACCTTTTCACAATTATTTTCAGTTGTGATGTCAATCCTCAAGAGTACACTGATGTTTTCCTGATGAAATTGCCTCACAAACAGTACCAAATTTAATTGAGTTATTGGCATGTTTATTGACACAAGCATCAAATGACTTTGTCTACATGAATTATTGGCTGGTCCAAACATTCCCAACGTGTCTGTTTCTCTGAGTGAAAATCAAACACAATTTATCTTGTGTCTAACCTCTACAGTGTTGGATAAACGTGACAGGAGTCATGATGCTTACAATAATGTGCAGATGGCAGCTGTGTGAAGGCAGTGGTTTAATTTGCTCCCAACTTCTGGCTATGAAGCCCATGGACATGAAAGCCAGCAGCCAACCTGGGTCCTCCAGCAGGATGATTGCAGTCAGGGCAAGCTTGCTGTGCTGCACTGACTTGCAGATGACCAGAGTTAAGACCTAGGACAATAACAATGCTCGTTGTTGCCAAATAATTTAAAATCTCGAGTGGATATACTGGGAGGAATGGAGGGAAGAGCTGATCACCATTCATGACTGTTGGAGGGGCTGAGATGTCCTCTATATGCATGCCCAGTCAACACCACAACTGCTTCCAGACTGATAAATGCATATAAAAAACCTTATCATAATGTTAAATTAATGTATGTGGCTTAAACTTCCTGATGATGTACGGTGAAGTTAAAACTGGGTGAAATATACTTGAGCTGTTTAAGCCTCCAGAAAAGAAACAATATCTTTATCAACACTGAGGTGTGAGAAAGACTGGGAAGAAAAGTCCAGCAATGTCCAGGGCGGAGTGAGAGCCACCACCTTTTGTGTAACTTACTAAATGCCCTCACCTCTGAATGCCCTATCCTAGTTGCTCAAGTTACATGGGGAAGATCTTGGGATATGTTCCATAGGACAAAACTGGAGTTAGACTTTGAATTATCTCTGTACTGAGCTGGTAAGGAATTATGCAGGTGAGCTGCAAATCTATCTGATACTATTTGAAACCAGTATTATTTACTGATTTGTGAGAAACACCTGTCTTCTAATGACCCTGTGATTATTATCTGATGCCCAACTTGCTTGGTGTTTATTAATGCAAAAACAACACCCATGAATACACTCTTGAAAGAAAAATAAAAGATATTACCTAAACCAGAGTGTATTCTCACAGTAATTAAGGATATTATTATGATTATTGTATTGTTATTATTTTTCATCCTAACTAGCCAATACATGAATTTTAGGCATACACTGACCTCAGCTGAGTTAAATCCCTAAACTGAGATCATACAGGGAAGTACAGACCCTTTGTCTTCAGAATTCAGGTAGTGTATAACTACTTATATTATGACAGATATATGCACTCACAGTTGTACATTTATGCATTCCTAATTCCAATTTGGACACCAACGCATAGGTCATTGCATGTAATTTCCCTCTGTAGCTGAATTTACTTGAAATCATATACATATATCCTCTAGCACAACTCAAACTCCATGTATCCTTTCAGGAGAGAAGGGATAGGGTTTATATATATTTTATTAGATAGATGTTATTGAAACATTTGAAATTATATATTTTTGCAGAAATATTGCTAGCTAGTGTATTTTCCTGATTTTGCAAAATAATAGAAAAACTTTTTCATTCTAAAGACTTCATAATAGCTACTTTCCCACCAGGAAATTAATTCTTTGTTCCTTTGACTTTCCTAAAAGAAATGAAGGCACAAAGCCATAGAAAATACGCAAATTTCTAAACAGTTTCAATTTCTAAGCTTTAAATTGCTATAAACTCATTTGATCCATCTGTATTTCAAATACTTATAATTATAGAGATTTATATTTACATCTGGCACTATGACAGAGTTGTAACTAGCCTCTTCTGGATCCTGTTGCCTAGACCCCATCACATTTGACTCTGCACTGGTAATGTAGAGGACTGGAGAATGCCATTAGTGACCCCTACACCAGAGACAGACAGCTATAAATGGTGATTAGTATCAGAGTTTAGAAAGTACTTGTGTTATGTACTTTACAGATTTCCCAGGACTGTGTGGAAATGAAAGCCATACATCTGTTGAAGAAAAAGATTTTCCATTAGGAAAGGTCTACTCTGTGTATATAGCTCCTACACTGCATGTCAGACCAGAGTTTGAACAGGATTGAAATATTTTTTGATTATCACAATGCAAAATATATAAAGTAATAATTTTAAATGTCCCCACATGGTTTTCTGATTTTATTAAAGTTTTAAACTTATAGAATAATACTTCTAATACTAAACATAATAGCTGCAGTCAAGAATGTTAGAAAGCAGACCTTCTCAAATCTTGAAGTGCAGCTGTGTGTTTCCTGAACAGTGTTTGGGTGGGGAAAAGAGGCTGGGGACAGCTTGTGGCCTCAGTCAGCCTTGTCAGGTTCTGAAAGCACACCTTGTGTTACAAGTGTTTTCTCATTCTCTCTCTATTATAGGCAAATAGAAATGGAAAAGTTGTTACAGTGACTTTGAGGTCTCATCTAGAGTCTCCTCTAGGGAACAGCTGTACAGCACTCAGAAATGTACACAGTCATCCTCACACAGCTTACAGAAGATGGAGAGTCATCCATGTGTACCTGTAAGCAGTTGGCTCATGCTGAATTCAGATGCAATATTTAAAAAAAAAAAAAAAAAAAAAAATATATATATATATATATACATAATTTTAATTTATTTTTTTTTTTTTTTTGTTTTTTAATATTTAGCATTTTTTCAGAGAAACAACCCTGGAAGATTGGCATGTTTTGTGATAGAACACAGGAACCATGCTGGAAAAACTCCCCAGGACTTCTGAAATAATCTGAAGTCAGAGTCAGACTGCAGTGATTTTTCTGGTTTTTTGAAGTTCTTTTGAAAGACATCAGGAAGATCCAAGGGAATGACTCTACCAGTAAAGAACTGAATTGAAGAAGAGCCTAGGAGGGCCAAAGAAGGAAATATCAAAGACTGGTTGATGTGAGACAAGGTGTTATATTTTATACTTGAAATCTGTTTAGTAACAGTCAGTTAAAATTCTGACACTGAAGCAAGTATTTATTAGCTTCCTTGCTTTTAAGTACTTACTGAACAATAACTGATGCTCAATAAATTATCTAAGAGAAATTAGGTCTTCAGCTTATACTAAAGATTTATCCAAATGAAAGGTCTGAAAATTTTACAAATGCAATTATAGGAGAAAACACTGCTTTATTCTGTGGTCAAAAGCAATATCACAGACATGTTAGACACAAGAGGGTTTTCTCTAAAAAATGCTTTGTTCTCATGCACTTGATTGTTTTCAGCTGCTGTAGTTAGAGGAGGGTGGCTGTAAAATTGCATTACAAAAATGCTGAAGATGTTGCACTCCACATTAATTCTACTATGGAAAACCAGAAATTTTGAAGGATAAGATGAATGGGCTTGTCAGTCTAAAAGTACAAGGAAAGCAAAATTTAAAGTTGGATATAGTTGTGCAAGACAGTATTATGCCAGAAACTGTAATATTAGCACTGAAAGGAGAGCCACAGGCAACAGAGGGTAAGGTGGTAAACTTCAGCCTTATGATAGGGAACTTATCCCCGCTAAGGGACTTTGTGAACTAAATTCATAGGGAAAAAAACAACTGGAAAGGATTCAATTTGTAATTGGACCAAAAGAAAATGTATCCATTATAGGATTAGAGAGAGGTCGTGCTATGGCGTCGCTGTGCTGGTTCTCTCACTCCTCTGCTCTGTGTCCCTCTCATGATAACCTCAGAAGTTGGGGAAAGCTACAGGACAGGGATGGGCACTTGTGCTCTTCTCTCACATAGGATAGTTGCTCTTTTCCTATGGTTGAGGCTAAATGAAGGGGTAGATAGGATTTGTGTGGGTGTGGGTGTGAGGGTGAATAGCAATTTCTCAAATGTCTTTGGCTTTGTACACCTGAGAACTGATTCAGGATGGTTTATCTCATTGTGAGCGACCTCCTGAGAGTGACTGGGAACAAGAACGTGAAAGCATGCAGATAAAGAGGAGTAATGTGCACTTTGATAATTATCACACAGTAGGGTTTTTTTTCCCTTTGTGTTACTTATTTAGCAGAAGTCAATATGTAAACAGCAGATACTGTTTATGATTACCTTTCCTGGTTTACCAACATTTGAAGGGCAGGCTCCTCATCCTGGTAAATCTACACATGATTTTAGATTGCTTGTGATATCCAGGATGTGAGATTGTCTTTATTTGTTCTGATACAGTATTTCTAGTTCTTGAAACATCATTCCTGCCTGGAACTGCTTCACAGAAAAAATTCTCTATTCAGTACAGCACCCAGAATCATCCTTTCTGGATTCAGTACAGCACCTGGTTTGAGAAGGACAAACATTGAAACTCTGTGTTCCTATGCACAAGCTAAAAAATAAACCTGTTGGTTTTTTACTTCAAAATTTTGTTGTCTTTGTTTCAAGACCAAAAGCCTTTAAGCACTAAAAAGTGTGGAGAGAGAAACTTCGTGTAGCTATTGTGTCCAGCTCAAGTTCTTGCTAGGGCTTGTCTCCCATTAGCTGCACAGTAATAGTAAAGTTTGTTTCTGAAATTATATAGGCTACCTATTCTAAATAGTTCTCTTTGGTTTTTTAGAAAGTTTATTGTTTTCTTCTAAAAAGTAACATTGAAGAAACATGAAGAAAATACCTCCTGATTATTTACTTTCTTGAGGCCCTGTCAGAAAAGGCACAGGGTCCTTCTTGCTGCTATAATAGAATGGCCAGAAGACCATAATGTGTCACAAGGAAATGTTTTCAATGAGACATTAGGCTGAGGTCTGGTATATTTCTAAACTATATGTCAGGCCTTGAAAGTTTTCAATTAATCGACTTCAGGTTTAGTAAAGTGAAAATCTCTCTGGTAAGGGGTTATCACAAATGAACCAAGGCTCTGTAACTCAGAAGAGCAATACTCACACTGAGCACTTACATGTAGACCTCAAAGAGCTTTTAATCACTGGATGCTTAACCAATTTGCAGTAGATATCTTAGCTAACAATTATAGCCTCCCTTAAACTCCTAAGTATTTGTGTCTGTAACTCTCTCAAACAATACAGTCACTCAAAATTTTACAGAAGTATCTCTTTAAGGAAGACTTTCAAACTGCTTAAAAATAATTTACACATCAATTTATGCATTTATTTTAATATATATAACTAATATGGTAAGCATTTAGCACTTATCATGTTATTTAAAAATGTAATGCAATACACTATACTATAATGCTATTGGAAAATCTATTTATTTTACACTGTGCTGTTCATTAAAGTAATGTATTGTTAAATGTGTAAAAAAAGTTCAATTTTTAATGTAATTATTTGAGACTTTTATTTATTAATGCTATAGGTCTTTGATATTATATATTGTCATTGTAACTGCTCCTGTTAGTAATGGAAAGCCAGATATGTCTTCATTGACTATGTATACAATATATCTATAATGATTTTTAAAAATTAAAATACTAAAATAAATTGCTCTTTATGTGAAAAAAAATGCTTCTGCCCTCAGTGTGTTAAATACTAGTTCTGGAATTCCAACACCACGAAGATCCTTCTTTTACCAAGTCTCAATAGAAACAGAAAACAAGAGAACACAGAACTGCTGGCTTGTAATGGAACTGCAAACAAGTAAAACAGCATTTGCAGATCGTTCCAAAATGAAGCAATTGCATGCTTTAAACTGGGTGATAGCTCATTCAGGATGCACAGCCTACAGGTGTTACCAGAAAAACTGAGGGGTTGGGGGGATACACAAGGCTCCACTTGTAGCTCCACTTGAGATTTGATTTTCACTGAAGGATGCTTTTGAAATGCATGTGAATCTGTCCCCTGCCTCCTGAGAGAAATGTTCAATAAGGAGCTGCAGAAATCACAAGCAACAGGCTATACAAAGCCACAGAGATGTCAACAGAGATGCAAAGTCAAAACATTTATATCTATACCTCCATTGTACATAGGTATGTAACTATATATATAAAATATCATTATATATCATACTCTATTTTATTTAGATATGTTTGCATATGTATCTGTATATTGTTGAATATATTTGTTTGCATAAATGACAGACACAGACGTATATACATATGTATATATATAACCAGACTGTGCACTAGTTACTCTCAAGCAAATATGTTTGAAAACATGTAATTAGAGAAGACAGTTTTGATGTTTGGTTTTGAATGTTTTGAAAAATATATATGGTACTTGCCTCCCTTCTTTCAATGAAGAAATTTCTGTGATGATCCAGATGAACACTTCTACTTTCCCAATACAGAAACCAAGAAACAAATTAACTATTGGGGCATGCAAAATATCAAAGCTTTTTCTTAAGTAATTCAATCATTCATTATATAAAATATCCCTGATTTTAGCATAAGGGTGAAAATGAAAGCAAAATTATCACTGATTTTTTTTTTTTTTTGTTCAATTAGTTTCTCAGGGCTACTCTATAAATTAATAGAGTTATTTCAAAAAAGTCTATTTATCTCTAGTCTTCTGCCAGCATTGCATGAAGTGAGTTAGAAAAACATATGAAAATCAGAAGCTTACCATTTAAATCTTAACACACTTAACATCATCTTTCCTTCTATTTTAGAAAACATAATTTTATAGAAAAGTAGGTAATCAAAATCCTGGTTTCCTACAAATGTTTTTCAGGCAGCACTATTAAAGAGTCAACTTTTTAAGTATGCTGGAATGTCAAGCACGTTATATGCTAGTATGTTAAACAATATTTAATGTAGTCTGGCCATCATAAAAACAGAAATAGTAAGATTTAATGTGTAATAAAAGTACTTACTTTCATTTCAAATGATTTTCAAGGCTTACAGTCAATTAGAGGAATATACATTTTTAAAACCATTGCATAATTTTTTTTGGTGTGACAGCTGTGTCCTACACACACAACCACCATCAGGGAATCATTCTTTTATTGTCAAATATAATAGAGCTATTTGACATAACTTAAGCATGATAATTTTGAACATTCAAGAAACCTTATAAAAATGAGGTGGAATTGAATAAAAATTTTATAAATAATTCCTTGTCTCCTTTGCACTTTTTCTTTCTCTGTTTCATACTTATGGTTTGGATTTTTTTAATAGCTTCCATTATTTCTTGAACTTCTAAAAAGTAGATTTGTTCATGTTTGTCACATATGAGGGCCTCTGTTATTTTAGACTGTAAGAAGTAAACACACATTCAAATTATGATTATCTTCTAGTTCTGCTTTTTAAACTCTCTGTATGCTGCCCATATCACTAAACCTGAGTAAATGCCCTGGGGTGGCCTCACCTTACATCCTGTGTGCAGTTTTGGGCACCACAATATAAGACATTCAACTAGGTTGGGGGGCTGGGTTGTTTTCTTACAGAATTTTTTCCCAGAAGTTGCTAGGAAGCTGGTTGCTGGGTGCTTGTGGGTACTCATGGGTGCTTGGGAAAGACAAATGAAGGAGCTAAGTCAGAGACAGTGTGGCACTCGGACTTCATTTTGCTCTGGGTAGTTTCTCCCTCTCGGAGGGAACTGCCAGAACTACTGGTCTCGGGACTGCAAGGAGACCTCACCATCCCTCACCTGGAACTCAGCTCGGAGTCACACACCACCGTCTCTTTGTGTGTCCCCCGGGATTTCGGAACCTGTTCTCTCCCTACCCTTCCGAGAGCTGCTGCCCCGTTGCCCTGCACCCGCTGCTTCTTCAGTTCTGTTCGAGGTTTCCCCACGCTGTGTTCTGCACCCCCTGCCTTGCCGGGACATTTCTACAGCTCCAGCTCCCGCCGCAGAGTCTCGGATACATCTCGTCCCTGGGACTGCTGCTCACTCTGGTAGTTTGTGATGTTACTGAAGGGGAAAGGTGACAGCAGCAGAGGAAATTGTGCCTGTTTTTTCCCTTGTTCTGTTTGTTGTTAATGCTATAGTTATTGTTGTTGTTTTGTTTATCTTGTTAGATGCACTAGTAAAGAACTGTTATTCCTGCCTGAGGGCATCTTTGCCCAGGACCCCTTTAATTTCAGAATGATAACAATTCGGAGGGAGGAGGTTTTGCATTCACCACTCCAAGGGAGGCTCCTGTTTTTGTTTTCCTAGCAGACACACCTGTCTTCCAAACTAAGATTAACTATTAGGGAGCATCCAAAGGAGGACAACAATGATGATGAGGGGCTGTGAGGAGGAATCTCTGTGAGGAGGAGCTGAGATCACTTGGTCTGTTCAGCCTGGAGGAGACTGAGGGGAGACCTCATTGCATTTACAACTTCCTCATGAAGGGAAGAGGAGGTACCAATCTCTTTATTCTTGAAACCAGTGACAGAACTCGAGGAAATGGCAGGAGGTTCAGCATATTCTATGGTTCTGTGATAAAAGCACAGAGCTAAGTGTCAGAAGAGCTTTAGTGTACACTGTAGAAATAGAGTTTTACTCTTCTTTGAGTCCTTCATACAAGCAGATTGTTGTTTACTTTCTCTTCTAAATTACTATGAAAGATTTGAAATCACTTATGATGCAAGTGGACCTGGCATGTTCCCTACCCTATTAAGACGCAGCTATTTTGGTTCTTGGTATGCTTTGCATAGCAAATTGTACTGGCATAGACTGATACCCACACCCTTCAGACACACACTTACTCTCTCACTTGTTTTTGTGAAGCTTTTGGTGGTGCAACTTTACATTGGCACCAGCACCATTGCTAATTTGAGCATTTCAGTTAGTATTAAAGCTAACAGGTCATAAATACCTAAATATAATTTACCCTGTTTCTGCTTTTACTCTCAGTAACTAATTTTGTTTCATTTTGCACCTGATAGAAAATATAAACCATTGTAGTAAAAAGATTTTTGAATCTTTATGCAAGTTACAAGAATAATGAGTTTCACCTCTCTACAACCTCTCAGCCATAGCAGAATTCTGCACAAATGTGCATGAATGCTGCCATTGTAAAATTGTGAGGACATTAAGTTCTCTGCTGTTGCCCAACTGCTTCCAACCAGTCTGAAGCAATCCATCCGTATGGGCCAGTTCTTGTTCGCAAACATCCTGCACCTCGTGTGCCTTCACTGGTGACCTGTGTAGGCGTACAGTGCCGCAGAACTATAGCTTGAGACTTTTCTTTCTTTAGGAAGGACTGCGTGTGTTTGTCACACACCACACACGGCAGTATGGGCTCTGAGTTTTGAGCACTCTGAAGTGTTAATGTCGCTACACGGCGTTTAAGATTACATATAGGTCAGTGTTATGTGTAAAGGGGAGAATGACTTTTCTCCAAGGACAGATAATATTATTTATAACAGATTTCTTGCACTTTTCAGTGATGGTATCAATTGTTTACAGCTGACTGAAACAAGCAGAATTAGTCTGATAAGGGATCGAGGCTTGGGTCCAAGCCCAGATCCTTTTACCAAGGCTGCAGTAGAGTGTGTTGTAAGATTGTACAGTCAGAGAGTTACTGAAAAAGAAGCATAAATATTTTTAGGCAAAATCCTAATTCCATGGAAAAATTTTCATTAATTTTAATGCCTTAAAGATTTCCCCCCTGCTGTGAAGCCGATTTATTATTTATACAGGGCATTTTTAACACAAAAGCCTTTGCTAATGCCAGAAATATGACATTGCCTGGAATAAGTGAGAAGCTTAGTTTTTTGGGTTTTTTTTTTCTTCATTTATGAAGAATATGTGTGTTAAGACAGCCTCTAATCATGAAATCACATTCTGGTATAATGATAAATTTGAACTTTTAGAAAATTTTCTGCTTTGAATATTGTGGAGGGAACAATAGTTGAGGTACTTTTGATACTGAAATATGTAATTGTGTGAAAATAATTGAAGTGAGAAATTTTACTTTTACAGAATTTCATGGAATCACAGAATATGTTGAGAAGGGATCTTAAAGATCTTCTAGTTCCAATCTCCCTTCCATGTATTCCATGGTCAATGACAGGTTCCACTATACCAGGCTGGTCAAAGCCCCCTCCAGCCTGATCTTGAATAGTTTCAGGGTTGGAGCATCAACAGATTTCCTGGGCATCTTGTTCCAGCATAGCTGTTTCAATCAGCGGTATCTCTTAGCTGGCAATTACATGTAGAAAACTTCAATGAGATGCAAGCCAATATGTAGGTTTCAGTGGCAACCTGACTATAAATCTATTCATTTTTTAAACTTTGTTTAGAAAATGAGAGAAAATTAGGGAAAATATGCAGCAAGAGAAAGGAATAATTTCCTATGCACTCTGCAGGTTATTAAAAAGATATAATTTTATTAGTGATCTGCTAGTGATACTTGCAGCTAGTCAGAAATTGGCCTCGTGGGCCCAGGGGTACACTTACTGCATTTACTGAAGGAAGGGTTAAGCACGGGACGGGACCTCCGCCTCCTCGCCCCGTGCCCACACTGCGCCTCGTGTCCGCGCTCTTTTGCCGTTGCAGCCGCCGGCGGCGGATGTGGTTAGCTGGGCTACAGAATCTGCGGATTCTGTGGAGCACAGGCAGCGAGCCCTTTGTGTTCGAACGCAGGGGCTGTCCGCGGCGGCGATGAACATTTCGCCCGGGTTGCCGCTGCCGTGGCCGCTCCCTTTCCCTCCGGCAGGGGGGGCCCGCGCTCCGCCCGCCGCGCCGGGCCGGGCCCGCCGGGGTGAGGAGGCGGCGCGGGGAAGGCCAGGCCGCTGCAGGGGCACGGCGGCAGCCGGTGCTGCCTTATCGGCGGCTAATCAGCCCTGGGAGCCGCTCACACCGTGGGAACGAATGGCTTTGTCACTGTCCTGCTAACATCTCTAAATAAACCAACAAGCACCCCCACCTTCTTGGATCAGGGTATAACAGGAATTTCAAACATCTCTTTCAGGTCTCCTGGGGAGTGGCTGAGGGAGCTGGGGGTGTTTAGTCTGGAGAAAATGAGATTCAAAAGGGATCTTATTGCTCTCTGCAACTACCTGAACGGAGGTTGCAGAGAGGTGAAGCTCAGTTTCTTCTCCCAGGTAACAAGAAATAGGATGAGAGGAAATGGTTTCGTGTTGCACCAGTGGAGGTTCAGATTGGATGTTAGGTAAACTTTCTTCACCAAAAGTATACTGTCAAGCACTGGAACAGGCTGCCCCGGGAAGTGGCTGAGTTACCATCACTGGGTGTGTACAAAAGACTGTGGACAGGGCACTCAGGGACCTGGTTTTGTGCTGGACTTCTCTGTGCGGGGGTAACTTTACGTTCCTAGAGGTTTTTTCCCAACCTAAATGATTCTGTGATTCAAGCATATACCAAAAACCATATACTACGAGTGATGTGCTGTGGAGATCAAACTAATTTCTGACAATCTTGACTTTGCTTTGCTTTGCTGCAGCATCTGGGGCCTCCTTTGGTTTGAAACATATTCCAAAAGCCTGTACAAATAAGTGCATGGGAAATGAAATTATTTTTTTCTGAAGTACCTCTCCTACAAGAATGGATATTATAGAAGAGATTCAATTTTGAGTTATTTTTTTTTTAGGAGTAAAATTATACATATGCTTCCACTGCATCACTTAAATATTATATGAACATGAAAGATACTATATGAGTATCTGACTTTTGTATCTGATTAAATGTAGCTTACCTACCTTTACCATTTTTTTAACTACATAATGACTTTTTTTACTAAATCTGTGTAAGAGGTCCCATCATGGATTTGTCCTTTTCTTTGATTAGTAGCACAGCAAAATCACTTATTAAATCAGAGCAGTGCAGTAGCAAAGCTGAGGAGATAAATAATGGACTGCAGCTTTCTGTTATTGGATTTCACTTTTTGTTTGGATTCTAATAATGATTTTCCCATCATAATCAATTTAGGTCAAAACTTCTGTTTATTGCTTAGAAAAGAGTTAAGGTAGACTCTTGTATGATAAAGCATGGGGTTTTTTTTGTAGGCTGGACTACCCATAAGCATCATATTCTCACTTCAGTTTTCTTTTATCCTTTTGAAATAAAAGGGTGGTTTAGGTAGTGATTTAGCATTAATGAGAACTACTTTGCTGTAAGATTCATCTGCATATAGATATGATGATATGCACAGGCAACATACTTCCAAAAACCCTCTTCTCCTGTTATAAACCCCCACTAGTAGAAGTCTCCCACAAATGGGAGATTAGACATGAATCTCACCCCAATTTCCCAGTAGCTTTCTGGCCTCTAATTTCATCTAACACTTATTTTTTTTGCTCTTATGAGGAAATATTTAGGTATAGGAAAATACACTGGTTGATTATAACAGAACATATCAAAAAATCACAAAAATACCCTACGCAAAATCACAGCCTAGTTATATTTCCTTTCTCTTAGTTGTTTCACCTTTCTTAAGGAATATTCCACATCGTCAGAGTGTTGTTTAGACTGGGGAATCATAATACTTGTCTCCTGCCTTGTGATATATAGGTAGCATTTGCACAGTGCTTTTCACAAATAAGTAAGTTTTAAAGCGTAACAAACAAACAAAAAACCACCCCAAACCAACAAAAAATCCACAACCCAATGAAAATAAACCCAAAAAACAAAGAAAAAGGCCATGCATGTATTTATGTTGCTGAAATACTTTGTAGACAAATGTGCCTTCCATGTGGAATTAGAAACTTGTAAAGTACTTTGACATAGACACAACCAACTTCTTTTCCTGAAGACTCTCTTTTACTTTTGAGCTCCCTTACACTTGAAGACGTTTATCACCCATGATCATGATCTTTAGTAGATCAATTAGATATCGTGGGCAATGTTCATACAACACATTAGTCAAATGGACCAAGATCTTGAACTTGTCATGAAATTTTGTCAATGTGCAGAGGAAGATCCAATTATTTGCAGCAGCCCATGTTGCCAAGACATTCTAAACCATTTAGTACAGGCAGCTTCAAACTTGCTGCTCAAGCACCTTGCATCACTAGGGTTTGACTGAAAAGTGACTCAGAGCAGATCGATAGCTGTCTGGATACCATATGTTTGTCTTTCTGTAAATTATGTGGATCACAGTCTGAGCTGAGTCTTTTACATCATGCCAATAAAGAAGACTGCACTGTGCAGCTGAAATCTTCCCATCAATACTGATCTGTCTACTGAATTCAAATGTTCTTTGTTTTGTCTAATCTCTGATGCAACAGTAAAGCTACTTCTCATCTTTGCATGATATTCTCAGCTAAATGTTTTAATCATGTCCTAATTGAAAAAATCATGATAAAAAGTATTACAGGAAGAATTTATTTTTCTGTTAAGAGTCTATAAGCAAATATTCCTGTGCTCCTTCAAGTTTTAGTTTCCCCCTTTCTTCTGAGGTCCTGCACTTTTAGGAATGATAGCCTTCGTAGGACCTATTTCTGATAAATGCTATGGCAGAAAGATACACTGAGAAAGGCCAAGGAAAGGAAGTTTAAACTTTCAAAGTGTTGCAGAAATCAGAGAGAATGGGATAATCATAAGTGACAATTTAATGAAAATAGTAACTATGATGATGTCTTGTTTCCTTCATATTTCATTAATTGAGAGATTGCCTCGCTTCAGAGTATTCAGTATCACACGTGCTCTGAGTTATATTTGCTTATGTTCCCATTCAAGTCTTCAGCACTTTTCTTATGCTGTTGAAAATAGAAAATCTTGTCTGTCACAGGTAGGATGAAAATGGAAAGCACAAAACTACTTTCAAAACATAAATTGTTGATAGTGCCTGCAACAGAAATTTTGGACATTGATATGAGTTTTCTTTCTGTCATGAACAGCACAGGGTAGAAAAAGTGATACCCTCTAATGCTTATACTTCATACATTGAGCAGGCCCCAGAAGAAAATAAATGGTATGCGTAATTTATTTCAAAAAAAGCAAGAAAAACAGTATGATGGCAACATAATAATGACATTACATTACAACTTCCTCTGTATTCCTCAGTTCCTATAGACCTTTCTGTCTGCTTGTACTGTTCTAGACAAAGCCTGACAGCCTCCCTGCCTTCAGAAGGGTGCACAGAGAGTGCCTTCAGATGCACAGCCTTGCTTTGCATGTCCAACCACCTTAAAGTATATTTTAGGAATGATGACTTTATACTTGTTTATTGCCTATGGCAGCATTCAGAACGATGGTTCCATATTTATTTAAAAAAAAAAATATTTAAAAATACCAAATGAGCAATAGAGACCTTGCAGTAGATAAATTAAGGTAGGAGTGGGCAGAGCTGCATCAGATGTCACTGCACTGTGCACTTCAGCTGTTATTAGTAGTCCCAGCCACTTATATATTGTCATGTTGTGTAGGGAATGAAGGAAACCTGAGTTCATGGCACTCCAGACTTGAATATGTATATAGGTAGCACAGATGAAAAATCTGTGTATATTTGAAATATCTGTGGATATTTCTTCTATACACTTCAGACTCTAAAGAGCAGGATTGTATCATGCAAAAAAATTCCACAGAGCCTGTCTTGCTTGGACCTGGTATACATCTTCAAAGCTGTACGCCTGTACTCAGACTTTTGATGGTTAAATTTGTCCTCATGTAGCCACTTGTTTTAAAATAATGATTTTCTATATAAAAAATATTATTGGCCAGATGGTACTTTTTATAAAGTACAATAACAGTGTTGTATAAACTACAGAAAGACTGAATGCATGATGTTATATAAACACCTGATTTTTTTAACCTTTTATACAAGGGATGTAAAGTACTTCACCAACAGTAGTACTTGGATACAGTTTACTGTTTACTGTGTTTCTTCTCTGCCTCCTGCTCACTTGTTCCAGCAGTTACAGCCTAAATTAACTCAATGCCACAAACCTGTCTCTTGCTCTGGGACCTACCTGGTCATGCATGGCAGATAAATGTTCAGTGGGCATTTGCTGAGCACAGTCTCCAAACAGGAGAGGGATGGTCATCCTTTTAGAAGGAAAAATGTGAATTTCCTCAAGTCATGTCCTACTCATTCTTCATCATTTCACCAAGATTATTTTTACCTGATCCAAAGGATGGGGTTTAACTATTTCACAAGAAATATGCAGAGAAAGTTGCAGTTAGAAAACTCCACATTCTAAGTAAGAAGACTACATCAAGGATGCTAAAAATAGAATAGTGGTTTTGACATAATTTTTCTCCTAAGAATTATACAATTATGCATTATCTCAATGGCAAACCAGGGTAGAAAAACCAAAACTACCAAGAGTGATCTCTTTCCAGGTCATGAGCCCAACACTCCCTTAGAGCTAAGGTTAATATTTATCTATGCCCTGTGGCAGTAATTTCGAAGGTGTTGATCTTGGGGATTAATTACTGCTTTAAACAGGCAGTTAACAGTTTAAACAACATTTTTATTGGCATACAGTAGTTAAATGTCTAGTAGTGTGCTGAAGGGTTTATGATGACCAAAGTGAATTCAGAGTGCATCTTTGAGTTACATGCTATTGGAGACACTGGGTCATGTGAGTCCCTTGGGTTAATGTATGTGGGATCTACAGCAAGTGCTGTACACAGAAAAAAAAAAAAGTTCATCTTTAAATATTGTATTTCAGATGATTTTGTGTTCTATTCATATAATATGAGCTACATTGAAGGTCTCAGGCTACTGGTGCTCCAGTGACCTGGTGCCTAAGCACACATGTTCCTGAGGACACAGTCCAGCCTCTGGTGCTCATTTTTCAGAGCTGGTTTTCCAAGGGATACTGCAGCAGCAGAAGTATTGCTGGGGTGTCACAGGTCTGTACTGTGTTCACATAAATGGCTGAAGAACTGGCTGTAAATCTCATTATACTTTTAAACATGCTTGTGTTCAATACAGTTGCTACAGCATTTATATGATGACTGAAATTAGAGGAAATGAAAGCTATTTGTAGTTCCATTATCTCCATTTTTAAGGCTATAGTGGTTGGGCATTTTGAGAATTTCAGTGTGAATAGAAGCATGTGACCTATATTCCAGCCACCTGCTATGTGTGCCAATCTCAAGCAGTGTGGCTCTGCCTGCTTTCTGCAGGGAACCACAATCCTACAGCATCCTGTGGAGTGAGTTTTGTACCCAACACTGGGCTTGTGTGCCAGAGTAGGTTGTACAAAAGGGCTAGAGGCAATCTCTGAAGGGAAGATAGCACTCCTTCCCTGTGGCTCCAGTATGTCATGTGTATCTGTGCCACAGGACTGGTTATATATGCGGTACAATGCCTGTGCCTTGGTACTAGGAATACCCTAGTCCCTAGGACATGGATTCCAGTTTCTGTTTTCCAACTCTACTCAAAAATACTGTCTCTGACTTCTATTAATGGCTTGAGTCTGGCACGCCAATTAATCAGAGCCAATTTTTGATAAATGTTTCTCCCACACAAAATTATAACAGCTTGCTGTCTAAGTATAGGATGAGGAGTGCATCCCATATTTCATCCAAGATGAGTGACACGTGGATGCAGTGAGGCTATTTAGTGCGGTGCAGCTGGCGTGCCTTGCTGGTGCAATTCCAGGCAAGCTGCTCACAAACCATAACTAGCCTCTTGCCTCACTGCTATTTATTTGTTTTGTCTGGCTTCTTGTTTCCTAATTAAAAATGACATGTACAGTTGGGAAGAAGCTGATTAGTCTCTTAAAATAACTTTTGACCAGTTGATTGAGGTTTCTAGTTAGTTAATGATGAATTTTGATATTATGGGGATGCTGCCAGAATGTCACACAGAAAGCCAAGTTTCTGCCTCGTATACACATATGGAATGTGAAACCAGAAGCTGTTTGCAAAAATAAATAATAGGTGTGTGGAGAAAAGTACACCATAAAATATAAGAGATATTTTATTTATAAATCACCTTCTTAAACAAGAAATACTTGCAATTCCTAATTCCAGACTGTCTCTCTGTGCCGCTCTCTTTCCATGGCTGCACTGTTGTTTATTTACCTCTTATACCTCAGATTCCCGGTGGCTTATTCCTGACTTTTTCTCTGCTATATCTGTCACCCAGTACCTAATTCTTAGCTGCTGGGAATGAGTGAATAGACTAAATATAAGGAAGGTTTTAGGGACTGCAAGGACCTAGATAGATGGAAGTCCAATATGGCAGTCTTGCAATCAAAGTATTTCATCAGTATTTGACTTAATTCCTGAAAATGCATGTAGTAATACAAATATATAATCTATTGGTCCTGTACAAGAAATAACTTGACATTCTGACTCTTTCAGAGAAAACAATAAGATTTTAAGGATTTGGTTTTTGCAAAATATGAGCTTGTCAGACCTATGATACGTGGACATAGTCATGGTGAGCTTATATTTCCTATAGTTTCAACTGAAATGCAACTTTATGTTGTCTTTCACCAGTTTTTAGAAGAACATTGTCTAAACATTTTAGAAGAACATTATAGCCTCTGCTATAAATCTTCCTATGCCATGTCAAAAACATCTACACTGCCCGTGTTCTGCTCTCTGCTTCCTTTCATACTATTTATCCTCTCCAGAACAAATACCAATGAGGTGATCCTGAATGCTGGAAAACTGGGCTGCTAATATCAATATTGGCCTCTCCTGCTCCTGTTAGAGTCAAACTCTGGCCAAAAGTTAAGTGAAGCTGGATGAACACTGAAAGAACACATGGAGCTGAATGTTGCCATTCATGAAAAATAAAACAAAACGAGAATCCAAAAATCGACAAAATTGAGATTGCTAGCTCTTGGGACTCAATTTCTCATTTAAAATAAAATGCGTTTTGGAAACATCATTGCATTTTTCACATTGTTCTTTTAAATAGATATCTAAAACAACTGTTTTAAAGTTGAACTTAAACAAGACTAACAATCCAAACTCTTAAATTTGTTTTCCCAGCTCACAGGTAAATCAAAATATAGGTATTTCACCAACAAAATTAATTATTAGCTTGTCAAAGGATGAGTTTCATCCTTCTTTTGACTGAATGCAGAAGATGTGTTATGATTGTTCTAGGAAGTGATAATACCAGACTTTTCACAGAAACTTGTATAATGAAGATTTGGTGCATTCTCTGAAGCTTTTTTATCTTTGCCTCTTGGTGTATAGATTACATCTCTTCCAGGCCATTTTTTTCTAGTCCCTTTGATTTGCAGGCTTTTTTCAAAAAGTTAATCAGAGGTCCACAAAACCTCAAGAGAAAAGCTGATGTTCATAACTTCTACTACAGCACTATAACCAATAAAGTTAATTTCATGTGGATTATTTTATCAAAGTCTATTCTAGGTAAAATTTTTAGGAAAATCAGTCTTAATCAGAAAAACCTAAGTATGTTTCAAGTAATAGGTCTATATTCCTTCTGCATGTACTTTGGCCAAATAGTTAAATTCTTGTAGAACATAAATACTGAGAGCTGACTGGTATTATGTCCTTTTCTATGTGAAGGAAAATTTTTTACATTAATTTTAAATATGTCATAGTACAGCAAAGACTGACTTTTGCAATTGGTGGCTCAGGGTGTCATTAAAATTGATAGGGAATCTGGCTGATGTGTCTCAACCAGCAGAAGAAATCAGAATATGAATTCATGTTTTGCTATGAATATGCAAACCCAAAAAGACCTGATTCCTGCCTCTCTATTTATCAGGCAGTAGAAAGATTTATGTCTGGGGCTCACCTCCACTTGGATGGTTCTGACCATCCTTGTCAATGGCATCATTTCCTTCTTTGCTGCACTTGCTGAGTTGAAAGGTCTGAGGTATAGAGAGTCTTTTCCTGTGAGGAAAACACTTTCTGATAGGACAGAAAGACTGAGTTCACAGGAGCATCCTGCTCAGGAAGGGTTGGTAGATCTCCTATTTCTTCTATGGAAAATGTAAGAGATTTTCCAACCAATATTTTGTCCTCTGTCTCTAAGAATTATATATCTAGTTCTCAGAAACAAGCACCTGAATCAGAATTTTGGTTTCCATTCTTAGCTTAGGCTTAGGCTGTAATCTTAAGAATTTTGAGTTAAGACTCCAAAGGAAAGATGTTAATTTGCTAGTCCTTAGAGTCTGAAGAAACCTCAGTGGTTTTTTGTTAGTAAGTGCTCAACTTTCACCAGTATTTGGAATGATCTTTTTAATTTACACTTGACTAAGGGACTGCAATTATTCCTTTCATAGGCAAATCACACTATTGTGGTTCCTGCTTTGTGACCTCAAGAACAGATGCACATGTAGCACTGCACTTGAGGCTACATGTTAAATTAAGTCAGGAACTGAAGGTAATGCACCAATAGATTGCTGTTTGTCCCCTGTATTTTCCCTGGTGAGCATTAAGACACAGACATAATTCACAGAATTAGTAAATCATTCAACCAAACAACACTGCTGATAAACAATTTCCACCAAACTGCACTTTCAATTAATTTGCAACAGAAGGCACATTCACATGATAGGGCTGAAATGCCTGCAGGCATACAAAATATCTTTCTTTTAAAACCAGGAGGCTTTTTTTTGTTTTTTTCTAGGCTTTACAGGGGAAGATCACTGTTGGTCTTTTCATCAGGCATTTTGATTAGGTTGTGTATTTTTATTCTTTTGAAACAGAAACCTCATACTCACTGTGTTCCATTACTGTGTATCCTCCTCTTTGACAGTGTTGGTGGTTGGTCTTTGAAAATAACTCAAGTATCCAGAAATTTTGAAAATTAGGGAAAAAAACACTTTAAAAAGATAACAAGAGGATCCTTCTAACATTCCCTCCTTCCCCAGGGAATGAAAGTGAATTCTACAGAAGTAAGCTATGTACTTTGTCCCTACATGCATAAGCTCAAAGATTGCTTATGAATATAAGAACAACTTGATTTTTCCCACATCATGAATATAAGTTTTTAGGAAACATCTACCTCTCTCATCTGACATATTGGAAAAAAATCTTCTGTGTGAACCTTCTTGAAGCTTCTGTGTGAAACAAAATTCAGACATGTTGCACAGCATAAACCATAGCTCAGATGTTTGTGTAAACCACCATCTTCTTCTAAAAGCTGCTTTTTTGACACTCCGTTAATGCTCACAGCTGTTTACTTGTTCTCAGGTATGAAATCCAATGCTGGGAGAGCTGGGCTGGGCTGTGGCATGACTGAGCATCACCATGTTCCTTTGAAGGAAGAATCTGGCAAGCAGTATTATGTGGGAACATGCCTTAAGGATGCACGTGTGAGTATAAACTTCAGTCCTGAGGAGAAATTTATGTGATATGATTACTTGCCTGTTCCCTGGAGAGCAAGAAGAGAAAGCATGCAGGTATTGTATGCTGTGAATAAGTGGGGCTATCTCCACTGAAGTAACTGGAGAAGTATTAGCACAAAACCAGACAGGGTTGGGAGACTTTAGATCCCATTTTATTTGCTAGAATTTATATATGTAGAAGGAGGTTCTTTGGAATGTGCTACACTAGGAATAATTATTTTGTGCTCTACTGTTGGTTTACTGTGAGAGAAAATCTTGCTCATTATACCTATTCTTAGAAGCCACTCTGCACTGATTTCCCCTACTCACCGAGGAAGCTGAGTTGGAGTAATTCCAGGCAGTGTGTGTGACATGATGCAACTTTATTGCAACTCATCTGCAACAATAAGACATATTGCAGCAGAAATGTAAGAAAAGAGAAATAGATTTTAGTTTCCCAGAATTTATAATCAGCATTTTATTTGCATGCAACTGAGCATGCATATGTATTGGTAAAAGCTTCTATATTTCATTAATTCTAGATACGTAGAAACCAATACCATGTGAATGCAACCTTTATCTGGATGTTGAATTCCCATTTATTTTACCTTGTAGGATTGATTCCATAGTAAGCTACAGTATTTTGCATAGCTATTAAATAAACGATGGATTTGAGACTTTGCATGGTCTGGGAAGGAAGCCTTTGGATCCATCCCTTCCCTGTTACACAGAAGGAAAACTTCAAGGAATATGAAACTAATCATTGTGATGGAGGAAGTGGTCTTAGGAAAATAAAGAACCTTTTAAACACATCTCTACTCAATTTCTGGTTGAGCAACTGTGCAATCCTGGGCAAATCATTTAGATTTTATCTATAGGATATAATGTAAGATCTGCAGAAATACCCACAGTGACTTTGACTGAACTGTGAGAACTATTTTTTCCTCATCTCATTGAAATTTTCAGTTCTTGCAAAGCTGGGACATGTCACATAGATCACATGGTGCTGGAATAATAAACTGTGCATTTATCAAATCAGGTATAAGACATCAAACCACTGAAATTTGAGCAAGATGCTTTGTTTGGCTGAAAAGAAAAAGAAAACACTTTAATAGGAATAGGGAACTTTAGAAAATAAAACATTTCTTATTTCTGAACCTCTTGTCCTTAGATAAAATGGAATTCCTTATAAAATTGCGATGTGGAATTAAATGGAATAATCTGTAGATCTGGTAAAAAGATTTTTGCAGTATCAGTTGTTACACTTCTGCCTCTGTATGCAGGGAACCATGAGTGTGTCAGGGAGGAGTGTAAACTGAACCTGGCCTGGCTGGTTCAGTGTGTTTATCAACATGACTTTGCTGTGTGTTTGGGGAAAGAGCAAGCTGACCTTGCTGGTCCCTGAGCCACAGGACTGGGGATGTCTGTGATTCGAGTTAGGGACCCTGGTGAATAGCTCTGGCTTTGGGGTCAGCCAGAGCAGCCCTAAAGTTTGCTGAGTTTCTGTGTAGCCAACAGAGCTGCTGCCATTTCAAGGAGCCTTTGAAAATATTTAATAAATATTTATCACAATTCATGAGTCCCTTTCTGTGCCTCCCAGTGTACTAGAAATGTTGCAAACTAGGAGTGACAGAATGGTTCCTGGGCTTCCACCAGACTCCTGCCATCCCTTCCTTGCCTCTGTGTGAGACCCCACATGTTTGGACACACAGGATGTCTCAAAGGCACTACTTCTACAACTGAGGTGTGGACAGTGCCTGGGTGGGGAGAGTTGATTCTGTTTAGTAATGAAGCCTTAGTGCACTGTGCTGGTAGGAGATGCTCTGACTGCTGCATGGCTCTGCCACGTCTCCCTGCTGTGACAATAGCACATTGCCCCTGATCCATCCATTTGGATGGATCTGAGAGGCAGGTGCTGTGGTAGGGAACTAAGCCGGAAACAAACAAGCAATTGTCAAAGATGCCTGGCAACTCTGCATGGTTCTTGAAGGTCTTGATGGCTGTTATCCCTCAGGAAAAAGGGTACAGAAAGGGAAGGAGAAGCCATCTCAAGCCAGCAGGAAGGGGTCATGTAACAGTAACAAAGTGAGCCAGCTCTTCTGTGAAATCCTCATCTGAAAAACATCAATTGTAAATTTGCTATCTCACTTTTCCACATTTGCATGTGAATAAATCTGATGCTTAAATGCTTTGCAGAAAAATCAATGAGGCATTTGTGTAAATGTGTGTTCATATTTGAAAATGTCAACTAAAAGTCTAGGAAGCCTTTGTACACCCACCTTTGCTATCCCTCTTTCAGCCACTCTGAGGCCCTTTCATAAAGTACTCTTTCTTACTTACAAGAAAAGCATGTATTGTTGCCATGTTTGTACTCTGGTATTTTTGCTTTGCCTCAGAGGGAATTGCTGCTTTTTTGCTAACCCTTCAACTCAGTGTCTGATCCTATGGTTTTCTTCCTTTTTCATCTCTGATCTTAGATGAGCAAATATATTAGAAATACATTTCTCAATAATTGCAAAGACAGTGTAACAAACCACAGCAGCATTAGTTCTGGTGGTGGTGGTGAGTTATGGGAAGTCCTGTAAGCAAGGAAGAAAACAAACTAAGTTGGTTTTCAGAAACAGAAAACAAGTGCTAAGTTGGCCTGCACAGTTCAAAGGAGGAAGGATATTCTGATTTTGCTCAAAACAACAATAGCATTGATGCGTTCATCTTTGCTTTGTATTCTTCTCTTTTTTTGTCTCACTCTCTATATATTGGACATATAAAAAATTTAAAGCAACATATGAATTTCTCATTTTTTCTATTTTATGGCAGGGAATATTACTTATTGGTTCAAAAGCAGTGGTTGTTTTGCAGTTTGAGTATGAATAACTTGCACAGGAGCAGGTCAGATGCCTGGCTAAATATTCCATGCAGTTCTTTTAGAATGACATCGTAGTTGTGATACAGCTCACAATTATGTGAGCACTGAAGTTGTTTGCACTCAGTATTTGTGCAATTAGGTCTCCTTGATATTTTTTTTTAGTGATGCACTATTGCTATTTAGAAGACTATTTATTTTCATGGGAAATATTGTGTAAAGTTCTCCACATTATTTTTGGCTAATATTTATTTAACAACAGCAAATACTAGTGCAGGAACTCAGTTACAAATTCCTCTGAATTTCATGAATATTCCAGTTTAATAGTCCTGTTTATAATCTGTGGATTTTTTATTTGTCTCTAGCAAATACCAAAGGCATTATTTAAGATAGTTTCTTAAGCAGTTACCACAGTCTTGCTCTGAGGAAGTTGCCCCAGAGGAAGCTTCCACAAGTATCAAGGGGTGCCTGTATAGCCCATATAGACTAGCAAATTGTTGTTATGAATGTGATAACTATGGAGTGGTACAGAAGATAATCTGGACTTGTTCAGTCACCATCTCTCACTGTTTTTTAATGAGTTACCTTAGTTTAGATACCAAACACAGAAAATTATTTACCTTCTGGACTGTCTTTCACAATTACTATTTGGCAACTCTAATTTCAATATATGATGTAAAACAGTTCTCTAAAAACTATTAAAGAAACACAACTCTCTTAGAAAATTAGATAAACCTAGTGAGGGTTAAACTTTACTTTTTTTCCTGTAAGTGTCATTCGCCCGACCTAGAATTCTTTAATAGATTCAGAGCAGAGCAGAACTGAAAGTATTTTTAATTTCAGTGCTTTGTATATTTACAGAGGGATTACAACAAACTTCTACACTTTATCTACATTTTAATAGGTCAGTGCGAACATATGAAGTGTATTAAGGTGGACTGACTTCCTTATTAAACTTACGTGAGTTCTCCCGAAGCCCCCAGCAGTTGTATGCAGCAGGGGCTGGGCAGACATGCATGATTGAGGTCATGCATCCAGCCAGTTTGTAAGATGATCCCTCTGTACTGAGCCATCGGCCATCCTTTGCATAGGGGCGCACTCATACACGCATTCCTGTCAAGTCATCTTGTGAAAGGCTGCTTGCTTCCAGCTTGGCTTGAAAGTGCAACCTTAATAAAACTCACTGAAGCCTGAGAGAAAATTGCAGTTCTGCAGCAGATAGTGTAGGGGAAAGAGACTGGGATATGCATATGCAGCTGACTAAAGCAGGCTACATGCTGGACTGTAACAGAGAGGAAACAATAAATCTTAGCTACTATGCAATAAATATTCCCAATTTTAACTAAGGAAGCTATCCTCACAGTGAAATTAAAAAAACCCAAAAAACAGTTTATCCAAGCTTGATTGTTAAAGTGTGCTGCACTGCTCCTTTTCCCAAAGACTTTAAGGGAAATTAAGAACAATTTAAAGAAAGAGGAAAAAAAAAGTTTTTCTTAAAGCAGGAAAGGAAAGGAATAATAACATGTCAGTTTTCTTTTCCTTTGCTTTCCTGGCAATGATTCTTACTCTTGTAGGCTGTACTAACCAGCGTCGGGGTCCAGAAGCCAGTGGGAGAAGATTTAACCGGGTTCAGCACGGGCAGTGCACCTATACTTTCATTCTGCCAGAACAGGACGGGAACTGTCGTGAAAGCACGACAGACCAGTACAACACAAATGCTCTTCAGAGAGATGCTCCTCACGTGGAACAGGATTTCTCTTCCCAGAAACTGCAACATCTGGAGCATGTGATGGAAAATTACACTCAGTGGCTGCAAAAAGTAAGTGTTTCTTTTTTTGTTTCTCACTAAATGATTTTTTTTTGGAGATGTTTATGCTGTTCAAAGTTTTCATTAGTTTCTATGAGAGCAGAAGTAATAAGGATTGATATAGCTCTTGGCTGTGTAGGAGAGTAATGTTTTAGCAAGAGTGCACCCTTCCTAGTGACATTGATTTTAAGAGCTGAATTTTCTTTACTTTACTGAAAGATGTGTCTTCTTAAGGCTTTTTTTCAAGAAACTATGGATGCATGTGAGTCAGAGAACACAAAAATCCTCCAGAGACTCTACTGACGGAACTTACTAAGTTCTTATAAGCTCCACTTATAGTTCACAGATTCAGCTCAGATGTCATGCAGGATGCCTGCTACTGTGACAGCAAAAGGGAGCACTCAAAAAATCAGCATTTAAGGGCACTGGGTTAAGAATATTATTGTTCCTCTATAAACAGATCCTGTAATACTATTCTACCCAGCTGATTGCTGTAAAGAAACAGGAAAATATATAGGCATTCACACTTCTAAAACTTCACAGTAAACATTTTTAACCATGTTGTATACACTGGTCTTGAAACAGCCTGCTTCAATTTGTGTTTATATATGTGCATTCTTTCCTAGAAACCGTAAAATAGGTTTCAAGGTGTTGCAGTAACTTAATAGAAGTAATTATTTTTATGAAGTTTGGGTCTGAAGGGCTTCAATATGTGAATAATTTCACATATTGAATATGAGCAGTCCCAGTCACCTTACCATGGTTACTCATGTGTATAAAATTACATACCTTGCACAGACGTTGTCCATATCTTGGAAAAAAAATGCTTTGGGGTAGCTGACCAGTTAAAATAAGTAAGCAGTCTGTGTATAGCTATTTGTGGTATTTCCATTCACATGCTGCCATTTTGATCTGGAAAAACTTAGAAATCTGCACAATTGAGTAATACAACTAGTCATGTAACCTGGTACAAGAAAACTGCTTTCCCATTTGAGAGATATATGATTAAACCCCAATCCAAGTTCATATTAAGAATGAACATTAATAAAACTTTAATGAAGACTGATAGCTGGGTTGGAACTTCATATTAGCATAGTTGCTGCTAACCTATCTCATCTACAAGTTTTGTTTCATCCAGACAGTTTATAAGACATAAATATGTTCAAAAATCCCCCTAACTCTACTAGAATTTTTAGAGAGGATTTCCTGATTTTTTTGTAAATTATTTCTTTTCTTGCATGCCTGGCCATAGCAAGGGAGAAAAGATTCTGTGCGGAAAATATAACCAAGCATTTGATTTTTAGACTACTTCCCTCATTTTTTAATGTCTTGATCTGCCTTGGGAATTATAGGGCTGGAAATAAGTGGATGTTTTATGCAGAGGAAAAGAAATCATTTTACTGTGCCTTGGCAGGCTGAGGCAAGCACTAAAAAGAGGAAAGTTGTTTTCTGTTTTTATACACATATGATTTTACTTGAGGAAATTGCCTGCTGAATCATGCTTCTAAGACTTAACTTATTCTGTGTTTGTCCACTAGAGACTGAACTAAGATCACTGTTTCACTGAACATGAGGAAATATGAGTCTCTGGAGTGTGAATGTCTGAGGGTTAGTCCTCTCACACTTTGGAGGGAAGTGATTAAACAGGTAGGAAGCCCAGTGAAAGGGATTTATATTAGGAATGTTTTCTTCTGCAATGATTGTAAAACTGGCTGAGGGCAGAACTATTCCCCTCCTCCTTTTCCTCCCAGCCCCCAATGCCCTGCTCCCAGGGGTTAGCATAAAACTGGGATTATGCATGTATCCCCATGTGTCAGTTTTCCTTGGAATGAAAGGACCTGTTTCTCTGTGTGAAGGACCAGTCTCACTCTGAACAAATGAGGCTGATGCAGCTCCTTTATAGCATCTCTGAATACTGAATTTGCTTTGTTGCTGTTGCCACTACAAAACATCTCAACCATAACTCATTTCCTTTCAAAACATGCATAAGGCTCAATTAATGAATATATTATGTATGTATCTCACATCTCGTTTTTATACTCCTCATTTATTTTTCCCCCTAAACTTTCTACACTAGACAGCATTTTTCAATGCACCTGTTGTGAATGAACTAAAGAATAATTAACAGTTGCAAGTCTTTTACTGGAAGAGAATACTTATAATCAGAAATAATGTTTAAGAATTTTAGAAATAGTCTGACTTACATACAGGAGTTATGTTTATTACTTCAGGTAATATATATATAACTTTCAATAAAAATTTACATAGCCAATGTTTGGCAAAGTGAATTATTTTCTCAGTACAAATGCTCCCCTGTGATATTTAAAAAACACTTGCTATGAAATTTTGTAAGAAGCATGGTTTGCTTAAATTTTAATCTAAAATTGTTATTTAATATCCAAAAAATCAGATTTCTAGAAGCAAACCAAGTATACTTTTCTGTAAAAAAGTAATTTTTTTTTCTTAATGCGAAATTGCTTATTTGATGATCTACAAGCTTGATTGTAGATAAAAATACCCTTGCTTGGGGAGCCAATTATAGGCAATTAAGGCCCAGCCTTGTCCATTATAATTTGCATATCTATAATCAGTGTAACTGGTGTTGGTTGACAAACCAGGGATATGACAAAATGCTCTGCACAGAAACTACGCGGAAGAAGATGACTTGGTAAACAATTTTAGAGATTTTCCTAGAACTGTTTATTTTAATACCGGATAACTTTCCTCATTGTTTAAGCTAGGGTTTCATTTCTGCAATATGTTTATACTGATAGTTCAAAACAAACAGTTCATCACATTTTCTTTCTTGCAGTAACTGACTGGCTCACGTGACACTGTTTGGTATTTAGTTGCAGTGTCTAACTATTGCCAAAGAGGAGTTACATGAAATGTTATCATCATGTCTTGCTTAGGAAGTTGCTGTTGGCTTGCTGAACTTACAGTATCAATGGACTCAGTGTACATTCAGGATAGCTCTATAGATGAGTGTTCCATATACTTCTCCTGACATCTAAATGGTAGTGATAATTGTTATAACAATAATAAGTAAGTTTTACACGATCCACTCTTTCTTTTCTTCTTGCTCAATATTTAAGCCATAAAAGTTTAAAAATATTGCTTAATGATAGTATACTATTAGAAGTTAACACATACAAGTATTACAGAAGGTGGATAACTTATATTAAAAAAAAAAAAAAGGCAGCTTCAGCACACTTCCTCCCCCTTCAAAGTGCCTGTGCTGTTATTTACCAGCTACAACTGAGAAAGTATGTACTTATGGTCTTTATTTGGTCATTAATGAAAGAAATTATGAGCAATTTTTCTGGGATATCCATTCTGGTAACCATTTGATAGTCTAAATTTTATTCTTAGAATAACTGTACTAAATTATTTTTGTGGCCTTTGTTGACTCCTTATTTTGCAACAGTAACAACACAAGTGCTCACCTGGGTTTTAAACAGGTAAAGGATCTAGGTTTTGCAGGCACCAGTCATGTAGAAACAAATGGCTTTTGGAAAGACCAGTGTCTGAAAGTCTGTCTCTGAAAATCTGCCCCTTTGTGCTGTCTTTACCATCAGGGTTTAACTACTGTTTTCTGCAATGAAATCTAATATGCTTATATGTATGGAGTGGCTGATTTTTGCCTTGGATTTTATATGGTTTGCTGAAGATGGGAAAAATCCTTACATGTCACTCTTGATGTGAAGCTGAGTGGAAATATTACACAGCAAGCTGAGTAAAAATGTGACAGAGCCTGCCTTGAGCAGATCTAAAGAGCTGTAATAATGTTCTATCAGGCAAATTTATATTAATATAAAGATGGAAACAGTCATTGTGTGTGTGAAAATTTGTTCGTATTAAGAAACCAATTTTTAAAAGAAATAAAGTTCTATTTTATTTTTAGTTATGTTTTAGCAGGCATTTAGCAATGTAATATGTGACCTAAAAGTTCCTATGATATTTGGATGTTAAGTGTGACCAGGAGATACATGATGAACTCCTGATAAGTCTCACAAACAAAAGGTGGTCAATGGATTTGGAATCTAGTATTCTGCATGTGTGAGAATTATTAACAGAGCTGTGTAAAGAATGGCTTTCCAGTAAATCTTTTCTCTTACAAGGTAGACCAGAGCTAAAGGAAAAGAGTGAGGAAGTTTCATCCTAAACTGGGCACTAGCTTCCTATTTGGCATCCAGCTCAAACCTGTATTTATTTTTTAGACACA
>CM031858.1:135451019-135529041 GCA_018697195.1 Certhia americana | reverse complement strand
TATATATATATATATATATATATATATATATATATATATATATATATAAAATCCAAATTTAAGGGGTAAAAAACAACTTAATGTAAATAAATTGGCTCCAAGAAAATTTATGTTTGAGTATAAATCTAACATTGCTTATATACCCACAAAAATCTATTGGCCAAAAACATGTATGCTTTTCAAAGCTTTATTAGTCAAATTGCTTAAGTCCTTGGAATATTCTGGTGTACCCACAAGAAAGAGGTAAGATTTTAAATGTGGAAATGCCTGAAAACTTTACATTATTGAAGAATAATTTGTTTGGCAATTAATTTTTTTTTAAGAAGCAGAAGAATCAGGGAATTAGACTGAAGGACAGTTTCTCATGTTGCCACATTTGGTAGCAAATTACTTAAAAAAATATTTCCCATGCTTGGAGGGAAGGCTTTATCATAATGTTCAGTAGGACTTGAATGTGTTTATTTACAGTGATGACAGCCATAATTAGGAAATTTCTGGTAACAATAAAATATTACACTTATTAGTCATTAGAATTGTCCAACCAAGATGCCCAGTGGGAGATCTCATTTGGAACACTGAGAGCTTTTCTAAATGAAACTGATATACAGTAAATGATATCTCATTTTGTGGGTGCTGAGAACTCAATGTTCCCATTCAACCAAGCAGCCTACTACACAGTGCTGTGTGCCCTGGAGAAAAAAAAAAAAAAGACCCCCGATGAGGAAAAGTAATAAGGTTGGGTATAGTAGGCCTGCATCATCCCACCCAAACTTAGAATATAGAATCCTGGCATCCTTAACGTTGAAAAAGACTTTCAAGATCAAGTCCAACCTTTGACCAAACATCACCACGTCAACTAAATCATTGCACTAAGTGCTACATCCAGTCATTTCTTGAGCACCTTCCTGGACAATGACTCCACTAACTCCCAGGGCAGCCTGTTTCCATGCTTAACCACCATTCCAGTGAAGAATTTTTTCCTGAAAACCAGCTTGAACCCCCCGGCACAGCTTGAGGCCATTTTCTCATTTCCTGTCACTTGCTGCTCAGGAGCAGAGGCCAACCCCCACCCTACTACAACCTCCTTTCACATAGTTGTAGAGAATGATAAGGTCCCCTCTAGCCTTCTTTTCTCCAGGCTAAAAAATCTCAGCTCCTTCAGTTGCTCCTCATATAACTCATACAAACGTTTTACCAGCTTTGTTCTCTTCTCTGGACCTGCTCCAGCCACTCGCTGTCCTTGAACTGAGTGGCCTGACACAGCGCTCGAGGTGTGGCTTCACCAGTGCCCAGAACAGGGCCTTCACTTCCCTAGTTCTGCTGGCTCGATTTCTGATAAAGACCAGGATGCCATTGGCCTTCTTGGCCACCTAGGCATGCACCAGTGAACGGTTCACATTCAGCTGCTGTCAACCAGCACCCCGAGTCCTTTGCTACTGGGCAGCTTTCCAGCCTCTATTCCCACTGCAGGGGGTTGTTGTGACCCAAGGGCAGGAGCCAGCACTTGGCCTTGTTTAAGTTAGCCTTGGCCCATAGACCCAGCCTGTCCAGATCCCTTGGCAGAGCATTCCTACCCTCCAGGAGCTCAACACTCTCACTCAATGCAGTCTGTGAACTTACTGAGGATGTGCTTGATCCCCTCATCCAGTTCATTGAAAAAGTCATTAAATATGACTGGCCCCAGTATTGAACCTTGGGGACCACATGAGTGACTGGCCACCAGCTGGAAGTAGCACCATTCACTACTGCATTCTGGGCCCAGTTTTAGAGCCAGTTTTTAACCCAGCAGAGTGCTCCTGTCCAAGCCATTGGCTTCCAGCTTCTCCAGGAGAATGCCAGTTACCCAAATAGTTTTTTGTTTGCTGTGGGAAGTCGCTTAGTGCTGTGTCATGAGACAGTAGCAAGCCCAGAAGAAGACTCAGCTGCCTGAACTGTTCTGTGGAAGTCCCTGTTTCTCTTCACTGACCCCAGGAAAATCCTGAGCAGCTTGCTTCCTGATTTAAATGCCTCAGTTAAGAGTGATGGATTTAAGCTTTACTTCTTATGTCCATGCCTGTATATAGACCTCACTTGTGACTGCTAGGAAATTGTAAACTTTAAGTACTCTGGTTTCCCTTTTCAAATACAGATATAGCACTACTACTCAATTTCACAAAGCTGTTGGGATGCTTAATATGTTATTTTTTTGTGTTGTTTTTGAAGTCTTTCTTGTGGAAGGTATTTTGTGCTCTTAACAGTGCATGTCTTATAATAATGTTACCAATATTTACAGAAAATTGTGGGCCTAAAAATCTTCTGGAAGGAAATTGCTTTTAATATAAGTAACTAAAGTAGTTCATAAAAAATAAACAGATAAATACAATGAATATACATCTATAAAGCTAAGAATATCTTGAAGATTGAAGTTGACTAAATGGATTATTTGTGTTCTGCTCCCAGTCAGAAAAGTCCTCATTCTTGCAGGGTTTTTAAAACACATCAAGCAGCTGCTGCTCCTCCAACCTGAATCCATCTGCAAGGGACTGAGTCTTGTACAGATTCTCATGATGACCAGCAAGGAATACCTTGCTCTTCTGAGCTACCATTAACAAATATTATGGATAAACTTGTTGTTATCAAAACTGGGGTCATTTGCATGACCAATTGCAAGCAAACTGGAAGGTGAAGATACTTAACTGTGTACTTATATTCATCTCAATTTACAGTTCAGCTTAGTTCAGTCTTATTGCCTGCATTTGCAACCATTGCAGACAAGGAAGAGCTAGTAAATGACCTCTAGAACCAGTATCATGGTTTAAGTTTGTTGTGAACTCATCTTTAACACCAGCAGCTCAAGTGTCTTGAATAAACAACCCTGGTGTAAAAGTCTTCCCAGTAGTATACAAATTTCCTCTCTTGTTAAGGGGTTGAAGTTTGATCAGGAAAAGGAAATTGAAATAGTTTTGTATTTCGTAGGAAAAAACCCCCTTTTTCTTATGAAACAAGCTTTACCACAAGGTTATTTTTGTGCAACCACATGTGCCTATTTTAGACAGTGTTATGAAACACCAGGGTGATGAATATTCACTTGGAAGGGTAACTTAGAAATGCCATAAATTGTTACACATTTGCACTGCATTCTCATTAATATTTCTGCACAAAAATCAAGATTCACTTTTCATTGCCTTAGTTTGGAATCAGGTTAATCTGAGACACTGTAAGACTCTACTGAACTGGGATAAGAATTCTAATCAGGGACTTGCACCAGTTTAATTATCCGTGTTTAAAACTGATGCAAGTTAAACTAGCATAACTTTCTTGTCTAAACAAGACCTAATTGTGAGTTATACTCAACATTGAACAAGTCTATGGTACAGGTACAGGGTCAGCTGGAAAGATGCTCAAGTTACACTATTTTAATTGTTTGCTTCCAGATTTAAACTGGACAACTCACAAAAAAAACTGTTTAAGATAATACTGTAATTACTTCAGAGGAAGTCATATAGAAAATCTTTATTCAAGGCCATGAAGCTACCTGAATGAAGGAAGTCTCTTATACTTCCTTGACTAGCTTGTAGGAGGAGAAATGAAAAAAAAACAAACAAAAAAAGCCCCAAAAAAACCAGTAAGAAAAGGGTAAGAGAACTATGCTAGTTTCATGGTGGAATAGGTGTGTTTTTAGGAGAGGTACTTTGAAGGTCTGTTACATGATAGTACCTTATCAATAGGACCTGTGTTACTAATTCTTTCTTATAGGAGAAAGAAATAACCTGAAAATCCATGTAAAATATTGCAGTTGAAAAATCTGTGTAGGAGATCTATGAGTAAAAAGTAGCTGTTGAAAAACTCTCTAAGAAATCTGCATAATTTCTTCTTCAACATCTCACTCTGGTGCACATATATGCATTTTGATCTTTGGAGGGTTTGATGCTAAGATACTTGGAAAAACCTGTTTTTAAGTGTAGTGTCTTAAATTCATACTCATGTTTTAACCAATGTACCTGCTGTCCATCTGTTGTTCTTCTCAAACTGACCTGTTGGTTTAAAAAAAAAAAAAAAATTGGTAGCAACCTTGTTTGTTGTACATGCATTAATTCTGTGTGAATGATTCCCCAACTGTATTGCTGAAAAAACATTTTACAAAATGCATTTGCTTTTGTCTCTTTCAGAAGGCATGCGAAGCAGGAATTTTAATATATTCTGGAACAAGTATTGGACCTTTGTTCTCCCCATCCTTAGATGTGCATGTGTTGCAAGACAAACCTGATTGTGCTCTGTGCATGCATGACATCTCTTCTTTAATAAAAAATGGTAGAGGTGTGTAGCTATAACTTTTCATCACTTCTGGGGTTTTTCATTTGTAAATTCTTGCCATTTGTCATGTTGTGTCTAGTTTTCTTGTTGCAAATAGAGGTACCAGGCATTCCTCCTGACATAGAAATGTATGGAAACAACAAAAATTCACTCGTTCCAGTCAGCCGAATTTTCTTCTGATTCTGTTCTGTCTGAGAATTTAGGTGCTGGTATTCTTTCTCCCCCTTGGTTTGTACCAAGGAGGCTTGAGAGACTACAGCAGAGATAGGATAAACTCTGAGTTTTCCTGCCAGAATGAAATTAAGGCAAGAATAGAGAACTCTGGGAGAAAACTGGGAGTATAAGCAGACAACATTAGATGGTAATTTGTTTTCAACAGCATGGCTCTTTCACACTAGAACACAGATGATCAGATTGGTGCTAATCAATTTTGATTCAAAAAATGATTTCTGCTGCAGGCTGATGTACCATTTATAGACTGATCCTGTCTTCTTTCACATCTGAACTTCCCTTAAAGGCTTTCTGTATGCAAGAGATTTTTCTTGAAAGATACTATTTAAGTTACAAATTTTCAGTCTTAGGGATAACACTGTTAGCAAGTCAGACTTTTGCTTTCCTGATCTGTCATCCACCAATCTAAAACTGCAGAGGGAACTTGCAGGGTTTCAAAGAGAAAAGCAGTGAGTTTGGGGCAGGTGAGTACTTCTGCCCACTATTTTGAATGCTGCAGCAAACTTTGAGTCATTACCAAAGTCATTATTCATTCTTTAAAGTGGGATACTTATGTCCTGATTGTAGATGAAAAAATATCTGATTCTTGATATGTAAATTTAATATTTTGAGATATATTTTAATTTTTCATCTTTCATGCACTCCAAATCCACAGAACATCTTTTAAATACCCACAAAAATCAAAGGAGAAGTCTTAGTACAATCTCTAGAGATGCTTTTATGTTTATCTTCAGGATTGTTGTGGACTTCCCTGCCCTCTGGATCATATTATTTATGAATGTTTTAACGTTGTCAGCCTATGTTTATAAAAGTGAATTTTTCTTTTGGAATCTCTTGCCTGCAAATGTGGTCTTGCACAGTGCAGATTTAGGAAAAAATAATTTAGTTGTTGTTAAATGATATTTCTTTTCTTTTTCTAGGCAATCTATTGAATGAATGTTTGAATTTTTATTAAGCCACCCATGGTTCTATTTAATAGTGCTGATTTTCACTTTCATACATTCAGATTTGAGTAACTTTAATGATATTTATTTTCTGGGAATTTTAGTTCTCATGCAGAAGTCTTTTGAAGGAAAGAAAACTATATTAAATAATTTTTTTCTTTAGAACTCTGCCATCAGTTCAGTGTGTGGGTAACAATGAGGGTGAGTAATAGGGTTGCTTACATGTCTTTCTCTTTGCACTTCTGAGTCATCCATTTGTGTCTCAAAAAGGCAAGGATCTTCAAATAATTATATCACTATCACTATCAGATCACTACTCCTAAAAAAGGTTGGGTATTTTTTATTGAAAATCCTGTGTAGAAATTACTTGATATTTCTGAAGTCTCCTCCAACACTAAAGAACTCAAAGAAGACTGCTGCAGCCTTTCAAAAATTGTGCATTCATATGCAGATAAAAGTAAGAGAAATGAGAATTTAGGATTACTGCCTTTACGATTTAAGTATTAAGTACATTTATTTGTGTCATAGTTAAATATTTATCTTTCCCAGTCTTAATTTATCAGGAAATTCCTGTAGCCTTCTAGGCCACAACAGCAAGTCAACACCATAATGGAAAGCCCCCAAACCACGATGCCTTTGGTGCCGTGCCTGGAACTTAGAGGATCTGCTTAGAAGGGAAATTGCTCAAAGAGATGATCTAATCTCTTCCTGAATGAACTATTCCCCTTTGTTCCCTGGCTAAAACTTCATACTTCACCCTGTGTGTGACTTACCATAGTAGAGATAAATAGTCAAGGGCCACCTATCTTTCCTTGTGTCACTTCTGTCCTGACAATGGGAAAGGCCATCAATGCTCTGCTAGAAGGTTTTTCTGTGTTACTATTTTTGTGTGGAGGAGATATGATATGGACTGTAAAATTCTTTATCACTTTAGCCTGTGAAATACAGAGGTGATGATTAAGGTTGTTTCTCTTCACATTTTTCTTGAATGATCCAGTTTGATCTCTTGGCTTTTCTAAGAATTCTGACTGATGCAATAAATATGCTTCTGTATATTCCTCTGATATCATTGACCTTCATGACATCCCACAGCTCAACCATTAGAGCCTCTGCTTTCATGTCAGTTGTTAAAAGAACTCTTTGTACCTGTTACAATACCAAAGTTTTATGTAGGGAAGCAAAAGCAAGACAACTGTATTTGCAGAGGCACACAAGGGAAAGGAGTTTGCCATGTACAACAAGGCTATTATTAAAGGATGATTACAGCAGAATTAACTCAATAATAATTGGAAAAAAATATGTCTTAATCTGCTTGATGACTCAATTTCTAACTGTGGACTGTCAGTCTAGGGAGGGTTAGCTCAGGGAAAGCATAAGGGACCCAGAGAGGTATTGAAAAGGCTAAATATAAGGTGGGAGGTGAGGGTAGTGCTTCAGAGAAAGAAGTGTCTCAATTTGAGGTTGATTGAAAATTTGATTAAAAATTCCTAGGAAGGGCAAATGATATAATCCACAAATTTGTGACTGCCAAGGTACCAAATTATCACTAAATCAGACACAATCAGATACCTTGTCGTAATGTGACAGAAAAAACTGAGAAATTACTTTGGTATACAGCACTGCATTCAGTAAAATGTCCTGAAACAATGCAGATGATGTAACTGAACTGCTGTGTGGCCCTACAAGTCATTATACTGCATATTTCAGCATAAGCACAGCCCACTGAAGAAAAACTCATCATAGTTAAAATAAGAACTTCTTTTCTAAAAGAACTGGAAAATATTTTTTTTAAATTTAAGAATATAGGAGTGATTAAGAGAAGATGCTCAGCAGTGTGTTTTAATGAGGAAACCAGAAATTCTCCAAATTTTGCTGGTTATCAAGGTATATCTAAAATAGATAGATGATCCCAGGCTGAAATGCTGAATGGAACCCAAATGCCATGTGGGGCATTACAGGTTGTAACTAATGTGTCACTTTGTCACCCTTGGAGCTATCAGTGGTAACCTCATAAATAGAGTTTGTGTTTGTTGCTTGTGACCATTAAGTGAAGAAACAATTTACTAACATCAAGCAAGCACCTTGGACAGTTTGTAATGATGAGCTAGAGTTCAGGAATACTGGAAAGGCATTTGCCCAAATTTGCCAGCTTTAAATTTTGCAAGATCTAAGAACCCAAGTGCTCCAAGGGTTCTTTTTTGAGTTGATGTACTCAAAAGTTTCATGAGGCAGGTTTTAATCCAGTAAAATAAAGTGTTTTAATTTCATCATTGGATTGTTAGCACAGAGACATAGCTACTTTTCACAGAGTTGAACAGGATGTGGAACTGAACTGGAATTCCTCTGTTACACTCAACAAGCACATGTGTATTTTATTCTTTTGGATAAATGGGTGAGAATGAGAAGTCCATAGACTTTTTATAGAGAACATTGACACAAAAATTTTTTTAAAAAAGGAGAATTATATATAATTCCTTGCACAGTTTACCTAAAGAAACAGTTGTCATTAATTACCTTTTCCTTCTTTTTTTGCCAATGCATGATAACCATTCTGGCTGTAGAAGTCATAACCACATTCTGTACAAGCCACTATACAGAACAGGAATAAATTTAGTATTTAATTGTTTATTCAATATATTTATATATTGACTTTTTAAAGTTAAATGGATGTACCAACATTAAAAATAGTTATGAAATTAAACACAGACTGAAATAAAAGAACTTGTCAAGAATTCAGTTTTTAAAGCTAGGATTAGTGATTGTATTTCTTTAGTGCTAAACCAGTAAGACAAACAAAGCATTTTCTATGTTCTACATTAATGCCACCCACAAAAAACCCTCTGCCTTACACACACTAGAAATAGGGGGGGGGGGGGAAATGAAAAAGAAGAAAGTTTCCTTGACCCAGGATTTAGTACTCCTACGCATCTTGGAAACATCTAGTAATTTGGCCACTCACCCCCTGGGGTATTTCCTAGAAGCAGAATTGAGCAAGACTGAAAATGTTTTTGTTACACTGTTATGGGCATGAAACAAGACATGAATTCTTGATCCATAAAATATGTACCAAGTGTGACATCTTTTTTCATGTCAATTTTTAAAGACTGCTACAACATTTTAATTCATTATTTTCCTACCAAAATCATATAAAACTCCTGAAATCATGATCGAAACTCTCATTGTTCATCACTAGATTGTCCTCATTGGTTTTATCTTTAATTTTGTTTATTTTTTCTATGGGTTATAACTCACGATGATGGGACACTGAAAATGTATTTTAGGGTAAATTTCCCATTTTCATTATTCTTAAGTTTCAAGATGACACCTCAGTATTAGTTCTATCAGTACGGTTTTGAATGCTGTCATGTTTTCACTTCTATAGTAAAATCCTTCAGAAAGACTATAAGAAAGCTGAAGCAAGACAATTTTTAGAATAGTACTTATAATGCAATACAACTTCTATATTTTGAGACATCCTAAATCAGAGTTGCTTAGTGTTTTTTCTATCATAATGGATATAAATTTTGATTTTGCTTCTCTTAGGCTTAGGCTGGCATTGCTATTATATTTTCCAGGTGTTATCATGAGGTCTTACTACAAAGACAACTAGAAAAATTATAAATTTTCTATGGGAATATAAATTCAAAGGAGGTTTTCAACACAGTCCGTAAGCCCAAACTATTATCATTAAAGAGTCTCGAGAGGATTAGGAACTGAAAAAAAAGGTCTTGACACTCACTTGGAATGTGATGTTAATGAATTCATATGGAGCTTGGCCTGATGCTGGTCACAGTGAATCAGTAGGAAAGAACTAAGCTTAATTTCTTTTCAGAACATGGGTTTTCCCAACCTCAGGCCCACCCAGTTTAAGATTACTGCTTCCTTTCTCCTTCTTCTGTCACTTTCAGAAATGCCAGAAGTTCCAGCTCTACCTTTTGGTACCAGCTGTCTGGATTCACCTACATCAAAATGCTTCTGCCCTAACATAAGGGGATTTCTCTCTAGTAAGAGACTGACAGACCTCAGCACTATCCAGGCAAACCTATATGGCAGAACAGGAAATTCCCAGGTGGTCAGGAGGAATTTTAAAGGGTTGGAGTGTTATGTTGCAAAATACTAGCCTGGCACCCATGGAGACTGAAGTCTGTTATTTATGGAAAATCCGAAGCAAAAAAAGGAATGACATGCTTCTTCACAATATACTCTACAATCATTGCATTGTGTCAACATGAATTTGTGGGGTACCACATCAATATATGAAATGATAGCATGGTCTCTATCCCCAGCCAGTTCTTTCCTCCATGTGCCTAGAAAGATACCAACTAAATCTGTGAGCAGCGCCAGCTTTATAATAATGAATTAAAAAAAATACCCCAAAAAAAACAGCTTTAGAAAGCCCTGGAACAACAGCACAAGTCAGAAATCATGTAATTACTGGTATCACTGGAACAATCCAGTATCAATCTGCTGTCGCTTAAAGAAGAGAATTCAAGTCCAGCCTGTGAGAAGCGGACAAGCTCAGATTTTTTGTTCAGTTGAGGAAAGGGTTCAGTGTACAGCTTTTATTACGCAGCCTACTCCAAGCACTCTCCAGGTCTGAAAAGGGGATCGTGAGGTACATCTCATGAGAATAATTTTATAGAGATAATTTTAGTATTTCCTTTTTATTTCATGTCTAAAAGAACATAAGAGCAACTTTATATAAATTCTTTTCACTATTCTTCTTTTCAGTCCTTTAAAACACCAGAGAGGAACTTGAGATACCTGTTGAAACAGAAGCTCTCAAAATAAGCAGGTGGATTATCTAAATTTAAACCTAGTCTTGGATTCTATCTGGCATCTAGTTTTCAGTGGATATTTGAGTCATTTTTTGTGTTCCTTTTACAGAAACCAATAAGGAAATGGTTTAGGATGTTCTTTTTCTTCAAAATACCTAAAATTAGAAAACTCTCCAAACTTCTGAAATAGAGACTCTCCAATCTGAGGTATTGAGACTTCAGGTATCAACAGCCACATGGCACAGAACAACTGTAAACCTAAATGTTGTCATTTTCAGCCAAGAGGTTAGAATTCTAAGTAAAATAATGTATTCCTTCTCTTTTTAAACTATTTATTTATATATTAATTTTCTTTAAAAATGTTATATTTTTCAAGAACTGAAAAAGAAGTGTAATTGGAAAACATTTTCCTGCTGATAAAATCAGTGGATTGATTTTTTTTTTTTCCTTTCACATGAGCTAAATTAGCCAGCTAAAAGTTATTTTTCTTAATTAAACCAAAACCCAGGGCATTGGAAGAAAAGTTACAAATAGTTCTCTTTGAACTCAGATGCCTCTAGTTCAGTGGGGACAGTTTGCATGATCTTTTCTACATCAACAACATTCCACATGCATATTCTTTCCATCTTCTTCAAGAAAAAAAAAAAGGAACTGCAGAAGCAACAGTTTCCAGATGAACAGGAGGACACCAAAACAGTGCATCCCTTTTCTTGCTCGGAAATATATCCATGTGCTGTGGCTGTACACAAATATTACATTTAGGCTTTTGCTTCATACACCAAGATATTACCAGAACCTGATTTTACTCTCACCCGAGTTATTCCTAAGGCAGTCACTTTGTAAAAGTCTGCTGATTTTATCAATTGAACACATGATAATCCAGTGGGTTTTTTTAGTGATATACTAGAAATGCATATCTGGATATCAGAATCATAGAATTTTTGATGTTGAAAGGACCATAAAGACCATATAGTTCCAACTCCACAGCCTCAGTCAGGTACATCTTCCACTAGACCAGTTTGCACAAAGCCCCATCCATCCTGGCCTTCAACACTTCCAGGGATGGGGGGTGCCACAATTTTTTTGGGTAGAGATGCCCTGAAAACCAGGGGCACTTTTCTTCCTGAACATGCTGGAGCCTGCATGTCTTATTTGATAAAGGTTATATGTCATCCCTCTGGCTTCTTATGACAAAGATGTCTTTTAATTCCATATGCCAGTCACCAAGCTCACATACACTTCACTTTTGTGCATCTACAATGCAGCACACTAAGAAAAAAAAATCTTACTGTGAAGGTCACCAGACAAAATTTGCAAAAACAATAAGGGCTACTTGAGTGTCTCTCCCCTTAAACGACCTCTCTGCTTGAATTTTTAACCTACTCATATTTTTCAGTTTGTACCATCTTTGACAACAACTGAGGAAATTAATGTCTGATTCTTTTGTGTAGTGCTTTTTGAAAAATTGTTAATTAATTGTAGTTTCAAAAAAAAAATAAAAATTGACGGTTATTGCTATTGTTTGGGATGCCTTTTGTGCATGGAATAAAATTGTTTGCCCAGTTCTTAAATCCAGAAATTACTCTATAGTATTATTACATGGAAGCAAGTCATGCACTTTTTCAGTATTTCTTTTAATTACAGAATGTAGATAAAAATCACTTGTCCTTCACAATTTATGACAGATGAGTAATATGCATTAAATGCAACATAGTGGAGCATAAACACATCTTTTTAGCACAAATGAAATACCCTTGCAGTAAACATTCACAGGTTTTTTTAGATTAGAAAAGTTTACAAAATGATTGACAAACTTGAGAAGAAAATATTGTAATGATTATAGTTCAAATTAATGGAAATGGTTTACTTACATTTTCTGATATAAATAATATTCTAGCTATAGAAATACCAGCTGTAGTCATGTCAAAGGCAGAACTCAATTTTGGTGCCATCAAGACTGCATATCTAACTCTGCTGGTTAAATTTCTGGCCCTATGAACGAAGCAATGTTACTGCTGTAAGTTCCATGCATGTATCTGTTATATATCTCTTCAATATTGACAGAGGCTCCTTGGTTGCTTTACAGTCTTGTATTCCTTTTTTAAAGAATGGCAATAGTTCATCATACTTCAACAATCTTTTGTGTTCAGAATCCCAACACATTTTAGAAATGTCAGTGAATAAAGCTTTATAACACCCAGAAAGCTTAGAGGTGGCAGTAGTTTTCATATTATTACCAATTGTAAAACCCAATGTATACAACTTACAAGCTGATGTACCTCTAGGCACTTCAGCAACCTAAATACAGCCAACAATAAACCAAGACCTAAGGTAGCTCCAGTTTTTATATGCTAGCTTAGACCTGAGATAGCTCTAGTTTTTATATGATAGTTATCAAAATACTCCCCACTAATACAGACAGGTAAATATCCTGTTTTCTCAGGTTACTCCCACTGCTGTTCAAAAAGTTTAGGTTTTACAGGCTAGTTTCATAGTTGGTGTAATTGTACACTGGTCAGCCGAGGTTAGTGGAAGGTCTTGATTTAAATCAGGTAGGCTTCTGGATGCTCATGCTTGCACTAAAACCTCATTTCCAAAGCATCTCAATGTCTCCTTGATGAATTTGACTACTTTATTGGAATGAAAACTAAACCAGTCAGAGCTCCTGCACACATCCATGCTATTTCTTTTTCTCACTCAATTTCTAAAATGGCTGTTTTTTGTATTTCTGAAAAGACCAGCCCTGGTCACACAACCTGATGTGCAAAGAAGCAGTCCTCCAGTGCAGTAACAAATCCTCAGCAACACCAACACATGGAAATACCAAAACATTTGCCATCTATTTCTGTTTGTTACATGACACATGCAGAAAGACGAGCCAGTGGGCAAGGTAGGCATTGGCTGAATGGTGAGATTTGCTGGAACTAAGGAAGGAGAGAGTCTGACTAAGGAAGAAGGGCTAGGCCACTCAGGAACACTGCAATGATGTCATCAGGTTCTGCAGCAGGAAAATTAGAAGGGCCAAAGCATAACTAGAACTTAATCTGGCTACTGCTGTAAAAGACAATACAATATTACTATAATACTACTTTAATAGAACAGTTGGTTTTAGAAAGTGGTTGAGGCATCATCCCTGGAGGTATTTAAAAAGTGTAGATGTGGTGCTTAGGGACATGTTTTATTGGTGGATTTAGCAGTGCTGGATTAATCGTTGGACTTGATGGTCTTGAAGTGTTTTCCAGCCTACATGATTCTATGGTTCTATTACTATGAATAAGAGAGATGAGTTGTTGCAAAATGTTTACACAGTATGAACATTTTTTAAAGAGATTAGTCTCTACACAATGGATTGGATCAAATTTTTCAACACTCTTCTACTGTTTTATGATACATATTTTTTAATCACAGGCAAAGTATCATTCACTGCAGAACAAATAACTATTGAAATATTGATATTTAATTGATTTTCAAAAAGAGTTACTCCATGTTGCCACACAAAGCAATGTGTTTTTGTATATTGATATTATGTGCATACTTCCAAATTTACTAATCTGTATACTATTTTAGCTGATTCTTCATATATGTTCAGATGTCTTCTACTGAAGGTCTTATAAAAGCTGTGTTCATACAAATATTTAGAATAGCATACTATGGTTTGATTTACAGTTCTTCAAATGTCATCTAGGTTAGAAGTTCTAGCATGTTAGGTCAAGGTTTAGCCATGTCAGGTCCTCTCTGTTGCATAGCATGTAAGGGAACAATTTATTTAAATACATAAAATTATATAAGAACAAGAAGGTTTGGTAAAAATGTAGGGAATGTCATCAGTGAAGACATTACTGAACTGATGAATAGAAAACACATAAGCTTTTTGGTAGATAAGATACCGAAGAACATTGGATAAGATGATAAGAACATTTCAAGGAACAATGTTATGTCTGAAAATTGTAGACTATATTTCAACTGAAAAAATTTAACAGGTCTACTACGAACACCTCAAATGTTCCTTGCAACAGAAAATGCAGTTTTTATGTGGACTTAAAGAATTATCTATATTTTTATAACCTTCTTTATGTTAGCAGGACTATGGAATATTAATATTAATTTGATTTTGTATTAATTTCACTCTTTCTAGTTCTGCTTACTGGAATATTCACTGTTCTTGTTCTGTTTCTGTTTACTGTAGATTAGTACAGCATTGCTGAGTTCAACAAAATGTAACTAGAAGCAGAACAGGCATTGTTTTCTTTTGCATATGTACACATAATTTTGAACATATGGTTCTAAGCATATTTTCGAATCAAATTGTCACTAACTTCAATGAATGCTTGTTTTTAATTTTTTTTTTCTACTTTTATGTTTTGCATTTGTTGCCCCAAGAGATTCATAGCCAGCTGCAAGACCCCTTCTTTGGGCTACACCCTAAAGGACATAAAAGAAGGCAGCTAGAAATGAGATCATCCAAACATAATTAGTTTCCTTGTTATAAAGGGCTATGCTGAGAAGTGAACCTGGGAGAGGTAAATACACTTCAAATTAGCAATTGCTACTAGCAAAGGAGATTTTGAGAGTTACTAAACATCAGCTTTTATCTGGAGGTGATCTAACTTCTGGTGATGTCACTTTTTCTTTCAGACACCACACTTGGAAGAGGCCGAAAAATTTACATTTACTCTTATTTCAACACATGATCCAAAGAAATTTTGGCATCATTAAGTGCCCCTTTGGCACAAGATAACCCTTTAAATGTATATTAAATTTTTCAACTTCCAACAGTGATCAGGAAATATCTGAATTGTATTAGTTGAGCACATTGTCTTGAGGAATATGATGCAAAAAGGATTATGTCCCATCTAGAAATTCACATGTTCTGTAAAAGAAGGATATTGAATGTAACTGAAAACATCTGCAATTTTGACAGACTTAAAATATATTTTGGAAGATTCATTTTACCACATTTTATTATTTATTGTCACAGGTTCCCCTTATTCTCTCTTCAGAAAGAACATTAGCTAACTGCATTACAAATATCAAAAGAAATCTGTCTTTAGCAAGGCTGGGTTGGTTGAAAGTGGGTATGAAGCTATAGTATTTAGAAATAATATGTCAAAATATGCTGTTCAATTATCCTGTTAGAAAACATGTATCTTTATTTTTTACTGAGTGATACTGAAAATTGAGATATAACACTAACTCTGATGAAAATACTGACAATTTGCATGTATTCATCTTACTAATATAAACCTTTTTTGCTTTGAGGGCAAAGTATAGCTCTTAGTAACAAAACTTTAATTTAACAGGATTTTCTTTTGTCATTAAATACTATTCTTAATCTATCAGATTTGGTGGAATTAAAAAAGTGATTTAAATCTTGAATTTCATAATTTACATATCAAAAGATTATATAGCAGTAAGGAATGAAGACACACTGAGCCTAAACACCTCTACTGAATATCCTAAAAATTGGTGGATGAAGAGGAAACTAGATTTTAAAGATAGGAAGTCATTTAATATTGAAAAATCTTGTCTTGATTTCCCCATCCCCCACCCCCCACCCCAATTTCTATTTTCAAAGTAAAATAAGATGGTCACTTTTAATTTGTTGTCAATTTAGTACTCTGTACTTTCAATCATCACAGTAGCACTTTCTTCACTTGTTTATACAGAATGAGAGAAGAATTGTACAGTCTTGTCTCTAATTTTTTAATTTTTTTTGAACTTCAACTAATAAATGGGACATTTTATGACAGGAACTTTCATTTCTAGATGCTAAATAGCCATCTACCGCCACAATCTTCATACAAAATATTTATGAAAAACAGAAAAAAATGTTTATTCACTTTTGGAACCATACATGGATTATCTTTGATTTTCAACATTTACATCACCACCTAATTGTCTTGTTTCTTTCTTTCTTGTACTCTTTTTATTTATTATAAATTGATATTCTATGATCTATCTATTCAAGTGCCTCTGTTAGTTGGCATATTTTTATTTCATCATTAACATGTTTTTCATTTGGACATTAATTGAAGGTAATTTACCAGTTTTTGCTCAATTATTTAGGTAGTTTCAGGACTTTTTCCAAGGTTTCAAAATCATGTTTCAGTTTTATCAGGATCTATTATTCACAGTTATCTGTGAAAGGAAATGCAATCCTGGCTCAGAAACAGCCAGTCTGATGAGCTGGCTTTGTGCTGCAGGTCTTGGATTCCCTGAGATCCCAGGGTGTGTAGGAACTGGAGTGCCTGGGAATCAAAGCTGACCCAGAAACCTTGGCATCTGGATGTTATGGCTCCCACGAGCTTTGAAACTCCTGGCTTCATGGCTGTCCAGGATGAAATTCAGCCAAGAGCTTTCTAACCTTGGAGGACCTGGGAGTCTGGGCCTTTGCAGCTGGCAATCCCAGAACTTTCTGTGTCACAGGTCCCTACAAATCTGTTCAGGGGCCCTTTGTAGAGCTGGTAGCTGGGAAATCACTTTGTGCTGGGCCACACAGGAGCCTGGTAGTGAAAGTCACAAATCCTGCCTAAAAAGCAGGTTTCACTTCAATTTTTGTATTTGAACTCCTTTCATGAAATAGTCTTAAAACATAAATTTGGTATTCTTTAAAGGAGTTCAGTTTTGGAGCAGTGTTGAACATATTGGCTTGAAGAGCTTCCGTTTCTTAGTGATCTGCTCTTGGAAACGCTCATATGTGGAACAAGAGCATCTGAGGTATCTTGCAGTGGCTTCAGAATTGATTTCAAGTCTTGCTCCAGATTTGCCATAGAGAAGAAGATGTGTCCTTCATTATTGATGACCTCAAGGTTATTTCACATAAGGATATGTGCATTTCACATAAGGGTGTGCATTGTATGTGTTTATGTTGGCATTCCACAATGATCATAATTCTACTTGCCCTAAAATCATCCTAAGCTTGGCAATGAATTTCAGTAAAAACAAATTAGATGTCCATTCAGAAATAAACAGACTCTTTTGGTATTTTGAATTTGTATCTCTTCAGAATGGCTGTGACACTTGTTGCTTTTAAAAATTGGAATAGGATTTGTGTAATTTATGGACGGAAAATGAAATGAAAAATAATTCCACAGAAAGTGACGAGGTTGTTCGAGTACCAATAGTGTGGATACTTACCGGTTTTAGTTAATTATCTTTTTTCTAAATGACATTTCCTGAAGGAAATACATCTTTAGTTTCTGGATAGACATGCAGAATATTACATTTCCCTAGTACTTTGATTACCAGAACTTTGTGTGGGACAAAGTCACTTCTAGTTACAAGATCAGAATTCAAGATCACTTTGGATAAACCTCCAAACATTCAGATGCTTATTGCATCTTAATATTTCAATGTCTGAAATCTATCAACTTCTTTATTATTTAAAAAAACTAATAAAATAATTATTTTATTAGTAATAAAAAATATTATTAAAAAATTCTATGGGAAAATATTTTGGTTTTAATATTTTCAATACTTTTTGCTAAGAAGCCACAAACTTTGTGGAACAGTTTTTATCTTAGATTTGGTCTTGTTTTATCAGGCTCTGAATTATCTGAAATATCCGGTGCATGATGTAACATGAGGGGGCAAAAAAGGTTGGGTATTGTCCTGCTTAGTCCAATCTGTTAAGATTCTTGGGTTTTCTGATCAGCAGTTGTTTGCCTAAACCCACATATCTTTATTTTGTATGGCTATCCTTGCATACAGAGGTCTCTCAGACTGGAGAGTGCCACTTATTATCTAGGAAGAAATTATTCATCATCCCATTCTTCTGTTTGCTCTCCCAGTCTTGAACTGGGAAAAAAGCTACAGCCTTGGTCCTTCAAACTGTATTCTATGAAACAGGAAAAGCTCTTGGGAGAGGAAGTCTGTGTGACCAGAGGGGCCTGCTCTTCAAAAGCATCAACTGCTGCTGTTGGACTGGGCTCTTCCTAGTTCGACTATGTCAATTAACCCTTGTTAACTAAACTAATGCTTTTGGACAGGACAGTGCAATGGAAAACAGACTTTGAAAAAAAAGGTTTAGAATCACAATATTTATTTTCAGGCATATGTTTTGGTTTAGGAATGCTGTTCTCCAGTTTAGCACTCTGACTAAAACTGCTTACTCCCCTTCTCCTGTGGCAGGGTGGAGGGGGGAATTGGAGTCAGGAAAGGCAAAGATCACAGATTGAGATAAGAACAGAACCCCATTCTCACCCACTCCCCTCTCCCCAAGAACAGGCAATACCAGATGGCTCCCTCCAGACTGGGACTCTTTTTCCCTGGAAGAGACTCCCTTGCCATTCCCCTGGCAATGACTTGAGGTGGTACAGAATAACCTTCAGCTCCCAGCCATGTTCCCTCCCTGGTACTGCAAAATTTAAGCCTGTCCTGGCTGGAACCAGGACAGCATATTATTAAAATTCAATGAACAGAGAAGCAGTTAAAAACGTTGTGAACCACAAAAACCTATTCAAAGATAGATTGATAACTATTCACTACCTGACACTTCAATACAAAGGTAGAATACCTTGAGTTTCTATTGCAAACTTTTTAGCTGTCAAAACAAATGATATAGTCCATGTTTGGTACATCAAGGATAGAGGTATATTACTGCTTAATATAGATCTCCAGAACTGAAAGTCACAGGATGCAATTACTAAGATGACTATGAAAAGAAAACATGAATATAATATTTTTTGCAAAAGAGATGGTATTATAAATAGTCAAATGAAGTGTCTCAGAAAAAGCAGAAACTATTAAATTTATTACATTTTTTTCATCAGTCAAGATTCTGTTCAGCAACATTAAAGTTTATACTAGAAATATGCTCGAGACTCATTGTGGTTATCTCTTAAACACAAGTGCCATGGAAGTCAGTTATTAGCTTTAAAATCTCTTGTTATAGGATGCCTTATAATACAGACTGACATATACGGCTTGCTACATGAAACCAGCGACCATGCCTACAGTGATTGTAGTGGATTTGGGATTTCATACAAGAGTAAAAGGGAGAACCAGTGATGGGTATGAAAGTCCTCCTCCTTTTAAACTGATTCTTAAAGTTCTGACTGTGTTTCTCTTTAATAGGGAACTACAAATAACAAAAAAATACTCTTTAACAGAGGTAACATATCATATTTCAGAATTTACTAATCAAAGACATCTACTATGTTTCAATCTTTCTAATGATTTAAAAAGACTTATTCAAGAAGGTCAGTCTGACACTATGCTGATAAGGTGAGAGGTAGAAGGTGGGGGACCAAATGCTCTCCTGCTGAGAAGGTACTCATAGTATGCTAAGACTGCTGTATTCATTAGGCTAATTTCTACAGATCAGAAAGATGTTAATGAGGCTTTGGTATATAATAGAATATATAAAGCCTAATCACATCTTGTTAAGAATGTTTCTGTATGTCTTTGTGAAAAGACTATAGTCTCCTAACATGGAGAATATAAAGGTGCATCTTTTCTACTCGTGATTCAGACTACGTAAACACCCCAAGGAAGTGGAAGGCTGTATTGTATTATTTCCTGATGAACAATAAGTACCGTGTCTCAAGGGCTAGAACACAGGCTCAGACTCTGAGCTTAAACATTGTTCACAGAGTTATGTCTTCAATCTTTCAGTGCTTAGGATACAGATGCCTAAGTGTCTTCTTAGATATGAATCTAAATTAACAGCATGCTTCATGTTTATGTATTAATTGGGAAATTAGAGAAGAAAGAAAAAAATAATGAGTGAAAACAAAAAAAAGAAATGATAGGCTGGGTCAAATAAAGACTTGAAAAAATAATTAAAGTTACCACTTTATAAATATTTTTTTTTAATTTTTTCATTTGCTCTCCCTTGCAAAAATGTTATTTTGTACAATTCAAATCTCACTTCTGCCTGCTTTATAGAACGTATAATCAGCAAAAGCTATACAAACAAAATAACAATTAAAATATTCCTAAAAGTTTACTTTGTGCTGACTGCCTGCATTAATAGATGCCAAAGAATTCAATTATCCTTAAATGGATTTTAGAAAAGTTTACAATTTCTGAGTACCTGGCTAGGAATTGCTCTCATTATTGATAAAGTTTGTATTCTGCTTTCTGTCAATTGAAATAAACAGCTAGAAAATGTGTTGCTCTGCAACTATTTTCTGTATTATGTTAAAGAATATTAAAGGGTGGTCATTAATTTGAGGTGATTCCTTTATAAACTTTGGTCAGTAAGTCACTGAAGTCAGACAGTTAAATCTGGGGGATTTTTTCTGATTGCATTAGGAAAAAATAATTTTAATATTTATATCATGCTGATACAAATGGAGATTACTTGCTATAGATGACATAAGCAAATAAGTCAAATAAGACATGGGTAACCATGAACAGATATGGTTGCTTAGAAAATAAATGTAGGGAATTAGGTAAGGTTGTTTGTTGGGTTGTATATAAATAAACAGCAAAACCAAACACGTATTTTTCAGAATGATTTAGATGAAAAGTATTTCTTTTTCTATCAGTGGGAAATATTGTATTATAAAGAATTAGACACCAGTTGAATCTTTCTTGGAAGCTAATAGATGTCCATGCTTTTATTAAATGGACTATTTTTAAACATAAAACAACATGTTCTTTTAAAAAGCTTTGTCTTTTAGAATTTATTTTGTATCACTCTTGATGGATTTGACAACAGGAACCACATGATAAATTATATAGTGGAAGAATATACCACTTTAGGTAACACAGACTGGCTTATATATATATACACATACAGGGCACTAGTCATGACCTCTCACTTAAAGAGTGACAATATTTTCCATTATAATCCTCCCTTGAACCCTTGAAGTTTCTCGTTCTTTTTTTGTAACTCACAAGATAATTCGCATGTATCACAGATATTTATACATGTATATATTTATATTAACTGCATACATATACATATATAACTCTATAATATATATATTTCCTTTCAGCATCACATGAATAGATTTGTGTCTATCATAACAAGTGCTTCAAATTTTTATCTGTACAAACAATGGATTGAAACATAGAAGAAACATATGTATATAAACACATGCATGAATGCATACATAGATTCATACTTGCATCCAAACCAGATTCCATACAAACAAATACTTGAACCCTAAAAAATTGAAATATTAGTGAGTGTCTGTTAATTCCAAAGTGCATAATACAGTCAAGACAATCTTATTAAAATCTATGCAGGTCTTAGTATTTCACTGCGAGATTTTTCCTTGTATTTATATTTTTATTATTCTCTTTTATATATTTTTTTATATGTTGTATATATACTTTCACACTACTTAATGTAAATTAATAAATTATATATAAAAAAGTGTCCTTTTACTACTGTCCCAGAAAATTAGAATGTCCTCTGCTGTTAAAGACTCCTAAATTCTTGTAAAACTCTTTAAATTTGTATAAATAAAATTATTTAAATTACTCCTTTCTATTCTAACAAGTGTGATTGCAAATCTGGACATAGTTCTTATCAAATCTTACTATTTTTTTCATCCTTATGACAGAGATTGTGGAAATAATATTTTGGCTATCATGACCTGTGAGAATAAAGACTAATAATTAAATTTGTCTCTACCTCTGTTCAGAGTTCAAAAACATTAGAATTTGATTGCAGTGTTCTCATATAAAAAGAGTATTTACGTTATATACTGATTTTTATTTATTCCTTAAAAACCATGCCTTTGCTGTGGATCATAAATTAAGATCATATTATGTATGGTATTTCTTACTTGGATTTAGATCAGCAACAGTACATGAATAATTTTTTATAGTTTTGCACTCCTTTATTTTGGAAAATTTATACGATGAAATAATTTGAGATAATAATTTCAACTAAAATGCTTTTAAGTACTGATTCATACGTCTACTTTTCAAAATAGAGTAGAAAGGAGTAATTTAAATAATTTTGCCTATATATACATATACATATACATATACATATACATATACATATACATATACATATACATATACATATACGTATACGTATACGTATACGTATACATATAGACACACACACACACACACACACACACACACACATACACACACATATATATATATATATATATATATACACACACACACATACATTCATACAGTTAATATAAATATATGTCCTTCCAACTCCATAGTTATGAGATGCACGAGTGGCCACATCATTTTGAACTACCTCCCTTAATGATTTACTAAGTGTCTATGCAGATAGTCCTGCCATCATCCTCTTTCAGGCAAAGTTCCCACTGAAATGAGGAATTTAGTCTGAGCAAGTTTTTAAGTTTAAGCTCTTTTTCAATAAATAGCTGCCAATGAACCCCATTTCAAAGAACATCTGTGCTCTGACAGTATTGTATTCTGATAGGTTTTTTAAACTTACATTTAAAAAAACATTTATGAGCACATGATTTAGAATTAACATCTGGAAACTCAGAACAGATGCAGTTTGAGAATAAGGTAGCTGCAGAAATGCTTCCCATCTACTGGTGCTCAGGGTTATATGGAATTTGCTTCCTGAAGCAGGAATGTGAAGCAGTGCAATGGCTTTCATATGTTTACAAATGGTGCATGACAAGCATCACCGTTCAGCATTGTTTGGGTAAGTTAGACCCACAGGTTGTGTACTCAGCATGGATTTTTCCTGTCACAAGAGAGGATAAGCTCATCAGGTCCATTAGGTCAGAGGTTGAATAGGAAAGGCAAGAGACCATGCAAGAGTTCCCACCACCATGCCCAACTTGTAAATAAATAGAAGACTTCAGTCTCCACCACTATCAAGTTTTCTCTTTTCACAAACACTTAATTCACAGCACAAATAGACTTTTTCTTTTTTTTCCCCCTTAAGAGATAAAAAGACACCTACAGATCTTGTTCTGTTTGCCTCGTCCTGTCTGCCTTTCTTTACCATTTGTGTTGATTGATTGCTTCTGTGTTTCATCAATTAAAAATGTTTTAGAGTACAAAGTCTTCAGCATGTTTAATAGAATCTGGTTAAGTAAACATCCTCCACCAAAGCAGCACAAGTAGATCTTAAAATAAATATTGCTACTGTGCCAAGTTCATAATTGCTTGCACATTTAGCACTTTACTATATCCTAATCATAGCCATAAAAAAAGGAAAAAGCTTTGTGTACTTACTGTAGTTGTCATGCAACTGTAGCCATTTAAATATTTTGAGGTACTTACATTTTTGAAATATTTGGTTTTACAGATTATTTTATATACAGAACTTGTTTTAAAGAACAAAAATCTGAGCCTGAAGGTGAGAGGTGGCCAGGTTTAGCAACAAACTAGCCATATAAGTGCTTTTGTACTAATTTCTTTCTGTCAACGGTATAAATTTTCAAGGATAAAAATATGAAAGGATCCTATGCATCTGTCACTCCTACTGTTAATCATTTTATTAGAAAGGCATTTGTTATTTTCACTGCAAGACAGGTCAAACCTATTATAATTGGGTGACAGATACCTGTTACAACCAAGAAAACTGACCTTAACAACTGGATTATGTAGAACAATTTATCCATTAAAATCAATGTAAATTAAAAAAAAAAAAAAAAAAAAAAACAAAAACAAAATATTTGTACTAGAAAAATATGTAAACTGTTAACATTACATAAATGTAATTTCTTCCAGCTTTAAGATGTTTTAAACTGCTCAGGTGATACATAAAATCTTTATGGCATATTTATACGAAGACATGCATATGGGAAATAAAATTTCTGTAAAAAAGTTAATAATAAGCTCTGAAAATTAATAAGGGAACAGGATATAAATCTGATTTTTAATAACTAGCACAGTGTTAGAAAAAGAAAAATAGTGTGTAAAATATGAAAAAATACAAGTTCTATTTTCTAATAAAGGCTGACTCTAAGAGGAAATGCTGGTCAAGGTTTTGAATAGCCATTAATGTTTTGTTTGTACCTACTGCTGATAATGATTAATTCATGAATGTTGAGGAGAGCAGGTTTTCAGAGCAGAGAGATTCAAGTTTTCCAGATAAGCAAGCCTTAACAGGAAAGTTATGCTCAGACTGACTTTACATGAGCCTCTACAGGAATCCAAGGTAAACTTGCTGCTGATCATGAAGTGAATCTTACATCTGTAGTTTTAAAATGTAGTATCTAGATCATATCCTCAATAGCTTAACTTCTCTAAGGTGTGTGTTTGACAAGCTGGATTATTTTTTATGCATCCATGATATCTAGTTGAGTTACTTTAGGTCCAAAACTCCATGTTTGTCTACCTCTAAACCTCCAGAAAAATTGAGGTTGGACAAAGGCACAAAGAAATGAAATTGCTGTGTATTCCAGGTTTCTGGAATATTTGCCAGGATGGTGCAACATTTATCTTTCATCTATCACTAGCTTATTTTTCCTTAACATTTTTTCACATACTGTCTTCTCTATCACTGCTGAAAACCTCATTTGCAATCTCATTGTTTAGAGTGAGAAAGTATTTTTTTGTACAATTGCTGAAAAATTAGGTAAAGAAAGTAAAAGTTGTAAAGAAAACAGTTGAAATGCTTCCCTTTTAAATTTAGCTTCAGCTTAAATTCCACTTTTTCTGTCTACAGCCTATTCTACCTTTCATGTTACTTTCATTTTCCCTTCAGCATTCCTCTGATTCCATGAATTTTGACCCTATTAATTTATTTAATGCTTTACACTGGAATTCAAAACACAAGATAGTGCTACACGTATGATTGAGAAACCAACTATTTGAAATACAAATTATTTTTAGAATTTCTACTGATTATATTCATGCCATCTTTGACCAAACCACTGGCAAGCAGGCTCTTTTTTGAATTCCAAACAAAAAGTCTGCTATATTAGGACATGTTCTTTAATAATACCTGAAATACTAAATTTTAAATTTGTTCAAGCATGCAATAACCATTCACTAAACTTAAAACTAGGTCAGGAAAAGTTTTCATATTCCATGAGTCTTTATGTATTTGGTTGAAAGAGTGTCACAACATTTCCAGGGAATTCTTGCAATTTGTATTGCGTAAGTTAATGGAAATTTGTATTGCTAAGAAGAAAACGGATCTTTTAATTGACTGCTTCATTTAAGAAAACACATTAGATGTTGCAATTTCATAGCAATGCACTGATACAATGCATTTGCTTGAGGACACCACAGCACTGCAACTACCACAAAAATGAGTATCCCAACACACTGTGCTACTCATCCAACAGGAGAAACTGAAACATTACAGAGAAAGAAAACTAACAAACAGATTTGCATCACTTAACAGTTCAGTTAATAAACTTACTATGATAGTACATTGAAAAATACATTAAATTACATGCCAGGAACATGAGAATGAATATCTGATTAATATGGGGATATTTTTGAAGAACATTTTATCCTTCTGTGAGAAGATTTATTGAAAAGTGTTTTGTTTTATTTTTAAGGAGGACTCTGGAAAAGAAAGATAGACATATCCAAGTTAAGAAAGCAATCTCTTAGTGGATTTTTTCTCTGTATTTTTTTTTTTTTTTTTGCTTTGTTTAGTATTCCTTTTATTTCTCATCTCCTTTCATTCTAAAGCATGTGTGAATATATATTGTAGAATATTTAATAGGCACCTAAAAATACTTTAGAAATTATACTATAATGTATGGATCCAAAATTGAGTAAGTGGCTAAACTGTAGAAACAGGTAAAAATTAGATTACAACATCGAAGACATCTTGAATGCAAAGGTAGATTATTGAAAGTATTTAATTTATTTTGTGTAGATGCTCAGATTACAGAGTCTTTTTTTCTGCTACCATGGGTCTTCTGCAAGGTAACTGCTCTAGTCTTGTACTGGGGAACCTAAACTGGGATGAGGGTTCCAGGGATGATATATGGTGAGTTTTAAATAGTTCAGGGCTGTTTTCAGCCAAGTGCCAAGCAGGGACGGAGCCTCTCAACCTGCAGACTGCAATCCTTTATTGTGTCTGTGTCTGGCTTTCCGTACTGCAAGGACACCCTCTCATGTGGCTCCTCTGGGATCCCCAGGCCCCCTCTGCAGAGCTGCTCCACAGCCAGTTGTCCCCACTCTGCACTGATGCCCTGGGCTGTCCCCTCAGGGTGAATGAGCTTGTGTCCACCAATGCTGCACCTCGTAGGTTTCTGTCAGTCCATTCCTGTGACCTGCTGGAGTCACTCTGAACAGCAGCCCTGCCCTCTTGCACACCAACTGCTCCCTGCAGTTCAGGGGCATCTGAGGATTTGCTAATTGAAATGTTTGACATTATCTGTTGCACACTTTGCCAATATTCAGCTTTAGGAAATAGTGGGCTGCACACCAACCATCTGCAACTTGCCATGGGTATAATTTTGCTTCATTCAAATGGTTCCTCGGAGTTGATTTCTTGGTCAAAATCCTCCACATTTTAGGTCACTTCAGTCTTTAATTCTGAAAATCCAACAGCTCTTCTTGATACCAAATCCAAACTCAGTTCTGCTTCTTTATTTTTGTCTAAAGTTCTGATGCGTTAAAATCAGAGGACTGAGTAGAACTGAGGATTTTTTTTCCTTATTTAAGTGAAACTGCCAGTAATCACAAGAATCTATGGAGACAGGAATATAACTTTCAAAGGGGGTCAGGCCAGAATTTGTGTGTCCTGCCATCTGAGATTTTTCTCAGTGCCAGGATGCTTTTTAGGTACAAAATGTAGTAAATTATGATGAAGCAGAGTGACACAAATCTGCCTTAAGAACCACTTTCACAACTTGAGTAATTGAGTTAATGGCTGAAGGGTACTTTCAGATTTATTTTTACTTTCCACAGATAATTGCACACATACAGTTGCAACTGTGTTGTATTTTTATTAGGGATTTATTCTGTGTTGAAGGAAATATTCAGGAATTTTAATGACTTTTACATAAAAAGCAAATATGAAATTAAATCCACACAAAAATGAATTCTATAATAATTTGATCTCCTCCATTAGCAGATAAAATGGTCCTCTCTGTCCTTTACAGATGACTTTATGTTACAATGAATGACCAATTTTATCAGTGAGTTTAAAAGGTTCCATTTGTCTGCCTGTCTAAACTCCACAGTACCATACATTCTCCTCTGAGAGGGAGCAGAATTGTCCTCCCAATGCCCTTGCTCAGGAAGAACAGCATCGTTTTCTCTGTGGTATTGAGGGAAGAGTAGATTAAGTGACTTTCTCAAGGACACAGGAAATCTGTGGTAAAGCAGAAAAAGGAATCCCAGTATCATGAAACTCTAGACAGCAGTGTAAATCACCAGACCACCAAAGCTCAGGCCTGAGGCACGCTCTGCTGAGGGGAAAAAAAAAGTCAAACTAAATGTTTCAAATTGAAGCTGGTGGGACTTCCAATCCCTTCCTTTACTTTCCAGCAGAGCTGCATGAGATCTCGTGATTTGTCTGACAGCAAAACCAAAAGCTCTAAAAGACACTCAGTGTTACAGGGCACAACAAGGAGGTGTTGTGGGCACAACACTCAGTGTTACAGGGCACAACAAGTGGTGGACAGCACTGCACAGTGTGCCAGCTCTCATGTGAGTGTTGTCAGCACTGTTCCTGTGACAGTGTAGGAGCATGTAAGAAAAAAAACCCAAAGAGCTGCAAACCCCTCTAATTGGGCTTGCACTTCACTTCATTGGCAGACGACAGCAGGGGACACAAAGACAAAAATGAACCTGAAAGGCTAAGATGGCTTTGTTTAATGGCCTGTGTGATCTGTGGTTGTGGAGCAGGTGGCAGAGAAGACACCTGGAGCCTTGTGCAGTTTCCAGCAGTGACAAGAAAGGCAGTCACCCAACCAGGGGCTGTGCTTGCACATCACACCCCTCACCTTCCCAGCACACCTGAATGCTTGGGTAGGATGGACAAAGCCCAAGTTATCTTAGTACCCTAAACTCAGGATAAGGCGGAGACAAAAATGTAGAAGCTGTTCAGACCCACTAAGTTGACACAGTACAAGTGAGAAACAGCAAGAGGCTGTCCAAAATTGCTTTGGTTGGGCAAGATTAGTCAATTTTTGGACTAATACAGTTATGTATGGAATGTGGATATTGGGAAAAGTCATAATAGGAATTGGAAAAATATGCCCTCATTATTGCTCCAGTTTTCTTTTTTTTTTTTTTCCTGGAAGACTTGTCTCCCATATATGCAGCATCATGCTGGAATTCATTTATCTAACTGAGATTTCAGTGCAAGAACTTTTCCAGATAGACCCTGATTAGGATTTCACAACCCCATACACCACACACACACACACAAAACTCCAGCTCTGCCCCCATTCTGTTTTCCTTGAAAATAAACTTCTAAAGTGGAGACTCTGTTTCAGCAGGACAATCAGTGGTTAAATTGGACATACTTTGGAAAGAGAAGATTATACCCATGGGTGGTCAAGCTGATATATTTTAGGGTGAAATTCATCAGTCCTATTAGAAATATAGGTAAAAGAATAAGACAACGCTGAAACACTTAAATTTCATTTTGACAGTGTCTTTGCTCCCTTACAAGATGAATTAGAGATTAATCCAAATACCAACAAGATAAATAATAATATCCCTTTCTCACCCAAAATATTTGATGAAGTCACAGTGAGAGATATGGTCAAAAGGTTACTGAAATTCATGTCACTCCTGTAACACTGTCACCTGGAAAATTAAAAAGCTTTTGTGAAGTGCAACTGCTAAAAGGTAATAGAATGAAATCCCAAAATTACTGGTTTCAATTTTAGTCATAAGACACAATATGAAGTAACAGATTTACCTGTGCTTCAGTGTTTAGCTGTGGTAAGTAAAAGCCAAGGGGGGAAAAAAAAGCTTTGGTCTCAACATGGGCAAATACCTTGAAGAAATAGTTTGACATCTGATTCCAAATCAAATTTCATAGTTAGGTCTTTCCTTTGGTTATTTTGATCATAAACACAGGAATAAAAGACCTCAAACTGAATGGATTTGTTTGAATTTTTAAGCTTGGCATAGTTTCTGACAGTCACCAGCACCAGATGTTCCTGAAGACGGTCTTATTTATTTTTAACTCTGTTGATCGGAGCCATCTGCTTTCCAAATATCTCATCTAAAGAATGACTGTGATGTATATTTAATAATTAACTGGTAATGAGCTGATCTGAGAAACTTTATAATTGAGTAAGCATTTATAAATCCTTTCTTTTCTTTTACTTACCTAACAGGATTTGAAACTTTTGGGGTTTGCAAACCACAGTTTTCTGGTGTGATACGAGGGCCTTTTTGATATGAAGTAAACTTACTTTCTTTGACACTTTTCACCAATCCTTAGAGAAAGACTTTGAAATTCAGTCAAAAATTCAGTTGAATATACTTAAAAACACTGCCATAAATATATTCTGAACCAAAAGTATATTCAGTACAGATAAAATGGCACCTAAATTTTGTAAAAGACAAAAATGGAGCAGAGAGAAAACGAATCAAGTTATACTTCGGTAAATTTGCTTTCTAAGTTTCCCCTGTGCTCATTCATACATTTTTGAGTTTAACTTATTTTATTAATGATAAAATAAGCCACTCTAATAAGAAATTTTCCTATTCAAAAGAAAATGGAAGTTTGTGAAGTTTCTCATGCAAATCTTAAGCAGGCCTCCTGATCCAAATTTTCCTTCTATTGATTAAAAGATTCTTTTCCCTTTGATGCCTTTGATTCTTAGGGATTTTGGCCAGTATATCTCACTGTTAAGAACCAACAGTGATCTGTGATTTATAGTTGAATGTCAGCATCAACTTTGAAAACGTGAATGTTCTTTACTTCGGAATTGCTCTGAAAATCCCTTGAGAAGAGATGTCTGGCTCTTCCATTTCCAGTCTGAGCAGGAAATTCAGGGGAACAAGAAAGCTAGAATAATACCAGAATATTTTTGCAAAGTTAAGACAGAATCTGGAGTGAAATCAATTGTATGCTGTCTTCTTTTTCTTTTTTTAATTAGGCGTGTAATGCTCATGAGCAGATGACTTTATCCCTGTGCTTTGGTCACATCTTAAGTTTTCCACAAAGACCTCCTCTGTAATGAGAATATGACTCTTAATCTTTTCTGTCTATATGGTCTGCACAGCACAGAAATGTCATGTGGATTTATTGTACCCTGAGAAGACCACCGAGAAGCTGGGTTTGGGAGACACAGCCAATGTCTGAACTCCCAAGTGTGCTGGATTAGCCACCCAAGCCACAGCACACACACTGACCCATATCAGCTTCTCCTCTTTCCGTGCCCATCCTGGTGTCTTGTCCCCAGTCTGGCTGCTTTTAGTCATGTGGAGAGTATGGATTTTGCCAGCTATGAAATACAGAGACAGAAAGACACTTTGTATGTCACAGTTATTTTTAAACACCATACTGCCCCATATTTAGCTACATATGGCCATAAGATATCTAAAGAAAAACACAAGCAGTGAAACTAAGGTGCATAGCATCCCTCCTGTGTCCCTAGGGTAGTCAATGTGTAAGAGCACAGTTTGCTGGGTTTTTTATTATTTTTACTCAGAAAGACCTTTCCATTACCTTTTGGCTGACCACAAATTTAATTTTCTAACTAAATATTTTGTGTTTTGTAACTTCAGTCCTAAGCAAGGACAAAACCATCCAAACTCCAGTGTTGTCTTTGAATTATGTAGGTTGTCAGAATTTTAAGGCTGTTGTCCTGCCTTAGCATGAAGGAAAACAGGGAGGGTGAATGAGAATGAATAATGGTGAAATTGAGTTTTGGGGCGGGGGGGTGGGGGGAGGTACAACCTATCAGCTTTATACTGTAGGAAGAAGGAAATATATAGACTTGTCCACAAAACAATAAAACAGTGCCAAACAAGGAATTTCTCAGTGTGACATTTCTCTTTGAGAAGCAACTTCTTGGAAGAGCTATGCATGTGGCTCAATAAAATTACAGTCCACAAACAGAGTAAGACACACATTGAATAAAGATCTCTACAAACATGGAGTTTCAGGGAAAACCAGGTTGCTTTGTTATAATCTGATGGTTCAGTGTTAAAACCCATACTCTTGATAGTATTCCTGTGAGCTTCAGTAGCACGATGGAGGCCTCAGGACTGTCTAAAGATGAATTAACTCTGCAGACTCATCAAAAACCTCACCAATTCAAATATTCACTCATTCTCCACCCTGCTGCCTCAGTTTGGCTAAACATGCATATTGCTCTCTTCTTTTTTTACATGAAAGGGCATGTGAGGTCAATTGCACATGATATTATTTGTGATTTTTTCTGTAAAGAAACAGGAGGATTTTCTTACTCATAACTTGACAGTAGAACACTAATTTTTTTAAAAGCTAACAGATTTTAAGATCTGAGAGGAACAGATAGACAGAGTTCTTTCATAACATAAATAGGTCCTCTACAAACTCATAGCCTTCACTTGATCTGGACCATATTTTGTAGAAGGTAATCAAAGGTGAAATCTTGATTCTACCTTCTCATAAACAACTTGCAGGGAGGGAGAACTGAGTTCCATAATTTTTTAGTTTGATTTTGTTTAATTCAGTGCAACATCTATCCTTAATTATAGTTTATGAATATGAATGTGCACAATAAAATACTAAATGCTCAACAACACTGTTCTTTAAAAAAAAATTATATCTCCTTACTATTAACATAAAACAGTTGCTCCAGAAAGTCCAGTGCTGTCCTCCCTTCTGCTGTCCTGCTGTCCTTCTCTCTCGGGCAGCAACCCCCTTCCTTAGCTTCATCTGGATTTTATCTGAGTAAAGAGCAGCACTATCTGCTCCTGTGGACTGTGGATGAAATAAATTCAACAGGATAACTCATTAAGAAAACAAGTCAAAAGGGATTTCTCTGACTGTAGTGTGAGAGATGTTGACAGCAGCTAACCTTACAGGCAAGCTTGTTGCTTCCATGTAAACCTGTTCTCTTTCAGTTTTTTGGCACGTGCTTTCAAAGAATTTTGGCAACGTCTACATTTGCCACTGCTGATCCCTTTTAATGAGGTTTGTGGGTCATTTGAAAGCTGCAAAGCAAAGTGAGACTTTGTTTTTTGTGTTTTGCCAATTTCATTATGCTTTGGCTGGTAGTTAAGGGTCATTTCCAAAAGCCTAATAGACATTTTTATTAGGTTTCTACAGGAGTACAGCTAATATTCTTTTCCTGGCAGATTTCCATATTCTCTGTGATTAATGCAACCTCTATTGTTTTTTGACAAGAGTAAAAATAGACAAATTCTTGTTCTCCAAGGAGAGAAGCTGTCAGCTACCAAAAGAATAAAGACTTCCAGTGTTCACCTTTCCACTCAGCCCAATGACTACATAGAGGCAACAGAGACTTCTAATTGCTAGAATGAAAAAAAATATGCAAAATGGCATGCATGGACTGAAAAATAAACAATTTGCATATTTATTCTTGTCACTACACCTTTTCTTCAGTGGCATTTCACCATGGAAACAAGTAAAGATCACTTTAAGATGTCTATTAGCATGTTAGCCGAACAGTCACCTTTTGGCTACTACTTGAAAGGTTGCTATGACATCTGCATGTGCCTAAAGTGAATGCCAGAGGGATTCAGAGAGCCTTGAGTGCCTGGCTATTTATTGCTTTTAGGACTGTCCTTATCTATGTATGTAGACAGAATTGCCAGTGGAACCAAAAGGGCCTTTTGGATGAGTACAGAATGAGAGATGGTGTTGCTTGGAGCCAGCCATCTGCTCAATGCCTGGTCTTAGGAACTGGCTGGAATGTCAGACAGATGTATTTGGGTGGGAAACCCCAGCTCCCTGATCCCAAGATAGCCCTGCCAGGAGAACACTTTGTCCCTTTCACAGAAAGGGAGAGGGAGGTGAGGGGTGGATTTTCAAGATACTGGGATCCTTATTAACACTTTAGCTATTTTTACCTGGAACTCTCCTTTCTTAGGAGAGGTGCAGAGAGCAAGAACTTATTTATCTCCATGCATCTCACACCCTTTCTCAGACTGTCCCTCACTTTGGCAACAACACATGCAATGATCCTACTCTTCAGGATGGGATCCTTTGACTTACCACTCAGCTGGACTAGCTGGGATATACATTTTGCTTTTCTTGAAATCAGTTGTGTTTTTGCTATGTGTGTCTTTAGGAGACAAGATGCATTATTCATGAGATGAATCAGGGCAGGGAAAGTATTATATTCTTTATTTACATTCCAGTGAGAGTAGAATTATTGTAAGGATTTGACCCTAGCAATTGCTGAATATGCATGGAAAATGGAGGGTCAGAAGGCTTCCCTTCCCATTGTTTCCCTACCACAGTAGCAAAAATTCAGCATTTATGGTCCCCTCAAGCATCCCTAATGTAGCCAAACCATTTTCTTATTTGTATAGATTGTTGCTTGAAAGGAATGTGTGGCACATGACAACTCATGCCACTGCAGACAGCTTCTCTGCATGCTCTGGATCTCCTGTGGGTTGGTAGCCCCTGTTCCTTCTGCCAGCGTCAGCAGTGATCTGTCTCCACCAGTTCGACAGGAAGCAGAACTTTTCATCAGTTATTTTTGTCTTCAGAGAGGTTTTACTTAGCAAAGTTTTCACAATTCTCAAAGATCTTCTATGGTATCCTTCAACTGGAAGGAGGAGAACATGTCTTGTGCTCGTTACACCTTCAACGTCTTTCTGAGGTGCGTTTTGCAGTATTGTTCCAACATGGATGGTTGATTGTACCAACTTTGTACCATTGTCCTTTTCTTGGTCTTGATCACTTTACATGGAGTCTTCTTCCAGCCCCAGGACATCATATCTACTCCTTAGGAGCACATTGGTAGCAAGGGGAAGGATCTTCCTTCTGCTCTGAGCAGAGACAAGAGTCCAGTCTCCCTCTGTGAATCAGCCAAGCCTGTCAGCTCAGGGTTGGATGCTAAATGAACATCTATGTCCAAGGCCTTAGGGCAGGACTGTTGCTTTTCATCTGTCAGTGTGCAATGCTATGCATCAGTCTCTGCTCAGATTCCTGGATAGCACACTGTTTGATGAACTCCTCACCAGATTTCTATGTACCAATATGCCTTCAGATGTGGCCCCATGAGCACAAGTTGGGAAGTTTTTCTGAGCAAGCTCTGGCGGGTTCAGCCTGCCATGCATGAGCGCTGCTGCTGGAACTGCTGCCCTGCACCACTGCCTACAGCACTGAGCCCCCATGGCTCACCAGGAGATAGTGCTCTGTCTTCCTCAGGCACTGAAAGAGTGAAGTTGGACCACATTCAAAGTTTCCAAGAGTCCAAATACAGACTTTGGTTCTTATAAGTATTAATATTCCTATATAGATTCTCATATATCTTCCTTCACATTTGCTGAGCTTCAGAAATATCATAATGACCAAACCTTGTTATTCCAACCTTTCATTTAAATGCCTTCAGAATATATCTTGATTTTTCAGTTAATCATGTTTTTTTCTGTGTCAGTGGCTAATATGTGCATATTTAAATGCTCAAATTAGCCCCTTTCTTAAGAGATAAATGTTATCGAATGCATTATTTTAGCCCAATAGATCATGTAAAATAGGTCTTTCAAATAATTTATTTAATTTTTCATACAAATTTACCCCAAAATTGTGCGTAATTATGGAACTAGCATCAAATTAAAAAGAAAGCTGTTTCATGCATTGTCTTAATGTTGATATTTTTACAACATCTAACATGTTACAGAAACATGGTTAAAATTTTCCTTAAATGGATTGACTTATTAAGTTTGGCACTCTCTGTGTCTACCTCATGATATTTCAACACTACAGGAGTTCCAGTACACTGTGGAAGTGAGAAGCAAAACTCTCCTTAGCATAGTGGCCTCCTTTGGGAATTAGAAATGTCTTGGTTTGTCACCTCTTTTCTATTTCTGGCTACCCAGCTAACTGCAACATATATAGTATTAAGCTATGATAGTCCCTTGGGACTCACTTTCTATGTGTCCATGCTTGTTTCTTTTATTTTAAAGTCAATACTATTTTGACAACATTTAGTAATAGCTGTCATGGTAGTTTGAATCTTATGGCAGAATGTGAGAAAAGACTTCCACCAGAGAGTCTGGAGTCCAGTGGTTTGATCCTCTGATAATTTACTTGGTATCAGAGCAAGCAAGCATCCAATTTTTTTTTTTTTTTTTTTTTTTTTTTTTTTTTAAAGAACTGAAAAGTGGTGAAAGAATACATTTCATGAACTCAGTGCAACCATCAGATTTCCCTGCCAGGTGTTGTGTTAATATTCCATACTTTCTGTTGAGGAATCATATTTGTATTGGCACATTATTAGTGCACTCTCATCACTGTGGGACCATTAACTTACTGCTGTCATCTCTGCAGGATGGACCTGTCTTTAGCTGCATTTGATGAGTCAAATAGGGTCCTGTACAAACTTCAGACCTCCTAATTCAGGTTTCTCCTCTGCAAAATGAAAATAATTACATTTTTTGCTTCTAAATGGTGTTGCATGAGTAAATCCATTACAGAATGGATTCTGTACAAATTACAGAATGATAGAAAATAATGCAGCCATAATTAGAAAGAGATAAGCTGATGGCATAGGAATAGATCTAGGAGATCCATTTGGCTCTAAATAAATATAAGGGAGTTTGAATAAATTTTAATATAAATAATACAGTAGAGTTTAACCAAAACTTTTTGACAAAATATTAAATAAAATGTTTTTAAAGCAATTCACTTTGCTTCAATTTTCCAAAAGGAACCACACATATTTCAGAATGGTTGGTTTCACAAAGACATTTATGCACTCACCCTAATATCAGCACAGTCCTAGTGTCTTCCAAGAATGTATAGATAATATTATCTATCTATGTAAGATTTCTATTAAAAAATCAGCTTTGTCTGCATCACAGACAGATTTTATGCTACCTTCAAGTGTATATCTAAGAGGTATGGTCCAACCCTCTAACTCTCTACCAGTGCAGCAGACATTTCAGTTTGTTAACTGTAAAAAGAAATGAAACAAATTTTAAATTAATAAAACTCCCAAAATTAAAAAAATCATTTTTCTGCACCATTACCTGTGGAAGTGACTTTTTAAATGTAATACTGTAATATTGCTCTGGTAGTGACTTTCTGAATGAGAATGAAAACCACATTCAGACCAAAGACTTTGCAGCATATAAGTCAGAGAAATAAAGAGTTCCAAGGATCATCACTGTAGATCTGATGACTAATGTCAGGGGTTTAAGTGTTTACATTATTAACGGTGTTTACATATGGGTCCTGCCTCTGAACTGTTCTCAGTACACTACAGCAGTGTGTCTTTTTACTCTTCTGAGTAGGAGAAATTTTATTGTGTTGCAGGCACTATCAGAATTACAACACTGGGCTGTCAGCTCACAAGGCCTGTAATTTAGATATGAAATTACTCTTATCTGAGTAAGGAAATAAAAATAAATTTCTGATACAGAAAGCAGAGATTTATCTGCTTTGAGAACCTCTTCTTTCATGGCTGCAACACCTTAGGGTCTCTGGACCATCAGTACAATTCTGATTATTTGCTAAATTTGTGCTCTTAATAGACTAAATCTAAATGTTTTAGAAACTACAGGAAGAAAGGCCCTGAAAGATCTGAAATAAAAAGTGGGTTAAAGTTGACCTTGCCAGACTTCACTACTTAGAAAAATGTTATTGCTTTAAGTTGAAAATACCCCTTTGGTTTTAGAACATTTTTATGAATGACCACAACTGTAGTTTGAGCTTTTATGAGATGACTCATTTGTAAGTCTTTTTTGTTTTCTAGATCTATTGGGTTTTTGAGAGCTTGTTCTATAACAATGATTATTTTTACAGACTTGTTCTACTAGATGCTTACTTCATTATCCTTGGTTGTTAGAAATGTTTTAATAAGAGAGCTAAATAAAAAAACCAAACTATTTGGAACACTTAGAGCTCAGGATTTATTTTATTCACAAGTAAATGTGAGATAATCCCATTTTTTGCAAAGAAAACTAAAGCATGGGGATGGCAAATGAAGATAGTGGCACAGTAAGATCTAGACCACAGGAGTTTCTAATTTGTACTGCGTCTATTCAGCTTGGCACTATAAAATGAACTTTTCCATTATGCCTGTTTATCTCAGAAAATCACATGCTATTTTTCAGTTTCCTTTCAAGGATCAGTGTGTCATGCAGCGATTGCTATTGACATGGGCAGCCCCATGTCAAAGTTAACACCACAGGATGACATTTTCGTCAAAGTTAACACCACAGGATCACATTTTCTAACAGCTTCAATTAGAAGCTAGTTAAAATCACATCTATTTAAAACAAGAAAGGGGCTAGCAAAGCCAAAAATAAGCTGCAACTACCTCAGCTCTGTTATTATTTGATGGGACATAGAGAATAGGAGAGGGAACCATAGTATGTTTATTGTTCAGCTCCAGGCACTTGAGCTGCTTGGGTATATGAGGAATGTAGAAAATTTACATAAGCAGTGAAGAAAAGAGGGATCTGTGAAGAGTAAAGCAGATCAGCAATACTGAGAGTCAGCCTTTACAGACACCGGTGTGTGCTGCCTCAGGCAGGTGGTCTGAATAAGAGCTAGATTTGTGCTCTTTAAACCTGTCACATATGCCATGTGCCCCTTTTGGCCCTAGTGTTCACAATATTTACCAATATCCTACTGCATGCTAATAACTTGAAACTGAAGCTGAGAGGCCATCTATTATTCTTCAAATACATTAGAAGAAATACTGCACAGACAGGGAAGTTAAAAGTTTCCACTTCTTACATTTATGCATTTTTCCATACCACCTAAAGAGATTTCTGTAATCCAGTTACATTAAAATAATAGTTACTTTAAGTCAGTTTAAGGTGACAGTTAAATAAAGTAATTGTGTTCAAAATATATAACACATTTATAGGAGCTTGTTGAATACATAAGTGCATTGAAAAGAAAGGCCAGTGTTTTGTGAGGCTGTTCTAGTTGGTGCTTCTTCCCTGCGACTGGCTAACAGGCTTCCAGGAATGTAGTAATCATGACACAAGTTTTTAAGCAGGAGACATAACCTGGAGCAATGTCAGTTGGAGGCCTCTGTTGTAAAACTCTGAGAACTTCTCATTAGAGGGGCCTTTCAGGAGTATGTCCTTTGAATATTGACTGTGCATTGGTGATAGAAGTTAACTTTGCTACATTGGCCCCCTGAAGTCTTTGAAGTCCAAGTTTTGAAACCTCATCTTCAAACTATTCCCTTGCCTTTCCAACTTAGGAAATTTCCCTCACTATGCTCCCAGCTGAAATAATGTTACCTTCACTTCACTGACGGTGTCTTTTTTGTTCGATTAGCTGCTATCAATAGGCTAAGTAATAAATATCTCCTTACATGTGTAAGGAATAGTTTTTTTTTTTCTTCACACCAGTATATTGGCAGTTTCTGGCTCATTTTAATTTGAAAATTTTGTCTTTCATTGGACTTTGTATTTGCTTAGCTGCAGTAGTGAATTACCTTTTTGAATTAGGTGAGATGAAAACTTTCTCTTCACTTTCATACATCAAAATTAATTCAGTGAGCATTGTAAGTAACAAGTTCTTGGATTTATCTATACATAGGTGCATAGCATAATAATAGCCTATATGAAGACTATATAGAATAATAGAATAAGGAATAAAAAATTCAGTTAAGTAGCTTTTATAATTCCTTAATTTCTTGGGGTATAATATATTTAAATTTGGTGTACTTCAGTTTCTTCCATATATTTCTTTGGATTCCTTTCTGCTGTCAAGAAGAACTCGCTCTGATTTGACAAGCAATTCATGTGAAATGTTGCTGTCATTATATTCTAGTTCATAAAACATTAATAAGCAAAGACAGATAAGCTACCAACTCTAGATAAACAGCTTTATTTGTTACTTTATTTGCCCTTTTAACATTAACACCTCTACCTATTTTGTTCAGGGAATTCCTGGTAATACTTGTTTTTAAGGCAAGGTAAGACACTGGAATCCAAAGGTGGTCTGAACTACTTGAAATACTGCAAAAAATAAAAGAATGACAAAGTGCAACTGGCTAATGCATATTCCTAAACACCAAAGATCTTCAGCTGCAGTTATTTACAACTATTTCATGCTTTCCAGGTGCTCAGTTTCCTAAAATTACTTGAAGCAGTAGCCATTCATTGGAAACTTCCTTGCTTAATCAATTAATTGCAGTACCTATATATTTACTGGAAGCTTGACATGCAGCCAAAAGCTGCAAAGCCAGTATTTTTCACCTCGTACCACTACCACCTTCCCAAACCTGAGAAAAAGCTCAAAAATCTCAGCCCCAGCCCCTCTGGGCTTACAAACAAATTTAGTAAACACTATTTACTTTTAATTAAAGATAATGCTTATAGATTATATATTATATATATATTATTTATATTTGAAAAGTGCTGCTGCTGCCTTCAGTCCTTATATGTGAAATCCTCAGCTGTGAAGCCATACTTTCTGACCAAAAACACAGAATAATTTCCAGTTAAGCAATAACGAATTTCAAACTCTGTGATAAGCAGTTTTATAGTGTGACATTTTAGTCATTTGTGCATTGAAAAAGTAAGTACATTTACTTTGTATTTGATAAACAGAAAAAATGGGGGAATAAGCTGAGAAGTGTTGGGTTTTTACTTTCTGTCTCTAGAAAGGGATGGCGTAATGGTGTCAGGTTGTAACTGTCCATTAAGCAAGTCACACTCTTCAAAGTGGAAATTCACTACCAGCAGACTTACATGCATGTTTACCATCTACATGTGGATATTTTCAGCTCATTACAAGACCACTTCAAAAAGAACAAACCACAGCATATGAAAACATGTAGCTTGTCACAGCGCAGGCTGTGCTCAGGGCTGCCCTCAGGATCCATACAATTTCCCGTTCATGTATTTCTATAGCAGTCTGGGGCAGTTCAGTGCATGTACAGGAGATAAAACCTTGTCTTCAGTCACTTACATTTGTCACTGGATATGTGCAGATAAACATCTGGCATTGGTTTGTGCCACACAGATATCCAGGACTCAAAAGAGCATTGACAAAATTAGAAACTCGAATGACACACTACAAGCAAGGACTTCTCTGCTTTTTCCTACTGCAAAATTTCAGCTCAATCATTGGACTCTGCTGTGACTGCCCCTTGCTCTCCTGCCTGCAGAGCCATGGTCATACTCAGCACCCTTTTGTGAGCTCTGCAAATATCTGCAAATGTTACTGGTTATTGGGTAAATACAGCCCCTTTTCATTTGTCCCTGGTTCCCCAAGGGACAAACAAACAAAAGGAAGAGTACTTTTTCTCATGATGCATAATAAAATTATGGAACTCTGCCACAGGATGTTGTGGAGACCAAAATTAGAAATATTATTTTTGAATTATATTAGATAAATGTATGAGGATAGAGTCCAGCGGTGACTATAAAGTACAATTGTCTACATAACAATTTGCCTTACAAAGTCCCTAAACTGAACAGTACCTTGGAGGATGTACTGCCCTGGGCTTCTAGTACTGATTGCTTTCAGAAACAGGATTCTGAACAAGAAAAACCTTTGGCATAAGTCTATATAGCCATTTTATGTCTGTCTGTTTTTATAATTTTTAATATCTTAAGAAAATACTTCAATTAGTACCAGTATTAATGTTCATACAATCTCTCAGTATGTTTCTTATTTCCTTCTCCTTTAACCCATGAACTTATTTCCCAAGGCAATGAAGCAATAGAAAGTGTTACTAAAATACAAACTTGTTTCATAAAATTATTCTCAGATTTGCACAGTGGATTTCTGGAGTCTAACAGAAGATGGAAGCCATTTTGCTGAACCAGAGCAGTTTCACAGGGTGTGTAAGAAGAGCACAGCTTGAAATTCATTTTAACCAAAATAAGTACTCCATTGGTCTTTAGGACAAGTCATTGTTTTTAAAAATTCCTAAATTTTGAATTGCTTTATACTTACACCACTGCATTCCATCAAGAATGTACTGGAACTGATCTGGGACCCGTTTGCACAGACTGCCCAGAGAAGGTTGTTGGTCCTGCAATTGGCTAAAAGTTTTTGAATATGAACTGTTGTTAAAGGTGTAGCTTCTTATTCAGCACTAATCAACTTCGCTATCTCCAGCTGAGTCAGACAGTTGACGATAAGATCTGAAATCTAAATGAAAACAGAAACATTGAAGTTACATATTTTTAGTTCCTTCTTCGTCAGTTTCTTGCTTTCAAAGGTCATATTTTCCCCTCTTATATGAACTACCGCTCTTGATCTTGGAAATTCTTAGTAACATAACTGCTTGTGAAGTAAGCTGAAATTAAGTCATCCAAATCCAAATGATTGTAATGAAAGCAGAATCAAGTCTGTAGCTTCATTCTCCTGTTGTACTTATATATTTTATTTCTTCCCACTCTCTCTCTAAGCACCATGCACAAGCCTTTTTCCATACAAATATAGTGCTCCCTCTAACATTAGTAGAAATTGTGCATGTGACCTATGGATGTTAACTATTTAATTTCAGCTGGCAGTCATGGTATTTGCACAGTAGAGCTGTATTCACAGATGGGAAAATAGTTCTTTTTGTTAAGTACTTAATTCAGCTAGGAAACATCTAATCCAAATAACCCCCGGGAGGCACATACAGTAAAGACTATCTACTCTGTGTCTATGCATTTCAATAAAAGCTTCTCAACTTAAAGTTATTCTTCCATTAAATACAATCTGCCTCAATTTCACAGCATTAAAGTAAACTGGTTTTGAAGGAAATAAGTTAGGGTTTTGCTAAGACAGGGCTATGAGATTTCTATGTAAAAATATAATGATGTGTTGAAAGATTCTGCTGAATGCTTTTGCTTAAACATGTAGACATAAGATACATAGTCAGATGGCCACAGAGAAAAAGAAAGCTTTAAACCAAGTGGGAGAAGGAAAAAAAATTCTATGATGTAAATAAGGGAATGCAAACTATGCAGGATTAGTTTCTTCACAGAGAGTGCAAAATACTGGAACTAGAACCAATAAGGGGTGGATGTATTTTTCAGACAAATCTCCATTATCCTGTAAACTGTCATCATCACTTGTTAACAAAATGTCTTGGCAGCCAACAGCAGAGGAGGAACAACTTCCGTCCTATCAATGCCTACCAACTCTTTCAAATAAATAGTTGTTGAAGATATCTTGAATGTCTTGAGTTGAACCACACAACCTCAAACCAAAGTCTGCCAATGTTTCATTCATTAAAGTGTTTGAGATCTCTAAATCCTCCTGCAGGTAAAATCAGGAAGGTATATTTGCAGTCACAGCCTGAGGGCAGGGTTGTAAAGGATCCTAAATCTCCTAAAAGCTAAATACCTGCTAACTACCAGCTAAAAATCCATCACTGTACAGCATCCCATATTCTTTAAACTTCTGAAAAAACCTGAAATTTTGGTAGGTGAAGTCAGAAATTTACTGTGTTTGTGATCACGTCTTCATAAAAGGAATGAATAAGCTCATAAGATGAATACTTGAAATTCCACATTAAAAAACAGAAAATGAAGTCAGTAGATAAAACTTTTGTGTTAAATATGAAGACAGTAAAGACATAGGGGGTGAATGACACATTTCAATTTCTGAGTTATTCTTGCAGCAATTCTGTTGTCAGTTTGAGGGATCTGATATGATCATGACAGCCCTGAAATTTCAATATTTTTTTCCTGTAGCCTTATAAATATTGTGTCAGTGGCTTTTGGTTTTTCAAATTGTGCTTGCACTAAAGAAAGAGACCAACTAATATGTTTACATACTGCTCTGATAGCTGAAGAAGTTGATAGGTTTCTCCTGAGAGTTCCTTTTCACCTGGCATGAAAGACAGAAGGAATGTGTATCCCTGCCTTATATCCTGAAGGGAAGGAGAAAGCCAGAAGAGAATAAGAGCAGGGGAAGGGGAAAGGAGAAAATTTAAGGGAGTGGAAAGGGAAATGAAAATTTCTACAGTTGGTTAATGACAGGTGATTATCTGACATTTATAAATTACCTCATCTATGAAAACTACTATATTTAAGGAGGTGATTATATATCCAGGGTTCTTTTGAAACCTGGAGATCCCCAACTTATTAATAATTCCCCTGATCCCAGACAGCAAATTCACAGAGCTTTGTGGTGCTGTATAACACTTGAGGATGTGGTCCTCTATCACCAAATCCTAACAGCCATGCATTAAGCCTAGATGAGCTTATTTGGTGGTAATCACTGAAGGTGAAGTCTTTAATTGCATTCTTGAAATACAATAGTTTGATATCCCCTGTTCCTTATCTAAATCACAGGAAACAAAAATCCCATTGTACAATGAACAGGAAGCATTAGAAAGAACTAAATGGATTCTCTGGGAAAAAAAGTTTTGCATGTGAAATGTAGACTCAGGTCAGTTTTGCATCCACAATCATAACCCATGTAGGTAGTCACAAACTGATAATAGTACTTTAAGGGGACGTAATATCAGAAACCACATTTGTGAAAAAAGAAAGCCAGAAAGACTATTTCTTTTAAGTGATGACTGATAAAGAGCAGTTCATTTGAAACCTGTTTTTATTGGCTGTGTTATGCTATTTCTTTCAATGCCACTTTTGTCTGAAAAAAAAAATATTTTCTTAAAAATAGCTGCTGGCTGTCTTGTAACTATTAAACAAGTCCACAGTACAAAACCGAATGGTTTTGATGAACGTTTTAGGGTTGTTGTGAGTAGACATCCACATAATACATAAACATAATAGGTAAAAGAAATCTTATGAGGTCCAAGTCCTGTTAAATCCTTAATTTTTGTAAGGATAACTAGTTCTGTTTCTAAAAGACATCACAGGCTGTATAACCAGTGTGTATGTATAGCTGTCTATTCTGATTTCTTTGGAAGAGTCCTGTCAGAGTTGAATGCAGTGCAACTGTTGTGCATGTGGGGTGTGACAACGTCTGGACTCAAAACATTTCGAGCCAAAGGTTTGTTTATGCAGAAAATTTGTGGAGCAAATTGTCAGAAAATTGTCTGAATATTTTTCTACTTTTCAAATAAGGAATCAGTGGGAATTAGGTACAGAAATAAAGTATGGGCCTAAGCCAGAGATTAAAAAAAAATCTGATGCCTACAGTGAAATTTTAATAATATAGAGGCACATAAATTCAAGCATTTTACTAATTTGCAAGGGGTTTGGCTAGGATCACTCAACGTGAGAAACCTCAGGCCAGTACGTTCAAAGTATATTCAAACACTGTCTTCAGAAACTGTGCATACCTACTGCATATCTGAAATCTCAATCTTACCATGAAGTACAATGGCATCCTTTCCATAATATAACAGCTTAATTATTAAGAGAAGTTAAATGGTATATTAGTTAATAAACCCTGCAAAATTCATAAACAATATTCAGAAAAGAGATAAGTTCTTGATGCATGCTTTGATGGGCTGTCAGAGCACAGTTGTTCTTGAGCACTTCCTCTTTAGCATTATGAACCTTGTGGTCTTCACAGCATAATGGTCCTGCTTTAGCCATCACGGAGAATAGAGGAATAGAAAACACATTTGGCCCACCCTAGCCAATATTTCAGTGGAATAAACTCTTAGTTTGAAGAAGATTTGTAGTAGGCCTGTAATCCTGCAGCCTGAGAAGGGAATAGCCTCTTTTCTAATCTCTCATGTGATGATGTTTCAAAGAAAATTAAACCCAGGTAAATCAGTTTGCTGTAAGTGACAGCTAATTCATGAGGAAATATCTAACAGAGTGAGACATACTTGAACTGCTTATTGTGTTTGTGCCCGTGAATCATGTTCCTTAGAGTTTAATCTTTTGTTTTATGAGAAATTCCGCTATTTATCTTTGTTCCAAACCTCTCTTTATAGATAAGAACTTTGTCGTCTTTGAGAGTCTTGTCCTAAAAGACTATTCTTAAAAATATTCCTATACTTCTTCATTTATATAGGAGATACAATCTTGAGACATAATTAATAACTTTTATACTATAGAGGGGTATCTTGTAGGAATAAGATAGTGAACCTTTTGTAGCTTGATAAATACAATCTATAGGAAGGCAAGGTGAATGTTCTGTAATCAATGTTATGTATACAGTTAAGTTTGGCACTGTTCTCTGTACAATTGGCAACACTTGGCTGAAAAGTACTTTTTTTTTGGTTTTAGGTTGGCTACTTCAACAGTAGTTAGGATTTCAACAATCATCTCTAAAACCATTAATCATATAGCAGCTCCTGCCATGGCCTATTGGGAAGTATTAGTGAAATAACAGTATTAATGCCATTAATGCAGAATTGTTCTAGCACCCAGGGTAAAGGAAATAGTAAACTGTAGTAGTAAAGCTGTACCCTCAACTTGTAAACCTGAAGGAATATCATTGTAAAAGAGGTGAACTGAGAGGGCTAATTCTGGAAAATTTATTTGAGTGACTCACACTGTTTCCTTCTTAAGAAAAGAAAACAAAGAGGGAAAAAAATCTACCTTTAATAAAAGCAGTAAAACAGAGTTTAGAGCTTGTCCATATCTCCCATGGCACTAAGGTATATAATGAACCAACTATGAGGTATCTTAAAATCAGAAATTCCTTCACGTTAGCAATATTTTTCTGTTTTCCCAGAGTATAAAAGTAAAGAGCTGAATTTTGCCAAATAACACAGAATATCATTATTTTTAGCTCTGCTTCAACAGAAGATTTACAGACAGATTAGTGGTCACCAAAGAAGTATTTGCATCTGTTTATGTTATGACATCTGAGATCAAAGTTAGGCATTAAACTTTAACTTTCTGTTTTGCAAGTGGATAATGAAACTGGAAAAAAAGCTGAAGATGTGAGGAGGAAAAAGTGATGGAGAATTAAAAACACTGAACACAGTTTTGAAATGAAGGGGATGTGTGGGATGAAGCCCAGAGGTTGGATTCACCAGCCTTCTGAATGCTCTGCTCCTCATTTCCCAGATTAAGTACACATCATGTGTGTGCCTGTGAATCATCCCAGTGATTGTGGAAACACTCCATGTTTAAACTGAGGCCTGCATGGCCTCAGGCTTTGCTAAATGTCCAGCTCTTGCAGCACTGCATCCAGTGTGCTTAATTCTGAGTAACCATGGTGATAAAACGTTTATGTGGTTGAACCTAACAAAGTTAGTACTGAGTTGCAGTAGCAGAAACAAGTCCAGTGAAAACCCATCAGTGGAAACTAAGCCAAAATAAGTTTTTTTTTCTGAGGAGATGCTAAGGCTTTTTAAGTAAGTATAAACCTTTGAGTAGCTGATTTTAAGTAAGTTTAGTGTCTCTTTGTAGAGATAATTGATGTGCATTCCTACAGTCAAAGAACGAACTACTATCTACCTTGTAAAAGAGTAGAACACCAACAGGCAGAAAACCACCACAAAACCCCTACTTGAGCCACTGTCTTTAATGAAATCATGATTAAGCCTTTTATGCAGACAGCTAAGAATGAAAAAGAAGAAAGACTCCTATGGTTTAACTTCACAACTCAGAATATTATTAATGGTCAGGATATTCCATCATAGTCTTGTCGCTTGTAAAATGCTGCACAGGTCAGTGTAGTCAAAGGCATTTCCATCTATCAGATTTCAGAGAGTTTGATGAAATAATTTACTGGCCTCTCTTCAGTTCATATGGTCTGATCCTGTACTGAGATCTCTGTGAGAGCAGACCACGTAATAAAAAAATGCACACAATTTAAACCGTAATACAAAAGTACCAGTACAGCTATATATGTACTTGATAATATTGGTCTATATATATGTGCAAAGGCTGGGACTGAGAAGTCCTTCCTCTTTTTCAAAGAACAGAAGTCATAAATTATATCAATTTATCTCTGTCTGAAGTTGCCTGGCTGTGGTAAGTGTTGGGCTTATGTGTAGACTGACATTGTCATCTTGACATTATTTATGGCCCTTCTTGGGCACAGTTAAATGAGTAGAAATTGAACAGAGACAAAAGGTCATTAACTATGAAAACCAAATAAACTTAGCAGAAATACTTTCTTTCTCTCAGCACTCATTTACATATTATTTGGAAAGAGTGTAAGTAAGGTAAAAAGGGTATAAAGAGAAGGTTGACTTTAAGTTGGCCTTGTCTTATAAAAATATTTCCAGTGTGTGGATTTAGATTATTACGGAATGTTCTGTTCTCTTAACTGAACATCACATTAGATTTGTCAGGATAAAAATATTTGGGTTATTTATTTATGTTGGAAAAACTGTATGAATTTAAATTTAATTTAATGAGCTAACTAACTTGTCCTTTAATGGTATTAAAGTTTCATTAAATCTGAGAAGCAAATGCAATTTTAAACAAAATTAGGAGGACAGTTGAAATATCTAATTTAATGTGATTTTGCAAGTTAGCATAAATGAAGTATAGCTGTCATGGTGTGTCATCAGTTCTGATGTTCTGTCACAGGTTTGCCCCTTTTAAGTGAAATGGCTTATTTCTAAAAGAAAGGCAGGTCTGCACTTTGAAATTCTATGTATTTATCTCACACAATTTTCTGAGTAGAAACCATACTGTTTTATTTTTAAATAATCCATAATGTCAAAATAATTTAAAATCATTCAAGAGACAATAAAACGGGGTTTTTTGTGTTTATATCTGACTTCGCATAAAACTGTTCTGGAAGGATATTTATAGCAATTAAAATTTACTCAATTTTTTTTTAAATGACCACAATTAAATAATAAATTTTGGTCTATAAGGTGGTCTATAAGGGAGCTGAAGAGGGGCACTTCATCAGGAACTGTAGTAATAGGATGAGGAATGGTTTTAAATTGGGAAAGGGGATAGATTAGATTGGATATTAGGAAAAAATTCTTTATTGTGAAGGTGGTGAAGCACTGGAACAGGCTGCCCAGAGAAGCTGCAGATGCCCCATCTGTCTAAGTGTTCAAGACTAAGGAAACCTGGTCTAGTGGGAGGTGTCCCTGCACATGGCAGAGAGGGTGGACTAGATGGTCTTTAAGGTCCCTTTGAACCCCAAACATTCTATGTTTATATGATTTGTTATTGAGCAATCATTTGGCTGAGTTGCCAAAGGGCAACTATTTAGAACATCTCAGGATTTGAATAAAACTACTTGGTCATCTCCTTCCTTTCTTGAAAGCTCAGGATTATTTCCTAAAGCCTATCCCTCCAACTACTAAGTCTGCCATAGTTAATTATATATGTTCCATTTTTAGCATTCAGCTCACTCTTCTCAATAAAAGCTTTACAGTTCATGCACAAGTAGAATAGGCTTTAAGCATAAAAGAAATAAAATCAAATACCAATCTGATTAACTTTTCAGGTCTCAGAAAGCCAGTTTATATTAAAAATCCTTCTTACCACACTGGCTTTGTGAACTATGTGCTAAAAGATCGGGATTATGAAGATCCATCACAGCCAAGGATTCAAGCATTCTTCAGCTGGTTCAACCGATGTGTAGTGCAGTCTGTGCCAAGACTCTCTGCCGTTCTTAAACATGTTAATGAAACACATCCACCACTGAGCTGTTCTTCATATTTGTGACTGGTCATTTCAGTCTTTTATGTGTCACTAATAATTTGTCTGAAACATCTTGACAATAGAATGGCAAATGGGGATGACATCATGTTTTAATCAGGCATGGAATAGTTCCATTCACATTTATGACAATATTTGTTTATTAAACAATACGTAACAGCACTGAAGTGAAAAACAAATGGTAAAAAAACTTCTATCAGCAGTTATGTGACATATAACTTCAGCTTTCTGATTTTGACAGTTCACATAGTGCTGCCTTCACAAATGTAGCGTTAACTATTATTTTCAAAAAGAAATTAGAGCTGCCTTATGAAGGAAAATTAATGGGACAGCCCATGTTTTAGTTTATTATTCCACAGGTGTATCAAAGGCTTCTTGTCAGACAACTTAGCAACCTTTTGGAAAGTTCACAGGAAGCTGTAAGTTCAAACATCACTTATTTTTCAGCCACTCCTTGTATTTCAGTGTGCTTTATAGTTAGTTACTAAACAGGGACTCACACTCTTAATTTTAGCAGCGGATGAGTTATCAATGTGAGCCTCCTTTTTACCTGATAAATTCATGGACCTATCTGTTGGGGAAAAGCACAATCTTTTCTGGCAGGATGGAAACAAAAGCTACTTCTTAGATATTACAGAGTTAACTGTCACATACATAAGTACACTGTCACCACCAGGAAAGTGGGGAATGGATTCAACCCTTGTTTTGAGCTGTCTCAGGAATAATCAGCTCCAACCACCAATAATCCAGAGTCCACAGCCCTTCTGCATTACATAAATAGAAGCAGGATTATGAATGCATCACATTCACACATGTGACCTGAACAGAGGTGAATCCCTGATCTGCACTGAGTGTCTGGGAGGTGATACAAGATTAAAAAGCTAGACTACTTTTCTTTTACATTTTTGCAATATTGAAAAGTAAATCTTTTGGGAATTTTGGTAGCCCAATTAGAGAGATTTCTATATACTTGCTGCAAAAATCTGCTTTCACTTCCAAGGGTGGGTTGTTCATCAGTGAAAAGCTGTGCAACCATCTTGGGTAAAGGGGGACTTTGCAGTAACAGAGAATAACACAGATGTTAACAAGAGTGTGAAGGAGAGGAAATAGAATCACATTTTCTAAACACTCAGTTGCATGTTTGGATAAGGGTTTCTCATGTAGAACAGATTTTTGTAGTAGAAATTTGAGATTTCTTTTTCAATTCCTTTTTGGAAAGTGGGAAAAGTCCTACCTGGAAAAGTCACTCAGATCAGTCAACCTGTTGCAGTGCTTCAGCTGGGCCTCTACTCACACAACCAATAGATTTGGGGATGTCAATGATGAAGATGTTTTTATGCCATGACCTTCTCTCATGTGGCAGCAGTGGACTGCAGGTCTGCTTGGATAATCTATCCCCTTTCTTGGGTTGGCATGAAAGCAGAGGTCTTGCTTCTTCCCAGCTGTGAAAGATCTGCTCTTGAACAGCAAAGAGGCAAAAAGATAAGCTTCAAACAACACCTGACCTTTCAGGAAGTTCAGTTCTCAATTGGAACTCTGTAGCTCATTTTACATAATCCTTTCTGTATTCTTCCTTTTAAAGGAAATATCTTTGTGGTGGCCTTGCAGTCCACTTACAAAAAGTCCACTTGTTTTCCTACTTTTTGTCTTGACACTGAAAAAAAAACCCCAGTGACACTATTTCCACTGTTATCACACAGAAATCCATTAAACATTCTACACATTGTGAAGAAATTCATACCTCCCCTTCTCTTTTCCTGCTGGGAATTTGTGGTAATATGGTAATTTATTTCAAGTGGAACAGAAGCATTTCTGTTTTAGTTTTCTTTTCATGTCTAAACTTTAGAAGTTTAGTCCAAATGTAATAATGGTTAATAATCCCTATGTCCACACTTGCAGTAATGTCAGAAGCGTACTTTTCACAAGAAAATAGTCTTGAATAGCATGTTAATAGGTTTATAGTAAGGAAAAGCATCACTGTTTGGTTTTAGAGCAGATTAGAATTGTAGCCAGTTAATAAAAAATAAAATAAACACATTCCTATTGGCTTTGGGAAGATATTTTTACCTGTTGGGGAGCTGGAAGTTAAAAAGTAAAGCCTCAGGAATGAAATCCTGGCCAGATTGTGGGTACCTGTAAAATCTCCCTTGACTATAATATGTCAGAATTCCAGACTTCCTGTGCCATCCCCTCCCCCTCAAAAAAGCTTCCTGTACCATCCCCTCTGCCCCAAAAAATCTGCGCTCTAAGCCCATATTATTTGACCTAATGGCAAAAGAAAACACCGCATTACCTGAATGCAATGAATTGCATCCAGATGAGACAGAGATGCATTGGAGAATCACAAGTTTCCTGACCTGTTGCCCCAGGTGTCTTGTATGGCTCAGTTGACTTTGGCACTCTTAGCCCCCCTCATTGGATCAAAGCTCCAGGAATGGCACAGAGTTAACTTGTTTCTATCAGCATCAATACCAGGCATGGAAAACCTTTGTCCTGAAAAAGAGAACTTGTTTAAAACATTTATTTTTCAATGTTTTTGTGGCTAATATTTAGATTTTCTGTGCTCTGGGCACAGGAGTTTGCAGGTGACATTGGGGTTCAAATATACCCTTGCAGTAACTCATATTGTTTCCTTGGGTCCTCCTGGAGCAGCAGATATGACTTTGATAGAGTCATAGTTACAGCATTTCTTTAGCACCTGACAGGATTTTTTATCTCTTTTCAGTACTGAAGAATTCACTGTGCTGTAAAGTTTTGACTACAGGGCACGAATATTATTGCCAGCTATTGGGCAGAATGTATAACTATTAACATGATTGCAGTCTACAGCTCAGTGAAACAGCTGCCAAACTTTCCTTGGGATTCATGAACACTTTGTTCTCTACTATTATAGTACAAAGTGTGATAGATATGAGCATTACTGATGTCAATTCTTCTTTCAATCAAATAGCTGTAGTCATGGGAAATGTTACCCTAATTCCTATATGTTCTGCACATGTGGTTGAACTAATGACTTGAAAGTCTGCATTTATATACAGCAACTACAAAGTCAGTAGAACAGATATTTTTCCTTACCCATGTGGGAGAAGAACAGTACCACATGGCTATCATTATGAAAATGAGATTGAAGTAAAATCCTGACTTGGAATACTTGAAAGTTTAAGAATATCTATATTTGATTTTGAGCCCTGGTCATTTCTGATTCTGAAGAGTTACAGCATGTTTGAAAGTCCTAGGATATTTTCCTTTTATTTAATAGTCCTGTTATTCTGATATGTTGGTTTATTCAATGTATTTTTATTACACTGTAAATTCTTCTGAGTTATTACTAAACCACCCTTCTGTCTGTGGTTTTCCTTGGCAAGAAAACTTTAGACTTACTGTTATGCATGACCTACTTGGGATTTATTGTAAAATTAAAAGTATTGTAGAAGGAAGAACAAGAGAGCAAAACCAGTGATAAATGCTAAGAATTAGTGTAAGATCTGAGTGAAGTACAGACTTGTAATAACTGGTGTGTCTCATCTTTGACTCATGGCTCTGTGTTTTCACTACATTAATCATGCCAGAAGGGTTGTCACTTCATATTTGTGAACTGTGAAGGTCCGTCAGGGCAAGGGCCTGTACGTGTTCCTGGATTACAAATCGGAAATGACAGTGATCGTTATCACTTTGGGCACAGGGACACTGTGTAGAAATTTGCAAACAAAAGTAGCAACTTAATCAGTGACAGAATGAGCCTGACAGCTACCTAGCCACTTTGCTAAGAATGCAGGAGCAGCTCGGGTGCCAGGACTCCTGGACCACCAGAAATATATTCATATTTAGATTATCCGAAGGACATATCAAAGACATGTGAACAGTTTCTTGCTACAAAAAAATAATTAAAATCATTCCTCTTCACTATTAGCATAATGATTTGAATTTGTATTGAACTAGCATGAGTCTTAGATAATTAATGTCTAATTGTGGCTATGATGTATAACATTTGCAAATATATGCTTGGTGGCTTCTGTTTTCCCTTGTAAAACCACATATATTTCAAATTTCTACATCCAAACGGTCCATCTCTTTGTCTGCCAATACTTTTCTAATATATGTCACTGTTCTTCTATCATTTGTTATGTCTGAGTGCTCAGAGTAGTTCATCTATGAATTTATTTGTCCTGTCTTTGTTAAGAAAAACAATAGGAACTCTACGTCAGCCATAAAAAGAGAAACTGCTGACATGAATTAGCAGACATGTAATTGAAGGCTGAGAGTTTCCCCACTTCAGCTCATGATTTCATGACTTACAAAAGAATGCATCACAGTAACATTGTCTTCCAGGAAGAGCTGTGATTATGATAAACATATTAAATATGTAGGAGGGAATATTCTTGCCAGGTCCTAGAAAAAGAAAAAAAAAAGGGAGAAATGCTTCTCCTAAAGTAAGGCTTTAGGACAGAGACTCTTCCATTATTCCTTTTCATTTGTTTCATTTTTCCAGTGACTTAAGTGCAGAAGTATCTCCAAAAGATTTTTATTTTCAGACTTTCCCTAAATTTAAACATTTGAAATGGCTTTTATTCTTCAGTTACATTAAAATAGGGATTTTCAATCCAGTTTTCTTGTTACTGCTGCCGAGTTTCTGCTCAGTACTAAACACAGAGCAGCCCAATTCTGCTCCTCATTATTGCAATTCCAGTATGGTTATTCCTTTAGCAGTTAATGGAAATAAAAATGCTTATTCCCACTATATGAGCTCTCTAGAGAAACCCACAGTTCTACATTTTTCACTTAGAGATTGTGACATTCAATAAGTAAACACAGGGCAAGGATTTGATCCCCGTAATCATACTCTGAATCTCGCTCCAACAACTGGGGATGAAGGAGATTATATTAGCACACGTTTACTAAAAGGAAATTTGATTGCTCTCTTTCAAAATATCAAGAGGATTGTAATGAAAAGAGGGACCAGAATTGTCTTGCTATGCTTTGGCTGCTCTCACATTTCTCATAAAAAAACCAGTTTTATCTTTCTATGCAATTATTAAAACCATAAAAGGATATATATCTCAAACTATGTAATTTCAGATAAACCAAACTTTTATCTTATTAAGTTTCCTAGTCTTTTCTGCAGGCTAATTTAAATACATGATTATATCATTATATATGTATTACATAACATTATATTGTTTAGTGACTTTTAGTTATTTTCAATGCTACTTGTAAAACAGTTTTTATAATCTATTTGATGGAATTAACCTACGCTTATTTTATGTATACAGACATGTACATGCATATGAAAATATATTAATTTGTGTACTGAATATGCAACAGTTTCACTCTGAGATTTTTATGCATTTTCTGATTTTAATAATTAATGGAAGGAAGTATTTGGCAAGACTTTTATTTATGTATTTTAATACACTGTTTGATATCTACAAAGGCAATCAGATCCATCAGCATGGGAAGAAACCAAATTTTTGAGGGCTGCACTTATTTTGGCAGGATCATCTCCTTGGTATGCAGTTACACATTCATTGTAATGTTGAGAATTATAGGTATATCTGGAGGCACTTAGACAATAATGGGTATATATATAGAATTTCAAGAATGGGAAGAAAAGGTGTTAGAGTTTGTACTAGCGGTTAACTTTTTTATATGCCTGTGGGAAATTGAAGCTCTTAGTTTACTACTACAGATATTTCTGCAAATTTCATTTATTTGTATATCTCATATGTATTTCTTAGAATTATAAAGTGATTCCAGTGATCATGGTTTTAAAACATTAAAACCAATTTTTTAATGTCTGTATTAAGACTAAGGTAAACATTGCCATGTATCCAGAACATCTATCATTAAAGTGCTTGTGCACAGATCATTGTAATAAAAGTTGCGAATCATAAATATAACCAAAATTTATAGGACACAAATGAACAATGCTGCCTACATAGATTAAGCCCCATAATTTAAGAGATATGTATACGCTCCTGTAAATCTATGCACATAAATACTGTGTGTGAGAATATGTAAACCCCTGTCCAGATATTAATTCCTTATCAACAGAAGTTCAGCAGATTTCAGGTTTCAGCCTCCCTGGGCTCTGCAGGGGAATTAATTTTACAGCATATAGAGGTTTTGCTATTTGCTGTATTAGATACCAATGGACATTATGTATTTTACTTAACATCTTTCTTCAATATTAACTAGAATCACGGTGTTGAAGTCAAATGCTGAATGCAAGACACAAAGCTTAGCAAAGTAATACTTGCCATTATTAGGCAAGGGAAAGGAGAAGAAAAGGACAGGGTTCTTGATTAAAATATTAGTATTCTTTGCAGTCTAGATAGGCTTTTTATAGATATTTTTTGCTAAATTAGATATGTTGAGGTGAGGAATCTTATTTGCTTACAAATACCTTGTCCACTCAGCTGCTCTAGCTTGTCGATGGTTTCATCAAGTCAGAAGTTGGTAGTGAGATTCTCTGCTCTCAAGCAGACCATGAACCATTTTGTCCACAGAGATTTGTTCTGTTTCTATTTTTCCATGTGTTTTCAGGTAAAGTTATTTGCATAAACACTAATTATGGATACACAGTGTCCCTGCACTTTATCCATTTTTTTGAACAAAGCAAAACCCTACCATGATGCAGTCCTGCCAGGTGCCAATGAGACGTCATAGGACAGGGAACACACAATAAGATTTACGTTTCCTGTAATGATCAGACTTGAGGAAGGTTTCATTACTCCCTATCACCTAGGAAAAGCTCTGAGACAGGTTTCAGTTCTCCTCACCAGGATATGATTTATGATAGAAACACACACACAGAGGATGTGAACATGCAGTGTACAGATCATGAGTTCTGGTTAGTATTATAAGATTGGTGGGATGCCTAGAGTGGATATTTTGTCGATTTCTCTGGAATGAAGGTAAAAATAAGTATTTGCCTAGAAGAGTGAGGAAGTTGTTTTATGGACCAGGGGATGTCCTTGTATTCCTGTAGGCCCAAGTGTACTAAAATTGCAGTATTTTCAGTGGTTTCAATGCATCTAAACTTATGATTTATGCCATCTAAACTACCAATTTAAGTTTTCAAAAAGGATTAAAAATTGAGACTATGTTGGCAGTTGATCTAACGTACTGCCTATTCAGTTGACTTTGAGACTTCGTATAAGGTTAATGAAAGGAAGAAGGGTAATCTGCAACCTGCACAGGAAAGAGGAAAAAATGGTAATAAAAAAGAATTTCTGATCTTTTCATCAGGAAAATCCTAAGACAGAACTGAAGAGCTGAAGGCAGAGCACATGGCAATGAAGAAAGACATTTAGCTTCTGTGATATATATATATATATGTAAATGAAAAATACGAAAAAAGAAACTTGTTTAAAGACTAGAGCATAAAATCATTGAGTCTTAATTCCACAACTTTTCTTGGAAATGGGTGCCCTTATGTTATAGTGATGAGTGTCAGAAATCAAACAGAATTAAAAATAGATTAATAGATTATAAATCATTATACTATCTCCTATAACCCATATAGATTCCAAACTATATTCCAGCTTCCCAGGTTCATTGAAAGTTTAGATATAAGCTGCCAGAGCAATATAGCAACCAGAACTATTTATGCAGTTTAAGATTACATTTTTCAAGAACCATATGCAGTGCAGTAAGGAGATATTTCAGTGTAACTAATTTTGATTGTCATATGTGCATAAGCTAGGAATGAGCCAAAAGGTGTTTAAATATTCCACTACACAGAAGTTGTTTCAAAATTAGTGTTTCTGAAAAGTAGACCTCGTCAAAAGTGTATTTGTAAAGAAAATTAATTAGTTCCACACTTCAATAGAAAATTAGTTTTTAAAAAAATCCCCATGGATGATAATGTGTTTAGGATGATATTATAGATGTTGAATTTTTCATAATTATGTCTTCCTTTTAAGTGTGTATTGAGGATGGTTCATATTTTCAGTCAAATGTAAAACCAAATGAGTTTAGTTTATAGAATTAAATGGTTTAGAAAATGATCAAGAAAGAAAAATATCATTCACACAGTGACAAAATACATAAATGTTAACATTCAACAAGATAATTCTTTGAACCAGAAATATTACTAATCATCAGAAATTGAGAACATATTGTTATGATTAAATGTTATCAGAAGTTTCCTTGTGGGACTCATTTAATCATGTTTGATGGGATTCTCAGTTATGCTTCTTATTGACTTTATTAAGCCTTAAGGTTAAAAAGGAGTTGTATGAACTAATATTCATACAAAAGTAATTGCAATTTATTCCTAAATGTTTTGTATGCTTTTGTAGAAGGGGTAATTAATGGCATTTCAAGCGACAAATTTCATTCATATAGTTTTTTGGGTTTTAGTTCTAGAACTGGCTAAGCTTTTAGAATGAAACAAAACTTTCAAAATCAAATTAGAAATATTTCTTGCCACATGCTTAGTGATATTTGTATTTGAGTATTACACTGTTGGGTAAACCTAGCAGGGGATGTCTTTAAATATCTTGAACCAAAGAACTATGTGTTGCCCATATCTTGTATTTCTACCACCATCATTATCTGTTACTGCCTGTTACATTTTACATACTTTACTGAATAACTTAACATGGTACAAAGATGACAAGACAACATTGACACAAAACTGGATATCTGCAAATTGATTGATTTTTTTAGTGATTGCAATTTCGAAAGTAGCGTAATAGAAGTAACTTGAGTTTAAGAAATTTCTGCCAGTTCATAATTGCAGAGCTACTTCATGAAATAATTTCTCAGATTGTTCTGCAGAGTGCCACCCTATGGAGGAATAGTCATACATTCAAAAACTTTCTCAATGAATGTCCTAATTTAACTGATTAGGTCCATCCAAAACAGTTCCTGTTATTGATATCGTTATGTGTGGCTTGCTTTTCTTGGTTTTTTTTTTGGTTGGTTGGTTTTGGGGGTTTTTTGTTTGTTGTTGGGTTTTTTGGTTGGTTGGTTGGTTGGTTTTTGGTTTTGGTTTTTTTTTGTTTTTGTTTGTCTGTTTTTTTTAAATTTGTAGTTTTAATTCAGGAGACTCCTCTGTTTTCTTGACTTCCTTCAAAAAGTCTCATTAGGAGAGGGGTCTTCCAAACCTCTATTCAGTTCAATAGAGATTTTACTGTAGAGTTTGATTCTAAATATTGAGCCTGCAAGCTTTGGTCTGAAGCATAGTAATAAAAAAACCTTAAGAATAATGAAACCAATATAACTAAAAAGAATTATATAATGGCGTAGTTTGTCTGATTCTTACCAGAAGTATTCTCCACAGCAATGGACTTTTCACAGTTTGCTCACAGAAGAATCCCTACTAGTATTTTATTACCTGTACTGTTAGAAAACTTTTGATTTTAAAAATTAAACTTTTGATACTGAAGCTTCATGAATATGGGTAACAGGTTATTCACTTTCCCTTTGCATTTTTGTGTTAGTGCAGTACGTTATTTTCTTTTTAACCTTCCTATCAAGCTAAGCATTTCTAAGTCTTTCAGTTTTTTAGATTTATGACAACTCTTAGTATTCTGCACACATTTCCAAAGAATGTACATCTTTCGTGAACTGCAAGACACAGAACTTTTGAAACTTTTGAAACCAAAACTGCTGCAGACACTATACTGATTCTGAATGCAGCAGAAAGATTACTTCATGTCTTTTGGTACAGTAATATATGTGTTATCCCTGATTCTCGAAATGATATATTTTTTTTTTTTTCTGTGCCGGCCGGCTGGTTTTCTTTTCTGCTCTGAGAATGTACATAGTTTTGTTTTCACCAGCCAGCCAGAGATCTTGAAGGAGGCAAGCGTGAGGCTTTTCTCTTCATAATTTATTTTTTCTTATCATTTCAAAGCACAAAATGCAAAATGCTCTAATGCTAACTACAAAATGTACAAATGCCCAACTACCTAATACTAAAAGCACAATGCCAAAAGCTAAATGTGAAATGTTCTAATGTTCCCTACAAAGTGCAAAAGGCTTATGTCAAATGTCTAAAAGCTCCCACCCTCAGGGTGTCGTGGATATTTATACTACATTCTATGTAATCAGTATTTATAATTCTTCACCAATAACTATTATCTATGTTAGAAGGTTAGATTGTATTCTAAGCCAACTATAATGTGCCACCTCACAGCAGAAGATAGAGGCAAGGAAGAAGAAGGAAGAAACCCAAAAGCCATGTGCTTCCTTCATCTTGTCATCACTTGCTTACCATCCTAAAATCCCCATATATCTAAAATTCTCACCCTGTGATAAAACTATGCACTATTCTACTATTTAATACACACTCTTAAATACCATGATTCATTCCAGAGCCTAAAAGCCCTTTTTCCATGAACAAAGGAAAAGGTTAAAACCACTGTTTGTCAGAGATTCTAAAATCTCTCAAACATGCAAAGAGAAATTCCTCATATTTCCAGACTCGGACACCTGATTTCTTCTGGCAAGATGTCTGGTCCTTATGTGAAGAGGAAAACCTGCTGAATTTGGGAGTTTGGGTTGTTTGTGTTTTTTTAGCTAGCTGAAAGATTCTTCTACATTTATAGCACACTTTTATTTCACTGAAGGTTGCTATAAACCCAAGCTCAACCTCCATGAGGACAGGTGACATTAGTGTATTAAAAATCAACCAGACGAGAAATCTCAGTATCACTCAGCTGGGGCTGAATCAAACAGTCTTTAGTCATTGTATGAGGAGAATGCAGCTGTGGTTTCCTGGTCACAGTGGAATTGCATCTGTTGAATTACGCCTTATAGCCAGACAGTAAACATATGATATGCCAAAGATTCAGACATTTGAGAAATCAGGGATTTAAGGAAAAGTATCATTTATGTGTTTGGAACTTTTGATTTGGAAAAAGCAGTCTAATGTTTCAGTTTAGAAATGAACATACATTCCCTGCAAGTCATTGTTTGTTTCTCTGTCAGGAACAGAATTTGGAAAACCACACTATTGAGATGAGGGCTGAGATATAAAAAATATCTGAGCAAGAAGTCAAAATGATGAGTTGCAATATTACAGAAACTTATGAAAATGCAAAAACAATTACAAAAATAATTGTGCAAGTATGATGTTAATACTTACTTTTATTAATGTGTAACTGAAAATAACAGGCTTATTTTCTTGTTGCTTTAACTCTAGAAATATGGGTACATTAAATTAAGAAAAAAAAAAAGAAAGGAATTACAGTTTTTACAGCCAGCTTTCCTCATAAGTGTTTGTTTGACTACATATGGAGTTGCTGGATTGGTTTTCTGGTTCCTCTTAGAATTGAAGCCCACAAATTTATTTCATAACCAATGTATTTCATAATCAGTATGTTTCATAATCAATGATTTTGTGAAAGCCCCATATACCACATATCCCAACATGCATTTCTATGAGTCCAATTTTTGTAGCAGTCACTTAATTTTTCCCTTCAGTTTGCAAGGTTGTTTTCATAAATTTATTGAAGTTATCCGTATGATCCCGTATCATCTTAATGTAGGTAATCAGGTAAGGTTGTTTCAAAAGTGGTACAGGTTAGAGTTTTAACATTTGTGCATTATTCATTGCTTTTATGTGCCATCCATGTTCATTGTCCTTAATTTCCAGTAATCATATAGGGACAGAAATCATGCAAGGATTATTATTCTCTACTCATTGGATTTGTAATACATGAAGGTTGAATCATTGTAAATTTACCACTTTATCAATTTTTCCTCATTTAAAAATGGCTTATAGAATATATTTTTAAATAAATACAATATTGGCTTTTTCAATATGTGAATAAAATAGCTTTTCTCAGTGATAAAGTGTTTCCTAACCCCTTTCTGCTTCTTCAAAACTCAAAGAAATTCTAAGGTACTCTCTATATTTCTACTTCTTCCAGATTATTCCCACTAAGGCTGTTTATGTATTTATAAAAACACAAATCACATCAAATATCACAAAAAAAGTGAGATATTTTTATATCTCACTCCCCAAGGCAGTTTGTCACTGTGGGGAGGTACAACCTTCCCTCAAAACAGAAAAATAAAGAAAGAAGAACTGAACTTTCATTGGCTGGGTTGTCGTGTAGCATTACTATTACTTTTTCAAGTTTGCGAAGCAAGACAACACAAAACTACTCTTAGAAAATAACACTGGTCATTGTCTTTCTATATTTCCAAATGATGTACAGTCTATGGTAGGAGGAGAACAGTATATTGTTACTTTAATTTGTGATCTTGTTAGACACTGTAAGAAAACGTATTCTGGATATCACATCAATTATTAACATACAGTTGCTGGTTGGGACCAACATTATATGATCAAAGTAGAAGAAAAAGCTCTTATTTTATTCATAAGCCATCTGCCACAAACACTTATCATTACCTGGACCCTAAGTTACAGTTTTCATTTTAATAGTTCTATTAGTGTTTGGGTGGTTTTTATGAAGGTTATTCAATAGACATTGTCCAGAAAAGGCTAGATACTTTTAATATATAATCCTCTGGAATGTTTATTAACCAGTAACACTGAACCTTCTGACAGTTTTATTTCTGAGAATTTTACAATGTTCTTATGCATCCCACCGGTAATTCAGCATTACCCACAACTCCTCTGCAATGTAATGAGTCTTACTGAAAGCAGATGCAGCCAAATTAATAACAAGGACATCAATTTACTGTGGAAAACCATATAGTGGGAGGGGTGGGATGAGGGGAAAAAAATGCAGAACATAATTCTGTTTCACTTTTGCAAAAAAAAGTAGCTGAAATAAGTAGATACAGTAATTTAAGGACTTGTTTAATTCAAAGTCTCTGAAGGAATTGAATTTAGCTTAATTATAGGATAAAGGAGTTCTAGAAAATCACTTAAACCCCTAAATGTTCTTTAAATTGCTTCTGTGAATAGGTTTCCATGTGTCAAATCTTCTGTGAGGCCACCCTACAAGGATCCTTTTATCACCTAGTAAATAGATGCTATTGCTCTTAACTAACCACAACGAAAGCTCAGTTCATATGCTTAATATAAGGCTTCCAGAGAAGGGAAGGCTTCAGATGAAATTCCATGCTTGGTCATAATGAATCTGGTAAATTGTTGGCTTCCTGCAATAAAAATAATAGGTGAAATCATGGCCTATTGAAGCCAATGGGAATTTTGGCATTGATTTGAGCAGTATTGCAACCAATAAATCTACTGGGCAAACTAAAAGAAGTAGGTGAAGGGAGAAAGGAAGGGGAATTAATGTAACAAAACCCCTATATCATTTCAGTCCTTGTTCAACCCCCCCTTTGCCTGATTGAACAGCTCTTGATACTCCAGAGATGTGCTCACAGAAACTATTATGGTAGTATTCTGAACACCAAATATTTACAAAAGCATTTAATGAGTAATTCTGAAACAGGAAAGTCAGCTTTGTTGTTACAATGAGTCAGTCTCAGATTCAATCTGAGGCTGTTTTAGGGGTGAGTAACCAAGGGCAATTGCCAAAGACTGGATACCATGGGGACAGTGTTAGACTGGAATAATTAAAAGTAAGAGTTATACAATATGCCTCAATCTATGGTTGTGTTCTTGCTAGTCAAAACTGCTGTAGCTCCACACAGATGCAATCACAATCCCTATCCTCTCTGTAATTGACTAAAGTAACAGGCAAAGAAAATTATTTAAAAATATACGTTTCTTTTTATATTTACATCCCTATCTTTTATTTATATGTGAAAACATTTTATTTATATGTGAAAACATCTAATTTCTGATATATAACAAATGTCACTACCATTTTTGCAGGGGTTGTCAGAGGCATCCATTGCACTTATGCACCACAATCCTCATGTATTTGAGAAAGCTCCAGGCTAGCAAATCAAGCACTGTGCAGCTACAGCACAGACATGCTATGTTCCCATCTGCAAACAAAAGACATTGGATGTGAGGAAATGGGTGCGTTGGCAAGCTGTCATGAGCAGTACCATGCTTGGAGAATCCTGGGTTTCATTAGGAAGTAAAATTCATCAGAGAAATTGAACTTCTTGTTCAGATGTTCCAGAATCAGTCTCCATATTCTGGACTTGAATATGGAAAAGGAAAATCACCCAGTTTATGGGGCTCATTCACAAGGACTATTTCTAATCAAGATATAGTTTTGGTGGAAAAACCAAAACTGTTTAGAAAAATGAGAAGTAAAGGATGACTACTAATATATTATCTTATGAGAAAGGGTTATACAGGCAAAATACTTCTGAAAATAAAATAATATTATAGAAACACAATGGATCAATAAACTCTCTGTTGAACCACCTTAATATCTGCAAAATATCTCACAGTAATAAACTGAAGCATTAAACTTACACTTTATGGGAGTGGAAAATGGTGACATCCTTTGCAGGTACTACTTTGCAATACACAGTTTTCTTTGGCTGTTAAATTTCATTTAAATACTTATCCAAGTACTTGAAAATAAATATTACCAATCCCTTAAAACACTCTCCAGGTTTTCAGTCCAGAGTAGTTACCTGGCTATTCAAGAAAATTTTGTTTTCTGAAACTCTAGGACATACACTTTAGTTTTGACCATGATGGTTATTGTATCTTCAGTCTGGGATAAACAAACAAATAAAATATCAACAACTGTCTTATGCAGAAAATATTTTACATTGTGGCAGTGTCTTATTTCTGTAATAATGTTCATAAAACAAGTTGGTGCACATAAGTGATAAAGCCTTAATAATAAATCATAATAAGTAATAAATACTTTGTGAGCTCAACTGAAGTGACTCATTAGAATATCTAATAGCTGTGCCCCCTAGGCACAGGTATACCTACAGAAAAAATGAAAGCAGCCATTCTTATTAATCACACTCTGTATCTGACTACTGCTCCTTTTTGCAGTATTTAAATCAACCCCATCCTACTATTTAGTGTGCAACTTACCTTTCATAACAGTGAAATGCACTTACTGCTACAGAAGCAGGTCCAATGTGATTAACAGTGTTAAGTTAAACAGTTGTTGCTTAGGTATGAAATCAGTAACCATAAAGAACATCAGTCGCAAAATAATACTAAGGACTAAATCTTCACTGGGTCTAAACCAGCTGGACTCCAACTGGTTATTTCAGTGTAAGGTACTGAAAACTGTGTTCTGGGCCACCTGTCTTTATGTTAAAGCTTTATGGAGGACATCAAGCCAGAACAGAGCATATGTTAAGTGCATAAGTAAGAAACAATCTCATCATATTGAAGACTAGCCCTGGATTTATGGCTTCCTGTGGCAGGGCAAGGACATTGTCAGCTAGAAGAGAATCATTCTGCCTATACACGCTAAGCCAAACTGTTACAAAAAGTACCCCACTCTGGTGTACTCAATTTATTTAGAGGGTCCTAGTTCAGATTTTGTTGAACAAAATGTTCAACAATCTGCCAAGTCAACCCAAATAACAAGATCAAAAAAACAAAGGAGTAAACAAGTTTTCTATGCTTTTTTGGCGAACAACTTCTTTCTTTTATTGCCATGACAGTGTCACTGTTCCTTTACAAATTTTTGATCTCAGTTAAACTAAAGCATGTTTATTTCTGAGTTTGTGAAAAATCTTTCTGGGGATTCAACCAAATAAAAAATCATATTCCTAACTAACTGAATGACAGACATAAACCAGAGGATGTAGTATATTGTAGAATCTCTTCCATGAAAGACTCACATGTAAGTTATGATGTACAAATAGGGTTTGATATTTTCCTCTGGTGTGCTTTGCTCTTTTAGGGTTTCATTTTGAAGCTGCTGTGACATCTCCATGACAAATGTTCACTTCAGCCTTGACACAGGTAAAGGAAGGGCCTGCTCCAGCTCATGCCAGCAGACCATGATACTCTGAAAAATCTTGGGACTCTGACTGAAAGGGGAACATCGTCAGATCCCTACCCCAATATTCATATGGTCAACTGAGACTCAGGATCCCCCTGAATATCTTCAAATTTCTGCTTTCACCAAGAATGCCAGCTGTGCACTGTTTATGACACCAGAATGCCTAAACAGGTAAAAATACTACAGCTACAATCTTTTCTCTTTTACAGCTTGAGAACTACATTGTAGAAAACATGAAATCAGATATGGTGCAGCTGCAGCAGAATGCTGTGCAGAACCACACTGCTACTATGCTTGAGATAGGGACCAGCCTCCTCAGCCAGACAGCAGAGCAGACAAGAAAACTCACGGATGTTGAAACTCAGGTATGTTCCCAGCGTGGTTTTCAAAAAGCTGTTAATTGCAGAGAACATTTCCTAAACTGTTTCCTTTCTAATGCATTACCACACAAAACATTTCAACACAGGAAACACACTTTGTTCCTTGGTTATAACAGCATTGGTGATTGACCCTTGTTATGTGTCTTATGATTTCATTTGGTTAGTATATTTGTCTGTATGTGTGCAACAAAGGTAGGACTGCCCAGGAAACTAGATCAGCTGTATATCAATCATTTCCCAATTTTTTAAGCCCTGTAAGACAACAAAAAATGACAATTCAGATTGTTCTGTGAATGGCAATGATTTCAAGCAAAATTAAGGCACTGAACTGCCAACACCACAAAAGAGAGAATGCAGGGGAAAGCTAAAGTAGGAGCTCTATTTACAAAATAGCAGATGCCACACTTTGACTTCATTCCAAGTACTCTTACACTTTTCTGGTTTAAGCATGCTTTGTAGGAATGCATGTTTGAGGCATGTCTCTTGTTCTTCCCATTGAAATGAAGTTTATTTGGCAGTCACCTTGCCTTTTTCTGCTGATCTACTACTATTCTACAGTAAACAGAGTGCCAGAATACCAGCTGGTACATATCAGTGTAGCTTGATTGAGTTCATCTGCACCAACTGAGCAGGCGAGGTTAAAAAAGGATTTTGAAACAATTTTTGACAAATCATCAAATCAGAATGAAATTATTATATTATGCTGTTAAAACAAAATATCCAGCACAATATAAACATTAATGTTTTTAATTTATTCTTGAGGTGCTAAATCAAACATCCAGACTTGAAATTCAGCTACTGGAAAATTCCCTCTCAACATACAAGCTAGAAAAACAGCTGCTACAACAGACACATGAAATCTTAAAAATCCATGAGAAAAACAGGTAAGAGTGAGTAGCTAGTCTCTTTCTTTGTTCATTTCAAAGTGGTCTGCAGATACTTCGTTTTAAGCAACTGATGAAAGAAGCAAATATAGTAAGTTGACAGCACGGGTAATATTTATGAACTCACTAAAATACCTGGGGTATGAACTTACACTATATTATGTCCCATATGATAAATGTAAACTGATCTTTACCACTTTTCATGTTCATTGTAAATTTACATCTTACTCTGTTTCATGACAACTTTGTCATATGACCAAAACCTACAAGCATAGGGATGACTTTAAAGAACATTTTCAAGTAGAAAAATATTAATATTAAATTATGAGAATTTCAACTACCTTAAAGTGCATCAGAAACAGAAAATCTTTATTATTTCATCTTTCTAATTTTAATGGATTCAAAGATAAGGCCTACAGACGAATATCTCTCTCCTTTTGTACTGTTATCTACAGCTTACTTATAACCATGCTCCATTTTACAAAGTCAATGGTAAACATTTGGGGTTTATGTTTAAGCTGGTGAAAAACCTGCTTAGTATCACAATTTTTAAGCAGTAAATTGAGATTTGGGAAGCAGATTCAGTGTTCCCTTTCTATGACACAGGGGCACAGCACCTGATGTCACTGGAATTAGCAATTCAGTATATCAGAGAGCCTGTGTGGTGAGCTGACCTTGTCTGGGATACCAGACGCTCACCCAGACACTCTCTCATTCCCCCTCATCATTAGAACAGGGAGAAAATATGATGAAAAACTCTTGGTTGAGATAAAGACAGGGAGATCACTCATCAGTTACTGTCATGGGCAAAACAGCCTTATTTGCTACCAATTAATAACAGTGTAGAATGGTGAGAAACAGAAATAAACCCAAAAAGACCTTTCACCCCTACCTCCCATTCTTCCCAGGGTCAACTTCACTCCTGATTCTTCTATATGCCTCCTGAATAGTATGAGGGGATGAGGAATTTGGGATGTAGATGATGCAAAACACTTTGCCTCCCCTTCTTCCTCATGTTTTTTCCCTTCTCCAACATGGTTCTTTCCCACAGGCTCGAGTACAGGTTACCCTTTAACCTATAAGAATGCTCCACGTGGGCTACCCACAGGTGTCAGCTTCCTTCTGTACATATCTGCTCCAGTACAGGGTCCTCCATGGGAAATATCTGCTCCACCATGCTCTCTCCCACAGGCTGCAGGGTTGTGTCTGCTCCATTGCTTCCTTCCTTCCCCTTCTCTGGCCTTGGTGTCTGCAGCATTGTTTCTCTCCTTTTCCCTCACTCCTTTCACTGTACAGCTGAGCTGGAACCAGCTGTGCCCAGCACGGGGCAGCTCTGGCCTTTTCTCACAGCAGCTGCACCTGGGCACTGGCACCCAGGACAGTGGGAAAAGCTGCTGCTCCCCTTCCTGACTGCTCTGAAACATCCAATGCACTGCTGCCTCTGTAATGGACAGGTGTGAGCAGGGAGGACAGGGGACTCCTCCGCCTCACTCTCAGCTCCCTTCTAAAAAGAACAACAGTGAGGTCAGTCTGATTGGGAATAAGGTATCTATTTCTTCTGTCTATATTTGATATTGAAATGAGGCAAATAGCTTTTAAGATGAAGCAGACACTGAAGCAAGTGATACAAGCTGTAGAGGACTGTTTTAATTGTGATCAGCCAGTCTTCCAGAGAGCAGTGTGACCGCATGCTGCTGGACAGAAATCAGCAGCTGAGACAGAGAAACCTTGCCCAGGGTTATGCTTAAAGCAGACTAATACCATAGTGGGCAAGAGGCTACAGAATAAAGAAGGCAAAATACAGTTAATGGTGAGAAATAGAAAATATTGTTACAAAGAAATGTGTTAAATGTGTCTAGTTGCAAAGCTGGTTGAATAATATATCATTATTGCTAATGATTTTGAAAACCAATTTAATGTGCTTAATCTAAAAACTGTTTGTAACCAGAAATTCCAGCAAATGTTATTCTGAAGAGATGGTATTACATTGAAAACTCTTGAATTCCACAGATGTCCCTTAACCAAATATAAATGTGAATAAATTAGTGTGGGATTAACTTTGTCTTCAACAATCTCAAAAATAGGTAATTCACCTGAACTGCTGTGTGGGCTCTCCCTGTAATCCAAACACAGATTGGGTATGGGCAGGGGGCAGTTCATTCTACATATTTAACAAATTTATTTCAAAATGGACTTAATTCAAGTATTAGTTAAATATAAAAGTACTTGTACTTTTATCTTCTGCAATATGATTAGCAACAAAATTGTGTTGGCTGTTTAAGAGACTGCATTTTGTATACTTAATCATTTGGATTTATTTATTTGCCTTAGGAATGAATCAGAGTAAAAAGCCTTCATGTCAGTAAACAAATAAGCCCTACTTGAATTGACCTTTGACTTGGCTGACATTATGACAAAATGTTTTTTGAAAAGTCAGAAGGGCTATTTTTAAAAGCACATTTTTGGTTGTTTGCCTCAGAGGTACAGGTATTTGTGGATGGATGGAAAAGCATGGAGAATTTTATCTTGCAACAAAGCAAGTACCTGGCATGCATTGTGTGGGTTCTTTTAAAATCTCCTTGAGACTGATAAAATTAAGGAGAAGGCAGTGTTATAATTACACTAAAATATGGATCATCCACTCTTGTATCATCATTTACTCCTCACAAAGAACTGTGTAGTTTTGGCCTTGCAGGTCCTAAACTTGAAATCAATTATGTGTGTGTCAGGTTGGCTGTGGGACAAACCTTGATGATCTCAGCAGATAAAAGGCTTCTGGACGTGTCAACAATTTTAGCTTGCTTAAATTTAAACAGTACTTTCAGATTACTCATCAGGCCATGTTTAGTAGCTATTTGCAGTTAGGTACTCATAATCCCTCTTCATATCACTTTCACACCAATAAATAGAGAAAATTCCTTTTATCCACATCACATACATGGACTAAAAGTTTTTTTTGGAAAGAATCTTTCTTTTGCAGTAGGTTTACAACACAGTAAGAACTTGTGTAGGAGCTATTGTCTTTGCAAAAAAACTCGAAAGAGATAGTGTACTGTGGGCTGATAAATTCTTTCTCTGTGCTAAGATTTTCCCTATATAAAATAAAAATGAAGATATTAATCACATTCAGAGAACTGAATTTTGGATAAAAGTAATGCAAAATCTTACAGTAACAATAACTGCTCATTGATGTACTACAGTAACTTGCATATTATCCTTAAATAAAACTAACACTGTGTATCAACAAGGGAGCAGTGCATATAGCAGTCTTTAGACTAGAAAAATGTCTATTCTTGGCCTTTCTCTTTACTGCCTGTCTCTGCTTGGAAGAAGGGCCAATTTTTTTTCTTTTTATTCCACTGAAATGGAAGATATTCCATGGTGTAAAGTCACATTTGCCTTAGAATCATGTGTCTATTGAGTGTTCTCATGCCATAAATAATTTGGGTTTGTGGGTTCCCACCCACTATAATGTAAATGGTGGTTTCTTTCATTGCCATTTTTTCCCCCACAAGAGCTTTCTAAATGCTATTTTGATTTATTCTTGAAAGATTTCTCTTCTTAAGTGCCTTATGATGAGCACCCTCTTCTTTTTTTTTTTTTTTTTTCTTCTTTCCCCTGGAGTGTACCAGCTGCATTTAATTTATAGTGTGCCATTTGTTTCAATAAACAAGTGTAAAAAAACTTTCTATTTGATAAAATGAAACAAATGAAAAATATAACTGAGTTCTGGATCTTCCATCAACAAATAGTGGAAGTGAAATTTAAACATAAAATCTTGCTTGAACTTGCAGAAAATGATACTGGATTAACAGGTTCAGTACAAGAATTGTATGCTATAAAAAGCAAGGACTCAAGAATGGTTCTTGAATGTCTGTCTGACTGTGTGAAAGATGAGGAAACAGTATGTCTGACAAGTTTTATTTGAAGGTTGTGTATATATTAAAAAGATAAATCCCAATTTTACACTTCACTCATGTGATTTCAATGGAATTATCTTGTCCCTGGTCTAAAAAGTAGGTTTACTGGTGCTAAGTGACTTGTTATTTTACTGGCCCTGAGAAATATGGAGATGCATATTTCCATATTTCTTTAAACTGATCAGACAGCATCAGACTCCCAAGGTTGTAAACAGTGTGGTCTTGCCACAGTTAAAGAAACCCTAAATATCTTTACAATTGCTTTCAACCTGTTTCAAGGTTGTAAGAGTGGTCAGCACCTAAAAATATGGGGAAAATTTCACTCACCAAAGAAGAAGTACAAAGAAGCTGTCTCACAGTTTTTTTGGTAAAATAATGTTCTTGCACTCAAAAGTAAGTATTGAAATCCTCTACCCATTTGTCTTCCCATACGTATAAAATAAAAGAAACCTACATATCTATTGCCAAATAACTTTTCTAGTGTGAAATTCCTCATCTTTAATTATTGAATACCTCAGCAGAGAATATTTTTATCTGTATATTTAATAAATCTTAAATTTTTAAAATATTATTTTAGTGCAAATGATATCCATCCCAAGGTCTGGTCTATATCCTGCTCTCACATGTCTAAACCGAGGATTCCAAAAACAAAGATTAAAAAAAAAATCTCTTAAACTTCTGTGGTTTGGAATGGATTAATGATTAAACTACCTTATAAGGCAGATTGTCTAAACCAGACTTTCCTTCCCTCTGTGGACAGCTACCAGAGTGTTTCCTACGTATTCTACTTCATCACCTTTCAAAATGACAATAGCTTTCACTAGAAGTCATTCTTTGACTTCTCTATGGGTATTCTACCTACTCCAGCATTAGCAAAGGTTTTTTTCTGAATCAGCTGGACATAGCACAGTTGCACTGAGGGGTTGTACCAACTCATTCCATGGATTTGTATCGTGACAAAGCCAAGACATCATTTGTACCATTGAAAATAGATTCCTAGCCCCACCTAAACCATTAAATTAGACACTGAGGCTTTGGAAAAATTAAATCTGTCTGGGTTTGGGATGCGTGTATGTGTGTTTGGTTTTAAATTAATATTCTCCTAGATAATGACTCCAAAGTGTCGTTGTCTAATGGGTAATGTTGGTATTTATTCACGGTAACAACATTTGTTTATTTACAACTTTATTCCCAAACGCCTGATTTATTTCCCCAAATTGAAGGCTACAATTATAAAAACCCACATATATATGTGTTTATGTGTGCATCTTTATAAATAAATATATGTATATTTACATGATGCTTCTGGTGAATAGTGATTTATTTTTATTTTGTTGTAAATCCTATGAATATTTCATATGTCTAGATGAGCATTATTTTCAAAAATTAAGAAATTTCAAACATATAGGAATTTAAAATGTATAGGAAATTAATATACAAAACTTACTGCAAAAAAGAACCATAACATTTCACTGGGAAGCGTTATAAAAGAAAGTTTTAGTCAGCCTTTTGAGGATGTTGGACTGTTTCAGTTTAAATTAATATATTATGTAGGCAATAGCCATTAATGAAAATTATTAAAAATATTTAAATTTTAACTCTGACTTTACAATGCATCTTTAAAAATTTGAGAAAATATCTTTATCAAGTACTCAGCAAAGTTACTTCTTAATGGTATTTGTCTGTTAGAGGTTGTCCGATGTTACAAAAAAGAGGCAACAGTGTGTCTTGCCACAGTTAAAGAAACCCTAAATATCTTTACAATTGCTTTCAACCTGTTTCAAGAATATTCTGAACTTCCTAGTACTTTGTTTCTTTTTTATTTAAATGACCTATAAGAATTATTAATATAACAACACAAATTAATAATTCTGGCCATATTGGAGTCAAAAGCCATAAGAGCAGCTTTTCTCACGCTATTGAAGGATTTCTTCCTTTTGGAACAGATCAATTCAGAAATTCCCAATCTGCGTGAAGATTTTGCTTTTGTTCACTTGGAGATTTGACCAAAATTTTCTCATTGTTTCATAGTAAAACAAAAATGAATATTTTGGACTTCTCCCAGGAATACAGGGAGTTGTCCTATCCTCAAGAATTACTTTTATCTGATATAGATTTATGGATATAGAAAGATAATTGCATAAATATATATGAATTCCTGAAAATAGCATAGTTTTGCAGTTTATAATTACAGGACTTTTAATCTACATAGAAAACTAAAGGAAGGAAGTGCTATGACATTTCCATCTTTCTACCACATGTTGACACACCACTAAGAAATATTAGGATGTATTATTATTAAAGCCATAAAACATCTGCTTTCTCTCTGCCTCAGAGAGATGCCAAACTGTGGAGCTCTAAACGTTGTCAGCTTCTCTTTTCTTGCTCGACATGGGCAGTGCTGCCACAAATATGATTGTCAACCCCTTGGATTCATTTACTATGGCCTCAGGAAGACCACAGTGGGAAACAAATAATGCAATGCATAAATTGTTGCTGTCAAAGGCTCTTTTCTTTGACATGAAATAATTCAGATATGGAAATTATTTAGTTGTGGACATGCAGATAGGGTACTGTGGAATTAAGGAAATACATTGTATTGTACTATAGGAATAAAGATAAAGGGAACTTGTTTGTCTTTACTGACTATATTACTGTAAAGGTATGTTCTCTCTTCCTGAATGACAACTTTTCTTGCATTGAAAATACACAATATTTTCAGGGACTGTAAGGTGTCAGAATGGGATGTGGCCCCAACTAGCACCCATTCTATTACAGATATGACCAGGCCACCTTTTTCCTATCCCAGGGGCACTGATGTAACTAGTCTACCAGAAAAGTTAAAATTTAGAGTCACAATCAGTGTTTCAGTAATTTCTGTGAAAAATTATCAGTGAATAGAATTATTCTGTGGACAGAAATTTCAAAAGGAAGTGGATTTCTTTGACAATATTTTATGACTAGAACCAAATCTATCTGAAGATTTTTCAATTTCTTCTGCCAAACTAAACTACATCTGACTTTCTGCTTAAGAAAGTTCAAAGGCTACCACATACATATTCTCAAAAAAATCCATGTGAATCTAGACCATGATGTTTAATGTTAGTGTTCAAGTGATGAAAAATAAGCCACAGGTCCCATAAGGTGCTAAAATAATTTATAGTCTTTGGCTTTAAAACCCATATTTTTTTCAGGGTGTAACCTTCTACCATTTTATTTCAGTCCACTAAATCTTGTTATTTTCTTTCTAACTAATCTGCCTTTTAAAATGAGATATATTCTCCTTTGTGTTTGGGACCCCACAAAAATGTATTTTCCATCACATCTTTTCTTTTTTTCTCCCTTTACCCAGATGCTTTTGGTTTTCACAGAACTAGACATATTGGTTTTACAAAGTATGTTTTCTTCAGGATCTTTGCAAATTCCACATTTATAATATTTTGGGAAAAAAAATGCTGCTTAAAAAAAAAATGATCTTGCTCTAGCTTGAATAGCAAATTTTGGTGCCTGAACTTAATCTTTGCATTGTTATCATCTCTAACAGCTCATATTAAAGCTCATGATATAGGGTAAGAGCAACTCCATATGGATTTTATTATATTCCTCTGTTGGGTTAAATGACCTAAAATTATGCAGGCATTTTGCCATTGATCTATTATCCAGAAGTAAAAACAAAGGTAGAGGGAGAGTGCAAATAAATAAAACCTAAGACTGACTTGAGTAGGAAGCAGTTTTTTGGCAAGTTTTTAACCACCACTTGGTTTGTGGGCATGAGAAACACAATTTTGGTGTATGCAAAGAGAAAATAGCAGCCAGATTGAATTAATTTCTTTATCTAATACTAATATATTCTTTCTGTTAAATTCCCACCACAGCATCAAAGCACTGTCCTGGAAAAGTTTCTTGTTTGTGGTTGACAGATATTAGCTGTCCTTTAAGTCTACAACACCACTATTTTTCTAGATGTAATCTGATATGCCTTTGATCTTGTAAATTGAACAGTTCCAGCACAGGACAGAAAGGGTATTAGAAAAAGAATATTAATCTAGCAAGAGTGTTTCTATACATGTGTAAAAATCTTTATGAAAATTGGTGTAAGCAGGTCACGTAGCATGATGCCCAACAATTTTCTGCCTGGGGAGCCTTTTGTGAAACAACCAAACACAGCTGGTGAATGTTAGTGGGATATGTATGGTGACTCAATGAAAACAAGGGAATCCTATATTAAAATGCAAGTTGCTGGTTTGCCTTTTGGGAAAACAGTACTATTCTTAATGTAAAAGAAAGGTACTGCTCTTCTGGTGTGAGTTCTTATCCCAGCTTCACAGAACATATCAAAAAATACATTTATTGTGGGTTCCACACACCTTGATGGTCTTCCATAACTTATAATACTTATCTGCCATTCAGTGGCAAGGTTCTTCACAAGCTCTTTTGCAGTTTGCCCTGATTTTTGTCTCATGGTATTGATCCATTCGTATTACCACCCATCTCCTCTTCAATGCCCTGCTCTTCTCCCTCTTCTGCCTACCTCAGTCTTTTCTGCCTGAGCTTTTGCATTCAGATGTTTTGCTGGCCCTATGCTTGTGCATAGGGATATTTGTAGATCAGAATAATACCTACATATGCAGTTCTATAAGCACTTTAAGCACTACAACATGCAAACATCACAAAATGCAGTCTTAGAGATCAGTTATGGTTGACTACTTGACAGAGGAACTCAGTGGGCTGGATTACTAGATGTGACATTTTAGAATTATTGATTTAGGTATTAAATTATACACTGAAAAAAAATCTTCTGGTTTCTCTATTATTAGCTGTGTTGTCATGAAATCATATCTACTAATTGTTTTATTTCATTTTAGCTTACTTGAGCACAGAATTCTAGAAATGGAAGAAAGGCACAAAGAGGAGCTGGCTACTTTGAAGGAGGAAAAAGAGAACCTACAAAGCTTAGTGACACGACAAAGCTACATAATCCAGGAACTAGAGAAGCAGTTAAACAAGGCAACAAGCAATAACAGTGTCCTGCAGAAACAGCAGCTTGAATTGATGGATACAGTTCACACTCTGATCACTCTCTGCTCCAAGGAAGGAGGTAAGAAAATGGTGTTATAAAACATTAGAAGTACTAGGAAATTTCTTGTGAATTAAGTCCTGAATTTTTGGAAAAGTAAAATTTAATGGTCTTATTCCGAGTATGAAAAAGACATTGTAATTGAGGAGAAAAGAACTGACAAAAACTCAAAATCAAGTGAAGTTCAGACAGTACTGAGGCTGACCCTTGTACCAACAGCCATATTTGATTCTTTGAATTTAATATCACTGAGTTTTTATATCCTGATCATGGTAGATATAGGCCAAAATATTTTTGTGAAAATTGTGCATTACCTTTGCACTAGCAATACTGATTTTTTCCTCTGAGTTTCTGTCTACTTCTGCTGGAAGTAAGCCAAGCTACCATGGATCTTAACTTTACAGATGTCTGTACCTCATCTATTCTTGACTTCCTTTTCAGTCAATGGAGAGAACAGGCTACTAACCAAAGGAAAGTGATTTAGATTTTTACATGTGTATAGGTGTTGATGATTTTGGATATAGGCTCTTATGGTACTATAGGTAGACATCCAAAAGATGAATTGCTTCTCTTGAATTAGATTTTATTTATAAGAGATCATTTTTTTTCTTCTGTCTTGCTGTGTTTTGTTTGTTTCTGGGTGCTCCAAACAACAACAACAACAACAAAAAAGATAGAAGTAACATGCTTTGAAAGAAGTGGTCAGCAAAAACTCTATAGGACAATTTTCCTCAAGTATGTCTTTCTTAGTAAACAATTCTCTTGCAGGAACAGAGACAGAAATTCAGATAGAATTTCAATATTCAAATGCCAAAGACACTGCAGAATGTCTTAAGAAAGAAATTCCTTTCACCAAAACTGGTCGAAGGAGATGGGTGGACACCACTGTGAAAAGTGGAAATGGTACACTTGGAAGTGTATATTAGTAGAATATACAAGACTAAATTAGTAAATATGAAAAACAAGGCAAAGTCATACAGAAATGATTACATAAAAATCCTTCTGAGAAAGGTAAAGGATAAACACAAAGAGAAACTCTAGATGTGTGAGTTGTGATAGTCCTTTAGCAATTGTGGAAGCATGGATCAAAAAGTTCTCTGAGAGGCATCAGAAGTCTGAAGAGCCCAGCAAAATAGATTATTGTCATTCTAGAGCTCTAAGTGTCTTAAACTAAAAAATAAAAAGCAAAATACCAAAACAAAACCAGCAAACAACTACCCCCATCCCCCCAATTGAAAACTTGTCACCTGCATCATTATTCAGTGCTCTCTCTAAGAGAAGACATACTAGATCAATCAAAATATTCAGCTCAAGGCAATGTGGGTTTTTTCTCTACTATATATTCCCATGCAACTTGTGTGGCTTAAATATAAACTGCTCCAGTCATGAGGATTACATCTCGTACTTTGGAAGTGTTGCACTGGCTTGGGCCAGTGTTGATAGACTACTTTTTTAAAAAAAACTTTTTCCCCTTCTCATGTTCATTCTGAATGTTCCCTTCTGCTCATTCTGTTATACAGTTCCCTAGCATTTTGAATTAAATAACATGTTTCATAGTAGACTGTTCTCATATCAGTAGAGAAACATTGTGATGCAATGTAAATCCTTTATTATGTTTTATGGCCTTTTGGCAAAGAAACCTGGCAAGGCTTTGACCAGAGTGTTCTAATAAAGCTCAGGAGTATTTTAAAATCAATATAAAAAAAAAAGATATATTATTCTCATACAGAGATATATAGCAAGTTCTTTTAAGCTTAAGAAGATTTTCTAACAGTCTTGAATATGATTCAAAAAAAAAAAAAAAACCAAACAAACCAACATTTTCCTAAAATTAGTTTCTTCAGCTGCTTCTTATAAAAACCTTGAATGAGGAGTACAGAAGTGGGTATTTCGAATTAGACTCCTGGGTACAAATTCAGGTGCCTGAAAACCTGAGTTGTCACCAGTCTTTTTAACTTCTGAGGAGCTGTGGAAGTAAATTATGCATAGCAAAGTTAAATGTCTAAATATAATTTTAACAGCCTAACCAAGCACTTGACTTTGGACCCAATTACTTTTTGCATACTATCATGTTCAGAATTTTCCTTGGATACATTTGTTATTTAAGAAGACTCACTTAACAAGAAATGTTAAAGTGAATAAATGTTTCTTTCTTATTGTCTGATTAAGTCTAACATAATATTTTTGTCTAACAATATTTTTGGTAGATACATTCACAGCTGAAGAAGTAGCCAGATAGCTTAAGTTAAAATAATATTTTTCTGGAACACAAGACCACTCTAAAGAAGACTAAGTACTGAAGGTTGTGCCAAAAATTAATGCCAACTTCAGTCTGTGCAAATAGACATTGAAGGTGGAAATGTGTGCTTTTTGGAAAGTACTACTAGAGATACTCTAAATTCACACCAAAATATTTATTTTGCACAAATCTTGATGTGTACACTAATGATCAAAACAAAAATTACTCTGTGAGAACTGGTGTTTCTTGGGAAATAGAGAATACCAAAAAGTGACACATAAATCAGTGACATCTCGTCTGTCTTAGACTTCAGTAAATCTCAGTCATCTAATTTCATAAGGGATACAGCAGAAATGGAAATGGTCCTGAAAAGAATAGGACAATGGAAACATTAGAGTCCTGGAACAATTTTCATATGAGAAGAGAGAACTGTGACATATAGGACTATTAGGTGGGAAAGAAGATATGTGGAATGCTGTTATGGAAACATACAAAATAATTAATGACGGGGAGAAAAGGAACAGCCAGTAACACTGAGTATTTTCCATTGATAAATAATGGAACTTGAGTAATGTAGGTAAACATTACTAGATATCATTGAGATTGATAAATATTTTTTAATTATTAGAAAGTTGTAGAGATAGAAAATGATGGGTCCTTTTAAGATCTTTGGGTCTTTAATAGTGACACTCCTCTTCGACAGAAAGCACAACCTAAGTGAGGCATCAAGTCTAGAAAGCCAGATTGTCAAAGATGAATAATAAGCATGAACATAAGTTTATAAGCATGCACAACAGAGTTGAGAGGAATTGCAATGTTTAAATCCTGTGGTATTTTGAGATTGGTTTTAAGTACCTTTGTCAGATTTTCCTAAATTAAAAATGTAAGTCACTATATTTTATCTTACTTTTATTTATTTATGCCGTGATATTTTAAAAATTTTCTGTCCAACCATCCATCCA
>CM031858.1:135416995-135451009 GCA_018697195.1 Certhia americana | reverse complement strand
CATCCATCCATCCATCCATCCATCCATCCATCCATCCATCCATCCATGTGTAAATTCTCTCCCAAGATAAATCACAGATAAGAAAATTATTTTCTTTTTTCATAAGTCCTAGTATTGAGGATTTTCCCATTTGTGAAAAATATAATATAGCTAAACCAATTTGAAACTAATATGGTGATAATAATTGTTTTTTGATTACATAATATGAGACACATTTACTCAGGTAGTGACATAATCATATCTGAAGACTTATTTTTGATTAATTTAAATAAATTCTGACACTTTCTGAAGGGTTCCTGCTAGGAGCCTATGAATGATACAGTTGGTTAATACAGAGATGCAGGGCTGAACAGAAACTGGTTTTGTTCAGTTGAACAGTCTAAGGAGCTAGCAAAGTCTCTAGAACTGGATGAAAACCCTAAGAAATCTGCTTTGGTGCTTCCACTGTTCCTAGGCATATATAAGGAGAATTTCTGAAGAATATAAAGGAAAATGAGAAAGACAAAAAACCCCAAACCAACCAGACCAAACCAACCAACCAACCAACCAACCAACCAACCAAAACCCAACAAAAACCAAACAAACAAAAACAAAACCTCAACAAACTAACTGAAAAGGTAAAAGAAACACAAATTAATTTTTTTTTTTTTTTTAATATAGATGGACCTAAATAGAAAATCCAGATCCTATTTTCAGTGTTGGTTTTGGTACAGACCAGTTTTGGAATGAGGGCCACCTGTAAAACTTGGAATTGTTGTGAGTTCAGTTTCCAAAATACCACCCACCTCTCTCCCAGTGTGAGTGATTCTAGAGTTTCAGTTGCATGTAATCCTTCAAATAGACACTCTAATAGGTCACAAAGCCTGCAGAGAGTCAAATAAATGCAGGATACCATGGGGACTCACATGTTTCTATTTTGGCCTGTGTCTGTGGCTAAATACACTTGTCACATTGTCTGCATATATTTGTATATTTTAGGCAGGGGCAAAAACCTTAGCAACATCTGCCAGTAAATTTCTATAGAAGAATTTCTAAAATAGAAGCACCTTCAGATACTAGCTGTCCAAAGGAAATGGTTGTTCATTATGGTGAATATTTAAATAACTATTTAAAAATGAAGTGATCCCCAAATTAAAATGTAGATAAATGCATGAAACTTTTACCTTTCCCAAACAAAAGATGAGGAAAGGAAAACATAGTAGTGAAGGCCTGATTAATCACAGATATTGCATAATTATCTCCAAGGCTGTAAAAGTGATTCACCTGTAGCAGATAAGAGAAATCAAACTATAGATGGATAGAGACCAAATTATTCTTACAAAAGGTCAGAAAAGGTTTTGCACTTATTGTTTTCTTTAAACTGGTCATTTCTCATGCTACTTAGAGTATTATTTATAAAGCACATTGCTGTCACTGTCAAACAACATTTCTGTAACACAGTAAATAGTATCAATAAGTACTTTCTATGCTGCCATGTAAAAAAAATTATTAATGGAGAAGATATGTCATGCTAAGGTAGACAGTCACATGAACATTATTCAAAAAACTCCTCAACCCCAAAACAAGGCATATACTACAAATTATGTTAAGCAATAGATAATACAGAGATGTGTATGCAAGTTCAAACCAATTAGTTCAGAAAGTATATTGGTCCACTGGAAAATTATGTTTCAAGCCAAATGTCACAAAAGGTGCGCAGTCAAAAATACGTTGTCTTTTATTCCAGTATAAGGCAATTTATTGAATTTCTATTGTGTTAAAAATAATTTACATAACTTGTGATAACTGCTTAGGTAGTCCTACCCAAAAGATAAAGGAATATAATAGTCAGAGGGAAAGTATATTTAACTACAAATTTATTTTTGTTTTCCCGTTAGTTTTTTCTTTGGCTGTCTTCCAGACTGCATAATAATATACCTCGCTAAAATGTTAGGCCTAAACTTACTTACCTCAGAAAACTAATGGAGCAGAAGTGAAAGTTTTGTTCTAACGTCTGGTTTTGTGACCACTTAGTAAAAGAAGGAATTATCTTCCTCTTGAATACTGACATGATGCTAAGCTTCATTCTCAAAATAATACATGTATATGCTAAGAATTTTACCTCCCCAGAAGTACCTGTTGACTTTATAAAGTAAATAACATGGTTAGTGAAACTGGCATCTCAGAAAAGGTACAAGTCTCCTAGTTTAGGGGTAGGAAAAGTAAATATGTCTAAAAGTTTATTTGAATGGAATTCATGCTTTTTAAAGGCATAGCTATTAATTTATTTAAAAAAAAAAAACAAATTAACAATAATCAGTATATTCCACTTCTTATTCCAAAGCTGATATGATGTAAAAATTTATTGTGAAGTGAAAAGAGTGAGAATACACTGAGAACTTCAAAGAAGTGACCTGAAGGTTACAGGCTCAGGGGAAACTCCATTGACAGAAGCAGAATTGTCTCAGCAGTGATGCTGGCCTTCTTCATTAGACAGACTTCAAAGACACCTTTTATAATATAGGCTAGTATTTAAAAAAAACCAATAAACCAACATTAAAAAAAACCAAAACAAACCAACCAAAGAAACCAACCAAAACTACAAAAAGCCAAAACCAAACCAAATCAAAAATCCTGGTGGGAACACAGGACAGAAAAAGAGAGCAGTAGTTTTAAATATTAGTATTTTGACAGTGTTTGATAATACAAATTTTCTATATTATATTGATTCCACCATACATAGGAATACAATAATGAGGATATTTAAATCTACTAGATCTTAGCAGTGTAGAAGAGCAAAGTTTTATGATACAGGTCTTGATAATTTTTCTTTTTTCCATGGAAAGAATAATATCTGTATTTATCTGAGACATATTTTGAGATGACAGCTTTTTTTTTCTGATACCATTTGCCTATACAGATTTCATTCCTTAAGCCCATGCCTCCCTTGGTACCTCATCCTTAACATCATTAAGGTTTTTTGCAACATGATGAGACATAACTGGTGAGGCAGAAACTTAGAGTGTGTCACATCAATCACTTCATTATTTTTCTTTTGAAACAAAAGAATCTTTTGTTCCAGGGATGCAGAAGATTTTGACCAGCTTTGGCTGCAAGCTGTAGGATTGGGGTGGAACAGGATTGTGCTTGAAACAACATTTAAGAAACAAGTTCATGAATGAAGTTTTTTTCCTTATACGAGAAGTTGACTTTTAATTATCAATGTGTTCTAATATATTGCTGTGTAATAGCAAAACATCTTGTTTTCGATATGCTAAACAATTTAAAAAATTTTTATTTGTTGAGAATAAATTAAAAACCTCAGACTTGACAAAGTTAGAATGACCACACCAAAGCTTTAAACGAAATCCAGTTTAATGCTCTGGTGTTCCACACTTCTTAACTTTCCCAGAGATGTCAAAGAAGGCTAAGGCTGACATTATGTGCTCAAGATTATGGAAAACATCGATTTTATCAGCTTCTCTCTGCTTCCTTCACCTTTAGAGATTTTATGAGCATAAGGTTTTAATTTTTATTAAGGTATCTTAAAGCATAACAGAAATACTTTTAGTTTAAAAAGAGATCAGAAGATCATTATCAGAAAATGAACAGCAGCAACTGACAAAGCTCTCTGTTAAAAAGATACATTCCATTATGTGATCTTCTCCTATTTATATTTTGAAAGCTGGAGAAAACTGAATCTTTCTTTTGCACACAGTGTCAGGGAAGTGAGGCCCCCTTACACTTACTGTGGCTGGATCCTACTGAGCAAATGGACTGGAAAGTGCTGCAGGGCTGCAGTCAGAGGCTGGTCTGACTTTGTGCAGTCATGCAGATGTTCAGTTAAACATACACATCAGCACCAGCTTTTGCGGTTCTTGTTTTTTCTGTTCAGGTGTTTTCGTTGAAGACTCTCTTTATTGATATTAACTTTTCAGAGATGCTCAGAAAGCTCTATTGGAAAGTATTTTTGGGTCAGTCGTATATGACTCACCTAAAATTTTCAGAGTTTGGGTCTGGACTTCTTTTAGATCAAGGAAGTCACTTCTGTCCAAGTGAGTTGTTTCATGATGAGGTGATTTACAACTAAAAATACCTTTTTTCTCCATGTTATCTGTTAAAAGGTAATGTCGTTAGTACTGATATTTATACGATCACTGCCTGTGTTATTTCTTTTCTAAAATGAAACAAAATATCAATTCCAAATAATCATGTTTTAAAAATTAAAATATTTTCATACCCTGCTTAGGCAAGAACACCTTAATTTCAAAGTTATGCTTTATAATAAAGTACAACAAATTACATTAGGTAGTAGCAACTTAGGCTGTAGTTTAATAGGGTTTTAGTTCTGAAATAAGAAATTTGAATGTTCAGCATTTGAAATTTATGACAGTAGAAAAATATTTAAATTCTTCAAAACAGAATTGTGGATCCTGATACTTTATCCCTATTAACTTGATGACCACATCAGGAGATCAATATTTATTTGTACTGAAAACTTAATTCTAGAAGAGTATATAAATTCTTGATTGCTGATATTGAAATTAATTACCCACCCTCGTTCCTGCAATATAGGTCAGTGTCAAATCCCGCTTCACTCAATTTTGTGAGACAGGCATTATTCACTCATACCAAAGATATTACAGAGGATATCAGCATATATAAACCATCTAACAGCACTGTTGGTGTTACCCAAATGACTTGTTAGTAAAAAATCTCTTTGTGTGCATACCATTGTTCAAATGCACATTAGGGTGTCTGTGTGGAAAAATATAAATCAATTAAAGAAATATGGACACTAGGAATATTAAACAATGTCAGCAACTTAATCTCCTCATACAGTTAGTGAAAGACTTCTTGAGTTCTCCTCTCAGTGAATAGTTACTCACAAAATTGCTGTCTCAAGCAGAAACTCTTAAGGAATTATAGTGTAGCTGGATAATTAAGTGTCTTTATCTCTTTGTAAATGGGCCATAAGGCATTCTATTGCAGCTCACTAATGAGGACCATTTTATGGTATTCTTAAGTGATTTCTTTCAAATGCACAGTGATTTGAAGTATTATTGTTCTTGCCAGTCACTAAGGCAGGATTTATTGGGAAACAAAGTTGATAACTGTAGATAATTTATTAGGTATTAAATAATTATGCCCTGGAGAGAGTGAAAGCTCTCTACGTTAATGTTGTTTTCCAAGACCAAGTTAATTCCTGCAGCCCTACAGGAGGGAAATTCTGCTTTAAATGATTTATTTAATAACTAGTTGGATAGCTTGAGTGCTCTCACTATGCAATTGTTTGCCTTTCTTACTGCAGACTCTTAGAGGCTGTGTGGGAGGGCAAAATAATGTTCTATTAGCTGCTAAAACATTCCTGTAAATGCTAACCTGAGACATCTAATTGAGTACACTTTTCCTCTTTCCTTGCCGTGTTAAAAGTATTGATCTCAAATTCTTCTATGTAAGGAACCTTAGTGCTCCTAACAAATCTGGTACAGGACTAATGCCTAGGCTGGTAGAATCATTGTAGCCCTGCTAATTGCATTTCAGCATGGCCTGGTAGTTACTCTGGATTGTACTTAAGTGAGGTTCACACACCTTCTTGGGCCTCCCACACGCAGTGAGAGTGATGCATGTAGCCGTTAAGGGCTAGAGGTTGAGAGCAGAGGGACTATTTTTGCTTTTGTCATTTCTCCTTGGAAACAAAATCCTTCCCCTTCTCCATGCAGTTCAGGGACCGTAGGGTCACAGGGTGAATCAAGATCATTGAGCTACTCCAGCAGAATAAACAACTAGTATAACCAACAAAGAAACAAAACAACAAAACAACTAAGTAACCAGATAAAATCCATAACTTTGCCTCCCCCTTTTGCTTCTACAACAAATCAAAAGACTTTCTGCAAGATCTCCAATTAGCTGATTCCTTCTGTGGCTGTGGAACCCGTCCACAGCCAACAGATACAGCCAATCACATTCTGTGATTGCACCACATTTGGGGTTAGGACAAAGTGCTTCCTTAGACATTGAAAATGTGCATGTGTATTACACACACACTTATACTGTCACAGAGTTCGAACATTTTAATGAAGGCCAGCATTTTCTATTGTCATCATTCAACAAATTAATGTGCCTAAGGAAGAAATTCTAGAGTTTTATTTTCTCTCACCTTCTAAAACACCCATATGAATTCAAGGTAAGTTCACAGATCTTGAATGGAAAATGCAGGAGGTGTTACTTGCCAGTTAATGGCCCAAACGAAAATATTATTTTTAAATTGTTGTGAGGGAATAGACAGGAAATCTGAAAAAAAAAAATGTACTACATAATCCATGGTGTGTTCAAATACTGTTTAAAGTATTGGAACCCACATTGCACAAAAAAAAAAAAAAAAATCTACAAAGAGAGATGACTCAGTATATGAAATACCATTAAAAAAATATCTAACAGATACTTTAGGCAGTGCAAAAGAAAATAGAAAGAGATTGCAGTAGAAACTGCAGGTGGCTTGTAGAGCATGGATGCAGATTTACTGACACTTTCAGCTAAGAGTGCAGTGTCACCAGCTGAAACACTCTTGTTAAAAGCTAACAATGGGAAATTTTCCTTCACATCATATGTGCATGGAGTTCCTTGGTATGGGACGCTGAATGATGAAAATTATTGTGGCTTCAAAAACATTAACTAGAGAAATTAATGGAAGAGAATTCTTTCAGATACTACAGATACTACATCTGGTGGAGAAAGAGCTTTTACTGTAAATTCCTGGATATTCCTTCCTGTGCTTATGCTGTTCTCCAGTTGTCTGCTTTGAACATCTGTTAGTATTGAAGACTCTTTTTTCAGGCCAGGTACTAGCCAGGCTCTTGCAAAACCTTAGGGCCCTCTTCAGGAGAATAGTCCTAAAGGAAAAGAAAATAACAAGAAAATAAGTAATTATGAGAGCTTAAGAAGAAAAAACAGAAGATGATGGTTGAAAGATCAAGTCTAGTGAGGAAGCCCCATGACTTCTAGGGCCCTAATACTGGAGATGGGACACTGGAGAGGCTGGAGGAGTAATGTAACCTGGGATATCTGGTCTTAAACCTGCATTTGGGAATAATGGGGGCCTTGACAATTCAGTTTTATACACTAGAATCTGCAAATTTATAATCTATAAATTTGATTATGAAGCAATAGTTCCCAGAACAGAAATATTTTATTCCAGTATGTCAAAATGAACTTTCTAAGCTGCCAATGGCCTGCTCTTTTGGTCAGATTTAGAGCAATGTTACAAAGAAATATTAGCTTTAAAAGCATTTTGGTGTTTGCATATTTTGCTGAAAGGAAAATTCATGTCCAAACTCCAGTCTTAAACTTCTTTTCACCTCTCTAGTAAACAAACATGGGTACACAAGCATGTACAATGATATATCAGAGAAGGCTGCTGGACTCCAAGACATACAGAAGCAGCTTTCATACTAATATTTCCCCATTTTGTTTTGGTTTTTTAAGATTTTTGGACTTTATGGAGATGAAAATAAAACATAGAATTAATAAAGTAGTAAATAAAGTTGACACTGGACAAAGTTTTGAATCAGGTAATGATAGTTTGTCTTTATAACAATTAGAATTGCATAGTAACTACATATAAATTCACATTTAAAATTTTTAGTTGACTAGATAGATGCATTAAAGCTGCTGATACTTTACCAAGAATAAGTAACTGCAATTTTTTTTTTTTATTTCATGTATCTCAATGGATTGTAATTTTCTAATTATTTTTTTGCCTCGGTTGTATTGGGTGACTTTAGCTTTAATAATCCAGAAACATGTTTTATGGAAGAAAAACAGCTAGTATGTAATATGTACCTGAATGCAAATGTGCTTTCAAGTCCATTTCAAGAGGGACCCAAGTGTGCTCTTGCATAGCTATCATTTCTGATCATAGGCATCACTGTAGTTATCTGGAGAGCATATCTGAATTGAAATCAGCCTTCAGGTTTGTGTTATTTCCTTTGGTTTGTGTAACATTTGCAGCACAATGTTGTCACAGGGTTGCCTTATTGCAGACAGTATAGGGTGTGACAGTCAGCTGTTACATTGCATTGAATGTTTGTTACATGTTTGTTACAAATGGAGTTTGTTATCTGCCAGATGAAGACACTGTAACAACAGACTATACCTCTGGCTGTAAATCAGCAAAACCTGTAAGTCTTTGCATATTTTTCCTCCTCAAAACAAAAAAAAATTCACCTTTTTCTGTCCAATCTGTTTGTGGTTGCTGCTGCTAAGTTGGGGAACACATATAAGTATGTGTGGGCAGTGTTCCAGGCCTCCTCATTGGGTAAGAGTTTGAGTAACATCCTTTGGATAACATTAACAAACTGTTCTGGATTTGATTCTTCACAAGCCAGGCACTATTTGCCATTGTAATTGGAATTTTGTTGGTGCACAGCAGCTGCACCCAAATGGCTGGGAAAGAGGTCAGAGATGCAGGGTCACCTAGGGAAATGCAGGATTCCCCACAATATGTCTGGAACAATGACAAGATCAAGGCAAAATTTATTTGCAGTCAGGACCTAGATAGAAACCATCATTTGGCAGTCCTTGTATGACCCTGTCCTGGAATGTAACAGTTTTAGGTAAAAAAACAATATACAAATTCACTTTTGATTTTTTAAGGAGTTGTTCAACAGGGGACATAAATTTTTTACCTCAGATGCTTTTGATAGTGCAGCTAAAATTTAGGTCAATTACATATGCCAATAAGATATGGAGAAAGACTCTTCCTTTCTTACTTCAAAAGCATGAATGAATTTTAAGTGCCTTTTTGGTACTCCTATAAGAAAATTAGTTTTATGTAAATAGAACATTGAAACAATGAAAATATAATAATTCACTCAGACACTAAAGAAATCTCTGCATATCTGTTCAAACAAGCCACTATCATGCAGAAAAACAAACAGCTGTTTTTCATTTGTTGTCAGTATCACTAAAGGACATAAGAGTCTAGTGATTAATTCAGTCTCAACTGATTTCACAAACATAGCAGTTCAGATCTCAAATAATTTAGGAAGTATGGTTGTGATTTATTGATTCAGTCAACATCATGAACTGCATTTCAACATTCTTTATTGCTTATAGACAAGCTGTGCTATTCACCAGATATCTGATCGAGACTTGAAAAGCAACAAGACAACTTAATTTTCTCAAAAACAACCAGAAATCTCAGTTAAAAAAATCAAGTAGATTATGTTAATTTTTTTCCTAGTTGAGATGAGATTAGATAATTTTCATACATCTAGGAAAACAAGATATTTTATGCTTTCAATTTCATATTCCTAGAGGACAATACTAGATTACTAAATATTTCAGAAGCTACTTATTCTTATTAGTCAGTTGGTATTTCTTTAAACCTGGGCAGAAAAGCAAACATCGTCCATTTGTGATAGCTGTTAGGAAATAAACTAATTAATTATTGATTTAATTTTACAACTGATAGCAGAAAAATAGTCTCACTCTATACAAGGTACACATAGCTATCAATCAGTTAAATTTCCCTGACTATTGATTTGGGAAAAAGGCCTATATATCTGGGCTCTCTCGCTGGTGAGCACAGGAAAGTCACTCTAATAAAACTGGAGGGGCTACAGTCTTAGGTTCTGATCCCAGCTCCCTGCTGAGGATGAATATCCTGGGAGCAGGAGCAGCAGAACATCCGCTCAGCCCTGGTGCTGCACAGACTGGGGGTTCACAGAGACGTTTTTGGTTTGGATTCCTGTTCATCCACAGGGCCTGGGCAGTTATGGATGGCACTGTCTGGCTCCAGTCATTGTCCAGGGCACTGAGGAAAAGGAACAGCTGAAGGACAGATAACTGAAAGAAATAATTCCCATCAAGTAAGTAAAAACAGATAGGATAGCCCGAAGAGAAAGTTATTGGCTTAAAAATTACCCAGAAGGCTTTTGGAAGTGAAGTGAAAAATTTACTGTTGGTTCTCCTTCTGTTCAGAAAAACAGGACTTTCCACATAAGCGTCATTGCTTAAAAGGAGCATGACTTCCTTACCAGTTTATTCATCCAGAGAAGGCAATCAGAAAACCCTCCTGGGTTCCAAATCTTGGCTAAGCACTCAGGTTTAAAAAACAATAATATTATTTTGCTTGAAATAGACTTATCTTTTTCTTCAGGTACATAAAACTGTCATAAGCAGTGTAGTTGAAAACAGCTAAACTAACATTAGAAGTTTTTGTAAAGTCAGTATCTTGAAGCTGACAAAGGAATTTAATTGTTACATATTTGGTTTTAGAACTAATTTATCTGAACTTTCTTACTTTTAAAAAAATTTACTTACACACCTATCATATGTGACCCAATACATCATGCAGGGTCTTTACTAAATGTATAACGCATTCAAGGTCTATGTAATGTTCTAGAAAAAAGTAGTCTATAGCTACAGTACGGAGAAGTAGTTTGGAAACTGCATGGAATATTAAGTTAGAAAAACAACAGCAAACCTCAGAGAAAACATATTTTATGCTAAAAGCACATTACCAGTACATTCCTGAGAATTAATTTTCTGTCAAGTTTGGGCTGTTCTTGCAAATCACAGTGTTATGTATTAAGAAAACCTAAACTTTGACGAGTCATGCTGTGCTGCAATCTGTAATAGTGCAGGTCCTTGTGAAGGAGCTGGGCTTTTCCTCCAGTGGGAACACCAACTCCTGAGAGAGGGGTGAGAGGCACCCAAGGAAAGTCATCTTCTCCTGGCTACAGTGGACTAAAACCCCTCATGCTAAAAACCCCAAAGGGGTATTGGATTGCTTAGTTTTTAGGAAATTACACGTTTGCTCTCTCTGATCTCAGCCACTTCAGCTGTCTGATTCTAAGAGGAAAGATGGCCATATCTAAGACATTTACCTTTCTTTGACTTCATCTCTCACACAAACATTCTTTTTATTGTGTTTCTTTTAGTTTTTAAGTATGAGAAGATAATTTATTTCTAAGAATGATTCCTAGAGATCCATCTCTTTGGAAAATTGCCAAAGCTATTTGCTCTGATATTAAAATCTTACCTTGTTTAAAATTTTAGTGATATAAACTTTAGAACATACTCATGATTTCTTTTGTCTAGGTTTCAGTTACAAAGGACCTAAATGTAAATTTCTTTTATTGAATATTATTAGTTATTTCCAAGTGGTTTTCAATGTGTGTATAACACTAATGTAAGAGGTAAAATAATCTTGCTGCATACAGCTAATAAAATATAAGTGTTTAAAGACTGAAAAAAATGAGCAGTGCTTCTGCACCACTAAATATAATTTTTAGACAGGAGAAACTGATGTCTCCAGTTGAAACAACATCACTGGAGAAATTCAGGCCATTCAGAAAGAATGGATCTATTCTAAAGCCCTCTGAAATCAATGAGAGGCTTTGCTTTAACTCCTCTAGGCTTTGGCTCCAGCCCCAAGTAATTATTCAGGTTGGACTTTGGCCACAGATACTAACACCATCTGCTTACAGAAAGAACCATGAAGTCATTAATTAACACAAATCACGAGCGCCTCGGTTTTATGTCTTATCTAAAAAATGTCCTTTTTGAGAGAGTGCACAATTGATGTGCACCTTGCTAAGGACCTCACTCCCTGCCATCTCACAAGGAAGTGTGTAATCTGCAGCACTGCCAGTACTGTCTTTTCCAAATATGGCTAGGTTTCAAAGCCATTGATTTCCTAACCAAATTTCATATGCAAATATATAAATAGGTTTTATTTTTGTTGATGGTGTTGAATAAAAATAGTAAACATGGAGTAAGTACATGGGAGAGGAGAAAAAAGGGATTTTTGTTTCTTGAAATAAAATTTTAATAATATAAAACACATGAAAGGGAAAGAATAATATAATTTTTGTGCAAAATGCCTACCTGGTGAGCAGTATAGTCTTACAGTCAGGATTGGTTTTCTCACTATTTTTCTATTTTCACCTTTTCACTGAATGACTAGGTAAAATGTTTAACCTTTTTTACTTCTATTTCCCCATTTGTGAAATTGTATTAATACCAAGTGCTCTGGCAGGAATTTGCCATCCTAAAATACTGCTTTGATGTGTTCAAAGGGAAGATATTTCCAGCTGCACACCTTGGCACTATTCTCACCATCTATGGCCCGTGTGGTCTCACATGCTGTGTACAGCCATTGCCTTGTTGCACATCAGCCTCAGTTTTGCAGCAGAGGCTACTTCACTCAGAGTGAATAAGACGTAGTCCCACTTGTATCTATAACTCACACTCTCAAGCCAAAATGTAAAAGAAGTATCTGTCACCAGAGGATGAGTGTGTCTGGAAAATTTAAATATTGTATCCTTATTGTAGGGATTAATGAAGTGTTGGCCCGAACCCTGCACATCACTTAAGGACATGTTTAAGAATCTGAGTAGATGGGTAGATTTCCATGGGAATACTGATGTGCTTAAAATATGTGTTGTTGGAAAGAAATAATATCCCTCACTATTGTGTGGGGTCATGCTACTTTTGTTTGTGAAAGTGAAGAACACTCTCAGATGTTACTCCTTCTACAGGGAATTCCCTGGTTGTTCAAGACTGGGATTCTCAATGTTTTGCACTCCTGATTTCTCAGCCCAGCTCATGTGGTCTGTCTGTAATATACAGGATCAAGATCTGCACTGGTGTTAAAACATTTACTGTTTCCCTATGCTGAGCCAAAATGAATTCTATAAATCTTGCCTCTAGATACCTGACTTCAGTAGCACTGTTTTTCCTTTTATTGTATTTAGCAATCTTTATGAATGTAGATATGAAAATAATGAAATTATTCTCTTCAGAAAAATAAATTAAAGCAAGCAGCTGCCTTGCCCCAAGCTCCTGTGCTGCTCAAAAGTCATTACTTCATGAACAGCACAAATTCTCTCCTTCCAGCATTGCTGCCTTAAGTGGGCATCTGTGTCAGATCACAATGCTGAACACGTTTTCCACCTTCGTGTGCCATCTCTGGGGCATTCTTTGGCAACCTCCCAGGTATAGTTTTAGTCAGAGGCAACACCTGCAGCAACACAGACCTTTGCACTCAGAAGGAACATGCTGTTACCTCTCAGCAGACAGGGTGCTCTATTTAGCTGTTTGTATCATGACTTCTTCTGGTGCCTACTTTGCCATCTGCCCAAAAGCTTCATACTAGTTGAAGAATTTTCTTTTACTAGAATTTTCCAAATGCATCAATGGTATATGAAACACATACAGTTATTACTGACTATTTTTGAAAGAGATGCAGTGTGCAAAAGTGGAATTCCTAGGTACAGTAATGCTTAAGACTGTTGTCGTAACTTAAATTATCATGTTTTTTGTTTTGCAGTTTTACTAAAGAATGCAAAAAAGGAAGAAGAAAAGCCATTCAGAGACTGTGCAGATGTATATCAATCTGGCTTTAACAAAAGTGGGGTCTACACTATTTATATTAACAATGTGTCAGATCCTAAAAAGGTAAAGACTGGGTTTATTTTCTTGTTTATTAATATGATATTGCTCTGAACTGAAAGGAGTATTTTGAGCCTTTATTGAAGTTATCATTCCACAAAATATTGTACTGGTATAAAAAGCTTGTCTTTTATTTAGTCTTTTAAAAGTACAATAGACTGAGAAAATGATTAACTGTATTATTCCAGACATCCTTCTTTCCCGCTGACAGAAAATCCTTCCTAAGTTCCAACGTACACTCAATAGTTGACTCACTTCCTCCCTCTTGGCAAGCTCAGTTGAAAAAGACTATGGCTGAAAATAAATCTGCAATAAAATTTAGAAGTGAATTTGTAAAGTGTGATAATGAGGAAGCTGATCTAGGGGATTATCTGGTAGCACAAGGAAAGAAATAGCAGAATGAGTACTTTTTAAAGATAAGGATTTTAAAAAATTCTGCTTCTCTTTTAGGGGACAGGGAAAAGTGGTTTTGGCTGTAAAGAACACAACATGCTGAGTGCTAGCGCTGCTTGAAATTATGAAGTGTGTATAATCCCATCCTTCTACAAAAGAGACTTGGGAGGGAGTTTTATATGCAAATGGAACATTAGTTTGTATAAGAGATTATTTTTTTGCAAGGCTTTTGTTGCTAAGGTACCTGAGTCAGCTGAGGGTAGGAACAAGAGAGGACAACCTAAACCAAACTTTTCTGTGGAGAAATGTTGGCTGTCCCTCTGACTGGGCACTGTTGGGAGCAGCCACCAAGACTAAGGGCTGATTACCTAGGAAATGCAGTGGTGGCCAAAAAGTGGGCTGGACAGGAGGGAGGGAACCACTTCTTTCTGGTGAATTTTTTCTTACTGCAGTAAAATAGAAAAAGACTAAAAAATATTACCAATATTATTGTTTATAGTAGTATTATGATCACATTAAGATATGTCAACCTTATTCCTAAGTGGAGTTTGGTATTGCAAAAAGCCTTTGGAAGCCTGTAAACATCAAGATGTTATAGTTTAGCAAGGAATTAGAGTTCATTAAGCCATGAGTAGAACTGGGGTGGGAGAGCTTTATGGGCCAAGACCAACATAATTCTGGTGAATGGGAAAATAATTGACAGGACATAAATGGCAGATATCCCTGAAAGCATTACTGAGCAGGAGAAGAATAATAAAAGAAATTCCGTAGATGCTGCTCCACTAAAAAAGAGATGTAACATCTATGTTCAAATCTCATGCACCAATTGGAGTAATTTTCTTAGCCGTACTGAAGTTTATAAACCATGACCAGAAGCTGGACTGCAATTAAAAACAATGGTTACCCATGACACTGATGCTTCTGGTACATTTGCCTCAAACCCATTTCACTGGCAGTATAAGGACAGTGACACAATGGAAGCCATCCTGTGTTTCTACTATATACTGATTACAGAGGCTGCTATCAATTAACACAGGTATCACAGCTCGTTGATATCATTGCATTATGTTTTCCTGGAGGGTTCCTGTTTTAGCAAGAAAAGGCAGGAGTGTGTGTTTCTGTGTGTTGAGCTCATTTCTGATACACCCATTTCTGTTTTGCCCTAGCAATAACACAGCAAGAGCTGATCCCAGGCATGTTCATGTTAGTCAAGTGAGGAGTGTGATTGCTTTAACAGGTGTTTCTTTAGACATTAGGGTCATTTAAACAAGCTGTAAGGTAGTGCTGTGCAGATAGCTGAACTAACTCCAGCTGAGATAGCTTAAAAATTCCATCAATGCAGCACTGTGCCAGCAGTAATTAGCCCAGAGGTAGCACCATGCAGACACAGTCAGATTGCTCTAATATCCTGATAGGTACTCCATGGAGACAGACTTGCTTGTTTAAAGCCAGCTTACTTACCTGGATTAGCACAATGCACTGCACAGTTCTGACATGTCTTAGGAGCTCTAATGTATTATTATCTTCTGTATTACTCACAGTCACAGGCAACTATCTCATTCATAACAATTTTATACAGCAGGTTACAAAATATACCTTCATTTCATTTTATATTTTCTAAGGGATACTTACCTGAATCCTGGTATTCAATGGAAAATGCCTTTGTCATATATACAAATGTTACTCTCAGTTTTATTGTTTTGTTGGTTTCACATTAATATATTCATTAAAAAAATTATCCTTCATGCTTACAACTCCATACCATTTATATGCCTCATTTTTATATGCTTTAGACTACAAACTTTGTTTCTTGTTCCTAGCTTCAACTGTTCACTAATATAGGTCATTAGTCTTCAAACCCTTCATCAAAAATTTATGTTTAATATCTGTTTAAAAGGATCTTCTATATTTTTCATATATAAAGAAAAAAATAATTAAACTATTAAAGCCAACTAATTGGCTTACTCTGATGTGTGTGTGTGCAGTGCCTCATAATGTAGACAAATGATTATTCCAAGCAAAAGTAAAGGCAAGAAGAATCCTCTCAGTCCCCAGCAAAGTCAGGGTGAGCTACAGGGGAAGCAAGGCTTTTGATGAGCAAGGGAGCAGTGAAAGTGAGGCTGTCCCCATTTTGGAGCTGAAAGAGCCAAGTCACCTTTGGGAGCCACGGTGGGCCAGGTGTGATTGGTCTGACTGCAAACAGGACCTCTGCATGTCCCCTTGGATCGATGTATGACTCACCCACCTCTCCTCTAACACCCTCACAAACATGACTGTTGCCAACCTCTGGGTGCACTACACTGAAAATGTCACATTATCCATGGCTGCTGGGCTCCCTGTGTCAGTCTTCATGGTTCTGCAAAAGCAATTGCTATGGATGTGGCCTTCACTCCTCCCCCTTTCTTACTTTCTTCTTGTGGACTGCCCGCTAAATCGGTGCTGATGCTTTCTCTGACCATATCTGGTGTAATTTTAACCTGTTAAATGTAGGCTATCCCTCTGTATTGGGGAAACTGTCCTCCAACATGGCAATCAGCAGACTCTTTCTGCATAGCGGAGACATATTCCCTGAATCTCAAAGGTCTGGACTCAAGCTTGCTGCTCCATGACAATGAGGCCAACTTGTGGGGTCATAGTGTGCATGCACTTAAAATGCAATTTATAGAAATTTCATATCTTCTATTTACTTTAAAACTGAGCTTATCTCTGAAATTTTTAGTAATTTAGTCCATAAAGCTAAAATAAGTAGAAATAATCCCATATTTGCCTTTTAAGAGCTTGAGAATTTTTACCCGTGCATTTAAGGAAGAGCAAGAGTGCAATATTTTAGATGGTTTTTTATTCTAAGTCAGGTTATTTTATTAATTATAAAGTCAGAATCTATAATGCATACAAATTCAGTCACATTTTTCTTCCTTTTCTTTTATAATAGAGGGTTAAGTATCAGAACACATTAAGTGGTGTTAAACGGCTGAGTGTCTTGGTCTTTTCTGGGACAGATAAGGCTAGAGCTATGCACAGTAACATCTACAATCACCTTGGAACTCCTGTTAATATGGGCAGGTGTTTCTGTCTACCACTGTGGAAAGTGCCAGACCACACAGTGATGGCAAGTGAAAAATGTGCTGCTGGCAAGTTGTTTTCACTGTGCAATTTTATCTTTCAATTTGATCTATTATTCAGAAAACTTCAGTCCTTTAATAGGTATTTCATTATATTGTAGTACAAAAATCCCCAAATTTGTGTGCATCTTTAAAATGAGTAGTCTTAGTACAGTCGAGGATTTAATGCTTTAAAATTTGGCAGTAGATTCATAGGAGCTTGAAATTACTTATAAGGAAAGTAAATCCATCTTTTAGAAATTCTCACCATAAATCAGACTAAAGACATTAAATCCTGTAGATAAATGTTTTGACCCACAGTGGCTTTCCTAAAGAAGGAATAGGGCTAAAATATTTGTCCAGAAAATTGTGGGTTTTCTTGTGGTTACCCTGAATCAAACTCATGTTTGTCCTGGTATTCTATTTCCTTCCTGGACTTTCACAGGGACTTCATTTGTCATGCCTGGTGCAAATTAAAACAAAACCGCTTGCATATTATTGCTATGACAGTCCTTATGAGGAAGAGAAATTTAGAATGGCTTTTCCTGAGGGTAGAATATAGTCCCCTAGTAAACTGCAGGACAGATTTTTATTTAACTGTGTTGGATAGCTACCTCCAATTTGTGAAAGCAACATAAAGCATTAAATTGCCAACCAGTGCTTAATGGATTGACTCTTGCTAGTGTAAGTGCCAAAAGCTAAACCTCTTCAACACTCTTACATACTTATCTTTTACTTAAAGGGCAGAATACAGCTTTTAAAAGCACAGGCAAATGAAAATTAGGATAATTCCAGTGTCAATATGGCATGAATGAGTGACGAATGGAATCAGGAAAATTTGCTTAAATGAGTAGCCCTAAGAAACTTAGATCTTAAGATCAAGTGTCCTACAAAAACAGGAACAAAAATTATTACCACTTGTCACATACCAAGAAAAGTAAATGCACAAGCAGTATTTTATTTTTTTTCATAGTTTTTCTTCTATATTTTTGGAAGGACAATGAAAAAGAGTGAATGTCATAATTTGCATGACAGATGTCTGCTAAGGAAGGCAGGAGCCTCTCTTGGAAAGGAGAAACTAAACCCTCTCCTTCCGAATTATTATAATTTTGAAATTAAGGGGGTCTCAGGCAAAGATATTGGAATAGGAATAACAGCTCTTTATTAGGGAAACTCAAACAAAACAAAACAAGACACGCAGTATTACAAGGAAAACCAAACCCACGGACAGAGTCAGGATACAACATGACACCCTGTGGGTCAGGGTGTTGGTGGCAGTCCCATTCAATGGTGGCTGCCGTTCCAGTGGCAGATGTGGCTCTGTTGAAGAGATGCTCCTGTAGAAAAGTGGAGTTTTTTTCTGAAGGTCCAGTGGTGATAGATGGGCCTGGTCTTCCTCTGAAAATCCAGTGGAAAGGCTTCTTGATATCCCAAATCTCAGATTTTTATCCAGGTAGGAATGTTTGGCTCCTCCCCCTGGCTGGAGCATTTCCCAATGGGATGATGTAATTTTATCAGTGAGACTCACTGGCCCATTAGCAGAAGATCTCTCCCTGGACGGAGGCTGGGTTGTGGAAGAGATAAGAAAACTGCCCCAGCAGGTTTATTGACAGTTGGCCATTGACAGACAATTACACCACCTCCACACCCCAGTTTCAACAGATGGTAACAGAATACAGAGTTTTAGTTACATTTTGCACTGCAACCCACGACAGCAAAGCAAATAAAAAGTTAATATCCATTTTTATTATTACATGGATTATTTAAGATTGGTAGCAGATTTTAGTTTATGCAATATTCCAATATCAAGGGTCAACAAAATTGTTTCATTATCCTTTATATACAGAATCTTTAGTATCTAGGTGATAATCTTCTTAGTGCAATGGTGACAGGGCATTCTTACATATTTGGTATAGATCTTGTGGACTTGTCTCACAGACCTCATCTCTTGAGCCTGTTTCTATCTATGTTCTCTGTCTGAATAAGGCAGCTTGCCCTGAGGTCTCCTGTCCTATTTTGACAATGCCTGAAACACTTTAAGTAATATTACAATTCAAAGGAGAACAGAATAACCTCATCTGTGCTATATTTCAGACTCCTAGGGTAAGTATTTTCTGCAAGAGTACTCAAAATTCTCTCTGAGACCAAATGATACTCTGCTAAAAGCTATATGAAGCATTTTTATCACTGGAGGAATTGCTCTTGTTTATTAACAGGAAGGGAGTGGTTTCAGGGGCACTGCAGAGAAAATACAAAAAAGGGCATGAAGGGAAGGTGAAGGGGAAAGCTGAAGAAGCAGAGGGTGATGATGGGGAGATGTTCTTGGAGAAAAGGAAAGGAGACATTACTGACAGAATTACAATAAACATTACGAGAGGACTGGTTGTCATCAAATGACTGAGGATGTCATTGAGGGAACAGGGCATGAGTGCATAGGAAAACACACTTCCTTAGTACTGTTACACACAAATACTTTCCCCCCCACTTAAGATGCCAGAATTCCAATGCAAACTTGTTTAATTTTTGTTTGTGTTTTTAATTTTTTTTTTTATTTACTGTGTAGGTGTTTTGCAATATGGAAATTGCTGGAGGAGGATGGACAGTTATACAACACCGAGAAGATGGGAGTCTGGATTTTCAGAAAAGTTGGAAAGAATACAAAATGGTAAGGTGAAAAATGTGCAATAGCTATGTCATTCATATAAGTGTCAGATTTCAAATACTACTTCTTATTGACCTGAATAGATAATTATTCCCATAACAATGTGGTACAGTCCTACAGTCTTTTATGAACTACTTTCATCATGTCTGTTACTTTTGAAAATACTTTTTACTCAGTTAGTTGTGTATTATTTCCCCTGATTTAGAGTTTCTTTCAGATCTGATACTGAGATTAAAATGAGATGAGGCCAGAATGATGCTGTCTGTCTCTCTGAAGTTTTGACTTAATGTTATGTTAAGGGGTAATGGGCATGTGATGATGCTTCTAAGCATCAATGTTTTCAGCTGGGAGGAACACATTCAGAATTTGGAGCACCTCAGATAGGAATAAAATTTTTAACTGGACTTTATCCCAAGTCATACAGCACCTCTGCCAATCAAGTTAATGTACTGGAAATGTTGATACTTCAAATAGGATTACAAGAAAATAAATAACTTACCAAATTAAAGATGATATGACTTCAAGCAGGCTATTTTCCCTTTGCCAACTCAAAAAAATTTTACTCCAATCTAAATAACTTCTCTTTTTTTTTTTTTTTTTTCATTCTCTTCCTGATCAAATTTTCTGATAGAGCTCCTTTCTCTGAGTCCCTGAGGACTGGTTTGGATTTCAGTGAAATTTCTAGTGAAGTTTTCAGCACTGTGTTATCAACATGGCAGAGGAAAGGATTTTTTTACAGTTTTTGAAAAACACTAATGAAAAGAGTATTTTAAATGTTTTGGAAAAAAAAAAAAAAAGCAAGTTCAACTCAATAAAAATTTTTATGGGAAAAAGTTCTGTTATAGAACTTACAATTTCAGAAATAAACATAATATCATATTATTGAACCAAAATCTAATTTTGGATTCTATTGATGCTTTATTTTCAATATTTTTATGTTGCTAGAAAGTATAAAAAATAATTTAGGTTAGAATCCTGTTTCTGTGGGTAACAAGAGGATGTAATCTATTTCATAACATGTATTAACTAAAGTGATATTAAAATGACAAAAATATTTTTTATAGAGTTACAAAATTGGACATTTCTTTTAGAATTCATAGTGCTTTAATTTAGAAGAGGACTTGAAAACTGTTTTGCTTGATTTTGGTTCAGAATTCTATTCTATAAATAGAATATAAAGCATGAAATTATTTTAGGGAACTAAACCTTGAATTCTACCAGTTTTATTAATGAGGGAATTAGAATTTGTATGTACAATTTACATATGAACTTTTTAAAATTTATACATATCCCATTAATGATTTTCTCAGTTTTCATTTCCTAAGACTTTCTTAAGCAGTATAATAAATATAGCTCTTTGTAAAGATATTTTGTTGGTTCTGTCTAGTTCAAGCAGCCTTAATAAATTTTGCTTCTGTTTAGGAATGATATAGTATTCTAAGGGATCATTTTCATCTACCAAACAAAAAGGATCCCTTTTGGACTTTTATTGACAGTTTATCCTATATGTCATGAAACAAGATGGGATTCAGGCCTGCTCTGCTTCTATGAACCATTTCACCAAAGTAACAATCTTAGGTTCCCATCTGTGGTTATCATATAATGCCAAGTGTTAGAATGTGTTAGAAGCATAGAATGGTAGACTGTCTGTGTGTTACTGGGATGTCTGAATGCATCTGAGCTTCAAGGTAATAACACCACTAGCTTAATTCTTTGGTTGTTCAGAGAGCATGTGTGGTGTCTGTTGGACCACACCCCCTCTCCTCCTGACACATCCACCTACTGTTTCTTCCAGTGGAAGCTGGGTAGTGTGGTAGGGGAACACAATGACACTTAGACTTACTTGGAGCAGTTGAACTTAATGTGTGTTTTCTCAGTGCATACTTCAGATACAGATTTCCAGTTTTGTTAAGATATTCTTCATGTTCTTGTCTTCATGTTCAGAGGGTTCCAAAAGCTAACAGAAATAATATCATATTGTAATAACAGCAACCGTATGTCTCTGGGGCTTCATTTATTTTCTGTGCATTTAGTTCTCATTGGAAAGAAATCTGGAAAACTGTTGAAGTTTTCAAGCTATAAGCAAGTACTTATTGCCAGCTTCTGAGCTGGACAGGTTTTCAGGCCACCAGCCTGCACTACTGCTAAAGCCCTCACAAGTTATTGGCTGTTACAGTGTTAGGAGTCCACTGCATATATGCTTTGACTCTAAATGGACCATACGGCCTCTTACTTGGGAAGTGTGCACATGGAGCAGTCCCTGCAAAGGTGACAGCCCTGCTGGCTTACAGGAGTCACCTGACAGCAATGAGGCACCCATTGATGGATGCAGTTTGATGCTGGTGCCTTCAGCTAACATGGAAGCACTTCAGTTCTGTTCTAGACACCAATACAGTAAACAGGTCAAGTGAGAGGAAGGGTAGCCATAAATCTTTGGAGTAGGAAGCATACAACTTCATTCGTACATAAATTGCCACAAAGTCAGTGATAGCACAATAGTGATATTAATTTTTCCTCGGGCTTTTTTTTCTCCATTTCCTCTTGCATTCAGCTTCCACTCTGTAAAATAAAGTAATGCTTTCTTTGGTATCTAAAACAACAGCTAATGACTGTAAAACATTTTCTGCAGATTTATGCAAGACTGGTTATGTATCTTCTTGCTTTGGGGCATATGTATCCAGTATCCTTTAATTTTCTTGTTAGTCTTATGGTGTGCAGTGTAATTTGTACCTTTGCTTCTAAGAACTCATTTCTGAATTAGAAATCTCTTGGGCTTTTGAGTTTTGTGGATTCAATAGTAATTGGAATTAATTCAGAGAAAATCCCATAAGTTCATCCTTCCATTCTTTCATTATCAGTATCTATTACATCTGTTCTTTTGCATTTTGCAATTGATTTTCTGTTATACTTTTTGTTGGTTATCAGAAAAAATTGAAGTGGAAGACCAAATAATTTCTTTAACAGCAGGTGAGATCACCCTGAAGCCAATTTCAAGTATTTTGCACATTTTCTTGCCTGAGTAAATGCAAATGAAAAATATTATTAAGAGTTTTGATCTCCAGAGGGAGATCCAAACTATTGCTTGCCATCAAGACCCTTTAGAAGAGGGTTTTCCACAAGCTATCCAAGACTCTGTTTCTGGCATTTATTAGGTAGTTATAAGCAATAATCAAATCTGAGTAAATGGTTAGCTCATGTGTTAACTTGGCTGTCGAGACTTCTTGATCATTTTCCAGTTTTCAGTTCTCGGATGAATGCACCTTTCCCAGTGACTGTCTCCATTTTTGCCAAATTAGGTGATGGAGTATTGGATTCCCTATTCTCTAGCCTTTTAGCATGTCTAGTTTAATAATTCCCATGAAATTCTCTGAATTTATTCCACACTTGATAGCCCAACATTTGCTATGAGTTTCCTAGGGGGCCTTCTTCAGGGTTAAGTCTGTTGGAAGTTTCCTCAGATATTTAAAATTATTTTCTTGCTTTCTCTCATTTGAGTAAAACTCTCAAAAGGTATTTGAAATTGCATGCCTTAGCCAGATCACAGCAATCTTTTTCCTAGCCATTTTTTTTCCTGCATGTCAGTATTTAATTGTACTCTACGCCTTAATTGCTACTTTCCACTCTCCGATGAAAAACACCCCTATCACTTCTTTTAATCATCCATAATGTCATGATCTAGATTAGGATCACTTGTACATAGTACACTCAAAGATGAATTTCTAAGCTTTATGGCAACCACTTCCTACCTTCCTGAGCAGCAGCTGTTTTTTCTTTTGGTTTCTTTGAGGCAAGAATGGTGTTCAGTGCTAAATTTCACATTCCTTTAATTTCATATTCCTGATTAATATCTAAGAGTCCAACAACAGTCCAGTGCTTAAAACAATTCTGCTGCCAGTTGTTTCAGAAGTCATCAGAAGCATTTGTATGTGCCTGAAGAGCACATCTACAATACCACTTCCAGTTCTGTTGCAGTTTCTTCTCTTTCTTTTCTCTTTAAAGATGTTGGGTCAAATTGATGGCTATCACCATAGTGCCAATATGGTATGACACCAGAGCAGGATAATTTATGTTCTTCTGTGACTTAAATTCTTCATGAACTGAGAGCCAGACCATGGAGGTAGTCACCAGAACTTTCTCAGGAACTATTTTTGGATGCAATTCTAGTGGGAATTTACACTGTGTTATCTGGAACTAGACTGACTTTCAGCCTCAGAGGAAATTTAAGACATTATAACAAGTCTGGTGATGTGTGTCTTCTGCTTTCTTAAAAGACAGCCAAACACATCTTTGGACTCTAAGTCTCTGATTTCCTTCTAGATATGATAGTTTTTACAGACTTATATACTTCCTACAGTTCACCTCTGTGAGTAAGCTGTAGTTTAGGCAGAAGTCCTACCTATTTCCTGGAAGACTTTCTTGTTTCTGACAGTAAAGCTGCCAGTCTCCTCACATTTTCATCTTGCTAGTCTTTGCAAGTCTAACAAGCCTGAATTATACATAACAGCTAACATTCCAATAAAGACTTTATTATTCAGTGCCTTTTTTCTGTTCATTCTGAAAACTTCCAGATGTTACTTACATTCAATTTTTATTTGCAAACTGTTCAGCTCCTGTTTTAGAATATAGCCTCCTAATTCCTTTTATGGTCTCCACCTGTTGTAAGCCTTTAAGCATGAAAATTTTAATTTCTCTTGTGAAAGTTTCAGTTCAAGTTTCAAGATCTGTTATAATTCTCTCTGCCCACCTTTCTTATCTTTAAACTCTGACATTTTTTTTTTCCCATATTGCGTCTGTAGCAATGTTAACTTACATATTTTTCTCATTCAAAATAGGTATTCACCACCATTTATATTGTATTTGTCTTGAACAACAAGACAAAAACTCAAGCTGATGTAGTTTCCTCTTGGAGCATTAGCTAAGATGGATAATTCTCTATTGTAGTTGTATCCATTTACAAATTGTGTTCAGGTTATATTTTATCCCCAAATACTTGAAGAATCAAACAACTACAGACAGAGTTCCAACCCCTTTCAATAATTAGAACATTATGTTCATCACTTTCTTTTTCAAGTGAGAAAATGACTGCATTAAAATGCATAAAGCACCTTTTAGAATTGTTTGTGTAAGCTTATTGATTTTGGTTCCACTATCTTAGTGCAAAATAACTTCAGATGTGGGTGGGATTTTAAACAAAAATTACATAAACCATATGGCTTGGCTGAGGAGAATGTTCTTGACAGAAAAAAAAAAATGCTCATAATTTGAAAGCACATACTGTGGGAACAATATCTTCCAAAATTCTCAGTTTTTTTAAAGCTAGTTATTCTGAATGAATTTTCATTCCTTTTCCGGGTTTATAACTATTTAAGGTAAGTCACGTATTGTTATGGTCATGAAATCTTCACACTTCTTGCATTGATAGATGTACCCCTGTGGTCTTTAAAAAGGACTTAGAAACTTTTGTGACAAAAGATCCTCATCACTAAATTTTAGAGTAGTTTTGGTCTGACTCAAATAATATGCACAGATATTGTGCAAGTGACAGGTAATGGGCCATTCTCAAATGCCAGCTGGCATAAAGCTTCTTTAGTGCTAGATCTGAGACAGTTTGACTGTTAGCATGGTGTTTCAGAGCATTTTTCAGAGTCATCTTCCCCCTGTGTCTTAGTGAAACACTTGTGAGGGAAAGAATTACTGGTTCATAGAATCTGGTCAACAAGCATTTTGAAGAAAATATTGGAACAGAAAAGGAATACAAAAAAATTTTCTGGAAGGAAGAGAGCCTTCATAAACCTATCTGTACAACGTCTATCCATCTAGCTACTAGCTGGAGACGAATCCCATAGTTTCTTGAGCAGAGCTGACTTTGTGGTTTTTTCCATGTCAGTAGCATGAAGCAGTTTATAAAGTACCTTATAATACCAGTGTCGTCCCTTCTGCAAATAAAAGATTTGAGAACAGGATGGACCTCTGAGAAAAACAAAAACTAGGGAATGCATGACCTTGGAAAAGACAGATGTTATGTCTCTTTAGTGTAAACTAACCAGACAGGTTGGGAGTAGTGGTGGTCTTGAATCAATATGTCAAGTGAATGACTTATAAGAGTGAGTTATGATTACAAGAGGATAAAAAAAGGCACATTCAAGATGTAAATGATTTTGTAACGTATAGCGACAAATTCATTACTTATGATAGTATGCTTCAAAGTCATAAGTTTCTTACATCTGAAAATAAACAATTTTCTTCAAGGGTCTGGGATAGATGACATGGAAGTAATTTGTTTCTTTCACACACTTACCAAGAAAGTTGGATATAAGGAAATGATTTTTGGTGACTGGAATGTGTATTATGATATCATGTGAGTAACGCCTTTCACAGAGATCCACCCTTCTGTGACAAAGAATGGCATCTCATGTTGGTTTAATAAAGTCCGTTCTGACTGAAACAGTTACTCAGATAATTGTTACTTTCATCAATGCTATAAAAAGAGACAGCATGTTCTCTGCTTCTCCTGAGATCTAAATCCAGTATATCCAGTAGAGATAGACACGACATTGAAGTGGTGAAAGACCATATTTTGTCTTGTGAAAACATGTTCATGAAACTCTTCTGGTCCTGACCAAGGCTTAATCTACAGTGTAGGCTTTGACAGAGTTATGTAAGGGAGCAAGAATGAAACAATATTTGTCTCAGAGAGGGTTGGGTTACTATATTGGGCACCAGAGATGTTACTACAAAAGGAAGCATCCTCTTTATTTTGGAGAATATTTTTGGATATGAAATTAAACACAATTTTTTGTTGGAGCACAGTTGTGTTTTAAATGTGCTATACTCAGCACAGTCTTTCCTAAGCAAACATTAATGGATAACATCAGTTTCAAGAGCTGTGTTAAGACATGGATATATACTTGTGCCTGGTTTGCCAGCAATTGCCTTCAATTTTGCAGCATTAATCTGTACTGGTAGAACTCATGTAGTATTCCAAAGACTGTTACTTAATAAATTTAATATAATTATATATAATGATTAATTATGCTAACAGCCTCTAGTAGAGCACCACGAGAAAGACTGAAGTAATTAAGGAGCTGTTCTAATCACAAGATGAAATTGCTATATTAGAAGAGCCAGGTGAGATTCTGTGACGTTGCTTTTAAAATCTGTAACTTGAAAATATAGTAGAACTGTAGCAGAAGTCTTCCCAAATAGCAGTTGTGTGCTCACATCATGGAACAGCATTTCTCTTCAGGGAGGAGCATCCTCTGTGTGATCTCCTCCGTTTGGAACTTACTGGATCAGCTCTTCCTTTTGAGGCTCGTGTCAAATTAGAAGTATAACTTTTTGACTCTAATGTCAGTCAACTTCTATTCTGGTTCAAATGTTTAGACTACCAGCTGAGCCCAAGCATAAGATTCAAAAACAATCCATAAATTTGATGCTTGCTCTGTTTAGACAGATTATGGGGCTGAAACTCAAGTCCCTTCTCAAACTCACAAACTTTTTATCTTTGCTGTAGCATCTAAACTCCTAGTCATGCTCATTTTTGCTACTTGGGATTAATCATTAATTTGGAGAAGAGAATTAAGTCCTACATCCCAAAATTTGGGGTTTTTTGCCTGAAATGGCCAAGAATACCTTTTTTAGATTCTTTTCTTATATTTTACATATTTAACCCTAAAACTTACCATTTATTTCTTTGCAAATAATGAATCAGAAAGTTATCAGAAAGCTCAACACTCATTTTTCTTAGGACACAAAAAATGAGTTTTCTTTTCTTTAATATATACCCATGTCCCTGGTTATGTCCCTCTAAGTAGGAGCCACACTAAGTGTTTGTGCATTCCTAGGATCCACTTGTCCTAGAGTGAAAAAGGTGGTTTGAGATAGAAGCTCTCAGTAATTTTTCTCAATAAGAAATATTCTCCTATTTTCAGTTACATAGTAAGGAACTTAGATTGAAATTCAGGGCTGAGGAAGATGTAGTTGTTGTTTTATTTGTAGGAAATGTATGTAGGCAACTGAGCTGTTTTGGGCTCCTTGCCCAGCAAGAAGTAACCTTTGTGTAAGGTTTGCACTTAATTCTGTCACTGTTGTTTTTATTCACTGGAAATTTTGCTGCTACTGATACTCTGTGTGTTTGAAAAGGAAAAAGTAAAAAGTGGGCCTAATTTCTGTATGTCTACTAATATGTTTAGTCTAGAACGAAGCGCAAATGAATTGCTGCAGATTATGAACAAGATTTTCAGGCAGATTATAGAGATATTCAGTTCTTTATTTAAGACAATAGCTGAGTTTTCTTTTTAGTCTTTTGAGAAGATATCTCTGGCTTCAATCTAAATATATTTTTAAAACTTGCCAACAAATATGTGTTAGTATTTCCTAGGAAAAAAATCTGAATATTTAGAATTGTGTTCCAATATTCTTTTAGGGTAACATTAATTAACACATACGTTACCTGATGAAATTGAAGTAATTCCTATAAAACAAATCTTTATTTCAAATAAAAGAATGAATAATATTATCTGATGGGAATGAAAATATACAAGTATACAAAAAAAGTACACAAACATTTTTCAGAAATTATCTTCTTAAACAATGTCCATTCTCATTGAGAATGAGACAATTTATTTATAAATTATATTTATATATAAACAATAAACATTCTCATCTAAGGCAAAAGGAGCTGAATATTCTTTATGAATTCTGGGAAGTCCCTGCTGCTGTAAAGCACTGAATTATTATCTGCTTTATTCACTGAATTGTCTGACAGAAGATGAACCCATAGGATATACTGGCTGTGTCTGGTTTCAATTTGTTTTGTCTATAAAAAGTCAAAGCTTCCTGTGAGCATTATCAGACAAAATAAATAAAGTAAGAGAGATAATTGTTTAATGAACTTGGAGCAACATGATTCAGTCAGAATACCCTCACAGATTCTGCCAAAGCTAATAAAATTCTTTTGCACCCTACTTATTATTTTTGAATAAGTATCAACTTTGTAAATTCTTAAGGGCATTTTTTAAACCAATACTGAATTCTGTTTCTTTGTACTTACGACTGCTTTAGTAGTTTGGACTCTGTTAGTAACCATATTGAAATAAAAAATGAGCTTATGTAGATCTCAGATGTCATCTAGAATAAATATTATACAATCATGTGCTTTTGTCTTTGATTCTTAGTTCTAAGTACTTTAATCCATACAAAAGAACAACAAAATCTTTCTTCGTTTTTCCCTTTTTTTTTTTTTTTGCACGGCAGTTGAGCATTATGTCAGAATTCACAGAATTTACAATATAGTTATATAGAAACAGAAAACACCTTTGCTTCATCTGACTACAAAAATGGATTTACAACTGTCAATGTTTTGTATTGTGTTATTCTTTTTCTCTGGAAACAAATTCTATCACATTGGCAAGAACAATCTGCTCTAATGTAGTATAAAACATTACTATTCCTCAATGACAAAACCTGGATAAAAGAATTTATTAATATTTTGTGATTTTATGTCTTATTTCAGATCAGCCTTTGCCAAAATATGATCTTAGTGCAATTTTCAGCAACAAAAATATAATTTTTTTCTGTTTGTGAAGAAAAAAGTGAAACATTATAATAATCTATGCTTGGACAATGCAAACATTTGTATATTGTTTTTGTTACTAATAGTGGAGAGATAAGAAAGCATATTATGTAAATGTAAGCATGTTTCCCTGCTATATTCTCCCAGCTTTCATAGAATGCTAGTGAGGAAAGTGAAGGAGAACTCTCAGAACTTTTGGAAATTATTGACCTTTTCCTATTACATTAAGCACTATTTTGGGAACTTAAAACCTCTGACTTGCCAGCCATCCCAAAATATTATGCAAATTTCTAGGGAAAACAAATTTGAGTATTTTTTGAATAAAATTTAGAGTTTCAAGAATTAATCTCTTTATTTGGAAACATATAGTGAACAAAATATAGAAAGATAATGACAAAACAGTGTCTCTTAGTAATTTTAAATGCAATTTTGGAACGGTGTTTAAGACCCATTGGGTTTCAGAGAATCTTAAAATGTAGTTAACTGCAAACACATTCATGAAACTCAGATGTTCCTTTTCCTAGTGGAAGGATGGTTGAGGATGACTTGGATCACCTCATGTAATTCCTTGAGTTTAGGCACATTCTGGATGCATTTGCTATAACTATTTGAATGCAAAACCAGAAGTGTTTGTTGACAATGTAGATATAGTGGGAAACAAATATATTTAATAACAACTATGGGCCTGAAATAGGTCACTCCTGACATTAATTTTTAACTCTGCCCTAAGGCATTCTCAAAATCAAATTTCTTGTCCTAAATCTTAGGCATCAGTCCATTAATGACAAGCATGGTCTTAGGCAAGGCTTTAGGCATCTTATCACTTGGGATCCTACAGATTTGAACAGCAGTATAAACCCAAATGTTCTGCTAACTAAAATGCTTATTTTTCATTACTGAGTTTTAATTACCAAACAATTACTGAATGCTCTTATGAACATCAAAATTGATGGCATCTGCTTTTCTGTGGACTCTTGTCCTGTGTCCCACATAGAAGTCCCATTCTTATTATTAATAATCTTCTGAAACCCTATTATTTTCTAGGATTCTCTGTGGTAAAAGCTTGAGTTCCCCTTTCATGTCCCTCAATCTCTCCCAGATGCCTAAGAACCTCTGAGGCAATATTTGCTCAGCATCTGCACTTGGCTGGCTGCTCTGTGTCTGCTTGTAGCAATTGGAATAGGCAGCTGCTGAGCCTCTCCTTCAGCATTTCTCCCAGCAGCAACTCATCACAAGTTTGTGTGATTTTTAACCAAATCTCAAAAGTGTTCAAAAAGTATTTCACAAATATAAAGGACAGGTGGGCACAAAAATTACACAAGCTTTTTTTTCCTAAGTTTTCAAACTGAGACAAGAAAAAAAAACATTTTGTATTTGAAGATAAAATTCTGAAATGTTCTTTGAAAGTTAAGGATTCTGAAGGTAAATCAAAAGAACCAGGCACAACCATTTTCTTTGCCAGCCTCAGAGCTAGGAATGAGAACACAAAATTAAATCATGTTTTTCAGGGTTTTTTGGCTAATATTATGTCATTTTCTCCTGCACACAAAAGTTTACATATCCCATCAAAGCAGTAGTGTTCTTGTAGAGACAGTCTAAGTAAGATATAAACAAGGAGAGCTGTGTAGTTATTAAGTCTGCCAAAGTATCTGGGAAAAACAGTATGCACGCAAGTCTTTCTTCAACTCTGAAATATAGGCAGTAAACTGCAGACTAAATACAGGTTGGAAACAGTTGAGTTTGGCATAATAAAATTATACTTGAAGAAATTGCTGCCAACTCTGTGCTTAACAGAAATGTACTGCTCTTCTCTGGTTTACATCTATGAAAGCTTTGAGTGCCTGTTTGTTTGTTTATATCTTTCTAGCCATATTAGGTGTTTAATAAAGTACACTGCTTCTCCACTGGAACATTCCTTGCTTCAGAGAGATGTTTTATATCCCACTTACTTCCTTGGTTTTCTTTTCATAAAAGCAAAGACGTTTGTTTAAAAAGAACTTCTGTCTTACTTCTGTCAAGGAAAAAAAAAAAAATCTTATTCTAGGCATTTTTAATCTGAGTTTCAGTATTGTAGCTCCTGATAGCAGGATTCCCTTTTTCATAACTAATGTGGTGGATTTCCTCATAATTTTTAATATTTCTTTTTATAATTCCTTTGTTCCCTGTTGCTGCAGCTTCATTTCTTCTCTGGTCAAGAGAGCAAAGCACTTAGTGATAGATTTTCATCTTAATGCAATAACATGTGAAAAGGGAGAAGGAGGTGAAAATTTGAAGAATAAAAGTCATTACTTCAGAATAATTATATATGGTATCTGGAGTTTCTATAAAACACATAAGGGATCACATAATGTTAAAACACTACATATATTATATCCTGAATAGGCCCTAATTTAAATGAGATAAGGTATATATAATTCAATATGACAACAGTTCCAAAGGTGAGTCCTCCTCGCTTTCCTGCAATGGGAAAACAGACAGAAAAAATTTCCTGTCAATTCTTCTCTTAAAATAGAAAGAAATATAATAAATAATAATAATAATAATAATATAATATAATAATAATAATAATAATAATAATCACAATATAAATCTATAATAATAATAATAATAATAATAATAATAATAATAATAATAATAATTCTGTGACTAAGAAACCATGTAAACACCAAGAAAATCTAATTTGACAGGTATCTGAAAAACTGTGCTCCACTTCTTTCTGGATTTTAGGGAGACAAATTTCCTGGTACATGGTCTTTGCAGAGCATATTTTGCCTTACTCTGAGATGAGTGACAGTGACCAGTGGTGAAAGATGTCAGAGACAAACCACTAACTGATCTAGTATGACAGGAGACAACAGGTGGGACAGTCAAGGGTAGAAAGACAAGGCAAGGAGATGGAGAGAATCAAAGGCACAGGCAGAAAACAGTGATAACAGAAGGGAGTCATACATGTGAGGAACAAGTATTTTTGTGTTTTAGGAGCAATACATGAAGCCAAATATGAATGCAGATGCCATCAAAGCAGCAAGTGAGAAATAACAGAAAGCATCATAAGGGGAAAACTTGAGGAGCAGCAACTCACACTGGAAGACAGATGGGTTCAAAGCAGGGTGTCACCAGTATTCTCTACAACCAGTATTTACAGAGACTTCTATAGGAAATAGTCTACTGGAGAAAGAGGATATTAGGAAATTACACGCAGGAAAGAAAGAGCCAACTACTAGTATGCTCCCACATTTCAGTCTAAGACTTCTTATAGATTTGCCACAGACTACTGAATTTCAGTTCTTGCAGATGAAACACTGTGTCCGTGGGTATCTCTTGATGATCTCTGAGCCAAAAGGCAGACATGTTTATTCAAAATGTAAGTTAGTGTACTCAGTTCAGCATACCCAAACGTGGCATGTCTTCTCAACCTCTGCTATCAGTGAGTCACCAAACATATGCTCAGGTAGAATCAAACAAAAAATGCATCCTGAGTGAAGTACTTTCTACAGTAATTCTCTCTAGGAACAACAAAAAATTTTCCTGCATTTTTATTTTTTGGACCAGTCAAACTTTTAAGCTTATAAATTTTTAAAACTAAGTTTCTTTAGAAGTTTGCAGCTGATAAACCTATGCATTACCTGAGTAAGTATTACCTGTGCTACCACATGTCCTCTGGGAGGCAGAATTTCATCCCTCCTAGAACCCCACTAATCAGGGCTGGGAGCCACTGCAATACACAAGAAAAAAAAAAAAACAAAAAAAGAGAGAGTCACTTGATTTCCATGTTTTCATCTCATGTTAGTAGTGACTTAACACATTATTAAGAAGATCAATGTCTTTGCCAAGAGTGTTCTCACAGACATTCCTCATATGTACCTTTAGTCCCAAGAGATTCCTTGAGTTTAACCCCTTTAAAAAATGTTTGCTTTCTGGAAATCTCCAGTCTTTTAGTTTTGAACCTATAAATTTCACAGGACCTGTCTAAAACACTCCATTACACACATTGTAAGCGAATCAGGAGATTTCTGGTTCCATTTTTCCTACTTAAGAAATAATGAATAAGCCCTAGTCATGTTTGGAGTAGTTCTTCACCAGTAAATTTTGTAGGTGAAATAATTTTTTTACGATTTAAAAGAGACAAAAAAGAAAAAAGTTAAAATGACTGAAGAGTTTGCAGGTGTGAACCTACTAGTTTAAAAGGAACCCATTATTCTAAAAATAGTTTAATAAATTAATGTCATTGAATAAAACCTTAATTGATTGTAGTTAAAAAAAAACTATAAACCTGTACGATGTATCAAAACATATGTCTAGAATTAGTTTTGAAAATAATTATACTTTTTATTTCAGTATTATTTTTTCATGTTTGAAAATTATATCGTTTGCCTACCAGGAATACTGAATAGATGAAATGTGAGGACCCAAGGTGACTGGGAGAATAGCTAGACACCAAGGTTTAACACCATATTAATACTTAGAATACCATTTCAAGTAATCCCCTGAATGAGCAGAAAACAGAGCAGATACAGCATCATGCTGCTAATCTCATGGACTTGTAAAATAATTTGCCAGCTGAAAACCTCAGCTGCCTTTCAAACACCTGTGAACTACTGCCGACATTCCGACTTATACTTACGGTAGCATGAGTTTGTGAGACAGGCCAACGGCAAACGAAAAGCTTGACCATCTCTCTCACATCGCCTGTGAAGCCCGGGACAGCGGAGCGTCCAGGCGGCCCGGGAAAGCTGGAATTCAAAAGCACGCGGGAGAGCAGAGTCCCGAGGGGCTCAGTCGCTCTAGCTCGCGAAGCGGCGCGCTGGATCCTCTGCGTCCATCCCTTTTGCGTCACTGCTCAA
>CM031858.1:135312151-135413071 GCA_018697195.1 Certhia americana | reverse complement strand
AGGGAAGGGAAGGGAAGTTTCAGGGAAGTTTCAGGGAAGGGAAGGGAAGGGAAGGGAAGTTTCAGGGAAGGGAAGGGAAGTTTCAGGGAAGGGAAGGGAAGGGAAGGGAAGTTTCAGGGAAGTTTCAGGGAAGGGAAGGGAAGGGAAGGGAAGGGAAGGGAAGGGAAGGGAAAAGGAAACACAGTTTCTTTATAAAAAAGGGAGATCTTTTGTAATATAAATTATATTTTCTGAACATGGAAAAAGTTGCAAAAACTGATCCATGTAAATTTTTCTTGATGATCATGAAAACCAAAAGGGATATTATTCAAACCTGTAGAAATTGAATCAGAGGGGACATACATGCTTCAAAGAGTATAATGTTGAGCAACAGGTATAAATTCTGCTACCCATATCCAAGTCACTTGTCCACAAAAATCGAAGGGGATTTGACTGGGGGCTATTGCTGGCATATATGCTATTCCATAGCATAAATGAAGGCCAGAATGAGATCTGCTCGCACTTTGTGGTCTTCTTATGGTGCAACTGAAGCTCCTCTGTTGGGGAAATAGGGAATCAGTCTCATTCATACTTTTCTGGAATATGCAAAGATGAAAACATGAAGAAGTAAAGAAAGTCCATCTCTGTTGTCCCTTTGGGCTTCAAATTATTTCCTCTATTATCTTTGCTCAAGTATATTTGAATGTTTATAGTAAATAGCTGAGTAACATGGTGAAAGTTCTGAAATTAATAGTGTGTAATGCACATGCAAGCCTAAACTGTTTTTCATGCTTGACAAATGCACTAGCGCCTAGACGAGACCAATATATGCCCAACAGATATTTTGCAAACCAAAATTATGTTGGGCTATTTTATAATCTTTTACAGCAATGTATCCTATGACATAGAAACTCTTTATTTTGCTTGCCAGCATCACTATCTGTGATAGCAGCAATTCCAGAAGGCTGTCTGAATAAAAACCTCATTTTTGTGTATTAAACATCTGGCCACCCTTCAGAGAATGCTGTTTTCCCTTTATCTGAGGAGCTGCCATTAAGGATATAAATGGTTCCTCTGAAGCTGAAAAACCACAATTCCCAATCTCCTGCTCCCAGTGCCTTTCCTTTACAATTTTCAGACATTTGCAATATTTGCTTTCAGTACCTCAAACACAGACCAGCACACCTTTTCAAAACTTTCGTTACTGTTATTTGAAATAATTTTGCCAAACAAAACAGATGCTGTCTTATTTTGGAAGTTTGTTTCTCATAATGACCCACATTAAATGTTCCTGTTAGCAGAAATACGTAATTGTACACTGGTTAGATTCACATTAGTTTCAAATAACATAAGTTCGCTAAGTAATAGTAACCAGTAAAGAGACAAGTTTCTAAGCTGGTCTGGGAAGTGGATCAAGAACATCTGAAATAGAAAAAGGGCATTGAAATGAAAAGAAAATCTCAAGAAGTGGAACATCTTTAGTTATGCTATGGCAGCACCTTGTATATTTGGAAGATGTGAAAAGAAAAAAGTTCCAGATCTTATGCCCAAATTCACTTAAAAAAAGAAAAAGAAAAGAAAAGAAAAGAAAAGAAAAGAAAAGAAAAAAAAAGAAAAGAAAAGAAAAGAAAAGAAAAGAAAAGAAAAGAAAAGAAAAGAAAAGAAAAGAAAAGAAAAGAGAAAAGAATGAAGTGATAAAATCTGCTTGAGAAAATATCAAAAATCATTTTCATGTTGTTCTTCCAAAATCCAGCCCCAACCTTATGCGAAGTTCAATTCAGTCTGGATAATTCCCAGTTGGTAATTTCAGAAGGGTTCTGTTTTTTCTCTGGGCTTTTTGTATTCTCTTTAGTACCTTTTATTAGTCTAAAGAATCTATTATTAAAAAGAGTAATGCTGAACACATGTAAGTTCAAATATACTTGTTTCTCTTTCAAAATGAGACAGCTCCAAGAGGATTTCTGGGAAATCAGAATAAAATCTATTTGTCCCAGATGATGACTGGGAAGAAGGTTGAGATGAGAAGGTGGTTACTGAATCAGTAAACATAGAATGACAAATGATAACCACAAGAGAAAATCAAATGTTGATTTCACACCACATGTGAAATCATTAATAACAGTATCTAGGTGATTTATGTCTTTTAGAGCATCCTTAGATTTCTTATCTACACCAGATGATTACACAGAGACTATCTGCAAATATCTGAAAATATTTCTGTCAGAGTCTTTGCGACTGTGGCAAGTAAAATCTCCATGCAGTAAGAAGAGCCAGATCTTGCAGATCTCCCATTTCGTGCAGTGTTTCTTAATGTAATTAGGAATTATTTATAGAACTATAAAAACATGAGTTGAAAGAGAATCCTAAGAGACACATGACCTCTCCTCTTTTCCTGTGTAGACTCTGCTTATCCCACTGGACATTGTTTGATGTTCTTAGGAGCTGTGCAGCTATGAGACACTGCTGCTCTGACCCATGTCCTCAGATCCTCCAAAACTGAACAGGAAAAGTAACCATGTGCTGGAATTTCAGGCACCACCATTCATAATCCTACATATTAGTTTATGAAAACAGATATATTGATGCTGAATTTTGAACAGTAGTAATTTCAGCCTTCAGATATATCTGTTTTTTTTCTACTCATGATACAGGAGAAGCACTTCCAAGCAAAGCAAGGGGTGAAGAATGGGAGAATTACACTTTTTAACTGGCTGAGTTATTTTTACTTCAGAACTGTTAGAGGGGTTTAAGAGACACTCATCTCCCTGTGACAATATATTCTGGTATTTAATCATCCTTTTAGTTAGGAAAGTTTGTTATTGCTGCAATGATTCACTAACTTTGGTCTATCCATGGAGAAATATGATTAAATGATCAGAGCTCAGGTGAGTAAGGCTTTAGGATTGATGTAGTCATAGGTGAAAACTAATGATGAGCAGAGAACATCCTAACTTCCCTGAGTCAGTTTAGGCTTAAGGTCGTGGCTGACCTATGGTAATTAAAATTTAGAGTTTATATTGGAACGAGCAAGAGAAAGTGATTATAAAATCTCATGACAAAGTGAAAGAGATCCTTTAGGAACACAAGAGACCTGTTGTCAGGGCAATAATGATCATGTAGGGAAGAGTCAGGTGTGTGGGTTCTCAGAGGCAACAAGCTGATGAAATTTGTTGAAGACAGGAGATGTAGTCATTAAAATTATTCAAATAATTTCAAACTGCTGATGTGATCTTCCACATCCTGCAAATCTAGGTAACAGCTTCTAAGCTCTCCTATATCCAGGCTTTGCTTGGGGAAACAAGGCTAGTTGTTGAGAGTGAATCAAGAATTGGTGAACTTTATGGGACCTGGTAGCAGAGAGTTTTCAATTCACTGAGTTGAATATTGGACTTTTAGCTTTTTTGTTTGATTAAAAGTTTGTATATTTAGTTTCAGCAATGATATTATTTCTCTCCGTTTTCTTAGACAAATCAGGTAGGTAGTCTGCTGACAGAAGCCTTGATATAATGTTTATCTTAGATTTTTTTTAAGATTGAGACTATTTGTATCATCACCATTATTGAACTAATGATGGAATTTCTTGCAAAAATCCTCACTTATTTTTCTGCAAAATAGAGATAAATATATTTTTCTCTTAAGTATTTTAAATTTTACTGCTGAAAATTCTGTAATATATAGTAAAATAAGTATTATTTCAGAGTACAAATTTTATGGGAACAGATGGGTTTATGTATCTTTAATTAAAAAACATATTCCATGTAGTATTGCTGTTTCAGAAACAGATGCAAATAGGCCATTATCACTTGGTGTAGAAAATCTCATTTTTAATTATTGGTGTGGTTCTTGCTATTATCCAGGCTTTTCAGTGATGCTTTTGTACAAGTAACATTTTCTTCTTGTGTTACTTGAGTTTTTTAGGTAAACAGCAGATCAATCTGACTTGTAAGTTTTTGAGCCATCCGCTCAGATTCTTCTGTGTGATCTGTATGACAGTAAACTTTCAAAGGATCTATTCAGTGTTTTCTCCAATGGGGAAGGAAAAGTACAGTGGAAGATCTATAGGAAATGTGTAGCAAAGTGAAAAAATAAGATCCTCTTGGGACCCAGTTCTGTGCTCAGACCCTAGTACTTTTTTTTTGTCAAATATGAAAAATACAGAATAACTTTAAAAAATAGTCATGGTGAAAAAATGCAAAAAGTCTGTAGGTTTTCACTTTCCTTTGGAGTCTGAAATTCAATTTGCAAGTTACTTCAGAGGAAATATCCATGTAAAATCCTATTAACAGAAAGAATGATACCTATGATGTGCATAATTTCTATGATTTGAACATATTTTCAACAATCAGTGGTTTAAAATCAATAATATGGAAAAATATTTAGCATCTTTATGTATATATAAATATCTGGCTTAAATAATTTTGTTTTATTTAACAATACTCTCAGTCCAATAATATTTCATTAAGCCTAAGTACTGGAAGTGCAAGGATTCAATCCAATGCCCATTAACCAGAGGTCTTTCTGGAAAAATGCCAGTGTTGTGATATCATATCAGTGACTAAAACTCACTGGCAGTTCATGCAGTATCTCCAAATGTAAGCAGAAATGAAATATAACAACTTCTTTGACTAAAAGCTGATGTAAATATACTCCCGGTATTTATGAATTTAAACAAAATGTGCTTAATCCACATAAATCCCAATCCACAGCTAATCATTTCCCACTTCTAACTTCATTAAAGTAGTTTTTAGTTCAATATACAATAGCTGCGACTACCGTGGAGCAGGAACAGAGGTTTCCTTCTTTGTTATGGAATCTAAAGAGAATGTTTGAGACATGCTGGCTACACTGCAGTGCAGTTAAAGTCTTCAGAAGATGAGCCAGGGGTTCCTGAGGTAACAGAAGCCAAGAGAGAAGCACCACTGAAATATCTCAGAAGAATTGAGGGTTATTTCTCTAAGAAGGTGACAGCTGACATCCCAGTGCACACATGGCAGCATGGGCAACAGACAGGAGATAGAAGCCACTGTGCCATTGGAAACTGAGACCTACTTGCCATGACTGAAACTGGGTGGGAGGAATCCCCTGATTAGAGTGTGGCTATCAGTGACCACAGGCTGTTCAGAAGAGACAGACAAGGAAGGAGAGGTGAAGGCATTGCCCTCTACATCAGTAAATGGAGCAAATGAAAAGAGTTGTTTCTGAAGAACAGCCACAAATAGATTGAATGCTTACAGGTAAGAATTGGAGACTGAGGGCACAAAGGGGGCCTGGTTGTTGGTGTCTGCTCCAGGCCACTTGATCAAAGAGAGCCTATTGACTAAACCTTCTTGCTCTAGCTATGGGAAACATTGCCCTTACACGCTCTTGTCCTGCTGAGGGACTTCAGTCACTCCAACATCTGCTGAAAAATTATCACAGCAAGCTGTAGACAATCCTGGACTGCATGAAGGATAACTTCTTAAGCCAGGTAATAAGCACCCCCACCAGAAAGGCTGGAATACCGGATCTGATTGTCACCAAGAACAGTGAGTTAGTTAATCACTGACATCAAGATTAGAAGCAGCCTGCACTTCACTTCTTCTTAGTTAATCACTGACATCAAGATTAGAATCAGCCTGCACTTCAGTGGTCACAAAACACAGAATCACAGAATGGTTTGGGTTGAAAGAAACCTTAAAGATAATCTAGTTCCAAGCCCCTGTCAAAGACAGGGATACTTCCCACTAGACCGGGTTGCTCCTGTATTGGTGGAGTTTGCAGTCCTGAGGGAGAATGGTCAGGCAAAGAGCAAAGTCAGGACCCTGAATTTTAGGAAAGCAACCTCCAGTCAAGGAATTAATCAATGGGAGCCTCTGGGAATGTGCCCTCAGGGACAAGGGAGCAGAAGAGACTGATAGATCTTTCAGGATAATTCCCATAATATTCAAAATCTAGCAACCCACATGTGCAAGAAATCAGTAAAGAAAGGCAAGAGACCACCATGGCTGAGTTGAGACCTGCTGGTCAAATTAAAGGGCAAGAATGAAATGCACAGGCAGTGGAAGCACAGCCAGGTATCCTGGAAAAAGTGTAGTTACACTGCCTGGTTATGTAGTGACGAAATTAGGAAAGCGAAGATACAGCTGGAGCTGAACTGGGCAAGGGATGCAAAGAATCATAAGAAGGGCTTCTACAGGTGTGTCAGCCAGAGAAAGAAAGTCAAATAAAGTATACTCTCCTTCATAAGCAAGACTGACAAAACTGGTAACAGATGATAAGAAGGCTGAGGTACTCAACAAATTTTTGGCCTCAGTCTTCACTGTCAATGTCTTTTCCCACAGCTCTTGGGCATACAGACCACAAAATGGGGACTGAGAATACAAAGTCCTTCCCACTGTAAGAGATCAGTTTTATGACCATCTGAAGAACCATACATAAGTCTATGGGACCTGATAAGATGAATCCCAGAGTCCTGAGGAAATGGGCTAATGGATTTGCAAAGCTACTCTGTGATATTTGAAAAGTCATGGCAGTCAGCTGAAGCTCCTGATCTGGAAGCAAGGTGCTGAGCCTGGATCAGGGCAATAAACAGTCTCAACACAGGCTGGGGAATGAAGAGATCAAGAGCAGCCCATGAGAGAAGGCCTTGGGCATTCTGGGAGGGTGAGAGGCTGGATATGGTCCAGCAATGACCACTTGCTGCCCACAAGGACAGATGTGTCCTGGTCTACATGAAAAGCAGCATGGACAGCAGGGCAGGGGAGGGGATTCTGCTCCTCTGCTCTGCTCTGGTGAGACCTCATCTGGTATACTATGTTCATCTCTGGATCCCTCAGAGCATAAGACATGGAAAGAACAGGTCCAAAAGAGGGCCATGAAAAACATCATAGTCCTGAAATAACATCTCCTGTGGAGAACATCTGAGGGGTTTTTTCAGGCTGAAAAAGAAAAGTCTCTAGGGAAATCTTGGAGAAGTTTTTCAGTACTTAGAAGGGGCTCATAAGAAAGGTTGGGACAGTGTTTTATAGGAGCTGTTGCCATAAGACAAGGGGTTGGCTTTAAACTGAAAGAGAATAAATTTAGACTAGGCATAAGGAAGAAATATTTTGCAATGGGGTGGTGAAATACTGGAACAGGTTTCTCAAATTGGTGGTAGATGCCTCATCTCTGGAAAAATTCAGGTTCAGGTGAGACAAAGCTCTGAGCAACCAGATTTAGTTTAAGATGTTCCTGCTCACTGGGGTGGAAGCTTTGACTAGATGACTTCAAAATTCCTTCTAACATAGATTGTTCTATGATTCTATGATTTTATTATATTATTTACTCTATAGGATTCATATATGCAAAGGCAGCTCAGAAATTATACATTTTATCAGACATTATCTGTTTTAACATGTTTTATTTTGGTCAAAATTAATGCTCTAACTCCTTAATGAACAAGTATCTTGGACATGGAATGAAATAACATTGGCGTTCCAACAACAAAAACAAACACAACAGTAAACACAAACAAATTATTTCCTAACAATTTTAGAAAAGAATTGATATACAAGCTTTACTAGGGAAAACACTTATACACGGTTGGTGGCATAGCAGCCTTGTTTACTGGAGGAAGACAAAGCCTCCAGTGTTGGCCACATTCAGAACTCGATGCAACAATGGTCTAACCATTTTGGTATCCACTTATTCATCAATAATTGGTATTTATCTATTTTCATTGTTAGATCTTCCAAGCTATTTCTAAATTGATGATGTCTTCAGTCTTGATTTTCTCTATCCTTTTTCCTTAACAGGTTAATTTTCAATTACCTTCTCCAAACTGGTATATTTCCTTCATCAGTACTGGATGATTATCTGCATATTCAGTTTCATGTGCCTGCAGAACCCACTTTCCAGTAGTTTTTTACAGGATATCAGTAAAAGACTTTCAATAGTTAAGGTTGATTTTGCTCTTGTGATTCTAGAAGTTTTTCTTTTCTTTGGCATTTTAGGGCTTTTCAGCCACTTAACTGGACAGATTGTTTTATCCAATATGTTCCACCACAGCTCTCACTATGGAACATAGTGGGCATGACATTATCTCCTCCTCCAGACTCTTAAACTTCTTTTTTAAGAAACGGAAAATAATGAGCAGGAACAAAAGTATCTTATTTTCCGAAAAAGATTATCTACAATAAAATCAACATCAATTCCAACTTGAGGCAATTAAAAAAAAAGAATATTTTGAATAAAAAAATATTTTAGTCTTAGACATCATCCTAGATTTAATGAATTTAAGTGATTATTCACATGTTTTCCTACAGGTAGGTTAGATAAAGATTTTTTCAGAGCTAACATTAAAGCTGTTGAGCCTTAGGAACAGACTGCAGGAGACCATATCTGAGACACTCGATTCTCTGTGCATGCCTGGGGAGAGATAAGCTCCTTACACAGAAGCCAAATCAGGCAACATTCAGAGCAGAGAACTGCCTAGAGTTAGCCATTAGGAAATTCTGAAAATAGCAAGGCATCCATTTATATCCCCTGACAGTTCACAGCCCACAGCCTGAAGGTAGGAGACAATGTCTTGTCTTACAAAAGAAATGAAAGCCCTTGGGTTAATGCATTCATTTTCCAGAAGGTATCCAGACCATAGCTATTGCTTCCCAAGAGAAAGCAGCAATCCATCCGTGCTGCCAGGGAACAGGCTCGTGGATGAATCTCTGACACTGTGCAGGGATGAATTCACTGCTCAGTGAATGAATAAGTACCAGGTCGCTTGTCAATGAAGTAGGAGAGGTATTTCTAAGATTATGCTCCCTACTCCGTGTCTTATTTTGAATTAAATAGGTTTTTATTAAATTATGTAATTATGTTATGAGGCAGTGGATACTATTCTGCTACAAACTTACATTTGTACTCCCTTTGAGGCTCAGTGAATCTTGGGCAATTTATTTGCAGCAGGACGCATGTTGCTGCATCCTGAGGGAAGTTTTATGGTTTTAAAGCTTTCTCTTGCTGAGCCCACAAAAAACTTAACTCCTATATGGTGTGTAGTAGTCACTCAGTTCAGTAAATTGTCAAATGAAAAGTTAAGAGTAACAGCCACTAGTAGCTCTACCACTTACTACTTAGTGAAGAAATAGTAGATTTATATGAAAATAATGTAATTCTAGACAGAACAGTGTTATGAAATTCTTGCTGAGGGCTGCTGCATGCACACACGAGTCTGAGGTCTGAGAGAACTCTTTAATGAATGTAAGTATTGGCAGAAAAATTATCAATGGAAACTTGGTAGTGATCTTACTTGTTACATATTGTAGTTCAGTGGGGATTTCGCAAAGTCTGTCCCAGCTAACAGGGGTAGACAGAGTGTGTTGTGGCAACTAAAAGAAAGCTGCACAGACTTTAATGTAGTATTGACTGGGTTTTTTGCTTCTCCAATTTAAAATGACTACTTCCCTTTTGGTTTTATTATTTTCACTATCTACATTGTCAGTCTTCTTGCACAGTGTTATGTCCTTTTAAACCTTTATTGTTTTATGCCACCTCTACATTTAAGAAAGAATTTCAAACAAATATTTGAACAAAATTTATCAAGTCCTGTGCTGAATGAACTTCACTGTCCCCAAGGTAAGAGCTCCCACTTCTACCAGTAATAACACTGAAAAGAGCTACATTTCTTTAAGTTACTTCCATCAAAACATCTACAAAGAGCTAAAAAGTACTGTTTTATTAGTGTAGATTTTGATATAGAAGTCAGTAACATTGTTTCTTCATCTCCACTGGGCTTTGACATGAAGCAGCTCCTGAATAAAGGGATCTTGTGTAGCTAAGACACTTCTGGATATTAGCCACCCATGAGGAATTTTTTAATGTCAAAACTTCCCTTTGTAGAATATGCAAATATCTCCAAGATCATGTGGTTTTTAAATTCAGACATCACAGGGACATAAGTGATGTTATATTTCCCTCTATTTCTATAAAAAACAAATGATATAACAATTTTTATTGTTACAATAATTTTCTTAGTTAGAAGTTGTGTGCTCTTGGAAATTTTTCACTATTTGAATTAACTTAGTTCTTGTATAACTTAAGTATTTAAACCTACTGCAACATATAATAATTTTCAGAATGTAGATTGACATAGCAAAACTTTGCGTACAAAGTGTAATAGATATATGAAAAGTTATGAAAAACATTATAGATAGATACAGCATCACAGTGTAAAAATTTAGACATTAATGACATAATTTTCATTAATGTTTTCTAATCTCTGATATGTAGAATATTTAGTACTGCAGGATAATGCATCTATCTTAAGTGTGCAAGCAGAAAAATTAATGCAAAGATACCATACAGAATTAGGAAAAAAATCTCACAGCAAAATTCACACTTAGAAAACATTTCTGTATTGGAATAGTTTTCACATCATTCTCTTCACTACTATCTGTGCAAGTGTAAAGTGCAGTACATCTTTGAGATGAAATTCAGGTCCAGCTCAAAATATTTAACCTGGACCTTATTCTTCCCATAACTTTGACCAAAACTGGAAAAAAAAATTGTGCTTCCAAATGCCTGTCCTGAAAAGGTAGAGAAACTGAGTATAAAAAATCGAATGTGTCTTGATTTCAATAAGTAAAATTATATTCCTCATGTGGATGACCAAGATCTCCATCAAAGTTAACCACTAAATGCTTACAGGATTATGATGAATTTATTTAGTATTAATGGCAATATCTCCAGATTTAAAAAACAAAAAAATGCTGCTTGCAAAGTTTTCTGAAATGTCCACAATTTTTGCCGTGAGCCAAACATTCAAACTTAGATCTCCATAATACAGAATAAAGAAGAATGGGACATGGAGGCCCCATCAGAGAGTGTGGGCTGTGTGTGCCCCCATAGTTGCTGACTCTGCCCACTCTCTGATCTAAACAGAAGTTTGGGAGACCTGTCAATCTGGCACTGGGCCCAAGCTAAAATATCCTGTCTATGAGTAGGCTCAGTGTCAAGCTTATTGCGCCAGTTCAGCTTCCAGCCAGGATAGAGTGTGGGCAGAATGAGCTCATGTCTGCTCAGAGAACTGACAGAGCAAGCTTTCATCTGCTTGAAATACACAAGCAGAAAGTCTTAGAGTGACCCCTATTTAATCTAGAATGTACATGATTAAATTCTCTGAAATCTATTACCAGCTTCCCAGCCAACCAATGCCAGCAGTTTTTCCCTGTCCTTTTATCGTTAACAGCTCTGCTGGCAAGGTTTCTAGAGCCTGATCTTCAGGACACTTTCGGCACTGATTCACTATATTTTCAGCAAATGGCAACAAAGTGGTGTGGTATTTTTTCTGTTTCCTTTCCTCATGAGTTAAAAAGTAAAGTGTACCTGTAGGGCCTGAAGAGACTCTGGCAAAGGGATCATCCCAGATTTTTCAGTAGTCATTTATTGCACCAATCTTTAAGAGTTTCTTGTTCTCTTGGGTTTGAGTTTTGGGATTTTTTTTTTTTTCCTATAAAATAGGTACTTAATTTAGCTGTCTCAGTCTCTAAGGTAATGGTAATTAAAAGTGATATTATTCATTATTTTGTCACAGCAGCAATGCAGCAGATGTACCAAAGCAGACAAAGCAGAGGTACTATTGTGTACCATGTTTAAAGAGATGCTAATTTACATAAACCTTCAGACAGATAACAGCTTTGAATGTCAGAGCACAAACTTATAGTGATATCCGATATGGTGAAGTTTTTGTTGTTTGGTTGGTCTGCAAAAATCTGCAAGAAGGAGGTACTCAATAACAATGAGAGCCTAATTAGAAAAAGAAAGAAAAATGCCTGGTACCATACTCTACTCTGTAGAGTTTGGTCTCCAGTCTTCTGTTTCATCAGATCCTAGAGATTGAAGTGTTTTCAGTTTTAAATCAGTGCTGGAACAGCTCAACACTCTTGACCCAAGTGCATGTGCACTGATTATGTTTTATTTTCTTTTATTTAGAATTGTAATTCAGTTGCACTGAAGTAAAACCTCTTTGCACCTACCTCAATGCCATTTGAACCAAAGGAGTCATTATTGTGAATCACAGCTCTTATTAGGTCATGACCTGGGTTTTTAGGGGGAAAAAGGCATGTAAAACATGCTGATCGCTGTTAGCCTGGTCAGTGTGGCACCAGAAAAGGACTTGGATCATAAATGGGTGACAGTCAGTTAACCTTTCACTCACAGATGACTGTTTGTTGGCCACAAATGACGCCAAGGGAGTTGAAATATGTTTTAATAGTCTGTTTATATTTTTCTACCAAGGTCTTAGTGCCACATAACTCATTTTGGCATTTTTTAAACTTAATTTTGCATTAAGAAAACCAAGGAAACAGTGAAGGCAATATTTATTTTTCAAATAGTTATAAACATTTCACAGAATGCAATCTCTATGCATTAGTCACTTATACAATTTGCTACCTTTTCCTAGATACTTATGCTTATAATGAAAGCCTAACCTTAGTGTGATGATGGAGATAAAAGCCAGAGGATTAGTGTAGCATGATGTACAAGACACTAACGAGTGAAAGGATTGAGCCAAACCTGATGCACACTATTCAGACTGAAGGTGGGATGTGGTTGTGTATATAAGTACTTTCATTTTACATCCTGTTCCAAATTTAATAAATCTTTAATAATAAAAATGATAGCAAGTACTTTGTTGAGGCAGGATCACCAGAGCTCTCACTGAAGGTCAAGTCACTCTTGTTTCATTATGATTGCACACTCTTTAAGATGATGTAAAATTTTTTTTAAAAATATGAGGGTCAGAAAGAGATAATGACAATTTTGTTGTCATTAATACTACTTTATATTTTTTCCATATTTGGAAATTATTGCTTTTCCTGTCACCTCCACAAAGTGATTCTTCAATATCTCTTGCTGTTGACTGATGTCATGAGCACTTTAATCTGATTAGAGGAAATTCATAAACTGTGAACTGGCTTATCCATCAGGACTGAATAAGTTCAAACACAGGTAAGAGAAAGAAAATTCTGATTAACATTTTGCTTTGAAAATAATACCCCCCAAAACATCTTTGAAGTTTCCTCTGGAATTCATGCAAGTGGGAAGCACACACTTCTTGACATGAATCCCAGCATAAATCTTGAAAATCTCATGCAGAACCCAAAATATTTATTTTAATGTGTTATTCATTAAGTTATTTCTTCACATTGTAGTCTGTTGGCAGCTGAAAACTCATTACATTCCATCCACATTAAAACAATGCTGTAGTAAGATTTGATAGGGTTATTAGGTCATTAACAACTGGAAAAATTTCTAAAACAGAATCTACAACTATCCAAAGGGACACAATTGTAAAAGAAGATTGAGATGCCAGCACAGAATAAAGAATAAATAATCAAAACAACCTGATGAAAAATTATTTTCAGACTATTTCCACCTCTATCAATAATGATTTATTTCTTTATAGCCAAGCTCTTCACAAGGGGAGGAAGAAAAACAACAAAGCCCCCAGAGATTCCTAAAGCATGTCCTGAAAAAGGCAACGGAGCTGGAGAAGTGCCTGGAGCACAAGTCTTGTGGGGAGCAGCTGAGGGAGTTGGGGGTGTTTAGTCTAGAGAAAAGGAGGCTCAGGGGGGACCTTATCACTCTCTACAACTACCTGAGAAGAGGTCACCAGGTGGGGGTCAGCCTTTTCTCCCAGGTGACAAGAGGAAACAACCTCAAGCTGCATGAGGGGTCTTCTAGATTTTGGACAGATTGGTATTAGAAAAAATTTTTCTCAGAAAGGGTTGTCAAGCATTAGAACAGGCTGCCCAGGAGGTGGTTCAGTCAGCATCCCTGGAGGTATTATAACCTGTGGAGATGTGGTGCTTAGCAACACTGTGTAGTGGGGGCTTGGCAGAGCTGGATTAATGATTGAACTCAATGATCCTAAAGGTCTTTCCCAACATAAATTTTTCTATCATTCTATGATATTTGAAAGATACTTTCAGTTTCAATTAACTGTAGTGCCAGTGGAAACAGGAGGAAAAAATGTTATTCAACCTAGATATTTGGTCCAATTAAGTATTTAAATAATTTCTGAATGGTGATTACATGTTGCACCTTCTTCAACATCCAATTTGATTTAAAAAAAAGTAAGTTCAACAGTCATATTTCAGTCAGGAATTCTGTTAGCTAGTGTGCCTTTCATTGCTGTTTTAATCAACAGATTGGATTCTACACACATCTTCAAGCAATAGAAACCTGTGTGAAGGGGGTATGATTCTTTAACAGGATGACAGCATCCTACTTTTTTTGCATAGAAGAGTAAACATTTCTCTAAAGTGAATCACAACAGCTGGCTCAGCACAGGAGAACCTCTGACATTTTTGTAACAGGTTTTTTCGAGGACACCACCTCATTTTGGTTTATGAAAAATATTTGGAACCTAAAGGTGTCATCTAAGTGCCAGTCCTTTGGTTTGCTCTTATTTTTCTGCTACTCACTTACCAGATTCTTACCACTTGCTCTCATAGAAAACTCGATATTTTGTGGCACTAGATGCCGGTCTTGATCTGTTTCTCCTGCAGGACAGGAGTGCTTAAGGCTCAATTTTCTCACTGCCTGGTTTGTGACTTGAGGTATTATCACTTCAGGAACTTCAGGGAAATAGTCTAATATTAAGGAGGGGCCAATATCAATTAAACTACCACTTCAATTACCCTGAAATGTACTCAGAATCCTTGGGATAGTGGTTTGTTGCAGGTAGACTGCTGTTCTCTGCTGAGCTGTATAAACATTTGATTGAATCTCCACAATTAAGAAATGAGTGAGGATCCAGTATCCAGGTAAAATAAAAACCCATGTCCATCTAGAAAGTTACTAATATTTTGGGGGGTGGGAGGGTGGGTTGTGTTTTTTGTTTGTTTGTTTGCTTGTTTTGTTTTTTAATAAAATAAAAGAAATATAAAACCTATGGAACAACAAGAACTAGGCATATACATATGTACAAATGCTTTTGCATGACTGTAAATAGAAATGACACATTTAAATGACACATTTAAAATTAGATTTCTTCTAATTGCAAACAACAACATAGCAAAGTTTTAATTAACATAATTGGTAAGGATGGACTTAGGGTACTTAGCATTCTTAGACCACAACTATAGATAATTTCAGGCATAATTCCAGCACACTCTTTTGAAAGGAAAAAAAAAAGGCAACTAAAAACCCCACAAGAAACCCAAATCAAAACCCTAGCACTTCTCTCTCCAACCTACATTGACTATATCCTCTTTAGACACATTGATTTCCAAACACCAACTTATCTCAGTAAGATTAATATAAATTTTTAACCTAAGTCTATAAATGATATTAGTAACTTTTGTAGTTACTTATGATTAATGACTTCAAATAAATGAACTGTGTGATAAATATTTTACTGTGGACTGTAAATGATATTTCTCTATGACCCTGCATGGTAAGAAACACCCAGTATCTCTACAGTAGCCACAGGATAGAAGTAAGCATGAACAGCATGCTGATACACGAATTTTTCTGTTTCCATTTTATCTAAAACAGTTAATTAGGGTAATGTATAACCTATGTGGATGGCAGTGTATAATTAATGTCACTCTCAGTACAACTAAAGCACAGATTTATGAAATCCACTGTTACAATATATCTGCATGTATTTCAACAAACTATATTTATGAGACTTTTGGAACTTGCAAACATATTTTGGAAGACATATTAAGTTTAAATTTTACTGTAGTTGTGTGGGTCCCTTTTACTAGATTTTCAAACATGATTAATCAATTTAAAGACAAATCAAATTTCCAAGAAGTGTTCACTGAACTTTTCCACTAACTTCAATGTCTGTAAAACAGATCCTTAAATAAAGATATACAAACACCACAAGCTTCAGCAATTCAGTAAAGATAAGCATCAGAAGGTCTGATTACTTATATAAACCTTAAAAACTTTTAAAATATTACTTTCTCTGTAGAGTCCCTGTATTTCTGTGCTGAAAAAATTCCCTAATGATCAGTTTTGGCATTTCTGCTGTTTGCTTCAGCCAAACCCAGGAAGTATGTTTGAGCAGGGAGAAAAATAATTTTATTTTTTTTTTAAATTTTAGGTTACATTTTGAATTAAGCAAATTTCTCTAACCTTGGCTTTGTCCATGTGTTGGGAAAAAGTTCAAATAACTTTTAATTTTGTATTCTATTTTTAAGAAGTTCATCAATCTTCAAGAATATAAAAATAATTTGGTTTATCATTTAGCATGGTTCAGTGTCTATATGTCTAAAACACTGACCATCTCTAGTTATTTCAAGCTTGAAATTAACTTAGTCTCTACATTTTATAAATAAGTGTTATGTTTTATAGAGCCATGAATCAGGACAAAAGTGGTAGTTTCAGCAGCAACAGGAAATCTTAACATTTATATAGCTGGCAAGAGAATGAAACTTTTTTCTGTAGCAAGAATTTAACTTTCGTTTAATAAAAAAATGTAATAAATCTAATAGCTGAAAAGTTTCATTTCAGATTTCCATGAGAAAAAAACATTGGTGGGTGATTTTGTTTTAATAAGTATTGTGTTGAAAAATAGTTTTAACAGAAAATGGTAGTAGCAGATTAATGTATCTCTTCTGTGCTGTGTTTGCTGAGAGATTAGAGCAGAGGGAATTAGTTCTGTTCAACACATCGTTGTGATAGTAGCCTTAAATATGTTTCTGTTTCTGTTAGCAGTAAAACCCAGTGTTACCGTATGTTTCCTCTCCATCACCACTATGCTACTGACATCAGCTGCAAACCTAGCAGCTCACACTGCCACAGTGACTTTCTGTGGCTTCTGTAGCATGTATTTCAAGTAATAGAAGCATATGTTTGCCTTTTGACTGTCCAGAATAAACATATTTTTAAGCACTTGTTGTAAACCGTGACAAAGCACCATTTGTCTGCACACAGCAGGATGACAGGCCGTGTGCTGTGTGTTAGAAAATGATTCTCTGACAGTAGGTCCTGATGTCTTTTAATTATTCCTGCCTACTTTTACTCAATAAGTGCAGTTCTTTACTCAATTAATAATTAAATTTATTGTAGAAAAAGCAAATATGTTGAATTTTATGTAAAAACTCATAATCAGTACATCAAGGCTTACTAGACTGTTTTATATTTTGCTGTAATGTGTAGATGGGTTTCTTATTCACGGGTTGTTTGCTTGTTCACTGTCCAGAATAAACATATTTTTCTCCTTTGACTTGTCAGGTCTGAAGTTCAAGCACAAACTAAAATTCCTGTGGGTTCTTAGAGAGAAAACAAGTTTTTCTGTTAACAGTGTGCAATTCCAGGGAAGGATCCCTCTACAATATAGAATTTGTTGTTCCTTAGACAGGTTGTACTGAAACAATTCCAAAGGAAAAATAATCATATTAATTTATAGCTGTATTTTATATTATCATTTTACCCTTAAAATTAGCAGATATATGTTCTTACCCTAGATATATTGAATTAATATTTTTTTAGCTGGCACATTTCACTTGTCTCAACAGGAGAATGGGCAAGGAGCTGCAGTGATGTCAGACAATAATTACATCAGTGAGTCATGGCTACAGAGCAATGAGGAGAAATACAGAGGTTATTTTGTCTTGCACTTTTCTAAAGGAAATGTCGAAGGAAATTATTTTCATGTGCAGGCAGCAAGAATATTAGGAGCCAAATTAAAAATCTGTTCAAGTTGTCAGATTTACTTACTGCATTATTCAGGTTTTCAATGTTTTTTAGAGCCATCATGCCTATTGTTTGCAGTTGTAAACTCTATTAGGAACATAATAAAGTTAAATAAAAAGTCCGTGAATTTATCAGGCATGCTATTTCCCAAGTTTGTACTAAAGATAGGAGTGGGAAATATTTAGTATTCTTGGGTTTTATGTTTGATATTTATGGTTTTCTCCAATCAGATATTTTCTCCAATCAGTTTTCTCCAACTGTGATATTCCCTTTCTGCTTCTCTGGTAGTTTTTACACCAGTTATTAATTCAAAGACAGGCAGCAATCAAGGTGCTGATCAAGATCAAGATCAATTGTTCTTGCAACTTGATTAGATGAGTTAGCAAGATTTCAAAATGTTATGAGTAGTGGTGACTAAGTTATTGTCATCTTCCACCCTAGCACATTTATTCAATTTCTCCAAAGTATTTTCCTTTCTTTTGGGGTAGCTTTTCATTTACTTCTAATAATTATTTACCTCATCTTGTGTTTCCTTCTTGCTAGCTGATTAACTTTGATTTCATGATGAAAAAAAATTTGGGTCGATTGAGTTTAGTTTGTTCTCATAAGGAAAGCATACACTGCCCTAATAAAATCTAAATATTTCTTCCTCCTCCTTTCAAATAAAAAAAAAATAAAGATTATGTTTAAGAAGAAGTTTTATTTCCTGAAAAAGGAAAAGGATCCAAATGGGTTCCTAGGCAATCTATGTGTAATCTGGACAAGGACACTGACTAAAATGCCTTTTACTCTGCAGTCTGGTAGAATCCAAACTCCCAGGGATCTCCCTGGTCGCCACAGATGGCTCATGCTCTGTCTCCAGCAAGGAGATCATCTTTTCACTGGTTTTGAAAACTAGCAGGCACAAGGGATGTTTCCCTTTATCCTTCAGTGGAAGTATTAAATAATGAAAAAGTTAGGGAATATAAGTAAAGTACATAGGTTATGATTCCCAGACAGTTACCACATTATATTTAGTTCCAAGCTTGGCCAGTTTTTGGCCGACATTTTAGTTTCAACCTCAGTGATAGCAGCATTTCTCTAGAGTGACTAGATGGTTTTTTCTCCTGTTCACAACGTATTATCTATCGTTTAATATTTGTAAGATGTCTTTATTATAGATGTGATTTTGCTGTTCATGGACAACTCTTACCATTGGGAGATTTGGTGAGATTTTGCAATATGTTCAGGAAAAGGCACATTGGAAAGAATTCTAAGAAACTAACAATATTTAATGTAGACATAGTGTCTTATTTATTGATAAAAAAGGAGTTTGATTCCCAAATAATTAATCAAAATAATTTTGAGGGAAAACAGCACCCAAATCTGAACTTAAAATGAAGCTGCTCTCTGTTTTATATTTTCTTTTTTTTCTTATTTAGTACTATTACAATTAATGTCTAGACTTAAGAGTATCTTAAGTATAATTTCTTACTGGATCCACATAAATGGTTACATTCCAGTGGGCTTTGGTTCACAAAGGGACTTAATCACCCAAATTCCATTATGAATGGAATTCCTTGACTAACACGGCATTTAATGAAATTTCCAACTTCAACATCTTTACATTTGGGCTTCATTTCAGAAACTGAAGCATTCTAAAATTTACATGCAGCTGTGAACCAGGTGGAAGATGCAAGTTAAATCCTTCCTCAACCTCAAACATTTCTAAACTAGAGGGCAAACTAATGTCAGTCACAAGTGTTTGGAAAACAAAGATGCCTTTCACATGCCTAACATGCAGGACATACCTGGGTGATGTAAATTATAAGGACTGAGGTGTCGGTGCACTCTGTTCCTGTCAAAGCTAGGGAAAAATACGAACCCAGTGAAGGGAGAGCTCAGAAAAGGAAGCTCTGGGTACACGTTTCTGATCCCCATGCAACTATTTTTTTTCCATGACCATTTCCATCAAAATTAACCACCCTCCTTTGAGAAGGGATCAGAATCTGGGATTGACTCCTGCCATGTGGAATGAGCAGGCTGGAGAAAGGACATTTTAGGATGCAGAGACAAAACTGAGGTGGGAATTTGGAGGCATCCCTTTAAAGTATTTCCCAAAGGCAAGCTTTGAAGTGTTCCTCTCCATTCATTATGCTGAATCTTTTAAATCCTAGTCAGGATTCCTGCTTCTTTCTATTTAGTTGTTAAGGATATTAGGCCATTACTCATGTTCATGAATTCCAGTCATGGTGATCTCTGCTCAAATTTTTAGTATTATGGTAAGGGTGAAATTTGCTCTTAACTCAGGATATTCAAGAAGAGCATGCTGAGGTAGTTGAGATGGTTCTCTGCACCTCTTAATGATGGTTGTTCATGTTCGCAGTAAGCTATTATCTTGTTTGTTTGTTTACAGAGAAAGTAACTATTACTCACCAACAAAGCTGGATATGACTGAGTTGTTCCACTGAGAGACTGCTATAAATAAAGGACTGAGTGATCTCTAGGAACTCTAGCAGAAAAAAAAATAGAGGAAAAACTATCTAATATTAAATTCTGGGAGTTCTAGTGAACTCTCACTTGTTCTAATAATAATAATAAATAAATAAAAAGTCTAAAGTTAGATGCTTGATATGTAAAACACTGCATCAGAAACTATTTCCTACACTTTTAGTGATATTTAGCACACAATTTTCACACATGGATTTATGATTGCATTTATTTTTTAGAATTTTTTTATATCTCATTCTGTATGTTGCAATTTTCACAGCTGTATGTTGCAGAACTATATTTGTTTATCTCTTAAACTTTTAAAATATGGTATGAAGACTACTAAGTTAAGCTGTATATATTAGAAAGAATTTGAGGTCATCTAATCACTGCAAAAGCAAAAATTTATGATGTAAATTTAAAATTTCTTTTCAGGCTGCCCTGCAATTGTTTATGTCATATTTTTAGATCTACTCTCTGCACACAATATACCTTACTTTAGTTTCAAGGGACTGCAGAGAGTCAAATTCTATCACACACTAAGAATGATGAAAAGTAAAACATGCTTAAGAGTTCTCCCTCATCATCTGAGAAGTGAGATCCCAAGCTGCCATTGGTATATCACCAGAAAAAAATGCAGAATGTTCCTAACATCCATGCTAGATAAGACATAACAGTTGCAATATTGTAAAAAATATTGTTGCTCCTTTGTAACATCAGCTATGAAAGTTGCTAGTTTCTAAATAAGGGCTGCTCTGTTCCTCACAGTGAATTTAGAATTTCATAAAAAATTCATCAGAAGTCCTCAAAATTTAATATAAAAATGCAATATTTCTCTAACTCCTATTTACTCATTATTTAATTGCTACTGTTTTTTTGTTGCACCTTGTTGTTGTTTACATGAGCACAAATTTACTTTTCCTGCCTGTTGTGTAAATCGGAGCAGTGTTTCCCCTTCTTTCATTGATCAGAATTTCCTGTCTGTGAGCAAGTGAAAAGACTGGAGATGTACTCCTAAAAATGTTCTTTGACTTTTAATCAGTAATGAGTTGCTTTTTATTCTAACTTCCTTTCCTTTGTCTACAAGAACAACCAAGAGGGACTATCCCCCGAATCACCATTTTTTCTAAGGGAGAGAAATTGTGTCCTAGTAGGTATTTGAAATCTGATTTAAAGGTTCAATCCTACCAATCTGAATCTGAGAATACAGAATAGCTAATTAAGTCCAAGTAGTAAGATGTCTATTGCTCCTGGGAGCTAACGAGCTCGACAATTGGCCTACAGCTGTGCAGACTTGCTGTCTCAAGCCAGACTAATCTGGATCTGTATGGCTTGAACTGAAGCTCCTCATTACTTCAGGACCATCTATGAGATATGATTTTGGTGTAAAGTAGTGCCAACTTTGCAGTGTCATTTTTTCCTAACTGTTGGACAACACCAGTTCAGGGAGAAAAGCCCAAAGAAACAGAATTACTGTTTCACTGTGTGGTTCATCTGTACATGGCTGCAGTATGATAAGCGCACTAGAGCTCAGAGCCAAGTTAAGATTTATTCTTTTAAAGTCACTGGAGACCTACTGGACAAATTGTGTTGAGGGATAGTCAAACATAACTGGCAAGATCTAAATCTGTGATGAGTGGAATGTTTGTAAAATATCAGGGAAAGTAAAGAGCTTATAAATAATCCTAATGCCTCCACCCTTTGGGGAAAACATTGAATACTAAGTAATATTTATTTCCTTATGTTTTATATTTTCTTAGATTTTTTTTTTTTTAATTAGACTGAGTGGGTTTTATAGTGTTGATTGCTAATAAAAAGGTCAGTCTAACCTTGTCTTTCTTATTTAAGTAAAGAGCACTTTATGAGAATTCTATGAGCCTTGGTGCTGCTGATATAATGAGGATGTACAGCCATTTAAACTCAGATCATAGAGATCGTGTGACAAAATAATTATTCTATCAACACAGCCTCAGGGAAGTTTATTTTGATCTGCAAGATATTAATCACAGCCCAAAAAACAAGGCAAAAGTCCAATGAATGAAGATGGGATCAATTCCAGCCCTTCATTTGTATGAAACAAAGAAATAGACATGTGCAAAGACAGATCTTAGATTAATCTTGTCTAAAACAAACATCCTTTGATAGATTAACATGGTCATTACAGGCTAATTTCCACCATGATTGGGTAATAGCATAATGGAATGACCTTCCTGAATTCCTGTTCCTAGGCTGTTTCTTGTTAAATTACAAAGGATTTTCACAGTGTACTATTAAGGCTTACACTTGGCCTTATCTATTTTTGTGCTATCAGAAGGTATTTGACTATGCATGATATTTGTATTTAAGCCAAAATGTTTTGTACATGTATGTGTGTGTGTGGTTATCTATCTAAATGTACAAAATTTGCTGTAAGGATTGAGTTCAAAGGTATTAAATCATCAGCCTTAGCCGTGTAACATTCAAAATAAAATCAAATCAAGGCAGGTAGTGCAACTACTTTAAAAGGATAAACTTGACAATTCCTTTTTTAATTTTTTTATTTTAAAATATTCATGCTTAGAATCTACTGTCTCCATTTTCAGAGTTGAACGAAGCACACATAGGAAGAAATTCACTGAAAATTAGGTGAAGTTCACATCAGTCTACAAGTGTGAAACTGTAGTTGCTAAGTTTTGGTTCTATGCCTTCATATTTTGAGTAACCTCATTGGATCTCCTGACAAAGCTTTTCTGTAATGAGTTTCTGAGACAAGTTTAATCCAATTGGCTTTGTTTGGACCTTATATCTACCCACAGACACATGCAAAACAAAAAAACCCAAACTAAACCAAAACTAAACCAATGAAAACCAGCAGCCATGCATTTGATTAAGGAAAGCTGTCATATGGTGCCCTTTCCTACGCAGAATTCAGCTCCAAAGTTCTGTGGGAGAACTGTGTTTTATTTAAATTTCAGTCTTGGGACAGACTGCTCATCTCAGAAAAATGCCAGTGCTTAACTACTGCTACTACAGTAGGCTAGAAAGGCTGGGGATGTTCTCTACTCCCATGGTTAATACTGTGAACACTGCAGCAATGTCCTCCATCTAAACAAATGGACGAACGACTTGCTGGTAAAGGCATTTACTCTTTTATTCATGCAAAGTAATTAGATAAAAGTAACAACAACAGAGAGGCAGTGACAGTGACTCCCATTGATCTCTTTGTTCACCCTGTCTGTGGGAGAAGTTGGGAAAAGATTTTCTAGGATAGCACTCCCAGTTAAACCACAGAGAGAAGTAGACAACTCTCCTGCTTATGTCCTGTCTCTGTTCTTGTAACTCCTTATGCAATTCATATTTGATACTTCAAAGATATATTTACACCTCTTCAATAACCCTAGAAGAAATAGAATAAATGTTTCTCACTTCAGTGGAGAAGTCTATCCCACTGATATTTACCAAATCATATTCTTAGTCAGCCCTGTGGCTGATTTATTCTCAGCCTGTAGATTCAGGGGAGATGCCTGTGTGAGACAGGGGAGTGAATCAGGGATGTGTCTTCCCCTCTTATTTGCTCCAGTCGTTAAGGCTTGCTCCTGAATGTAAGGATTGTGGATTCAAACTTCTCCAGTGACACTGAGATCCTGTTTCTTCCTTCTTGCATATGAAGCTGTTATGACAAAGAATACCTTCCTTTTCCTTCAATGTTCTCTCCTCTCCTCTCCTCTCCTCTCCTCTCCTCTCCTCTCCTCTCCTCTCCTCTCCTCTCCTCCTCTCCTCTCCTCTCCTCTCCTCTCCTCTCCTCTCCTCTCCTCTCCTCTCCTCTCCTCTCCTCTAACTCTCATCTCCGAACTCTCCTCTCCTCTCCTCGACACTCTACTCTCCTATCCTCGAAACTCTCTTCCTCTCTTCCTTTCGAAATCTCCTCCCTAGATACCTCCTCTCCTCTCCTCTCCTCGAACTCTACTCTCCTTACCTCTCCTCCCTCGAACTCTCCTCTCCTCGAAGCTCTCAACTCTCCATCTCCTCGAACTCTCCTCTCCTTGAACTCTCCTCGAACTCTCCTCTCCTCTCCTGTCACTGCAATTCTCAACTCAGGTCAGATGTGCCCAGAGTGTTTCCTTGGTGGAACAGTGTACTCCTTTCAATGTTCCTGCAGCTGCCACATTTGGCTCCTAGCTCATGGTTGTGGTTTCAACTGGTTGAAAGACTCCATAAAAAGAGATGCTCTACACTGCAAATTATGAAGACTTTTGTGGCTTGAACTTTACGTTATTCTCCATTCGTCACTCAGAGACAGCTTGGCAGAACTGGATTGTTGCCCTGTGCTATAAATGGTGGAATTAAAAAATATATGGCTGCTAAAATTCTCTTGAAGTCCAGGCATTATTAACATGACTCCTGTCAACTGTGATTGTTGTTTCTGTGCCACAATAAAGAAACATTAATGAAAACAGCTACTTCAGTTATTCTGTCTATGTATTCCAGATATCTGTGCATCTCTTCTCACTCCTCCTCTCTCATTCCCTCTTCTTTGTTGTATTTCCAGTTCCCATTCTTTGAGCTCACTTCTACTCTGAAGGAAGGACTATGTGCTACTACAGATACACTGAAAACCCCTAAATGTTCATTTTTTACACCTGAAACAACAGAGAGATTGCACAAGATTCACTAATTTTCTGTGTGCACTTCATACAATGCCAATGATGTGGAAAAAAATCTGTATCTCTTATCTTTCTTTTCTATTTTGGTGACCCTGATTGTTTTCTCTTGTTTCAGGCTTTATTTAAAAGGTCACAGTGGAACTGCTGGAAAACAGAGTAGCCTGATCTTGCATGGTGCTGAATTCAGTACAAAAGATGCTGACAATGACAACTGCATGTGTAAATGTGCTCTCATGTTGACTGGAGGTGAGTACAACTGACTCTGAAAATATGATACATTAATAGGAATCTATTTTGTTTTCTTAAAGCAGCCATGGATGAAGTTGTATCATGGATGTATAAGTCCTGAGTGAAAACTTTTATTATTATTATTACTACTACTTTTTTCTATACATATATTGTCATAACATCAATACCTCTAGATTCCTATGAGAAGAGAAAGAGGATTATTCAGAGATGCAGTCAATATACTTCTCTACTGAAACTGTTGAAAAAATGTTAAAGGGGAAAGCATAAGTTAGTGCAATTGTTTAAGTAAGAAAAGCAAAAGAAAAAAGAAAAAAATATGATTAAAAGCGTAGAAGGAAGTTTGTGAGAAGCTCGACAATCAACCCGCAAAAGAAGAGAGAAAAGATGGTAAAGTTTAGAAACAATTGGAGTGTAGACTTGTAATGCCTTATCTATTTCACTTAGGGATGTGATTCTGTTATTAAGACATTTATAACTGTTAAACTTTCTGTTAGGTGAGCATAATGCACAAAGACATTAAATGACTAATTCACTCCCCTGTGAAAGACTAGACATGCAACCACCTGTTTAAAACTGAAAGGTTTGAGCTGATATCCTTTGTGAGCTAAGTCAAATTACAGAAGGAAAGAAGAGTTGAGGTGGGGAAGAGCACAGACAACTTACACTGCGACAGTTTAATGTCCCTAGTCAATCTGACTGCCAGCAAGTATAGTGTATATGACTGGTATTTGTTCCCTCCAGCACAGAGAATTAATATCTCTCCATTCAGACTCCTAATGCTCCTAAGAGTGAGAATTTTCTCTGGCAAATGATACTTATTCCTAGTCCCTCTATGGACAAGTTCATTTTTATCTCTAGAATACCACATTATAGCAGAAATCTTAAATTATGATTCTTTAGTTCATTGACTGTATGACCAAGAAAGACCCTTTCCTATCTTCACATAAGATCTTGTTTGGAGACTCAGTGATTTCTAACTTTCCTGGAAAAAATCCTATGGCACGTAAATTTTTCAGTATTTTGGACTGGACTGTTTAACCTGTATTATTTGTGGTTACTGTCACTCTGAATTTGGCTCAGACCACATCCAGGCACATATTAGCCTCTAAAGCAATCATCTGCTAACAGAAGAAGGTTTCCCATCTCTGAGAATTTATATCAGATGCACAACCCAACTCTTCATTCTCTTTTGCCAGTAAGAAGTGACCCAGTTGAGGAAGACTTTAAGAAGCCAATTTTTCAAGGTCCTCTAACTTCGTCTAGGGATATCATATTAGAAGTTATCATGGGAAACTTCTTTCAGTGGACAGATCAGACACTACCTTTTGATTTCCATAAAAAATAGAAGCTAACCAGACAGATCTGGAGCCAGATAATGGATAGGAAATCAGTAGTTTATTATAATTAAAGCGGTTGACCTTTCCCTTTACAGATCATGCTCATTAAAGTGTGTTACTTCTAAGGAAGGGCCAGAGTCTAGTGAGAAGCTCCAGAGAGTAACTCGTGTCTGTGCTGAAGTGCAGACTCATTCATGTATTTGAGCTGCCTGGAAACACCTCTACTCCCAGGCAGCTTGTTCTGGGAGCTGAGGGCTTTGTTTGTTTTCTGCTCTGAGTTCTATGACAGGTCAATGCTCTGCTAAGGTCAGTCTGCTGTTGAACAACCATTCCACAAGGTTCACATTATTGCTGCAGCATTCCTGTAAATCAACAGCACAACCACAAATTGGAATTTACTGGTATCAAATGAAATGAATAGAGAAGAAGGGGGAGAATTACCAAAGGCTGAGGAAACCACAAGTTTAGCAAATCACCACACAGTAAAAAGAGGTGCAGTTAGCCTTTGGAGCTAGATGAGTCCACTCTTTTGAACTAGACTCTGAGTACTGTTCCTTTGGAGACAGGTTGTACATCACTGTAATTTGTAGTTCCTCAAGACTTTAATCATGCTAGAGTTTTCCTCAAACACTCTGCTATGCTTTTCTCCTTGAAACCACTTTCTCATTCCTTGAGAAATATCAGAATTGAATTAAATACCAAAAAATCTTTTTAGGGAGTATATTTCAGTTTTGTATGAGACAAAGACTAATTTAGAAAAGTAGTAATGATAACAGGTTTTGGAAAACCTCTTTTTTTCCTTTTTTTCTTTTCCCTTCCCAAAAAGATTTCAGACTGTTAGTTTTGGCAACATCACAGAGAGGTCTTTAATGATGAATGGTATGAAATCTGCAGGCAAGTTTCTAGCTATCTTGACAGTTTGGGTGAGTCTGTTATCTCTATGAGGTGAACTGAATATATTTATGTCAGGAATAAAGGCGGAGATAAGCCAAAGCTCAAGACTGTGATATGGTTATAATCAAGGCTGAAAATAAAAATGGAAAGAAAACACACATTTCTCTCTGTGATCTTGCTAGTTGTCAGTTTTATTTGGTCTATATCATAACTATTATTCTCTCTCCTCCTATATCTCATCCCTCTTCCCTAGAATGAGAAATTAAATACTGGGAGAACAATACAGAAGCAACAACAGTGCATAGTGTGTGTGTCTTTCTTGTCTTTTCAAGAGCCATGCTATGCTACTTGGCTCTATCTTTACTTAGGGAATGCTTTCAAAATTATGTCCATGAGCTGGATTCTTAATCCCTCTAAACTGCTGTCATATTTAAATGTTTTAGCTGCTTTTTTTTACTTGGAAAATTTAAACTAAGCATGCTTGTTTTACTTTAAAGGGAAAGTACAAATCATCTTCATCAAATTCAAGTAATTTCTTGATTTCTTCATTGTTTCAATATCTCACTCCAGTAAACTAAAAAGAAAAGGGTTATATATATATACACCCATATTATTTCAAACCTTAGTCTGAAGACTGCCCCAATGAGTTACATACACAGCTTTTTTTCAAGAAAAAGCATTAAAAATGCAACAAACTGTCACCAGAATAAGCCTATGAGTAGAAGTTCAAAATGCCTGGATTTCCAATACAGTCCTTAGCATGTAACGTCTCTCGATCAGATTCCTGGGCCAAATTCACATCTGTTCTGCCAGATACTAATTGTCAGCTGGGCTCCAAATTGTTTGTGAAATTGTTTTCAGTCATTGGAAAGTGACTTATTGTATCTTGGCTCACTGAGAAAGAGTTCTAAGGTGATTTTGTTTTTCTGGCATTGGCTGCAGTCTGAGGCATTCAGCAAGTCATTTACCTTGCTTCAAGTGCGAAATGAGAATACTGCTAAACTTCTGATCCCTAAAATAATTTGACAAACACAGGGAGACTTTCTAAATGTATTTCCAGGTTTAAAGCAGCATAGATCACTGAAATAAATGTTTTGTTTTATTTTACTGGAAGCAGAGGTCCATTCAACTGGAGTCTCTTGTCTCCGACAGCAGTCAATACAGGCATAAGAAAAACACAAATAAATTATACCTCCCTTGAATATTTTCTCAGTATCTTCTGAATCTCAGGGGCTTCCTGAGTCAGAGAAAATATATATTTATTAAATGCATATTTATTGAGCCTCAATAGATTTTTCTTCTATTAAATCAGAGACTGCTCAATGGCTCCAAAACTGTGTTGCATTCATTGCCTCTTCTTTCACTGCTTTTTTTTCCAATTGGTGAATTTTATGAATCTCTGGCAAGAAGGGTATGGAGGATTTATGTCATGACATGGAGGGAAGCTCTTGGCTAAATCTAGAAATCTGCCTGTACACTCTGATCAGAAAAGCCACAGTTTTTCTTATACTCTCCTTAAAACAAAATATGAAAGAAACGATGGCAGCAAAATTAAAATTATCCAACCTGAACCTCTGGATATACAACTAATTATATTAAAAAAAGCACTAATTTTTAATTTTTTTGCATATGCCTGCTTTCATTTCCTCATTTCAAAGAAATTGCTCAGAAAGCACCATTAATGAAGTACCATTTATATTGCCAAATATTTTTATGAAAAAATATAATCAAATGGTTAGAATATTATTTGGTCTTTTTGCTTGAAATATTCAAAATATTTAACTAGACATATGACTATACATCACTTTTAACATTAAACATTAGTATGTTTATCAGCGTTAAATATGGGCAACTGTAATACAGTGTTAGGAGACCTTCAGGAAGTGACTAACTTTTGATATATTAGAACATAGTCACCAGTCTGCAAGTTTCATGTTATTTTTACCTCATGAAAAGGTCACAATGAAAGGGACTGCATTATCCAGTTGATATGAAGAGCCAATGCCTTTTCATCTCATATCCTGACAGTTAAATTCTAATTTAATCTTCAGATTTTCAAGTGGTAGTCTGGTCAATCCAATACTCTAAGGAATAACAGAAAATAGAAGTTACTTCCAGAGGTCATTTAGTCCCTTTCAAAGACAGATTCTTCTCTATCTTTTAGTTTTTGTCTTTCCATTCATCTTCAAGATTTCCATTGATGTTCATTCTCATGTTAAAATCTGTTACTGAGTTTGTATACACTTAAGAAAGTTTTGCATATTGACTAACTATTTCTATGATAATTTAAATGTGTTTCATCCTGTCATATCCTCCACCATTTAAAAAAAGACAACATTCCTTTCCACTCTTTTGAAAGGTTTTTTGATAATTTGAAATTGTTGGCAGTTTGTCTTTCAAATTCTGACTAAATAATCCTAAGTCTTTCCCATTACATTCACTATTTTGGACTCTGTCCCATGGCTCCACTGATAGTTTGAGGTGTCATCCAAAACTTCGTCCAAGAGAAATTACCAATGCAAAAGCAAGAAGCTCCTAAGTATTGCCGTATAATTTCTTTAAAGTAGAGAATGTCAGAAACATTGAAACCTTTCCTAAAATAAATTTCTATTTCCTTGAACATTGTGAACTATTTCAATATTTTTGGGATTTTTTTATTGCCTTTGTTGCCAAATGCACTAAATTTTATGGACAAACCCAGAGCACTAGAAATAAATACTGGCTTTCCATTGGATCCATTTATTCTGTAAATCCAATACAAATGTACCATTCAGACATACTTTGGATCTTACTGAATGGCCTGCACTGATCCTGCTGCATTTGGAGGCATTCCGTGTCCTCAGGAGGACATGGGAGGGAGGACTCAGAGGTGTTTGAGGAAAGGGTTTGCCATCAAATGTGCAGTGTTTAAACACTTTTTATTTTAGTATGTAAAAGTCAACCAAGAACCTCCCATCAAACCTGAGTGATCATTAGAGTTCCCAGTGAGAACCAGCCTTACAGTGTACTTATGGATTGATGAGCATTAGGTCACTGAAAAAGAATTTTACATCTGTGCGTGCCTAATTGCAATTTATACAAGCCAAAAAAGCAAATCTGTTAGCTTTGGCATACAAAAGCCCTTTATAAATATTGCTTTTGACAAAGAAGATTCTATCTTCTTCAGTGCAAAAATTATACTTGTCGTTTCAGAGAACCACTGTAAAAGATGTTTGTGGGTTTTTTTCTTTTGTTGTTGTTATTCATTTGAGAAATGTCCCTTTATTAGGTATTTTTTCCAAGAATTTTCAGAAATCATTTCAATATACATTCATATTCAAAGATATAATACAGTATAGTCTGGAGCTCAATTTTCTGGGAGAGGTAGCTTAAGCATAAAAAATATATTTATTAATGAAAATAGCTGACATGAAATTTAATAACTTCCCACTGGTTATAGCAACATGAATTAAATGCCAAAGCACAACCATACACAATATGTAAACCTATTTTAACTGTTCCAGAAGAACAGCCATCTACAGTAAGGATTCATTTCTATTTATATAGCTGAACTTTCAAACAACTTATCTATGCATAATTTAATTTATATTTTGTTTAAAAAGTATATTTTATGGCCTAGGGATTTTTATTACAAACAGAAGCGGTAGTGTTGCTTGTATTATGTGAAATATTAGAGGTGGGCTAACTTAAAAAATTGAATTGTGCCTCAGTTCAAATACATAATTAGTGACTTTGTGATCACAACAATTTGAAGAAACTACCTCTCTTTATGAATAAAAACTCTCTTAAACTTCTCATGAAAGCCTTCTTTTTACCACTTCACTTTGAAGTCTTACTTCTATTATTATTTTTTACAATGCCCAGTCTTCATCATTCTCATGCCTGATTCAAATATCCCATGGAAATTTTTGTTGCCAAAAGTTATCTCCAAAATTAAAATCTTATTGTGGTTCAAAGATGGCTTTATACTTATTCGGGAAAGCCATTACCTTGCAGAGAAAAATAAAGAAGATAATTCATAAGAAAATCCTGTGAACTCCAGGTAATAAGCCAATATCTGGCTACTGAGTGTCTTTCCTTGGGTCAGGCTGTCTCACTGCCCTGGAGCTGTTATTTGGTGTTTTCTGCAATGGCAGTGTTGCAGGTATATATTTCAGAAACCTCTGGTTTATGTTTCCCCCCTCACACATAGCTACCTAGAAACCCATTGCTTGCATTTGTCTTTCCCTCAGCATACAAAGCATCTGTAAAAAACATTTCTTTTGCATCCATTCAAGGATGTGACTTTTTTTTTTTTTGGTGTTGAGACATGCATTAAAAAGACTTGTGATAATCTCAGGCCCTACAGGGAGTGAAGATTTTTCAGAGAGCATGGAGAGAAATAACCGTATAGAGAAAAGAAAAAACATCAAGAAACAAAACAAAACAAAAAAAATCATCTCACTTAAGAAAAAAAAAAGACACTGAGACACAAAGTTTTAATGCAATATTAAGAAACATCTTTAAAACATTTATTCATTCTTTCCTTCTCAACAACAAGAACAGTGCAATAGGAAGAAAGTTAAGATCATTGTTAAGACCACATTTTGAAAGAGGTGTTTATTTAGAAGACAACTATGATGAGAGGTTGGAGCAAGTCCCCACAATTTTTTTATGAAATTATGTGTTTCTTTGGCTTATTCCAGTTTTTACATTGATTTTTTACGGTATCATTGAAAACCTTCAACCCCCAAAAAGACCATGTATGCATCTATTCCTCTTCCTTTAAGATGAAATTGTAACTAAGTCAGCTTGTCATGTCTTCATCCCAACACCATAAACAGAACCCAGCTGCATCTGAGTTCCAGCTCTGAAAAATCAGGATTAGGATTTCTTTGTTTAACTTCATCTTAAATTTCTACAAGATTATACTCTGGTTACAGTAAAACATCAGCTGTACAGCTTTCCCTTTCTTTGGTTATTGCCCCCTTAGGAACAACATTGAAATCAAAGGGAGGTCAACTGTACCAAAATAGAAGATTGTCAAAATTTATCTGGCATAAATTCATCCCTCAAGAATTCATTATGAAGTGTTACTTCTTAAAAAAAACCCCAAAACACTAAGTACTTTCCAAAATCTTAGGAATTACAAAACTAGAAGCATAAATTATGTGGATTTGAATACAAAGAGAGTAAGCGCTGGTTCTGGGGGCTAAACACAATCAATACCATATTGGTGGTAGTCATAAACCCTAGATTAAGAATACTTTTATATAATGCATGCACTATAGGTAGATAGAAGACTAACTACTAAATATAATGGAATTGGAGGATTCCCTGTGACAGTGAGCATTGTCTAAAAGGAGTTTGTCACAGTTTAATTCCTTTTCAAGTAGCCAGAGTGGAAAACACACTGAAAATTTTAAATTCTGCATTCTAATCCCCAGTGACACTTGCAGAATTCAGTATGTGCTCACTGGGTGATCAGTTTGCCACTACTATTAAAAAATGCTTTGCAAGGGATGCTGGGAAGGTTGCAATGCTGTGATGTGCAGGCTGAAATAACTTTTTTAAAAATTAAAGTAATGTTAAACTATCAAAAGCAAAAGTCACTACCTGATCTTCATGATCTTATTTGCCTCATGACACAAATGTTCACTACAAACATATTCCATGGAAATATACATAAAAACTGTGCTAAAGGTTTATAAAATTATAAGGCTCACTAAGAAAAAAGCCCCAACAGAAATCTTTTTGACAAATAGAACTCTTAGCCACAGAAGTTAACTCATTTTTTACATTGGGGATATTTGCTTTTTCTAGTCTGGGAATTCATTCTGTCTTTCTCAGCCTGAACTAAGCATCTTTCTGTTACCATACATAGATACTCTGCAAGGTGTTGGAGAGAAAATTCTATTCCCATCAAGGTATCCAGCAAAACTCCCATCATTTTCAGTCAATTCAGCATGTCACCTAGTTTATTTTTGTCAGTTTGTATTCTGTAGTCTTGGTGTTGCCAAGCTTCATGTTATTTGGAATTTTTCTTAAATCTCTAGCTCCCATGGCAATCTAAAATTCACCTTAACAAGAAAAGATCTTGGAGAGATAAACAAGAGAGTTCACTCATTAATTTCATCTAAACCCAACAATTTAAAATAGGGCAGTGCAGCACCAGAATTCTCATAATCCAGTTGCTAAAAACATCTGGGAGCAAAAGTAACTGAGCAGTTGAACAATCACAGTTAAAGCAACAGAAAATGGTTGGTAAATAAAATCAAATCATGCTTATATTCAAAATAACAAGTGAAATTATGCAAAAAAAATTTTGAATCATAGTCTTTTCCTGAGGTTTAAATGAAAAATAAAATACTGTCTAAATATAAAAACCAGCGAATTTGTCTTTTATATTTTTGCTTTTGCTTCATATACTACATATAAAATTAGAATGGGTTGGGACTTAATTACTTTTGCAATTCTGTAAATACACATGTATGTTCTCCAGCACTGCTGACTATAGAATAGCACTAAAGAGTAAAAAAAGAGACTATGAAAATACCACACCAGCACTATTTATGAGCTATTTACCAGAATTTCCAAATCAGCTAAACCTAATACAACAAATAAATATTATATATTTATAATATAAATATTTAGTGCACTTGAAGCTTAAGATTTTCTCTTACTGTTTTCAGGCTGGTGGTTTGATGCCTGTGGCCCCTCCAATCTCAATGGGATGTTCTACACAGCTGGACAAAACCACGGAAAGCTCAATGGCATCAAATGGCATTACTTCAAAGGCCCCAGCTACTCCTTGCGCTCCACCACCATGATGATTCGGCCTTTGGACTTTTAAAGGAATTCCACAGTGGATCCCAGGAGAAGCCAGGCTGGCACTGCCCTCAGCAGCAACACACTCACAGTCTGAAGGTAAAAGGCGAAGGGCTGCTTGAAAGCAACACGTAGGGATGATGCAAAGTCGCTTCGCTGTCGCTCCATAACCTGCTAACACTTCCCAACAGTCAACCCATATTTTGATTACTGTGGGCAGCTTGGTTTAGAAGAAGGTGGCTGATATGATTTTCCAAAGAAGTGGATTTGGATATTCTGCCCAAACTTGGTGCTTGTCAGTGGATGTCTTCTTTTTTTTTAATTCAGTAACAGAATCAGATTTTGAAGAACTGAAACATATCAACTATGGCCTATTGAGTAGAATGTTATTCAGCAGTGAAATGCCAACATTATACCCATGGAAAAGGATTACAGAGAAACTTTTATAAAAACTTGTCTTAAAACATCCAAGGTGACCACTCCAAATATTGTTTTACTTAAACAAACTGAATTTGAATAGTGGATGGATTTATGTTAATCCCAGAGTCAAATTATTTGTGCAAATATTATTTTTCATTAAATACTTTAAGGACAGGTTTCTAATAAATAAACTGAGTTAAACATATGAATAATGATAAGGATAATAAGCATAAATTCCTCAGTTGCTCTGTAGAAGTAAATCAGGTAATTGACATAATCCCTGAACTAGGATTTATAGTGTGATAACAAAAGTAGCTGTGTTTTTAGGTTTTTCCTTTCTTTCATTAAAGGCAGTCTGAATGTCATGTAGACTAATTAATGGGAGTTTCAAAGAATGTGAAATGTTATCAAAGAAAAAATATAGGATTTTGCATGGAATTTTTCCACAAAAAAAAAAAAAAAGGAAGGCTACTGTTAGGGTATAAAAAGATTACATAAATGCATAGCTTAAGGCAATGGATTAATTTACAGTATCCTTGCATGTACGCAATTTATCCTTAATTATTTTACTTTTTTATTACATTTTTGTGAATATCAGAAGCATGCCAGTTCTACACAGTGCTTAGGCTACAGCTATTAAAAAATACTCATCAGAACTGTACAAAAAATAAAGAATTGTGAACTTGTAAATATCATGTTTATATTTCCTGCAACGATCATTTATTTTGTACAGGCAACCCTGAACCTATGCAAAGGCTGAAAAGCCTCAAAAGGATATAAATATTAAAGAACATGAGATGACTGCTTACAGGTTGCTAACAAGTAATTTTGTTCTATTAAAATGCTGCAGAAGTGTGGGACTATTGGAAAAGATAAAAGTCTTCTAATAACAAGCAATAAAGTGATGGTTTATGGCCTATGAGGGTATAGAGACAACTCTTTCCATTTACAGCCCCTTTGATTAAGTCATATGAATAAAGTCCTTTTGGGAAAGTAGTCTGCAGTCACTCTACTTCTGCTAGAAATTAAATGAAAACGTTTACCCTGCTCCCACTGAAAACAAAAGTAATACTCTCACCAATTGAATTGGGACCAACATGGCACATAGAGTCTGCATATGGTGAGGTGTTTGCTCATGTTTTTGTTGCTTTGTTCGACTTACTAAACTGTTCCTAGATGAGGCACAACAATGATCAGATTTTTTTTAAAGGGTAATGATAACTTTTTTCCCCTTAGTTTTTCACCTTTTTTTTTTTTGTTGTTGTTTTTCATTTAGCAGTTTATTTCTGTGGAATAGAGAAAAAAAAAAAAACTTGGATATTTTTAAAAACCTCTTCCTAAAGATCACAAGGTTGTAGTACCGCTGAGGGCCACTGTAGCTCTTAAGGATTCTCTGATTTTGTTATAATTTGGTGTTGGTTTCATTTTAAGTGGGAAGATTTTTTCTTTTTGTGTAGTTGTATATATTTATATATATATTTGAAATAATCTTAACTAAGGGTTAATTTGAAGTTTTCTGCTGAATAAGTTATCAAACTACTCTTTAGCAGCACTTTCTTCACAGACATGTTTTGTTCCAGTTTTCAGCAGGCTTTTTTAATGATCTATATTAATGTGCAAAATATGCAGTCTGTCTTCCACCATATTCTCAAAAGATGGAGTTTTGCAGGTCTCCAAGTTAAGAATGCCATTTCTTTAGATCCTATTACAAAGAGGCGAAACACATTTAAAATTAAAAGCATGATATTTACTGTTTATTTATCTGGGTTTGAAAAAAATGTGGATTTGGTTTCCTATCCTTTATAATAAAATGTTTTAAAAAATTGTGGCATCTGTGATTTGCTTTGCTCAAAATAAAACTTTCTCTGACAGGCTGATAACTTTTCAAAAGCCACTATGTCTCTGTGTAAGAAATAGTAATAAGCTTAGACAGAGTGCAGGAAGGAGGGAACTCTAATTAAAGATTATCCAGTAATTATTATTTCTAACCTTTCCTATCAATCTTCAGTATTTTTTTTTAATTTCCTTGATTAAAATCATGGGGCTATATTTCTTATCTTTGGTTCAAATCATACAACTCTCTATCAATCTTTAAAATACAAGATTTCTTTAATTCAACAGGCAAAGATACAAATTGAAGTGTAATGTTTCCCTTGCCTTATGATGTGTTCTTCTATCATCCATTCAATCATGTTGTATGGCAGTGACAAATCTCCACTGATCTCTTACCCAGAAATTCCTCCTGATCCATTTGTATGCCTTTTAACACAACAGTGATCAATTTTAACATCTCTTTGAAGTCAATTTATTCTCATTTTCTCAGGAATTTTTTCTTAATTGACTTGTTATGTTCCTTTGGGGAAACACAGCTTTTTAAATCAACACTAAAGGTGCAAGGAACTACATACATAAAGCACATTTTGCTCTTAAAATTGGATGAATATGTAGTGCATAAATCAAAGAGTTGTAATTCCAAAAAATGGTGGGTTTGGAGTTGATTTATATTAAAATCCTACTTGCTTTGACAGATAATAAAAAAATAGTCATTGGTTAGTGGTAATAGTAACTTTACTATTTGCCTTTCACAGCTAATTTTTCCTGATTTATAAAACAAAAATACACAAAATTTTGACAAACTAATAGATGTGTTTTCCAAAACCTATTGATCCTTAATTTTTAGTATCTTTTGAGGCTGGAGATGTTATTGAAATGCACATTTTCCTAAGTGCCCTAGCATCCAATACTGACCTATTAAATAGGTAAATCATCCACATTTATAGTCATTTGTACAACTGCGTCCCAAGATAAAGTTCCTTAAAAAATCTTTCCAGCTATAAAAACAACTTTCTTCTCTGCAGACTTGAAGCTCAAACCACAGCTCTGACTATGCCTCAAATAATCTCGTTTGGGATTGGCATGGTTTCGTCTTCTCCTCTGGGAAGAACAAAACTGAAATAGCAAGCACAACAAGAGCTTAATTCTCTAGGTAGGCTGAAGCGTAATTTACAACCAGACTGTGCTGCAGTTGTGCCAGAAAGCATTCCTGCCTACCAGCTTTTACAATGAGCTGGACAGCTTGAGGAGAGAGGCACTAACCCTGAATACAGCTGCTGCTGCTGCTGCTGCTGTTTGACTCTCAGCTGTGGTGTGCACACAGACATACACACACATGCATGCAAATCCATAAATCCAGAGAACACTTAACAAAGCCAGTCAAAATTATCTTGCCTAAATTTTAACTGAAGGAGCTGTAATCTCAGCACAAAAAAAAAAAAAAATTAAAAGAGCCAATGTCAAGCAGCAAGAGCAGGAAGGAGAAAGATGGGGATATGGGATTGTAATGAAGAGAGGGAAAAGACAGACAGATAGAAAAGAGTTGAAAGGATTACCTGTCAGACGCAGCAGCTTCATATTTACTGTGTCATAGCTGTCACACATTGTGGGAATTTCCTTGTCCTCTAGGACTGTCCAAACCCCCTCTGCCTGGTTCTTGCTCATATGAGTAGAAATCTATGGACATTATTTTTTTAATATGCTCTTTGTAGTTTTTTTGTCTGGATGTTTTTTAAATCTTTGCACAGGGACCAATTTAGTATAGATTTTTGAGAAGACATGCTGCTTATGGTTATGTCAAGTTAGCTGCATAGCAAGTCCTGTAAAAATTAAAAATTTCCTTTTAAAACTATTGCATTCTACTGTGTGACTTTTAAATACTGATGATGAAATAGAACCTATGCTCATCCAAAATCTTGTGAAATTAGAGACTTTATTCTTCCCTTGGATAAAATTTCTAATGCCCAGTGCAGTTTTTTGAGTCAGTGCATTCAAAGAACATTAAAGAATGGATATATACTGTAAATATGACCCTCAAATGATATATTAAAGTACATCAAGGCCTAAACACCAGTCCTGTTTTGATAGAATCTTGAGCCCTGAAGTGTTACCATAAATTTTTTCTCTTCTTACACTTCTCAACTTTCTCCCACTTTAATAGTGCCCCTATGACTCCTTTTAAATTGCTGGCAGTGTTTGCCTTCTGCTGCCTGGAAGTAGTCACAGGAGGCAAGCACCACATTTGACAGAAGATCTGCAGATCCTTGTGTTCATCACCGCACCACCACCTGTGGGGAGAGCAGTCACTCCCCACCAAACCATGGGTGAGGAACATTTCCTTGACACTTGTCATTTGCTCTGCAAGGTTGTGAAGGGAAAATAAGGCACACAGAGGTGCTTCTTTCAGCTTAAACAGGAATCAGATGCTTTCCCAGGTCAGCCCTGAAAGGGACTACAGAAGAGTAACTCATATGCAGCTTCTCTGCCACAGTAGGAAATGGTGAGAATAAAAATCTTCAACAAGGTAAAGGAAAAGTGGAGAATCTTGATACACTAAAGTAGCTAAGAAAGAGTTGAGGGAGGAAAATGTGTATTATAGAATAAGAAAACAGAATGCATAGGAAAAAGATTAGGAAGCTGAAGGCAAGGTCAGCAAAAGAAGGCAGTCAGCCTGACAAAAAGGAAATGGAGAAATGGTAGAGATGATAGCACTGGATAAGAAACAAATGAAGAAGAATCTGGCAGAAGAATCTGTTAACATATTTATTAGAACATAATTAGTATCCAATTAATTCTCCAAAGACTGAAAGGAATATTATTTATTTGCTTTTATTTTTTTGCTTTTATTATTTATTTAATTCTTTTGCTTTTATTTATTATTTACAATGCTGTGGAGGTACACTGATAAAATCTAAAGCAATATTTAAAAAGAAGTTTTTTCTTAAAGGAATTTTTGCTAACATGCTGCCTCAGAAACAGTTCATGCTTAAGCATGGGACACAAATCCATCACTAGAACAATCAGCTTTGGATAATATTTATTATTCCACTAAAAGATGTAGATCTCCATCTTTTTGTAACCCACTAATACTTTTTATTTAGATTCATTGTCTACTCTAAAGGAAACTACATAGCTCTGACCTGATATCATTCAGCTGCGTTGTTGAACCACTGCCTTATTTTATTTTGAGTAGTGGAACAGAACTCCTGCATAAGTTTTACTCCTCTTTCTTTGAGGGAATTTTTTTTTCTTTACTTTTATTTTTCCTTTTTTATTTATTTTTGTTTTACTTTAAACACTTCTAGTTTGGAGTTCATATTTCATCCACCAGAGATGCTTATTTAATCTCTTTGATAGCTTTGGTGCTGTTTCTTCTGTAAAACACCCATGCAAAGTTCTCCTGAATTAATACACTGTTCTTGTCGCCATCTTCTGCTCTGTCTTCATGTGGAGTATCACACTGCCAGGAACCAACACTGTCTTTTTTGAGGGGTTTCATTCAGTCCTTCCAGAAAATCCAGAACTCTGAGGAGCAACATCAGTGCAGACCCTGGAGCCCACAAATCCTGGTCCTGGGTCTCACAAATTCCTGTGACCAGTAGCTGCCTGCTGGCCAGCCACACTAGGGCTATCTGTACCTTCATCCAGGTAATGGGAGTGTCATCAAGTCCCCACCACACACACCCCCCTGTTTCCCTCCTACCTGTTTCTCTTGGAATACCTTCCTGTCCCACGCAGAGGGAAGCATGGCCCAGCAGCTACCACGACTGCTGATCCCATGGGATGATGTCTTTGCACACCTCCCTGCAGGCTGTGCACACTTTAAAGTAGCGTTTCTGGAGTGACTTTACAATGCCTGGTCACAAGACAAAGATGATGCAAATAGATGTCAATATCTTTTGTGAAGTACTACAGAATTAACCAAAGACTTTTCCATTAATTTATTCTTTTTATTAGAATAAGGAACCAGTGCTAGTTTTGCTACAGGAGAGACATTCAGTTTTATAAACACATAGGTGAAGGTGTGTCTAATGTCCCTCGATTTTAGTGTGTTACAAAGCTTTGGCATTAGTTTGGAGTTTTCAGGCTTTAGAAAAGACAGTAATACATACACTGTACTTTGTCTGGCAAAAATAAGTATATAAGCAAGAGCAGTTTTACTCAAAACAATGTGAAATGCAGAGAAAGAAAATTACATCTCTGACTGTGAAGATGGGTTTATCAATGGAGATTTAAGCAGGAACTAACAGGAACTCTCACAGATTCTTTTTGATTGAGAGACTTGTGCAAATTCACTTGATACCAGCATCTCCTGAATCTCCTTTCCAGACTGTGTGAGCTACCCCACAGCTCAGAGAGAAGATCAGAAAAAGTGTCTCAGTTTGACATAAAATAGATTTAAGTGCAAGTATATATAAAATGTTGGAAATTGAAGATTAATAGTGTGACTAACCTGTTTGGATTAAGATTTATTCATGTAAGTACTCAGAGAGTAAATAATCAAAAATGCTTATACCTTCAGTGCACTTATCTATAATATAAATATATAAAAAACATATTTTAAGTAGCCACTGGATGTGTGGAGAAAATGATAAAGAACACTCATTGTGGAACTAGGCAAGCTATCCTGCCATCTCAGCTCCCTAACAGATGCAGAGAAGCCCTTAGTCCTGAAGCTTCTGCTGTCTGCTGCCACCTGTGGTTGGAAAAGAAGCTTTTCCAAAGATGAATTCTTCACCAGAATCAACTAAACATGCAGTGTGAGAGCTAAGAAAAGGAAACTGAAGGGCTTAATAAAAAAGGATGTCCAGCATAGATGTTAAAATGAAGTCTTTATTTAGGTACATGCTTTCGGTTTCAAAAGTGCCGAACTCCGACTGATTTCAGTTTATTCCAAGTGGATTAAAAATACACTGGTTTTAAAGCAGTGGAGACTACCCCTAAAGACAATAACTATATATATAGAGTAAAAAGTTGCTCAAAAAACGACGGATGATAGAGAAAGGGGAATAACATAAAACCATTCTAAAAATGCATGTTGCAGTTACTACATTTTCACCAGTCCAGAGTTATGTATACAGAGTACACCCATTAAGAGGCCTAAGGAAGAAGCAGAAAACAGAAAGCCATAGTGTAAGATGCGAACTGAACTATATTCAAAAAAACCCACATTAAAATAGTCTTCAAGACAAATTCTCAGCAGTTTTAAAGCCCAAAATACAATTTCTTCATTGAATCTAAATGTAACCAATTTTTCCACAATGAGTTATCTTGAATATTTTGATTGTTCTCTCATAGGTTTTATGTTATATTTTAAGAAACACATTTCAATAGGGATTTTGATTAATGAAGACTAATTATATTGGGAAATGAAAATATATACTTATAACTTTAAATTTTCAATCCCCCAACTAAGCAACTCATTTCAGTGCCTTTATTTACTCTGGAGTCATATTCAGCAATGCAAAAGATACTTTGTCTTTTCAAGAGTTCAAAAATTCCTTTTTTCCCCTTAAGTGCACCTGAGTGATATTTGCTGTGGGATGGTCCAAATTAATATCTTCAGAGCAGCCCAAACTGCTAATCCTGTTGCCATTCATAAGCTATCTCATTTCGCTGACCTTTCACTTTCTAGTGCTCAAGCCAGAGTCGCACTGAGGTTAGGATTCACAGGTCACAAGGCCGCAGATAACCTTAGATATTAGCAGGATTTCATGTCATTTTTTTCAGAAACCAGAAATAAATCAATATTTAGAAAGCTGGAAAAACCCATTTGTTTGTGTGCTCTTGTCCACTTTGAGTTTCAAAGGCAGTCAACCTAACATCTCTGAACAAATAAAAATGAATGCAGATGAAAGAAAACCAGAAGCAATTTGGTTACCCACTGGACACAAGCAAGACAGACAAACAATAATTCCAGAGGTACTCCAGCTCCACAGGCAGGTTTGATGGTGCCTGAGGAATAGCATGGAAGAGTTGGCACTGTGTTGCACAGAACCTTGGCTATTGAGAAATGTAGGACTATGGAATAGGTTTCCTTAGAAAAGCAGCATTTTGAATGGTGGTTTAATGGCTGAAAGGCCATCTTTCACAGCAGCTGGGCCCTGGGCCTCTGGTTCAGTTCTCATCTGCTCTGCAGATGATGTGGAAGCTTGGAGGCCCATGGAAAATGCGACCAGTATCCTTCCTGCCATCTTGTTTGGTTCAGATGAAGCTCTGGCCACAAAGGAGCTCAGATACCACATCCCACGCTAACAAAAATAATCCTTCTTAGGGTTATCACTATTACACAGCCTGAAGGGGCCCAAATCAGCATCATTATTTCACATGCTTCTAGACAGACATTTCCACTTATGAGTTTGACACTGAAATGTTTTGCAGATGTGGTTCTGACAGATCAGTTTGTTGACTCAACAAAACTCACTGCTAGTCAGTTGTGGAGAATCCATATTTTTACTTAATACCACAGATTTCTTAAATGGGATATTTTCCAGTTGATTACCCTATAAGAAGCACATCCAGGAACTAGCACTTTCAGAGCATGTCACACCTAGTGAATAAGAGAAAATGAATGTCCTAATGACAAACATTCTACTCCATGAAATTCTAGAAAATGAAGTCAATGTACTTTTCAAAGTACTAACACTTGTGCATTGCATGGACAGCCAAACTACTTCAATGGGGACAGAACTCCATCCCAGCCATACCTTCTCTTCAGATTTTAGCACTGTGCCTCTTGATGTATTTAGCTCCCAGAACTTTGGGACAGGTTCAGGACCTATCAAAATGGATGCTGAATTTGTGGCCTCTAATCTGGGAACATAATGTAAATAAAACCAAACCGAAACAGAATCAAGATTCTTCTTTCCTCCAAAATAAAGTCAAGAAATGCTAGCTGGCATTATTTCTTTCTGTATTTAATTTTTTCAAAACACTCAAGAAGGATTTGCACAAAATAACAAGGCAAGGAAAATAGAGATTTTGCAATCCATGAGATTTATGCATCGTCAATGGGAACATGGAGAAACTCCATTTATCCATGTACCTGTCTGAGCCTTCTGTTGGCATCACAAATCACCTTATTAAACTGCTATCCAGGAAAGAACATGAGTAGCAACATACCAAGCATGTCAAAACATGGAATGGATTATCAAACAGATCTAATTTGTAAGAGAAATCTTTATTGCTCAGTGAATGAATTATGAGATTAGTGTCATGGACGCGATAAGCTTGGTATTCCACCAGGAAATACCAGGTTACTCTGTGCATCCCAAAGTGTTTGTCTCCAGATAGTGCTCTGCACATTGTTATCAGAAACAACGATTGCGCAATAAGCAGCTCTAATAAGCAGCCAGCAGGACACTGCCAAAATGAAATACCCTCTTTGGTACTGTAAAATGAGCTTCACTGGCAAGGGTAACATTTCACTTTCTTTCTTCCATAAAGGCTACATGCTGAGGAAGTCTTTTCTACTCTTGTCATTTTTCCTTGTTTGCGCTGCTCGGCTTTAAACTGAGTTTCCCTGGGTCGTCCTTCTGTTTTCTTTTTTTTTCTTCATTCCATAAAGTGCAGATAAAATGCTTTTAAATATTAATATAGGCATGTTTTTAAAATGGCTCCATTCATACAGAACCTTTCAAAAACCCTCTTGACTGTTTACTGTTCCTTCATATGACACCTATGAAGAGGAATCAAAACTTTAGCTAGACACATGTAAACTGCAGCTGCGCTGCTGGGACAGTTAAGTAGGTTCCACTCAAAGGCTTGTCAAGGACCAGGTTGTCTTTTTCAGGCTTCAAGTCTATACATCATGGAGCTAAAAGAAAACATAAAGCCTCTTCTTTCCTTTTTTCAGTTTGCTGTGAGTGGCTGGGCTTTAAGAACCTCTTAGGTGCATTGGCAGGAGGGTAGAGGCTGACGAAATTGAAAAGTTTCTTTTGTGGAAAAAGAAAAAAAATTAACATTTTCTCACTAAAAGTCATTCAGCTGTCAGTGACTTGGAAAGACTGGTGGACACTTCAGCATCCAGGGGCATCTGGGTGGCTTGAAGATGGCTGAGGAAAGCACTGTCACCTCTGCAGTCTGCTCAGGATTCCTGCTTAGCTTCAAGAGAAGTCTTCTGTTGCCAGCTAGTTTTTGCTTTGCTCAAGTTGGACTATTTCCATAATTCTAGGCCCTTTGTGGGGTGGTGTCCTGTCCCCAACAGCATTGCTGGTGATTACGGGTGTAAGAGCTGTCTTTGCAGATCAGTCAGTGCCTGGGCTATTCTCAGCCAGGACCTTGCTTATTATTCCATATTGGCTGCAGTACATGACTTATCCAAAAAACTGATGGGCAATTTCTCAAAAACAGTATAAATCCAAAGACTTTATCATATTTCACAGCCTATGAACTTTGGAACACCATACACTATTTTCCAGTGGAAATTTTCTGCTGAACTGTGCTCCATCTTAATTTTACTTTAGACTTCTTTATTTTACTTTGTATATCTAGGTGAGACACAAAAGCTGAAAGATGAGAACCTGTCACTTCTTACCTGTGTTTAATGTTGGATAAAGGAAAAAAGTAGGCTGAGGAAATATTGGCAGTTTCCCACTGAGATATTCTTTAGTAACTTGGATAAACAGAGTGGAGGAAGAGGAGAAAACCTAGCAATTAAAAAGATGTAAAAATATGTCTGAGAGTGCAGGTCTCTCAGATCATCACAGAGCTTCAATCACATAACCTACTTGAAATAGTGGGAAAAGATGGAGCATGATCACCCCAGAGACAAAGTTAAAATTGGTGGTATGGTGTTAGTAATACTCAGTGAAAGAAAAGATTAAAAAAATAACAAACAAGTTGTTTGTCTTTGTCTTGGGGTAACTGTCTCACTGAGGTGTGAAACACTGAAGGAATAATGGGACATGATCAGTCTGAGGTCCTGGTCAGTTTTGTGGTCCACTGATTACTGCAACCTGGACAGAGACTTCATTTGCTGGTGATGGAGCTGCCCAGTTTGTGTTCACTGGCTGCCGTGGTCCCTTTAAAGCTCCTTCACAAACACAGAGACTTGAAAGGAGAGGCAATAATTCAGGAAGTCTCTTAACACAGCAGGGTTACATTTGCAATATGGAAGGGTTAAGACTGAAAACCAAAGCAGTTTAATTCTATTTTCAAAAATCACTACCTAACACAGGATTATCTTTAATGACAGACATGGAGGTGTCAAAGGACTGTGTCAGGTTTCAGACCTTTCCATAGCTTAAATTCCTGTGTTTAATCAAAGGTTAACTGAATCATTGCTGGTAGAAGAGTTACTTCAATGCAGTGCTGTAGTGGGTGGCCTACAATAAATAGTCCCACATTCAGGCTGCAGTCTCCTACATGCAAAAATACTTCCTGTGCATGTGTCTGTGTACAGAAAATACATGTGACAGAATATACAGACTCTCTCTCAGGGTAGTGCAAAATATTTCTAACTTAATTTTTTTCTTAAATGCTCCATCCCTTAGCTGAATAACTTTATTTTTTTGGTTTTGACTCCTCTAAAATAATTTCATATTAAACTGCATAAAATGAAGTAATAGCACTCAGCTTTCTTTTATTCTTGAGTGTCAGAACTCATATCAGCAAAATTTCAAAAATTTTTAAGGCTGCATTTTCTTATTTTTTCCTGCACAGCGTATAAATTATAGAAGAATACAGGAATTAAACTTCTATGAACTGGGAGTTTATTGGTTTGGCAATACTCAGCATATATACATAAACTGGGACATAAAATAGAAATTGGCTCATATCCTGCAGTTAAAACTTCTATGTGTTTTTTCCATCTCTAGTAACTAGTACTGCAAATAATTTCTGTGAAAAGGAAGTATGGCTACAGAATCCATGGCTGTTCTTTACGTTCATATGGAGCTTTGTACGAAGTTCTGAAAAATATTCCTTCATCTCCTTTATTCCTTCCTATGGCAGTTTTATTGTTGCTCAGTTTGGTTGATGTTAACACCTGGAATGTTAATGATTTATATTGATAAGCTTTCTCCAAAATACTTCTTTTGATGAAGTTATCATGAATTTATATTTTCATACTTTGCAGAGCTTGGTCAATTATATATAAAATTTCTATGATATAATGAAGTATATTAGTCTATAAAGGTTTGATGTATCTGATGCTTATTCTAGATTTTTTGGTTAGATTTCCAAGTCTAAAAAGGTGGATGATGCCATTAAGTGAGCTGTTTTAAGAAAATTTAAACCCAAAACCATTTTCACTACAATCAAATATCAAAAATATGCTGATTTATTTCCACAATTTTTTTTTTCCACTGAAGATTTGTTACTAAAAAAGAAATATTCAGGGAAGGGGAATTTCTATTTAGAAATATTTGTGGTTCCACTGAAAACCTCAGAATGAAATGTGTGGGTTTCCAATGAAAGATCCACATATTTTGGTATTATGGTAGAAAAATTCTACTTTTTTTATAGACTCCTCTCTTTCCACCCCCAAATTTCCCTAAGGAAATTGGCAATTAAATACAAATAAAACCCAATAATTATTGGTTTTCTGAAAAAAGAAATTGTGGGAAAATTTGAAATTCCTGCCCCTTCCCTCTCTATTTTAGGTACTATAAAAGCATGATTAAATGTCTGAAAGCATTTTCCAAATTACTTCCTCTGTAATACAAGCATAACTACTCCAGCTCTTCTAGAAATACTATTGTATAAGGAAAGAAGTGATAAGTTGAAAATAGGAAGTATCCATTACTTCAAGTGTGACCAAGTGCCTTGTACAGAATTAAATGGAAAAAGTGAGTATTTTTTGACTATGTATGTTTTTCAGTAATATCCAAAGGAAAAACATTGTTTGTCTCAAGCACCTCCAAAGATAACACAGGACTTGAAAGCCATCCAAATTTATGCAAGCCATAAACTGGCAGTCTACTTCCTACTCACCATCCTGAAACTCAAAATGACAATGGCAAACTGTAAGAAGTAGCAGGAATTCTTTCCGCTTCTGGGTGGTGCAAGAAATCCTTCTTTCCGTATGGCTCTTTTTTTTTTTTTTTTTTTTTTTTTTTTCCTCCTCTGGCTTGATTCCAAACTCACCTTCAATCAAGCAGCCCATATGTATGGAAATTAAATTTTTTATAGTTAGGAGAAAGCACAGGTTTCACCATAGCCATACAAAAGTCTGCCTCTTCATTCAATGAGAAAAGGAGATCCAGTCCACAAAGCAGAGTTGTGGCATTCTGTGTGGTCTAGAAGCATTGAATTTCATACCAATTTTGGTCAAACATAAGGTCAGTCCTTGGATGGGTCAATGGAGAGCAGTGAAATCTGCTGGGCATCTAGAGTTATGTAATTGGACTGCACAGCCAAGCCAGCTTCTCCCCATGCTGGATACAGAAAGACATTAAGAGAAGGGGAAACCTGCATCTGCTCTCTGTTTATAGACAGGTATAAAATGATTATTGCAAGACTTGTAGATAATATGATCCAATAATAGGATACAAACCTCTGGAGTATCCAAGGAATTCATTTTAGTTTTAAGAAGTCTTTGATCTGTCAACATTGACATTTTCTGCCCTAAATAATAATTAAGCCATTAGAGCAGCATGACTGAAGCCAAGATTTCTGTTGATTCCCACCCCACAGCAATAGATTGTAACACAGGATAATTCATATAACAAAAGAAATAATCCAAATTTTGCTCATCAAAAAAACCTTAATATAAAATCTAATCCAAAAATGACATCTTCAGTTTTAAGCAAAGTGCTGCAACTTGAGTAATTAGATATCATGTTTGACCATAAAGAATTCATGGTCTACCTTTATTCCAAAAGCTATCTAATGTGTGAATTTATATTAGTGATTTGTCCAATATTTTAGACTGCAGTAGAAGTAATGAAATGTGTCAATAACTTGTTACTTTAGACTCCTTGCCTCAGAAATCTGATTTCAATTCCATTTGGACTAACATCCACTTCTAACAAGCTTAGATATTTCAACATATCCAAAGCCAAAAAAACAAGTCTAGTGCTAAATCAAAAATCTGGGGAACATTTCAATGACTCAGTTGGAAATAAGGATGATTAGAAGTCACAATGTCAATGCAAAAACTTAAAAAGCAGCTATTGAACACAGGAATGTACCCCTTGATTTTGTGTCTTCTTCAGTGGGAATGAGCTTCACTGAGATTTCACAATGGCCAGGACCAAGGGTGGTGCTGAGTAGGACAACTTCCACAGCAGCTGCAGGAAGTGAATGAACCCCCCCAGTGAATCGTGGGGGAAAATGCTGCTCCCATTCAGCCCTGCTGGCACACACCAAACCCAGTCTACAAAAATGCTCCTTACTTCTCACTTGTTTCTTCTGGTAAGACTTGTGCTCATTTGACAGAGATATGGGGGAGACACTTTATTCAAAGAAGTCCAAAAGTCTGTGAGACAGAGATAGGATTAATTTTCATGGTGATGTCTTGCAGCAGTTAGAGAAGGAGAAAAAAAAATAATTCTCTTCTTAAATCTTGTCTTTTACTTTATGCTATAACACAAATTTCAAATTTCATTTTTATATAAAGGCAAGGGAGATTTTGTCATGTGTTGCCCCATTTAGGTGAGAACAGCAGGCTTAATTTTCTTTTATGAGTAGAGGTTTAATTGCAGAAATTTAAAAAATACTGAAGATGCAACCACTATTTGTAGATGTAATTTCTTTTTTTTTTTTTTATTTCAAACCTGACATTGTTTAAGTGTACAGGTTAAAATTGTCCCATTACATAGATTTTTCACTACTACAGTAATAATCTCTGGTATTTTCAATAATACAGGACCCTTTAACTTTATTGAATAACTTGGGATATATTTATTTTGAGAATTTAGCTATTACTTTGACTTATTGTAATCCCACGTCACTCAAAATAATTTATTCTTGATCTGATTTGATTGTTAAAGCTCTTTCCTTAAGACCTGTTGGAAAGCTTTCATTTAACATCTGTTCATTTTGTTAACTGACTCTTCTGTCTAATCCATGCAATCTGGGAATTTTACGGCGATCATGAAATCTCAACTTTACAAGTCATCCAAGTTGCAAAGTTTACAGTTCCTGAAGCAATTCTTCTTGGAACAGTAACTTCAGTATTCTCTGAAGATGGCTTCTCTCTGTGTGCTCATCTAATAATCTTTCCTGAATATATTTCACAACTGGCAATCAAAAGGAAATCAATTGATTCCAGTAGATTTGCTGTAATTTGGTGCACTAAACCAAAACCAAAACCATTTATCTTAAAGTGATTCTATCTTTAAAGATACTTACACAAGAGCTCTGTAAAGAATTGATAAGCCTGTACTAAGCATTGTCCATGTCTACAAACTAACCCAAACATTAAAATTTCGATTTCTGTAGTGGACTAGACACTAGTAACTAGTGCTCTGCTGAGCCTCCCAGGTGGTAGAATACAGTTTAGAGAAACTCTAAAATGTTTCCAAGTTCATTTTGATTCGTGTTTCTTTATAGTCTCTTAGTCTTAATTCTTAATACAAAAATGAGATTATTGAGGAGTATTTTTTTTTTTTTTCATTGAGTCCGATCCTACAATATCTAAATTCTAAATGCAAAGTTTAAGGCTGACAATGGTTTGAAAACATCAATCCAAAGGAGTTTAAGAAACAACTTGAATTTTGTTAATCAGTTTCACTTGTTCTTGAATCAGAGAACATTAATCCTCACCAGATTTAAGTTATAGGATGTTTACGTGATCAAAATACCTGAACAACTACAGTGAAAATTCCGTGTTTTTTGCTTGCTACTTTAGCAAATCAACCCGCACCTCTGTAGTAACAATATCCGCCAGGAATTCCAACCAGCTGAAGCATGATCTCCACTTCCTGAGAACATGTGGCTGTTCTCAGGCTGTCAATTTTTCCAAGGATATCTTTATTTGATCTCATGAAACACTTCTGTCCCACATGAGGCTAAATGAATTGATCCATATTTTCTTTTTTAATAATAGGGTTATGCTGACCATGGCCCAGTCCTTGGAGATCTTGTTTTTACTAAGCAAAATTTTATAAATATCTGCTTAAGCTTCTCCAATTTCTATCCCTCTTCCCTTATCAGCTTTGGACAAATATTTTTTGGCTTGATGCCTTGTCAACAATATCATCCCTTGACTCCTTAATAATCTTTCCTAGTGCGGTTAACAGAGGCTTTAACTTTTTGTTTGATTTTCAGAAAACCTGCATTGCTATTTTAGCCTTCTCAGACTTTGCAGTTAAATCAGCATTTACAGCACAATCATTCTGCACCTTTTCTATTCCCTATAGTTTGCTTTTAAACTTCAGACTGTCCACACCACCAGAGACAGCCACGTAACTATAGTTTGCAAAAGAATCTTGATAAATGGAGAATTCTCAAAGAAAATTCATTCCAGCAGTGGGTTCACATAAACTACACCAGTTCAAGGTGACATATGTTGCAATGAAGCAAATTTTTGTTTGATGAAAAAGATTTTTTTTTTTGGCTTGATGGCTATTCCTATACAGAATGAGTTTGTGATTGGAAATATCTGTACAAGCTTAAAAATTTATTTTTCCACTGAATCATTTACTAAACATATCACTGTCACTAAACGCATTTTATGTCTAAGCTGGTTCTTTCTTTACTTTCTCCCACTTTCAAAGCTGTTTGGGTCCTGCTGGTTTTCTGAGTCCAACATTGAGTCTGACATTGCTGCAGTGTGAAGTGCTTGCTTTCTTTTTGCTGTGACTCTCCACTGCTGAGGTGACCCTCAGTGAAGACAAAAATAAGCGTGTTTAGGGAAGATCAAAAATCTGTCCACAGATTACTACTATATAGCTTTCACACAATGGAAGAACCTAAACACCAATTAGAGCAGGAAACCCTACCCACACAGTTCTTTTCTGTGCATGAAAGATATACACAAAGCAGCATGTGTCCTAATAATTTACAACCTGCCAGAAGAGAACAGATGGATGAAACAAACATATTGAGTTGTAAATATGTCATCTGTTCCCAAGAAATCTCAAAACTCTAATTGGAGTCAAAAGGCTAAATTTATACAGAGTTTATAACCAATGAAGGGATGAGAAAAATTCACTAACTGCTATTTTTAATCAAAATTGAGAGAACAATATTTCCTAGTAGATATCACAGTGACACAAGAACTGTTAACACTGGAGTAAGAAAGGACTGATTTAACTTGAAAACTTAAGGAATAATTTAAACCCAAATGTTAGTTGTTGATTGTCTCAAAACTCATGCTTTAATTTTTCTCATGGTACTTTGAATCTCTGTAGTTGGAAAAACTGAATAACTGTTTTTACAAATGTACCTCAACAAATGCTTTTCAAAACTATTTGCTGAGATGTGAAGGCAACCAGGTATTAAGGGATCAGACCTGACAGGTTGGCAGCCATTCTGCTTCAAGTGAATGCATTGCTCACACATATTGCCCCAGATGATGCGCAGCACTCATTCACACAGCCCTGCTGGAACTGAAGGAACCTCCAGGCCTCTGAAAATCATCCCAGTAAGGCATGGAAACTTAAAGCCTCAGTTGGGAAAACCTGTGGCTATTTAAATGCCACATGAATTTACACTCAAGTAGTGGTAGCTGTCCTGCTGAGGGCACTGAGGGCTCAATCAAAGTCCATGAGGTTTGCTACAAAGCATTTATTAAGCAGCTGTGGGTGGTACCTTGCTTGTGGTACATGTGCTCTCAGCACAGAAGACATCCAGCCACACTGACCAAAACATTGAGCAGACAGTCTTTAAAACAAATAATGAAATGGAAAAGCAAATACAGACTCAGAGAATCGCAGAATGAGCCGAGTTGGAAGGAACCCACAAGGATAATTAAGTCCAACATGATAAATCATTAGAGTATATTTTACACTACACTGTAGCTGTGGAGGTGTGGTCTAATTCAGGGTTTATGCTGTGATCTATGTGAACAAGGTATTGGTTTTAGTTCTCCTGAGAGTTCCACCTTTTCCTGTGTGAAAACAAGCTTGAGATGGCACAAAGGGTTTTCTTACACCAGTGAGGCAACAGGAACTGCTGGTGCTGAAAGGAGGTGGGTCCTATGAAGTAAGAAAACTGGGAATGCTTATCTTGGCAGAGGATTGTGTTTATTCAGCATTTGCCACCAACAAGACTACTGTGTTTCTCCCTGTAGAACACATGGTAGACAGCAATGATGAGGACATGGAAGCCCAGGGACGGCTTATGATGGCAGACTTCAGGTTGCAATTGCCATTTTAGGCTTCTCAGTGATTTAGGCTTAAATATGGATAAGATCTGTTGGCCAAATAACCCATATCTCAAAGAGGTTTCTCTCCACCTTTCATACCCTCTGTCTTGACCAAAGGGGCCACAAGATTCAGAGGGAAAAAGAGACAAAGAAAAAAAGAGTAGCTCTCTCTAACTACTCCAACTTCCTTTACCCCTCAGAGGTTTCATGTTCCTTTGTGTTCCAAAGATCTGTTGGATTTTTAGCTGTAATGCCCTAACGACTCATTTTAAGCATTCCAATTCCTTATTCCAAGTTGCTTGGTTTTCCAGCTGCTGCCAGATCGGATCCCCATCAAGATGATATTAAATCCTGGATTTTACAGATATGTCTACATAGTTAAAAATGGACTAGGACACATCCTGTGTGTCCCCAAACAGCAAGGGCAAGAAATAAATACCTTGCCTAAAGAATAGAAGTATCCTTGAAAATGTAAGAGTCTCAGGTGATGAGAAATTGAGGGAAAGTGTTCATATCCCTTTAATCCAACATCACTTCCTCTGTTCCACGACCTGTGAAGGTATTTATGCTTATTTTCACGACGCTTTCAGTATATTTTCATAAATAAAGTAACTGAGGCATCTTTTGAGCAATAGGAACAAATAAGACCCCAGAATAACTAAATCATATTTGTTTCATTGTTCTGAAATGCCTTTGCTGACATTTATGGGAAAGGAAGCTTTCTTTGTCCAGTGTATTTTGTGGCATTCTGATAGCTTCAGCTGAACATTTCCCAGGACTCAAGAAAAATTCAGGCTGGGTCAAATAATTAAAATTAATATTTCATGCAGTGTATTTTAGAAAAAGAAATAGAATTAATCAGCAAGACATGCAGAATTATAAAGCTTTACTAATTAAGTTGAGAACCAAACACCCTCAAAAAGTCCTGCTAGATACTGCAGTATATCTTGGATTTGCATTCACAAGAGAAGGCTGTGACTAAAGTGTTTTGGAGATATTTGAGAGTGATTAGCTATGTGTCTCAGAATGCAAATAAGAAGTGAAAATCTAACCTCATTAGACACAGAGGATGTACTTTTGAAATTATGAAATTTAATTCTTAAATTCAGTTGATGGAAATTGTTCAATTAAAGATCTATGGACCATGCATTAGGTGAATATATTTCTTTAAAAGAATATTTAATACTGATTTTTATCTGTGACTATTTAATTTCTGCTAAAATCAGCAAAACGCCCAAATTATATCTAAATTAAAAAAAAAAAAATCCTAGTATGTGAGTTCAGACAAATGTGATCAACTGAAATATTGAAATATGTTTTGATTCAGAATTTTAACTAATTTTAGGAGTTTTAATTCTGTTGCCAATGCTTCTGCTAAGTCATGTTTCATTCCATGTGTATCCAAATGTCTTGGGATAAAGTAGAGAATGTCTCTCCTTCTTCCATTGCTCTGATTGCATTTTACTGACATCTTCACAGTGAAAAATAATGACCAGTGTTTTGAAACACTGTTTTGGACACTGGATATGTCTATGCTATTACAGTAGTACTGCAGACACTTGGAGTTGAGCAGGACTAAATCATTATTGCAGCTCTTTTCAATATCAGCTGATTTGCTCAGGGTGAACTCTGCAGCTATGTCCTGTTGGAGACACAAAGGTACAGCTCTTTTTCAAGATGTCAGCTCACTAATGATCCAAGAATTAATAAGATTTCAATAATGAAATTATGGATATAAATATGAATATTCATGCCTTTCTAATACTTTGCCTGCATTTATTCTTTGAGAGTAAAAAAAATCCCAAAACTCTGCTATTCATTCAAGTGTATTAACATTAACAAATCTGACATTTAATATTTTCTTCAGCAAAAAGTTGATTCTTATAAAGATGAAATTTGAAAGGTGGAAATTATTCCTTAAGTTGATTCTTGAAGAATAAATTCAGTTAGAGAATGAGAAAATTCAGAAAACTTCACATTGATATTTGGGAAGATATTTCAGTCTTTAATTTTTAAGGATTTGCATTTTGAAAATTGAAATTCTATAAAAATTGTATCCCAAAGATAAAGCAAACATGTTTAAGTTTGGCTCAAACAGTTTCTTTTTCCTGTTCTATACAATACATCTCAGAGTCTGAGGGTTGTTTTTGTTTTCCATGGAAGAAACAATAAAAAATAATTGCTCTAAATTTTCAAGTTATTATAGTTATTTCCTCTAAATCTTTATCTTACATAGACAAAAAAAGAAAAATTCTAATGTTTGACTTCCAGATAAATATATAGCAATTGTGAATACTCATGTTGATATGCATGTTCTTGCAGTGTCTCAAACAAATTCTTGTTAAGTTGCCAGTGCTACTGTTTTTGACACAGAAATTTTCTCCCTAGCATTAACCTAATTCTGCAAGACAGGGAGCAACCTTCATATTGTGGTGACTGATTCACTTCAAAAGTCTTTGCATAGACATCAGACATTGTCCCTGAGTGTGGTAAATTGATGAATAAGAAGCAAAAATGTGGGGGTGTAGACCTCAAATTCAGTCTTCTGTTTCCCAGTGAATATTTAGCAGGGAAAAAGGGCATCCAATTGCTCTTATTGCAAGGATTTGGAAAAGAATTTTCAGTCAATGTATTCTGGTTTACAGAAATAACCCTCTCCAAGAATAATCTCTGAGGGCTCTATTAAACAACAAACAGTTCCTAAGCTCTTTGACCAGAAGCCAAGGAGAGGCCACAAGTGACACAGAGACTGGCTCTGTACACAGACAGCTGATTTGGCAAGGCAATAACCAGCATACTGAAGAAGGCCTCTTGATTTTCCTTTCCTTTAAATCTTTCTCAGTACAGAAACTGCAAGAGTTGTAAACAGTTTGGTGTAAGTAAAAGCACTTCAAATGATCTCTTTCTTGTCTTGGAGCCACTGGATAAACTGGGATAATTGCTTGAACTGGTTGAGGTAACCACTACTTAGGTAAAAAAACCCCAACATTTTAATCCAATGTCACAACAGACCTTTGTTACATTTGTTGCTATGAAAGCAGTCTCAAAAGACAGTATGATTATTTGTGTACTTTTTTTCTCCCCCATAGGGAAATCTTCCTTTAACTGAAAGGCATATGACCCATGATGTTCTTTGTGTTTATTTTTTTCTCCATTTTTGCTTTTTTCTCTGTATACCCCCAAACAGCTTTCTGGCTGACCTATGTGCCTATTGGCTGACATCAGCTGGAAGAGTTGAAGAGTCCTGAGAATATCCTCATCATTAGGACCAAGATGTTCAATTGATATAAGAGCCAAATAATTTTTGGACTCTCAAGAGCAGATTGCTTAAGTTACATGAATATATTTACAAGAATTTATTTGTAGCTTTACCAAAAATTCAGACATAATTTAGCAAGAATAATTTAAAGAATCACTAGAAAAAAAATCACATATATTTTTAATTGAATTATATCATCATCGTTACTTTGTTATATTATAGCATCATCTCCAGACTTTTCATGTACTGATCTCCTTCTAAAAAATAGCTGTAATGGAGTAAATAGAGAATCAATAAGACACCTGCCACTGTTGTGCCATTCAACACAAGCAAAGGACTGACACTGACTAGGCAACCAGTCTAAGCTTTCTTGAAATCTTTACAGTTTTGAAAGGATTTTTAAGATTTATAAAATTACATTTATTTTACAAGCCCTAAAATAAATTTTTTAAGAAGTTTAGAAACAATGTAATACAGTTGCTGGAAATTATCTGGGACATAGAGACAATCATCAAGAACCATATTTGGGGGAAGTGGGTGCATGATGCAGGAGTTAGGGCATTTTCATTGGTATCACTGGAATTACACTAACATAAAAGGACAGCTTACATTTTTGATCTGCTTTAAAGACTTTGCACTCTTTTAAATAATGTGAAAACAACTGGAGTCCGTCCCAATACCAACATGCTTCAATACCTGTGGTATATAAAACCACCTGCAGATTACTTGAGACAAAGTGAATTTCACATTCTGCCATTTTCAAACAAGTCATATGTTGATAAATTGAAGAAAAATTCTTTAAAAATATCACTGAAAGACTGTCCTAGTGCTTTGCAAATCCGACTGTTGTCACAACAAGAGAAGATAATCAGGTCTTCATGCACACCCTGCCCCCTACCCACCCTCTCTCCCTTGCTGTTGACTGATAGCAAACATGATTTGTCCAAAGGTCAGAACACCAAGAAGGAATTTTAGGAGGAAGTCTGCATTTCTGCCATAATGAATACATTACAGAGTTAGGAGAGTTGTGACAATTATATTGACTTTGATACAAATAGGCTTGAAAAGGGTATAAAATTCTTCTGGAGACTGAGGCAGCTGGGAAAACTGGTCTCCTACGGTTGCAGGCAGCTTCTGGGTTGATTTTTCCCTGGCAGGGAGGTCTCCAGGGTACACCCAGCCCAAAGACAAGGAATACGCACCTTTGGAGAGGTGAGGGAAAATGCTAAGGTCGGGTGACACACGGAGATAAAATCCTAATGTAGCTTTGTTGCTAACATAGGTGCTTTGTTGCTTTCCAATTGATCATTCTGTAAGGCCAAAGACTTTATACCTGTATGTTCCTAGCTGGACCTGCTTATCATAACCCTTTAGACCTGAGCATATTTTATACTGAATTGATAATATTTAGATTCTGTATTAATTATATAAATATAATTATAGTCATCCATATAATTCTCATGCTTGACTGAGAGAATTCTCTTTACTACTTTGCTACAGTTGTTGTTAAAAACAAGCAATTTTCTTCTTTCTGTTAAAATGAATTCACATCAAGGCTGTGATTCTCAAAGGTTGCATGGCCTTACCAGAGGACACATCACCATAGAAAAATTAAATCTCATTTAAAAAGGCTAATTCTCAAGAGTTATTTTAAGAACAATCAGAAAAAATTCCTAGAAGAAACATCTTACTTTCTGATAAACTATGAATGTATCAGGAAGGACTCAATGCAGTTGACCAAACAAAGGCTCCTGGTGCCATTTGAATTGTCCTGAGGTAGCTGACAGGGTGTCACTGGTGAAGAGGACACAGGTCCTACTAGAGAATGGCATTGCTGTGGCACACCAGTTGGAAGCTAGGTTGCCTGTGTGATTTACCTCCTCCTTTTAGGAAGCTGAAAGAAGGATGAATGCTAACATATTTAAAATTAGTAAGGAATCAGAGTATAGAAAAGCTCTAAAAAATGAACTTTGATATCCCTAGCTCTGAATGAAGACCCTAACTCATTCAAACATTAGTACTTTATTTCCAGTTGAAGTTTAAAATAACTTTGGGGTCCTAGAGCAGTTTTGACATGAAAAAGATGGAAGTCAAAAGTTCTGGGAAATTCTTTTATTAAATTGAAAAAAAATCTTAGTATGAACATCTCAGTTTCAGTAAACTCTTGGGAACAAGTTTTAGAAACAAATCTATAAGATACTAGCTGGATAACTGATGAATCTGAATTTTCTTTGGATTTGCGTGACCTACTTTGTAGATATTTAGCTGACAAAGTGGTGAGAAATATTGTAGATGATTTATGACTGATAATGTTCTTGTGTTTTAGGGTCTGCAAGAAATGCTTGCTGCTATCTCCCACTGGCTTTAGGATAGCATCCGGCGTTCTCTGATTCAAAGCCAACAATGATAACTCATTTCTTCACCATGTTCCATTTTGGTTACAGCAATGCAATTTACTGAAACTGGAAAGCATCGGCCCTGGGAAAGTTGCAGCTGGTAAAGATGCAGAAGAAGGTCTCTTCCCCAGTTTCATCAGTCACAAACCCTTTGATTTGCACTTGCAACCCACACACCATCTAAATTGGTCTCCGGAGATGAACTCTGTCTTCCCATAAGTCCAATAAAATCCTGTGGGTCTGTGTGACACCTCTTTGGGACACTGGCCTAAGGCCATGCAGCCAGTGAGATGAACTGAAGCCTAAGTAAGACTGTGGTGCCCACACCATTTCACTTCATAGGAAGCATGCCTCAGTCCCCTTCCTGGACTTTGTTCCTTGTCCAGAAAATTACTGTATTAAAAGTCATTTTACTATTTGGGAAGACAAAATAAAAGAAGTGGGTGTTTTAACAAAATGAAATAATGATTTTTTAGCAAAATGGAGTAAGATTTGTTTCACTGCTCATGGGACAGAGGGAGTTCCTGGGTGTGGAGGCAAGTACAGATACTGAATGTTTTGGCTTATATAAATAATCCGGTGTCCATCTTTAACACATACAAACATGTTGTAACATATCTTATTAGTAATTCTCCAGGATTTCTTTTAGATACTGCTAAACCTTTGAGTTACACTTTAAATTAGAATTGCATCTAAATGTAGAGTTTGATAGAACCTTAGTTGAAAATCTTCAGGAATATATTGTCACATATAATACAAAGACCAGAGGCTACATGTGGGCTGTCTCTTTTTCTAAAAGATCCTGTGTTTATGTGCAAAAATAAATCAATAAGAATATATGCTAGAACAAAAAAATTATTTGGATTGGAAGGGACATTAAAGATCAGATAATTCTATGCCTCCTGCCATGGGCAGGGACACCTTCCACTAGAAGTGGTTGCTCAGAGACTTTTTCCCTATGTACGCATAACCATTGCTATCAGTTTGCTCTGCTTGCTAACAGGAAGATATCCAACACCTGAAGAAAAAATGACTTTGTTGGTTTGATTTTCAGGATTCTTTTGTGGAATATTTTGTGTATATTTTTCAATAATTAGAAGTGGATTATATGCAGAAAGCTTTAAGGTTTTTGTTCCTTTTTTCTGTAACCTAATGTCTCCTTTGAAAATGCCTTAATCTAAAGACACCTTAAAAATAACTCTTCTAGAGGGTGGGAACTGTGCTTTGTAAAGTCACCAACAGCAAAGTGCATCCAATTTACCTCAGAACATATACATTAAAAAAAAAAAAAAAAGGACAATGATTTAAAAAATTACAAAGAAAAAAGTCTGCTATGAAAAGTATGTGCATAAACAAGTCATATAGAGGAACAAGGAGAAAAAAGAGAGAGGATATAGAAAGAGAATGTCACCACAAGCCATACCAGCTGAAATCTTGATAACAAAATATGCCAAATATTTCCAAAGTATACTACAGTCTACCCACTAGCCACAGACTAATAAAGACCTCACATAAGCAAAGACATTACTTAATATCTAGTCTTCATAGACAGATCCAGTTCCATATAGTCCCAAAGTTCAGAGAGGAGCAGTCAATTACATTTATTGTGAATATTTTGCCAAGTATAGACAGGGTTCAATTGTACTGAATGGTTCCTAATGTCATTGTATATCATTTTGCTAAGGCTTCCAGCTGGCAACTTCATTCTCTCACTGTCTCCTTTAGTCTCTTGTGTTTATTTTACAATTGTACTCATGATAGCAGAATTACTGAACAAGTCTGTGCAGCCACAAGATCGCTGTTTTCAATAAAAAGTGTGTGAAAAGTGACCTGTAAGCAAGATTACACTGTTCAGTCCTGATCTAGCATTTACAATCATGTCTAACCATGAATTTGATTTATTCAGGGTCTTTTTAGCTTCTGAAAGTCATTGTCTAGGAAAAGGATGTGAGCTGTTTTACCAGATTTTATTACTAAATAATAAAATTAGAGACTCTATTTGTAAATTGTGGTTGTGTATTCTGGGAAACCACGCTGGAATTAGTGTGAGCATTTATTGCACATAGACCATAAAACTAGCTGTGTGTTGAGAACCAACTCTTTCGTCTCACAGACAGTCTCATTAGGTAATTCACTGTCTACAGCATGACAGCAGTGGGGTCTTTTGGCAATATGTACAATAGAAAAATTTTACTATTGAGCAATTAGATCCTTTTTCCTCCGAATCAGGAAACATCACGCTCGTTCTGTCTTGACAAGTGCAAAGTTGAAAGCAGCCCATTGCTGAGAATCTCACCAGCTACTTGACTGTACACAAATCTTGGAAGTTTGCATGAAAGACAAGAATGAAGGAATCCAGTGGGGTCTGAAACAAAGGGTAGTTCTTGTACAAAATTGAGGGATGCCATCTTCAGGTGTTTACATATAGGCAGCTCCACAAGAAACAGGGGATTGAAAGGGGGATCAACAAGCAGAGTCCTGAGCAAGTCAAGACACTATGAATCAGAAAGCCCTGTCTAATCAGCTGAGTATCTCTCACTGTTATCTATTGATATCCACAGACCATAAATCTGAGTGCACAACAGCCACCATGTAGATACCGAAGGATATTCATCTAGATCGTCCCTCTGTTAAGTTTACTTGCCTCAACAGAGAGAAAGATTGACATCTGATGTGTCTGTATCTGAAGGGCCTCTGTTCTCTACCTCAGGTAGGTGAAGTTGTTTAGGTCCTGTGTCTTACGTGTGTGTTGCATAGATAACAACCTGAATAACAGAGCCACAGCCTAAGAGAGCAAGAGAATTTCCCCCACACACACACATATATTTTGAGTAGGGGGGAGACATTTATACTAGAATTCTATTTCTGTAGAAGTTTCTACATTGCACCGGATGAGGATGTCTGTAGAAGCAGGTGGACTTGCTTTTTGCAGGACAGTGGAGAAATTTACACTATAACATTCCTCTATCATTTTATTATTATTTTTTAACTTATAAACCTCTAAAGTAACTTCAGCATTTGCTTCTACTATTTTTTTTTGTTTTGTTTTGTTTTGTTTTCAATTCCTAAATTTCTACTGTGGGTTTTTGTACAGCAAAAGTACCAGGTTTTCAGTATCCCATGTTGCTGCAGCACAGAACATCGTATTTCGTTCATACATTTAGCTTCCCATTTGCCCAGGGCCAGCCACTTCAATGAAAATGCATATTGTTCAGAAATAGATGGCTAAAATTTCCTGGTTTTTTTTACAAATTTGGTATTAAAAATTGTGGGATAAAATCCAGAAACATTCCAGAAAGGAGGTAAGGGCCTTATAGCTGTGTGCCCCAGCCTGCATAGCGCATGTCCTAGTGGGCCTGGGTCCAGGGCCAGACACTAAACATTCAACAGACAGAGATTTTATTGCATTTTTCTTTTAATTATTTCTTCATTCCCTTAGCATTTGCAAAATTCATACAGATTTAGTTTAGCAAAGGAACTCTTATTTTTCTTTTGAATTTATTCTCACCTGTCCCCACTCTAGCAACTACTGCTTACAATCTGTGACATCCTTACATTGTGAGATTTGCAAAAATATACAAACTTATAGAGGAAAACAAGGGTTCCAAACCTATGTTTAATGATATTTTCCCATTTGTTTTGATGTGGTCTGCAAACCAGCATTTCTGCATCTGGAAATTAAGACTCTGAGACAGAGATGTCATGCTCATAGTACTTTAATTTTTGACTGTTTTCTTCCCCTAATTGTAAATCCTTTACCCTCCTGAAAGTAACATTTTCCAGAAGTGGAAAGCTAGTCATCCTAGTACTTAACAAACAGAAAAAAACCTCCCCAGATGCTACTGTCATGCAAAGGAATAAGTTAATTAAGCACTAAGTATTTTTTAAAAAATGCGTCAAGACTGAGCCAATGCTTCACAATAAACTTCTGCTTTTTCTGTCTGTGAACGCCAGCATGAAAATGCAGCCACTGAACTGCTAGGGGATGATAGGTTCTTTATTATAGTTTTTTCCTCACTGTTGCTAAACTGATAGGAGATAATTTTCATTTAAAATACACAAGGAGTCAATTTATGCCAGGTGTTTTTCTGATATATAGAAAACAAGAGAGGAACACGAAGATGTGGACATAAGAAAATGTATTTTAGAGTAGTATCTATTTTAAGAATATCAAGACCTGGAGGGATTCTGGCTGTGAAGAAGATGAGTGGAGAGTACTTATGCTCTAAATTCTTGCATTTACAATTGAGAATATTCCTGTGAGAAAATATATTGGAAAAGGAATATATCAATTCCACTGGACTATGAAGGAAGAATTGAAAATATGCTTTTGCCACAACTTTGAAGGCTGAAGTAGTTAAGATACGCTAAGCTGCTTAAATCTGTTGGACTTCTGCACCTTGAGAGTTTATGAATCTCCCCTGAGATATTTTTGAAAAATTCAGTTTCATTTTTTCTGGAATGAAACATTTTAAGATGTTCTTCCAAAGGAGATATATTATATTGTGAATAGATAGATAGACCTACCTCTTCCCTGCTAAAGCTCTTGGGTTTGACAGTAAAAAATCCCAACACAGGAAATTTAAGCTCTTAAACAGGTTTTGCATCTTCCCTAACAGACACACACACACACACATTGTGATACTGGGGAAATTCCCCATATAACAATGAGTTATGTGTCCTTTCTTTCAGAATCAAAACTCTGAAAACATAATGGGTACTTGAACTTGCCCCTGTCTACAGTCAGAGTTCCAGGTGATATTACATTTAGGAAAACAAATATTTCCCTTATTAGTCACTTCCTCCCCCCAGGTAGCAGCAGCAGTAGTAGTAGTAGTAGTAGTAGTAGTAGTAGTAGTAGTAGTAGTAGCAGTAGTAGTAGTAGCAGTAGTAGTAGTAATAGTAGTAATAGTAATAGTAATAGTAATAGCAATCTTTTTAAAAGAAAAAGAGATGGGGAGTTTTGGCTTTCAGAAAAAGGAACTCAGAAAAGTTGAAAGGAAACTTTAGTAGAGTGCTCATAGTTTGGTATGGATACCTCTTCTCCCTAATCATAATGAGAGTATCTCTCTGAAAAGATGATATTTTTTCCACTTAGCTGATAAAAGGCCTTTTCATGTAATTCTTGGTTTTTTCCTTCTCCAACCTTGCATCAATAGAAATTGCACAGAAATTTGGCTTATAAGTGATAGGAAACTAAAATTAATTCTTAATGATTTAATAGTTCAGTCTAAACTAAAAGAACATATTGTAAGTGATTTAATTTTTTGAAATTCAGAAGTGGAATTTTAGTCAGTGTCACCTTGTATTTTGACTGTAGGTACAGGAGGCACAAAAGTTAGAGGCAAGAACCTCTTATTTAGACAATGGGAGAGAAAGGGAAGAAAGAGGAGCACCTATAGAGAATGAGCCACTGAGAAGGAAATGGCTCTCCAGCATCATCTCCTACATCCCTTCAGCAAGTACAACATAGCACTAGTGGGCAGTAATCATAACCCACCTGGGTGTGTTAAACATTCATCCATGTGCAGGCAGCCTGTGCAAAACCAGTGCACCATTTTCATGCTCAATTTATAACTCCACTCACAAAATGCCTTTCCTTTGCAGAGAGTCCTGAGATAAAAGCAGTAGTTATATTGCATGAGCTCATGTCAAATACTTTCGTCAATCAGTCCTTAATACACTGTTCTGCTTTTCTTGTTATTGAGTAAACCCAAAGGTACAGTATTTTTGGTTTAACAAGACTGGACTCCACCTGCCCACCCAAGATAAACATACTAAAGAAAAAACTACCTTTAGTTCAAATTTTTAGATTAAAAACACAAATTATAGCATTAGGCCATTGGCCTTTTTCATGGGTGTATAAGTGATGTTTATAAAGATTTTATTAGCCAGTAATGTCTTCATTCAAAGCATGAACAATTACTAGATAACTATTTCCAAATTTAAGCACAGTTGGGAAATTCTAGTCACTGGCAGACAGAAAATTCCATATAAATATACTTTGATACTTTGGGCTGACTTCTCTACATCTAAAGTGAGACACTTTGTTAAGCATCCAGCATTTCTATCCTAAAGATATGCAGATGAGATATTTCACTCTCATCTTTCCTGCTTTATTGGTTATCTTCTATGAATTATGTCAGATATTTTCAAAGATGTCCAGTGTTTAGATCAACAGGATTTGTAGACTTCCTGAATGTTTTTACAGAATCCAATTCATGTCCACAAGATGGAAATGTCAACCAGTGTGTTTTACTGTATTCTTCATTCCAGAAATTTTATGTACATAGAACCAAAGAGACTAATGTATAGACTTGCAGAATTCTATTGTTCTTATGTGAAAATCACTGTTAGGGAAAGTTTTGTGAAATGAGAATGTATGTTCTTACACAGCTGCGTTTTTTTTAAGTGAAGAATAAAACTGAATTGTAACCCTTCTAGAAGAAAAAATAGTTTGTTTTCCTGGGGTTTATTAAAAATAAAGGCTAAGAGATTTTTGTTTCTTTTTTTCTTCTTAGTTGCAGTTATCTTTCTGCTAGCCTGTGGGCCTTCAGGGTGAGGATATTTGAACCACAGCAGGTCTGAGTAATAAACTAATTTTTAAACCTTAGGAAGAACAGCATGCTGAAGGAAACCTAGCAGAATATTCACATTGATATTAGCATTATAGAGTAAAGCAGTATATAGAGACATCAATCTACAAAAGTGCTACATTATTCTTTGCAATGTACCTAAGTAAAATGATGAATGGATTAAAAAAAAAAAAGAAAAACAACAACAAGCTTCCCCCCCTAGGCCCCAACCCCAACTTTCAGTTAACAGGCAGCAGAGAAAATAGATGGAAATATCTTTATTGATTACATTTATAGATTGAGAAGTGAGCCACAGAAGGACTGAACCACATGATGTCACAGAGGTTGTTTGTGACATCCCGGGACAGAGCCCTGATCCCTCAGATTCCCGATGGAAATGAAGGCATCCAGTTTTGAGAAACTACTGTGGATTAAAATGCAAAGTCTTGTCATTGACGTGTTATTTATAATGAAATTACACTTACAAGGGTTTAGGAACTGAATAAAGGAACTGTATGAAGGAACTGTTTGATTTAAATAGGAGCTACCCATTTCCTTGACCACCAAATACTTTCTTCTTGAGCATCTTCAGCTTCCAAAGACAATCACCCATGACACACATCCTCAACTTAGCAAATTAAGTTGCATATAGGAAAAGTTCATATTGCCTAAGCTTTAGTTCTTCTGAAGTAAGAGTGTTGTCACTGTTTTATGGAATATCTGAAGTTCATCCTATTGTGATCACCTGAAGTCCATGCTAACCAGAATAGATATTTATTGCTCTGCAGAATTATTTGCAGGTCTGAATTCTAAAAGATGACAAAATACTGAGTTTTATACAAATGGGGGAGTTATTAAAAAAAATTTAATTAAGTAAAACAAACCCCCCCAAAATAAATAATACAAGATTTAATGACAGAAGCATTATTCCTAACACATTTTTTCTAACATAAAGTCCTGAAATTAGTTTGGATAAAAATCTAAAAAAAATGGATGTGGAATGTGATACAGCAGAGGAAAATGTTTTCTAGTCTAATTCTGATTTTAAAAAACTCAAAATAGTTTGCAGCTTGTTCCAGATTCATCTAAAAAAACACATGAAGATTACTTACAAAATGGCAAACATTAGCCAGATCATACATCATGAGACTAGGAAAAAAAAATATAAAATGTCTGTTACTGTCAGTTTCTTCTCATATATGAAGGTGACATTTTGCAGACACTGTATGTCTGATAAAAATGCATATATTTCTAAGCCGACTTCTTTTTAATATTTATTATTTTTAAATTGTGTTCTTCTCTATTAATGTCCATAATATGCAACTTCAGCAACTGAATTTATTAATTTCCTCTCAAGGATATTGGGATATTAAATTAATATTACAATATTAAATTATTTGTAAATAACAAAAATCTTTGTAAATATTTGTAAATAACAAATATCAACATACTTTGTCTTACATTTTGCAAGAGAATATTGGATCTACCATTACAAAAAATTGCAGCTGCTCTATCAATTTTCATCTTCTTTCCAAAAAACTGAAACCTGGCATGCCCTAAAAATTCACTTTCTGTTGCGCAGCATCTTTTTCAGCAATCTCTGATACTAAGGATAAAACAGTTGAGCACTAATGGATAACTGTTGTAGGAGCTACTAAATGATTGTGTGTTTGAGACACATGAAAGGCCAAACAACTTGGAATTAACTTCAGCTCTTGATAAGAGTAGATATGAAGTTCGTACGCACATTGAATTAATTATCTTAAGATGATAACTGGCAACAGTTGAATAGGTCTTAATTCCTTACCTAACCTAGTAAGGCTTATATAAGACTTTGGGGAATAGATGCATACTACGTTAAAAGCTTCATTTGAAATGTTTGTCAGGATTTCCTCTGAGAAGCTTGGAGGACTAAACTGTCTGTCTTTCCCACAAGGTCTTCAACCACAATATCTTCCAAATACATTTTTCTATTACATAAATTTTATACCTCGACATTGGTGCCTCAACATTTATTGTATTTGGCTCTTATGCAAACCACCTCTTTCCTATTTAAAAAGTCTCACAGTTATCATTTACACCTACATCCCTTCTACAGTGTGTAAGAGAGCAACTCTTCCTTCCCTGTGCACTTTTATGTACCAAACCATTTTAAGCAGCAGAATTACTGGGGTCCTAGATGTTTTGGTTGGTCAAGTGCGGAAGTAACAAAGTATATATACTCGAATACAAGTTACTATTTATCAGGTTGTTAAAGAAGTCTCACATCAATCAGAATTAGAAAATAATATTTCTGACATGGGAAAATTTCAGACCACTGAAGAACTCCAGAGCAACTTTGAATCCACGCTGGGCCATTATTGCATTAAGAGTGCAGAATCTTGTAGTTAAGTACAAACAGCGCTAGGATATCTCAAAGCATTTTGAAATATGAGGTTATGTATTGCTTAAGTATAAAAGTCAAAAGGATAAGGTTAATATAGCATAAGAGGAAGAATGAAGGTGCAGAACAGGCAAAAATTACTAGAGAAGGAATCAAAATAAATGAGTCTGTATGATATATTAGCAAAGACCCTGCCATTCCCACTGGGGATAAAATAAGAAGGTGCCAGAGAAAATCTGGAAAATAGGAAAAGACATCTTATTTTATTTTTATCTTTGTATCGCAATAAAATTACTGATTTATATTGTGGTGCTTTCATTTGGATTAAGGATCCTTTTTTTTTTTTTTTTTGGTTGTTGACTTCAGACAAGTGTCAGACAATTTTCTGACAAAAAACCAAAACATAGAAAATGCTACATAGTACACAACCAGAGTTGAAGACTGTTTTATTTTCCAGTTGTTAAAGTTTGATAATTATTTCAGAAATTTTGCTATTACAAGGTAATACCAAGGTAAATACCACTTGGAATGTTCCAGAGAAACTTTTTATTAGGTGGTCAACTCTGGGTTCTGAATACACTCTTTTAAAGTAAAATTTCTGAATCATTAAGCTTCCAATGATCAAAATCCAAGGGGTTTCTCTTTCTAAGTATGTTTTGCATAAAGTAACTATTTAAAACTTTCTAATTCTTTCTTAGTGTAGCTGGACACACTAAAACATCTGTTGTTCCATTCCATTAAAAATATTTAAGTACGTAATTAGGTCATTGCCTAAAATTGGTCTCTTGCTGTTCAAATATGAATGTTAGAAAGGATTAAATATATAAACAGAACAGAAATAACTAGTATGTAAAACTAATTTTACTTGCAGGTGTACATATGTGAGCTTATTACAAAATTATGCCTAAAGAAAGCTCTCGGGGAACAATGAAGTTATGATCTTTCATGATGTATTTGCATTGCACAGCCAGAAAATGCCACAGACTGCTTTTCTCCATTTACTGCTGCAGGATAGAAGCAAAACCCAAATATTTGCCAGGGGATAGGAGAGAATAGATATTCCTTTTCCCTTTATCATGCCCAGTAGCAACATGAAGCTTGAACAGCTGAGAAAGTGTTGTCCTGTGCAGTTAAGAAATAAAGACAAAATTAAGTTCAAGCCCTTCCTCCAAGGAAAAAAAGAAGATAGCACAAGGCAGTACCAACAGCAAGCAATGCTCACTGAGATGCCTCATACATCCAGAAGCAGGAAACCTTAGTGTTGAACACAACAACGTATCAGCAATGTCCTCTACTGCTGAACACAAATATTCTGACACATTGTCGATGCTAGCAAAACTCTTCTGATTTGAAACATAAAAACCTCTAGTCTGTGATAAGAGGACAGGCAACTATGGCTAGGATTAAAAAGTTTTGTATAAATTTCCTGTGTTCTGTAAAGCAACTGTTAATCCACTTATGTGACACTTTGTCAGATCTTTTAAACCAAATATCCTTCTGGGTAACGTGTAATACAGAAGATGAGGTAAACTTTTTCATTGCTGTGTGTCTCCCAAAATATTTCCAATCTATTTTTGGTGAACAGAAGGCCAGATCTTTACTTAATCAGTCTGTACAGCAGCTTATCACTACCTAGCTTGAAACTTAACTCCAACACTGATTCCCCTTTCTGCAAAATTCCAGGTATTTAGATTCTCCTAGTGAGCCACATTTAACATTTCTATATGCTGAGGGCTTTGTTTATTATTTTCTGTTTAGGGTGGGGTTTTTAGTTTATTTCATGGTTTTTCCTTTTTGTGTTTGGCTCTTGGGTTTCCATTCACATGTGTTGGTGACGCGGCCCGCCGGAGTCCGGCTAGCTAGGGGTCAGATTCCTCCGGACTGCCACGCCGAGAGTGGGGAACCACCTGGGCGACGTTTGTGCCTCAGGTGGAACCTGGCGAGCAGGATGCTCGTCGACAGCACAGAATCCACCCACCACGTCAAGGTTGGACAGAGGAAAAAAGGGGAGGCCACTCCTAGGTGAGGTTCCAGCAGCTTTATTGTAGGCACAGCTGAAAGGGACACCGAAGAGAGTGACCCTGAGCACTCCTGTGCATAGGGTTTTATAGTAGGGTACACAAAGGGGAGGATACAATCACTCGACCAATGGTAGGGGTACATGGGAGGAGTAAGGGGATCACCCCAGGGTCCCTGGGGCCAATGGTGTAAGGGGGGAGGAGAAGGGAGGTCACATGTACCAATGGGACATCGAGGGAAGGGAGACACCCAGGAACGCCCAGGGGGTGGAACACCTTTAGAATTGGATGAGGGAAGGATTGACATGGAGGGTTCTGGAAATATGGGTAGGGCTAGGTGGATTGACACTGAAGGTGCTGGAAAGAGAGGAGGGGAACTTCCATATTGGGAGAGAGCTGGGGTGGATACAATGTTGGGGCGAAACAACTGGGGAGAGGATTAGGGGAACATGGAATAAACCAACCAATAACAGGAGTGTAAAACATGTAGAAAATAACCTTGGCCACAACATGTTGGCACATATCATATTGGCAATATAGGCATCTATACTCCAGCACATTTAGTTATTTATTTCTTCCTTTCCTAGTCAGTAATTCAGCAATCAGCTTTGGAACTGGTCTATGGTATTAGTTCTGCAGATTTAGAGGAACTGAGCAGTAAAGAGTTATGACCATTCACCTCCCAGCTTAACTCCATTTATAACTAATTTCTAAATGTCTGTTCAGAATTCAATTTCCTCATTACCTCGAAGATAAATCCCTGGGGATCTGCTATGTCCCATGTTTCTCTTTATCATCAAGGTTTCCCTTTCTAACAAGGTGAAACTGACCTGTTGTCAAATACTTTTTTTATTTCTTTCTCAGATGCCAACACGGTCATCACAGGACAAATGGATTTTGCTGTCAGTGTTATCTTTGATTACTGGCCACAGGATTGTGGCATTATAACAAGCAAAAGTGGTGACCCTTGTACTTGATCGGATGTCAACTGCAGCTGTGTTGATGAGAGTAAGAGACGGGTGACAATTGTAGTGTATAAATCACTGTTATAATATGATGAGTAGAAAATAGCATTTAGAAAAGTTGCAGCTTTGGTATGAATCCTAGCCAGTGCCGTAAACTTAATGTCTTGTTCTGGTAATTCCTTCATGCCATCATGAGCAATGTCTCAATTTCCCCTTTAATTTCCATGAAATATTTATTTATTTATTTGTTTGTTTGTTTGTTTATTTATTTATTTATTTATTTATTTGTCACTGCTTATTTATGTGTCAGATTAAGATAAAAGAAAATCAAGACAAGTAATCAGACATCATATTTTTATTGTTCATGGAACAGAGATAGCAGAAATGTCATGGACTATGGAGGACAACACCATTTGCTCTTCCTTGGTTTCTCTGCTTTCTCATTGCAGACATGGGGTGAGCATGCAGATTGAGTCCTGGGCAACACATGAGAGTCTGTATTGTGTGCCTCATGCAACACAAATTCCGCTTTTTCTGAAAAAGATGCCGCTCCCTATTTTTATAGATGCTTCTGAAGCAAACGTTCACATCCTGGATTTTATTCATGGATTATTTACAATGATGCTATTTAAAATATATTACCTGGGACATGCATGTAAAAATATGTACTCTGTCTTTCGACTTGCAGACAATTGTACCATGATAGCATAGTGTGGATCAGAGATTAGATATCAGAGAACAGGAAGAAGCATTTGCAAAATATTAATATCCTGAAATAGCAATAAAAAATACATATTGGGAAAAAGCCTGGTTTTCATTAGAAATAGCCTCTAGTGTGTCTTAGTACTTGGCAAGGACTAACCCTTGCCCATACTTAATTCTGTTTCCTTTCAAAACATGATTTGCCATATTGAAAATGCCCACTGGGAATAGTTCCTGGTCTGTGCTGAGTCCTTATTTATGCCTGGAACTTGTTTGTCATGGCTGCGACTGTTGTAGAGACACTCCAGCAATTTAGTGATGTGGATAATGGCGTTTCAGGGTCAGGGGGCAGTATTTGGGAATATTCTTTTCACTAGTAAAGATGCAGTCCCAAGAACTGCTCCTGGGCTGCAACATTGCCTAAACCACCTTCAAAACTAGGGAAAGAAATACCCTCTTTATGGTTTGCATACCAGTACATATTTCTGTGAACATTATTTACAGAAAGAGAAATGAGAGAACTATTTTTATTTCAGTTAATGGGGAATATCAGGAAGAATATGGTGAGACAGTACAAAGAATGTTGTTCCTATTTTGGGAAAACCGTAGTTCTAAAACTAGAAATGTATTTTCTAATCCAATGATTTGGGTCTTTATGGAGGTTCTTTTTGTGGCCCCAACAATTTTAATTCTTATTCTGCAAGAAAAGTAAGACAATAGATCCCAGCAGAATGAATGGAGAATAAAGCAGTCAATAAATATCAAAACATAAGTCTGAACTATTCAACAGGACATTTATATAATTTTCTAGCAAAATGAAATATTTAATGTCTTCTAAATGTCAATGATATAAATCTGAAGTTAAATGGCCAGTTTTCAGAGGTAGTGGTCATCTGCTTTATTCATAGTCTTCTGAAGATAAAATATCCAAAATATTTTAAAATCAAAAGTTTTGGACTGGCAATAGCTTTTAGGCATTTTACCTGTATGCACACATACATGTAAATACTTGCAGAGGCGCTGTAATGTCCTGGATTCAACACTAAACACCCAAGAAATCCACATTTGCAAGAGCTTGATAAAAAGGTTGTGTTTGCAAATCAGGCCACTCAATGGAAAATTGCTCAGGACAGGCCAGGAGTATAATAACAGTGATTAACAAGACCCTTTTTATGGTTTAACTATAATGTATCAAGCAAAAGAAACAGCTAGACACTCCTGGACTTTACAAGACTTCTGGATTCTGGGAAAATAAAAGATTCACAGCTTCAGTGAGCTTCTTTGAACAGTGCCCTTTGCTCACTTGGACTTTGGGAAAATCCAGGCTGAGTCTGGGCCTTCAAGTGACCCTGCATGCTTATGGACTGATGCCAATTTAAGCAACGGACAGAGACTTCAGGTAAGATGTCTGAGCTACTGGAGGCAGAATGAAAAGAAATGCTGACCTAAGTGTAAATCAAAGTTATAATTACATCATGTATCCAAATCCAAGAAATTTCTCAGCAACTCTTCAAAGCTGTTCTGTCAGATGCTGTACATCACTGAGATAGCAAACCTGCATAAAGGCTGTATGGATTACATTTCTTGGATGTGAAAGCCCTAGGCAGTCTCCTCCCAGCAATCTACCAATGGGATTTTAAATTACATGGAACTTCCAAGCCAACACAAATACAGGATCAGCACTGGTGTAGTGCCTATAAAACATTTGAGAAGCAAAAGAAATAAATTAAATAGATAACAAATGTGAAAAATCAAACACATTAAAAGCTATACACAACAGAGATTCTGAAATTCGTTGTGAAACCATGTTGATGAAGGATGAAGAAGATCAAGAAGAATAAATTCAAAAAGCTATAAATTATATTGCACTAAAATAAAATTAAAATGTCAAGAGCATATTTGTTTTATTGATAAATGGAGACTTAAATGTGACTGAGGAAGTACTTCTTTATTTTAAAGAGGAAAGGCAATAAATAATAGCTGTGTATGTACAAAAAACAAACAAAATATAATGAAATTATAAATAAATAAATGAACCTGATTTGGGATTTGGAAAAAATGCAAATAAATGAACTTGCTGGTAATTTACTTTGCCATTTTTCAATAACATCGCGGCATTTTTAGTCCATTGGAGTTCTTGAAAGTTATCTCACAGAAAGGGACAATGCTGCTTGTCAAATAGCATTCTGAACCTCAGCTGATCTGTATAAAAATTGTCTCCAGCCTCTGAGATTCCAGCCACATCCATCTGCGCCCCCTCATACGTGGAGATACGATCTGAAAGTTGGAAAATCAGGTCCTGCAGCAATACTTCACATAAAGACAGGTGACAATAGAAATTTCAAATTGAAATTTGCGTGAAGTTTGTGTAAGAAACACCCTGCTTCTTTTACCAACCACAATGCCAAATTTTGATGGTGGTGTTCTCTGTGGGGTTCTGTCCTACTCTAGTACACCTCAGTGACAGCATGGCCTTTTCTGATGTTTCACACTTTTAAAACACCAACTCTCCATTTTTAATTGAAATGACAACCACCAGAAGCTTCACATTAGGATGTTTTTATCCTTCACCCTGGACAAATAGTTAAGAGGATATGAGACCTATAGATCCCTGCCCAGTAAGCATGACATCCTACTCCCTACTCCCATTTCTTTAAATACCTCTCCTTGGCCTAGCAGAAAAAGAGGACATGCCATACATTCTGCAAATACATCTTTAATCTTCATTCAACAGTCACTGTTTTGAGAAAATAAGACCTTACATGATCTGAAATGTTCAAAAACTGCCATAAATATCCCTAAAATCTTTGTTCTAGAAACAAAGTAGGCAACAGAAAACATACAAAGTGGGGCACATAAAATGAACTCCCAGTATTTAAAAGACACAAAATATCATCTTACAAATTCAAAATTTTGAAATTTTGATGTTTTACATTAGAAAGCCTAGGATGTTACATTTACTTAGGATTTTATATTTACTTCCAGAAAGTGCTCCATGTCAGGAATTCAGTCTTCAGGAAGAGGCATTAAGATTCTGTAAATAGTCAGATACACAGATTATTCTTTGCCTGTACAGAATGTAAAACACATTATAGACTTAATCCTGACTCAGTCTTTAGACATTAGGATATTTCCAGATAATTGGAAAAAGAAGGAGAGAAATGACAGAGAAATCCTGGTAAAATCTTTAAGGATATGACAAGATACACTAGTCAGAGTGTGAGCAATCTCAAGAACCACTGAATTATTTTATTGTATTTTGGATTAAGCAGCCAGTCTTGCTGTTTAGCATCTCTGAACAGCTAAAACATGACAAGAAGAGTTCAGCACTCTTTAGTAAGAATGAAGGAGAGCTGAATTTACTGCAGGAGTATTTCTGAAGTACACAGTCGTGATCCTTTCCTTTTTGGGACCTGACTTGTCTTGCTGAGCATGTAGATATAAGCAAACATCAGTACTTGTAGGAGTGAAAAAATATCAAGGACAAGTCCATGGGATATCTAGGACCAAACACAAGAAGCTGTTGACACCTTTACTCCTCATAATGTATTTTCAGGATCAACACTTGCATAACCCTGAAAATAATTGTAACTGGCAGCAAGCAACAGTTCCTGTGACAGACCATACAAGTGACAAGGCTTTTTTATGTCATACTGAGGCCCTGTCCTTTAAAATATGTTGACTGAACCTTGTTTGCCAGAGGAAATTTATAACACTCTCTTCCTTTCACATGTGAAAACTGTTCTTCTATATCGTCTTAATAAAAGGCATTGTGTTAGGAGAAATCTCTCCAGCTTTAGTGACTGGTTGCATGACTACAAAAATCACTACAGATTTCAGCATCGGTTAGTCAGTGAATTGCAGCGCTAGAAAGAGGGACACAATATCATTTATATATAGAAGTTTTGCCATAAAATGCTGACTCAAAATGTGACTCTGTAACATAACGTCATGTTTTATTGTATAGAAATTACATCTTCTGTCAAAGCGGTTTTAAATTTGCAAAGGATCTGTGTAACTGGTGCTTAAGAGGAATATGGAAAGGGCAAGAGTGGCAGGGAGATGGGGACAATGGGCTTTGCAATTGTATAACCACCACAACTCCCTCCCCATCACACCTCCTGGCACTTCCTTACCATGTCCTATTGAGTGTTCAGGCTTTGCTCTCGTGGTGGTTTTTGCAGTGGCAGAGGGGTGCAGTGCATGCAGGTCAGAGCACGGTAAGACACAAGCAGCCTCCTGTTGCCCAGGAGCAGGGCATGCTGCAGGCTGGGAGAGCTCTCACAGTGGTGTGGGGATGCACACTCCAAGGTAAGAATGAAATCTCAGGGAAAGCACAAATGAAAAAATGACAGCTCTTCATCAGCAGAAGCAATCACTAGCAGCACTACCGACTGTATCAGCCTCTGCAGCATCTGAACACTGAGAGCAGGAAAACAACTCTTTTAATCCCTTTCCCTCAGCTGGCTAATTTTTGTTTAGTCTGTTGTGTAGGTTGTAACCTACACAATAGGTAATAGACACTGGTAGAAGATGGCACAACCATATTTCTTGGCTAATGAAAACGTGGGTATGAAAAGGTACTTTTTGCATTTTCCTGGTTTATATAATGTAGCAATTCTTGTATTTATGTTCTTACACTTGTGGAAAGTACTTTTTTTTTTTTTTAAATAAAATCTTTCCTTAAGTGGTTATGCATGGAAAATATCAAATAGTAATAATAAAAATCCAGATAAAGTGAGGATTAGGAGGCAGGATTAAAATTAAATAGCTACAAAAGCAACAACTGCAATATATAAATTCTCTTATCACATGATCATCAATATTCATCTGTACAAAATCATACTAAAAGAAGATGATAACCTGAATTGAAGAAGTTCAGAAGGCATTATAAATTGCGGTCACATGCTTTAAAACATTTGAACAAAATGCCCAAACTGATAATGTTGCACTCAAAATTAGAAAGGAAGCAAAAATGTAATTGTCAGCTAAATCTATACAAATGCATCATTCAATTGTAGAGCATATGTACTAAGAAAAGGCCACATTGAGAGTCGTGAGCTTACAGGTGCCAAAACAAATGAAAATCATTGTAGAAACTAGCCAGAACAGCACATCTGCAGCAGAAAAGAAATTAGTTGTCAATCTGGCAGTAGCCACTACAAAAAGAAAAGCAATATGTTACTTGATGGTAGAAATTTAGCAGATCTGAAGCTGATTTTGTACTGAAGATTTACATACTGGAAAGAAGTGTCTTTATCTGGGGAAAAGGACTTTGAATGCCAACAAAGCTGACTGTCTGCTTTTCATGGTTTATGAGGTTTTATGCAGGTCCCTTTCTGAGGCAAGCAAAATGTCCAGTTTTGCAGTCTGATTTTGCAGTCTTGAGCATTCTTTATATCTATATAAATTTATTCCAAAAATCCCACATACTCTTATGTGTACACAATATGCTAGGTCCCCTGCAGGTAATAATCAGACAGTAAATAAATACTCTAGTGAGGAAAGAAAATAATAAAATTCTACATACAACATTACCCTTTCTATAGCCCAAATCCTTTCTTATGTCCAGTGTGTTCTGTGAGGAGTTAATTCTCTGTGTCTCATCTCTGGTCTATTTAGCCCATGGCTAAAAAACCCCAAGAGATCCTTTTTTGCTCTTTGTGGAAGGCATATAGGCACTCTCACACAAAGACAGGAACTCTTGCAATGAATTGATAAATGGTCTGTTCATGCCTGTTCATTTCTTGAGCACTGACACACATAAGTAAATACTTTTTAAATGTCTATGTTCAATGTTGGTGACAGTTCTAGACATTTATAGGAAACTTTTCAAGCTCTTAGTCTTAAAATCTTTCAAGACTTTGAGCATGCAAATAGTCATAATCACCAACACGACAGGAAGTGCCAGGATATAAAACATCCCTTTATCTCTACATGACATGTGCATACCTGTTATAAGCTGTTTCAACATTTGTTGATTCTTTCAGACCTCTAATTCAAGGACATAGAAAACACCCAGTGTTTGTCTATATGTCTGTAGTTTTCTATACCTAGATATGTAGATATCAGACAAAACAACCTACAACTGCATATTTTACCATTATCAAATCTATCATAAGTGTAGGGACAGAGAAGTGGTGGTGGTAGATCAAGCCAAATGTCTTGGACTCCATCCCTCACAAGCATTTCAGCATTAGGCCTACTACCTTTCTTTCTTTCCTTTCAAGTACGAGCAGGAGTATTTTTAACCTAAAAACATAATTCCTCACTTCTTAAGATTACTTAGTTCTTCCAGACAGGGAATGGATTTTTGTGACCTTGTACTTATTGGTCTAAACAAAGCATGTATCTGTATTTATCTGAAAGTAAAATTGCTATGCAGAGCATCTCTTTACCTTGCACTCAATTTTAGAATTAAGAATACAGAAAATCACATGTCGAGTCCTGAGGCTACTAAAACATATAATATGGAGAACTCTTACTATCTTTTGATATGACTTCTTCTAAGTCACATGCTGAATTACAAATATTTTCATTACTGTTTGTTGTTGTACCAGAAAATGGAAAGAATGGAAAACCATGGATATTTTGCTATTTTGAGCACCATATCTATCTTTTGATTATCGCATCTATATTAAGATCCATATTACACAGAAGGTTTATTCCTGAATAAAGCACACCTATTCTGACCTATAAAGTGTTTAAAATCAATATTATCAATAAAGGTTTGCAATACATTTCAATGGAAGTGCTTTTTCTATCACTAAAATCTTCTGAAATCAAAATGTCTGAATGTGTGTCTGTACATGCATTAAGCTGTATGGCAAAGAGTGAAGCCATGTAGCTAAAAGCAGGCAATATCTCTTTTCTTGTAACTTCCCCTAAAAGTACCACAAAATCTGACAGTTCTGGAGGCTGGCCAAATTTCTGGGCTATGTCCAGTCCTGGATGAGATAAGCTAACCTCTTAAAACTAGACTCCAAAATCCAGAATAAATATGACAAATTAAGTCACCCTTTAAAATTCTTCTTTTCCAAATAATTTTTTCAGACCTATTTTATGCTTCTGAGCAACTAAAGGTATTTTTATGGCTATATTTTAAAATACCTGAGAGCACATGTCCTGCTGTGAGAGTTCCATCAACTGCAATTTGCAGTGAAGTAACTACCTCCAATTAATGTGGGGTATTAACATGTCTGAGAGCTACAGTTTGCACTATGGAGAAAGCAGAACTGAACCACCAGAGTGGTTCTAATGAACCAAAGGTGTTAATTTATTCAGTGCTAGACAAAAAATAAGGTTGCAAATCTCATAACATTATCACAAAAATCCCTCTGGGAAGCAACACAATGTGTGAGTTTGGCGCATGTGACCCTGGAAACGATTACTGAATAAGGATATCTAAAATGAAATGTTTCCTTATATAGAACAATGAAAAGGTTGTAAGTGAATTCTGACTAAACATATCATAGTTAAGGACTATGTCTGCTGATTTCAAAGGGTTTAGACACGTATACTATCATAACAATCATGGAACAGCTTGGATTGGAAAGATCTTAAATATCATCTAGTTCTAATCTCCTGGGCATGGGCAGGGACACCATCCACTAAAACCATGGAAATAGAAATTTATACATTCACATAAATATATATATATATATATATATATATATATAAGGCATTTACCTACATATGCAAGGAGAGTAGATGTAGCTAGAAAAAGAGGGAGAGGGAAACACAGGGATGCTCTGGGTAACATAGATAAACTTTCAGGTTGTCAGTGATTGTTTGGGGTTTTTTTACCTCATTAAGAAACACTCAATTAGAGAGGAAATTGGGCTAGATTTTAATTTCAGTCAATTCTACACAACTTAGACTCATGGGGTCATTATTAAGGTTGGAAAAGGCACCTGAGATTATCAAATCCACCCATTAACCCACTACTGCGTTCACAACTAAACCAAATACCCAACAGAACTTCCAGGGACTGTGATTCTATCACTTCTGTGGGCTGCCTACTCCTCTGATAAAAGTTTGTAGTACAAAGATTGGTGATCCAAAATGTAGTTCATAATAGGAGCATTATGTTGGGCGGCTGACTGGAGCACTCTGTAACTGCACTTGCCTCCTTTTCTGGCAGAATAAGGAGCTGTGACAAGAAAGAAAGGACCCTGGGTTGGATGTCTATACTAAAACATGAGCCCTTCTGACAGAGTCTAAGGAGAAGCAAAATTTAGATTTACCCATGCACAGTTTGGGGAAATTATTAAGGCATACCCAACAACTCCAGGACAGGCTACAAATTTCAAATGAAAGTGGTAGTTATAAATTGACATCCTTCATATGTTCTGACCCATAAACCACTCATCACTCCCTCTCTCGTTTCTACTGTACAGGAAAATGAAGAAATCACAAGAGACAGCTTTTGGTTTAAATTTTCTTGAGGGGTCAGGCTGATGACAGGAACATCTGGCAATTGAAAGTGGCATACTTCTAATTGCTACCTAGGAGATGAGGTGTGAGAAGCACTATTACTCAACTGAGACCTAAAAAATTGAACAGACATGACAGAAGAGAAAATCATAGCTTCTAATTGCATCCAGTTGTTACTCAGGAAATAAAACAACCAGCCTTAGTGATGACTTGATTATCATATTGGCATCCTGTCATCTCATAATACATTTAGGAATAAAATTGCTGATAGCCTGGTATTTAGTGTTTATCTACTGTGTATTTTAAGGTTATTGAGTTACACTTGAAGGCCAAAGTCATCTGTAGTGTAAGTGACAAAGCACAAACTGCATTCTACTTAATCTCTGGACAGGTGTTGGAAAGAAGGCCAAATAGCAACATATGTATCAACACCTCCGCTTAGAATTTTTTCCCAGTGACGTATTTACCACATCAGCCAAAGACTTTTACTCCAACACTCCTTCTGCTACAGTATAATCATCTTCAGTATCACTAAAATAGAAGCTTGGTTTTTTAATCACCAAGGAAGAATCATTGCAATGAAAAAGCAGGAAAAAATTTATGCCCTGTCAAATTAATGAATTACCAAAATAAGTGCTTCTCATACAGTGCATGTTTTCTGAACCTCTTAGTGCCCTATAATTACATTGAAAATGAAGGGGGAAACAGTGATATATTAAATAGAACAACATAATTTTCTCACCTAATGAAACTTCTTCATCCTCTGACGAACAAATTCAAATTTCTTGGCAAAGCCATGCTGGCTGTCTTGAATCACAGCCCTGTCCTCCATATGCTTTAGCAATGCTTCTAGAAGGATCTGTTCCATGATGTTCCCAGGCACAGAGGTGAGGTTGACAGGTCACTACTTCCCAAGGTCACCCTTTCTAATGTTTTCTTTAAAGATGGGTGCAATGTCTCCCATTTTTCAGTCACCTGGAATGTCACCTGACTGCCATGACTTTTTCAATATCAAGGAGAGTGGCGTGCCCATTCCACCACCAGAAAAAACTTGTAATTGCATGGAATGTTTTCAGAAAAGACATCAAACAGGGGGAAAAAGGATAGAGAAAAAAAACTTCTGTGAAGAAATCAGTGGTTAAAATTGCTAACACTTCCAAAAAACACTTCTTTTCACAGATATTGAGAAACCAGACATCACTAGTCAAATACACAGTTTTTATATTGCTGTCTGTTGCTGGCCAGAAGCCAGACCCTCACCACAGCCTCCAAATTTTAACAGAAATGTCAACAGCAAAATGTAGTATTTTACTTTAAATTTAATTCCACGTTTCTGAAGCATTTTTTGCCATTTTCTGGAACTGATATCCTAATTTTTTCCCAATCAAAATTATTCACTAAAGCAGTGGATATTATTCAATTTTGTCACATCTGTTTATCAGTAATTTGCAATCTTCACCCAGGACAAGCTGTGGATTTAAAGAGGTTATTTGAATTCAGACAATGCTGTTCTGAAAGTAGTGGTTGTTCTCCATATGTTGCTGTTTCATATACCTGTACAATAGCCAGATAGGATAAAAAATCGACTTTTAACTGAGCCCCAAAATTATTTAATGTAAATTCCTATATCTTTTAGCAGTGTGGATCACAGAAAGTGCCTTTCTCTTAATTCCACAATCTGTTCCCTTGATGTCCTTCAGGAAACGTTGCAATATATCACTGTACAGTCTTCCTCTTTTGTTGTTTCCTGGGAGTAAAGCAATGGTGTCCAAGAATTGGGGTAAACACAAGAAAAATGCTGAAAACATGATAGTTATTTTACATTTTTTACATAATTATCTCATCTTCCATTTTCAAGAAAGAAGCCTCTAATTAATATGTGTTCAGGGGAAAATAAAATGATTGGGGAAAAGCAGGAATTTATAGGAAATTTCCCATTGCAGTTATAGACTCAGAAGTTTTAGGGCTGAAGAGTTAACTCATTTATCTGGATCTGTTCTGACTCAGAGTCTTTTTACATATTCTGTTTTAGTAAAGTTAAATGCATATTTGTTAATATAGACTATCTAAGAAACAAGAAATCGAGTGGTGTAAAAATCACATGGGAAATTTGCAGACAGCAAAATAATTGGTGCCATTTTCCTCAAAAACTACACAGACAACAGAACAGAATCACTTTCATGTGACTGTCAAATAGAGTTTATCAATAATGATACAGAAGTATAAATAAATATGCATACATGTGTAAAACATAATAAATGAGTATATGTGATACAGAATACTGAAAACATGTTCAGCCAGTACAAGAATATTGTATCTGGACACATATTTCACACAAAAATTGACATAAATGGAACAAACCACATTTGCCAAAATATAGATATTTAGGTTTTTATTTCTACTTCTTGAGTGCTTGATCTAAGGACAATCAAGACATTTCTATCTGGTGAGAGCTCAGTCATAATTGCACTGGAGAAAGAATTGAGAGACACAGAAATGTCATTCAGAATTAATGTCTTAAGCAATTTATGGACCTCTTTCTCTTCCATCTTAATATTCAGTGTAAGGTTTCTCAATGCTCTGATTAAAAACACAAACATCAGACAAATAATGTGAAGTCCAAGGCCTCTACAAGATAATAAAGACTGAGTGTTCTGAGATGGATAGCTGAAAGCATTCAGGATTCAATCCCTCTTTTCATAGGGATTTTCCAAAAGAAAAATTTCAAATATATATTTCTAAATATTCTCTGAACACAAGTAAATTCTCATGTTAATTACAGGAATGCCTGTATAAATAGGAAGTCATGATTTTTTGACCTCCTGCTGAAGTCACTCTTTCTGTCATTACGACTGCTCATACACTAAAAATCTATGTTGACCATAAACCCCATGCAATTTTTCCTGGCATGGTCAATGCAGCTGGATTTAATCTTTTAATTTAAAAGCCTTGTAAGGTTTTAAGATGTCCAAATAAATGTTTCCATTTGAGGCTACTGGCAGTCTGGCAGAAGCTTCTGCCTGGCCTTGAGTTGTGCAGGCAAAAGCAGAGAAAATGCATGAGAAGGGTTGAGTTGCAAGAACTGGCTTAAACTATATCTGTGTATATAGGGCACTGCAAATGGAGTTTGCCACTTAGGTTCCACCTCCCTCAGTTCAATCCTACCAGCATACTCATGTGCAACTAACTGGCAGGTTCAAAGATTGCTTGTCAAGGCACAAAGTGTCCCCTGAATCTGCACTCCCCCAGATCTGCATCCCCCTTTCCAAACCCATGCCCAAACCCTTGAGATACTGCCTGTACTGCTCACACCACTTCCTGCCTGGGCTGATTTTCTACATCTCTGGCATGTGATATCAGCCTCCCCAGACCAAGGTGCTTGCTCTTCCACATATATTTCAGCTCCACAATCAGTCTAAGCACCCTGTAAATGCTTTTGCTGAGTTGATGTGAAAATAAGGGCTTCCTTATCCTACAGAGCCTGAAGGGGATTGCTGGGGAAGGGAAGCCTGAAGAAACATCCTTCCTCTGCAGTACCCCAGGAGGAGGCTGGCATGGAGAGCCTGCTGCAGCCATGTAATTTGCAGCTGTACACAGACCAGCCACTGCCTGCAATGAAGGAGAGGGCAGGAGAACCTGCTACCATTGCACCACCCAGGCTGGATCTGCTCTCACAAGTTTGCAAAATTGAATTATACTTTGTATATAATGGCAGATGACTAATGTGAAGATAAATTATTAGATTTTTTTTGTTTGTTTCTTATTTCCTTCAGCATTAAAGATTTATGTATTTTAAGAGCACTGCAATATTTTTCTGGACAGCAACAGAAATAAGAAAATATCAGGTAGTTCCAGATATCTGTGTTTCCGGTGCCCCTTTCTCTTTTGCTTGCATAGAGTCAAAAGTTCTGTCATAAAGCCAAGAATTTTAGATTAATTGAGACAAAAAAAGCTGTCATGGAGGAGATTGCAATTGCTACACACATTTGCTTGTATCTTTAGAAAAGCAAGGCAGAATTTTTGCTTGTTAATCTTTATTCCTACAGTAGAGTTTCAAACAAATTTTATACTTATTACAGGAGAACCAAAGATAATTTGTTCTGACCCTTTTTTCCATATTTAAAGATGACTTTGATATATTTATTTTGGAGTATTCTTATTTTACCCTTGGGATAAGAGATAAGCCAAATTCAAAGGCTTTCATTCAAGGCTTATTGACTTCAGTGGCCTCTTTTCCTCCGTCTTTACTGGAAGTCTCTGGCAAACAGAAAAAATTTTTTTTTGCTAAAACATTTTTTTTCCTAAAACTTTTACTGTACATTAGAGATTCTGTCAGAGACACCAAGTAATTTCCATGGGACAATTAAAACCTGCTTGATTTACTCATATGAACGAGTTGAATTTGATATAATAGTAAAAACTGAAACAACAGTGGTTATCAAAGTGGATTAATGGGCTTTGGGGAATTTCTGTCAACTATAATATGGGTGGCTCATGATGACAACTTCCTATGTGTAACAGCATATCCCAAGTCTATGAATACATACCAGAAAGTACCAAGATAATAACAAAAAATAAATTTCAATGTTTAAAAAAATTCCATGTAAAAAAGGTAAATAAATAGTTTTTTAAAAAGTTGTTTTCATTTAAAAACAGACATCAGTTTAAATTTTTTTGGAGTTTCATTAGGAACAGCTTTACAAAAGTTGTATTTTTTAAACTGACAATACCACCTCATCCAGCTCTGACAAACAGCTCATTTGATTTTAGAATTACATTTATTTCAGCAAAATAATTTTTAAAAATTCCTCAATGTGTTTATATAGCTCCTTGGTAAAAGAAGGCTTCTTCTATTTATTTTTGTATTTACTTCATTAGGTTGCCTATCAACAATAAAAATAAAATTTTTTCCTCTCAAATGATCACAGAGATCAGCATCTTTTATTAAACTTGTTCTAGATATGTAGAATTTCTGAATTAAATATAATCAGAATTAAGGGGCAGTAAAAAAGCTCATGTTACCAACTTCCCAACCCATATCAGTGTAGTTGATTTATGATGACTGAGAAGACTTTGTGCATAACCTCATATCTGAAATTTACCACTAAGGACTACATCAGCCAAGAAGGATATAAGACAACTTTTTTATTACCAGCTAAGACTAATGCTATAAACTCGGGGATTAAACAACATGTACAGACTCATGTCTGGACATTTCAGTTTTCAAATCACATTGGCAGAGATCTTTTATAATATTCTCTTCCTTGTCCAGAAGTATAGATTTAGACATTGTCATTTTCATGGAGAAGTGGTCAGGCTGAAATATTTTCACAAGCTTCGCTGTATAATAAAGGCAGTTTTCAAGAGTATCCCCAACGTAGTCAAAAATCATTCCCAAAGTATCCAAAGGATTTTGTCTCATCTGTATCAAAGCAAAAACTCATCAACACTTTAAAACAGAGTAGGAAACATGCTTTCTTTTCCTAATGGCGTGTTTCAAATGTAAACTCATCTAAGAATTGACACAAAAATACTTACTTTGTCTTCACAAGAAATGGTTCCAAAACCATGTCTTTCTATTACACTTTAGTTAGGAGTTAAAATTTTTGGCTAAGATCATCCATGTTCCAAGAAACAATCAAAAGCCATGGTCTGATTTCTTTCTTCCTCCTTGCATTCCTTTGTTTTATTCATAAAGCTAAAGATTATTTAATTTGTTCCATCTACCATTCAGTGTCATGGGAGGCAAAGGGTATGCCCTGCTCAGGTGGGTGCCACTCAGTCTGACCATGGTCAGCATCACCTAGATGTGACCCAGGTCTCTGCTGCAAACCCAGAAGTTGCATAAATGGGCTGTTAAATCAAATTCGAATTTTCCAGCTGGAAAAACTGGAAACAGAACAGTCAGTCACTGCTGGATGGCTTCCTGGTCAGGGCTGGCCTGTGTCAGGTTAGCAGAGAAAAAACAAACTGGGTGGACACAAGCTCAGCCATGCTCATCCTCATTCAGCAGGAAATAAAATAGAGTAGTCTGTCAGTTCCTTTGGCCTACATCCTTCTGGCTTTGAATTTCCTGGGTTTTTAGTTTCATTGCCATATTTTAGGATATTTTAAAAGAAAATTAAAACCCAGGAAATTTTCTGCTGTCACCCACTCTTTGATCACGTATGTTGTTTTTGTTACTGGACAGTCAGCTTGATTTCACTTGGATAAAAAAGTCACCAAGATCTCTCACCTTATCTGAGTCCTCAGTCCACTGCTGGGAAAATATTGGGCTTTCAGCCCATACCAGACATGACTTTTTTTTTTGTTCACTAAGAACCAAAAATATTTTTAAGCATCCTTAAACAAGTTCTATGCATGTGTCTTCCATTTTATCATTCAGAGAGATTCTAAGGAGATAATTTTGTTTTCCAGTATCATCAGAATGTCATAAAGCTGTTAGTATTTTTATATTAAAAACAACGGGATATTTGCCACTGGTTTTAATGAGGATAGGATTAGGGCCAAAATCTAAATGAAGGGTTGTTTTTTTTAAGAAGAAGAATTATTTCATTCCATTCCCTTGGTTGTGCTTTATCTGGCTAAACTGCATACTCTATGTTAAGTATTTATTTTCAACTGGATAAGGCAAAAATAATTTTTGTTGGCATTAACTCCTAAGTGAACAAGTCCTTAGAAAGCCTTCAGAAAAGAATTGCACTCAAACTTTGTTTCTAAGCATGGCTTAATACTTTAATATTTTACAATTAATCTTTCATGTTTTAGAAATTCATTTGATTGCAACAGTCTATAGAAATTGCATCTTCAAATAAAATACCTTGAACTAAGGAACTATTTATTCAGTCCACCATTTTAAAATTCTTTGGAAAATATTTTCACTTGTATGAAATACTTTGTGTGTATTATCTTAGGTATTTCTTCATGACCACAATCACAAGCTTTTAAACCCATATCCTGACAGTTATTTTACTTTTATTTTTGTCTTTCAGTTCAACAGTGTGTATTGATCAATCCTAAAATTTATAAGGACAACAATTGTAAAAATGTCAAAATATGCTTGAGAAACATACCATAGAAAATAGGATCCAAACAGATTTTTCCCGACCAGTTTATCATTTGAAACAGAACTGTAAAATCATTGCATAAGAAATAAAAGTTTATTTAAGTATTTATTCACTTGAATACTGTCCAATGTTCTCTGAAACATAAGGTTAAAATAATGGAGATAAGAAAGAACATGCTATCTTCCTATGTAGTTCCAGTTTTACTTTGATGTTTAACAGCTCATTATGCATTATTTTTAGTAGTGGTAGGTCAGTTCTCTGTTTTGATTTTATGGGTGTTTCACAGAGTGATCAGTGGAAATATTATTGAAACCATACAAAAAATGGTAGTCCTTCAAATAGTTTGGGATTTTTTCTTACGTGGCACATTTTTATATAAGCCATTTATGTACTATTTTGTCTCACAATATTTCCCTCCTTTTAATTCATAGTAAGCTTTGAACGTCCTTTTCAAATGACTGTGAAAAATCATTGGTATAGTTGCAGCAAAATTTACATTTTGCTTACTGAACTCGACAGCCTCTTTCCCATCTGCAAGTCATTATTGTTGACAGACAATGGAAGTCACATATTTCTGTTAAGAAATAAAGATTGAGTTCAACATCTTAACTGTTTTTCTGTAAGTTATTTGCAGTACATATTCTGCCTCATTTTAAAATATTTTAAAATATTTTATATAAAATACCCATATAACTAGTATATTACAAAATGTTGTTGCCCTGGTTTTGGCACCCAGGTCAGTGGGAGAGGATGTAGCCAAGACCCAAATGATATTTGATACCACCCCACGTCATTGTTGGGGCAGGACAAGGAGACTGAAGGGCATTCCTTCTGGTGATAGAAAGTATGTCAGGCAAAACAGTCTGATATTGTTTTATTCTGTATATAATTTCTTTGACTTATACTTTTTGTTATTAATATTGTTCTAAGTCTTATGTGTACTAGTTTGAAAAGCAAACCAGTGGGAGAGCCCAAGTCAGAAACACAATTTAATAGGAAAATTAAAATAAATGCAATAATACAGAAACATTGACCAAGTCAGAATACAGCCTGACAGCTTGTTGGTCAGTGTGGTGGTACAGTCTAATTAAATGGTGGCTACAGCCCTTCTGGAGTGACAGATGTGGTTCTGTTGATGAAGTGGTCCTGTAGAAGGGTTTGATCTTCCTCTGAAGGTCCAGTGGTGTTTATGGAGCTCTTGCCCTCTGGGAATTCAGTGGTTAAGGCTCCCTTGGTGTTCCAAGTCTCAGATTATATCCAGGTAGGAATGCTTGGTTCCTCTCCCGGGGCAGAGCATCTCACAATGGGATGATGTAATTTTATCAGTCACAAGGTGAGACTCAATGGCCCATTAACAGAAGAGATCTCCCTGGAAGGAAGATGGGTCAGGGAAGAGATAAAAAGTACTGCCCCATCTGGTTTTAACAGCTTATTAGGATGCTGATTGGATATATACTTTTGGGTACAGCTTACATTGTAACCTAAGACATTAAGTCATTCCTTTTTCCAGAAAATGGCTAAATGGCTTTTATCTTAACCTGTGATCTTTGTTTTTATGCCTGCCATTCAGGAGGGGAGAGGAGTGGCCCATGGTCTATTTAGCGGGAGTACTAAACTAGGGAAAAATAGTTCTAAACCACAACAGTTGTGGAAAATGCTATTGCTATGATATGAATGATATGGCAGTGAAGCTGAGTTTTCTTAAGCAAAACCATCAGATATTGCTTTCATTGTTCCTTATAATATAGAAAATTATGGATGCTTAAGAACCCATGGTATTCAACTATTTATCAATCTTCAGTATTTACAGACATAACACAAACTGAATAAAAACATCATAAGATTTTCAGTTTTCTGCATGGAATTGTTTCCTATGAGCAGTACAACTTTCTTGAACATATAATAAAAATCAAAAAATTTCATCAAACTAGTTTTGATGGGACTATACATAACAGTTTTTGAAGAAAATGTAGCCCACCTTTATTTTGTTTGACTGGCTTTGAGATATCCTGTGAAATTATGAGAACATTATATATTTAGGTTCTTTAGACATTCTTAAAAATCTAAATTTCTGGTAGTAATTATCTGAATCTATAAATTAAATTTCTCCCAGAAAAATATCTGAATGTGAATTTAACTGCATGCACATACTTAAAATTCATTCAACTGCATTTTATTCTAATTATGACCTTAAAAAGGGTTTGTCAACAAAAAAAAAAGCTGATTTTTCAGTTTCAACAAATAAAAATAACCTCATAGATCTGCTTCTAATGGAATTAGGTGATACTGTCAAAAACAAAGGGAAAAGATATTGCTTTCAATAATTCAACCATAAACTATTATACTGTACTATTATAATAATACTATGCCATTTTATAAACTGTCATTAGTAATAAAACAGTAAAATTTTCTACATTTGCTGCATTTTTACAACATATCTCCCTGGGTTAGTTCTGGAAAGCATTTGAGGTGACCTATTGCTTGACTTTGCTCATTATTTGAGGCATGGTTGAAAGCCTGATGTGGGTTTATTACTGTCACCTCATCTGAGGGAATGGCCCCCAGCTTACAAAGGCTCAGAACGTTTCTGCTTCTGCTACACTGAAATGTTTCAAGATTCTACTGAAAATCCTGCAACAACTCAGCTCTGGCCTGTATTTATTGCTGTTCTAGTGTATGAAAAGCCTGTTAGAAAATCAACAAAATTATCTTCTTTGCTTTATTTTCATGGTATAGAAAATATTTTAAATTCCAATAGCAATTTCTCTTTTTCTTCATTTTGTTTTCCAATCTCCAGGCTTCTGATACTCATTAGAAAGATCTAACAAAGTCTCCGAAAAGTTTCCAAGTGTCAGTGATTTGTACTTGAGGTAAAACACTAGTTCAACTGAAAATAAAAACAACACTTGATTTTGTATTGTTAGTAAAACATAGTCAGGAAACCAAACTAAAAGAAGCACTCAATAAAACTGAGACTCTCATTTTGACATCAAGCCAATATACATTTCTCTCAGAAGTAGTAACAAAGTATCCAATGTGTTTTCCCTGGCTTAAACTTTACTGTCAGAAAGATAACTAAAAATTCTCTTCCCTCTATTTAAAACAAAACCAAAAGGTAATACCCAGTTGATTTCCATTTTAACATCGTGAACTTAGACAACTGTGTTGGGACATCTGAAATGGAATCTCTGACCTGGGGCAGATACAAGTGATCATAGAGTTCAGTTCAGTGATCAGTTATTACTGTTGATGAAGTATCTCATCCATCAAATGACAGATTGAGAGAAGAGCTGAAAGAAGAAAAGAAAGCCAAAAAATAAAGTTCTTTTGTTGTAGTTGACTAAAAATCAGTATAAGCTTTGTTTTCTTAAGGATATTTTTGTTGTTGTTATCTTTCTGTAGTGTTACCAGAAAGCTGCCTTTCCTTAGGAAAAAAAAAAAAATCTTACAATAATGACAACTGCTTGCCTAACTTTCCATTATGATTCTGATTTAGCTTTAGAGCAAATCTAAACCACTCTTTGGGACCATGGAAATTAAGCAGAGCTCTTGGAATCTTAAGGCTTCCACTGAGGTGGAAATGACTTGGGCTCCAACTGGAGTAAGAGCTAGATGACTAGGATTATCCACAGGCATTAGGATCTAAAGGAAAGCCCCTTGGTACAACCCATGACAGCAGGAAACATGCAGACCTAACCTAGACAGTCAGATTTGGTGAGATGAAAAATAATTAATTGGCTGGTTTTGGGTTGGGAGGGATGAGATCACTCTCTGGCCTCTCCATTAAGGCTGGCAAAGGAGCAGGATGGCACTAGATTTAAGGGTGATCAATTTTTAAATTTTCATAAGGAAACAGTGTAGTGGGCTCTCCAGCAAGGGAATGGGAAATTATATTCCCATGTGCACAGAAACTGCCAGTTCTGTTTGACTGGCAGAAGGAAATTTTGGTTCCTTTCCCTTTTAGAGTGTCTTTGCTTTAAAGAAATATTTGTGGTTTATGATGTTTTCTAATATACACATATATTAACACTATATGATACAAAAAAAATTTAAGAAAATTTAAGAAAAAACAGTTGAAAGCAGTAAGGAAAAATCTCGGGAGATTAAAATTCAGTGGAAAACCAAACTATTGTTCTTTTGCTAATTCACAGTTGAGAATGTCCATAGCTTACTTAGAAGGTACTCATATTTCTGAGTTTCAAAAACTAAAATTACATTTATACTTCATATCATCACCCTCATTTGCAGACAGGTGACTCATATTTTTTGGAATTAACCTTCTCCTGCACGAGACCTCTCCCCATCTGTCTGGTTTTAATTCTGACTACAAGGAGAAGCTCTTGCAACCATTTCATTATTCAACTTCTTAATAAACTCTGGGATGGAGATATTCAAAATTCTTATAGACATATGTAGTCAGAAAAGATATTAAATTTGTATTAGTAGCAGTCAAAAAAGTGCATTAACCCTCTTGGCTTTCCTCAGCATCTGGGAGTGGTATCTAAATATTTTCTTCTGCAAAAGGTTTATGTCTGCACCATCTGAAACTGGGGCTCACTTGCCCCAGTACTTTCAAATAACTCCTTGACAAGGAAAATAAATTTCCTGCATTCTCCTTATGGTTGTCAGTGGGGCTACCTGTCTGCATTCCAGAGTATAACAAAACATATTACATAGCTTAAAGTTGGCTTATTGCTTTCAACTCAAATTCACAACTACAGCTATGTAAACACATTCTGGACTTCTAGAGTTGTAATTTTAATGGTTCATGATTTCATGCTGTCACTGTTTGTTGTAATATGATAAACACGTTGAAGTAAAAATGATACATTTACTTTAACTGATTTCATAGAGTATTTATAGTATAATGTTTTTCCCAAATTAGTGTCTGACTACTGTAAATAGAACCTGTTGTTTTGAAGACTCCTATTTTGGTACAATCTTTCTGGAAACAGATATTTATTTGCGAAGGCCTCGTTTACAATTCAGAATAACTTTTACTCAAGAAACCTGAATATTCCTAGGAGCCACTTAGGAGCAAGTGGATCAACCTGTTTGGGTGGGGCCAATTACATTTAATATTTATTTCCAGATCACAGAGTATTCTGGGTTGGAAAGGCCCCACAAAGACCATCCAGTCCACCTCTTAAGTGAATGGCTTATAGGGGGCTTGGACCCACAGCCTTGGTATTATTAGCACCATGCTCCAACCTCTAACCTCAGGGTCATTCAGCAATGGTGAAGGGACATTCTCCGAGGGAGGGCTCATCTTGAGCTGCTTTGAACAGTAAACATTTCATATCTAGCTGGAAACAGAGACATTTGTCTTATCATTGCTCCAAAGACATCCAAAAATCAGTACAAAATGTCATAATATGCACTGGCATCTGTCTTTAGCTACTGCCAGCATTTTGGATTCTCCTTTTAATTTGTTAACTTTTTTTTTTTTTTTTTATCTAGTAGGTCTATGTGTGTCATAGTTGGGGCAGCACAGCTGTAAAGTTTGCATGACACCTACACCAGCCTTAAATATCAGCCAGAACTGGTTTTGACTCTGCTTTCTTGAGTACTGAACTCACTCAAGTTCTGAAATGCAAGAAGTGATGATCACTACAGACAATTAATTTCTGAGCATTTGAAGAGAACAGGGTATGGAACTAAATCCTCATCTGGATTTAATGGTTGGACATACCAACAAATTTACAGCAATAAAAAGATGTGCTGATGTCACTAAAATTAGACACTGGCTAGATTTTTCAATGGAGAAATAGATAATAGATAATGAGAATATATTTTTATTTCTAATGAAATAAAGAAATAAAAGTTAGGTTTCTCACTAAGACTTTCAATCCTGAACTTGGCCAAGGCTTTTTTCATATGCTCACACATTTCTCACACAAGGCCAGGTCTCCTGGTAATGTACATTATCTCAGTGAGCTCATTCTCATGTAGTTCTTTATATTTCTCAGAATCTGGAGATTGAAGGAGCAATTAATTTGGCCAGGATAAAATTAAATAGACACATCCAGAGAAATTGGAAACTTACTTGTTGATGCTGGCTACAATGATTATCTATTTTTATTGCACTGTTTTTCTTTACAATACACCACTATAAGTTGGAAAAAAACCCTAAAACCTGAAAACAAGCTTGGAATACTACAGTCTAAAGTTTAGCATTACTCTCCACTAGAATTATTGACAGCATCAATTAACTGTTTTAAATAGTGCAGAAAGTGTAAAAATTATTTAGACTCATCTAAATTCAAACTAAGACCCACCTTGTGTTCTAATTATGCTTCAAAAATTATAGTAAATTACTTTTGTGAACATACTATTTGAACACTGCAACTTCAGGTTGCAAGAGAAATGGCCTAAGAAAGTGCTCTAGTTTCAGTATGGCAGGTATCTAGGAAATCAAACTTTCACTGGGAAGAAACAAATCCTGAAGTAGGAGGAGCACATGTTGAGCACATGACTCTCTAAGCAATTTCACTCAAACTTCTGCCAGTAGTAAAAGATGTGTAACATTGCTTTAATACTCTGTGTGCTGATGACAGTATTTAATCCCTACATTAGATTTCCTGTGAAGCTTTGATAAAGCTCATCAGAAAGCAACACTCATGAGGGATTTTTAACTGATTTTTGGTTTGTCAGAGATTTTGTTTGAATAAAGAAATTTCCACATGTTCTCTCATTTTCACAAGAAATAAGAACCGCTCATGGAAATTCAAGTTCATCCAAAAACCTGAAGTTTAGAAAACTCTGAAGGGAATTTCTACCATAGGTAATCTGGTAATTGTCTTTTCACTGCAATGATTACAAATCCCTTTAACAGACAAAAAAAGATTTGCAATTACGCCTACAATTTCCAAGTATGTTTTCAGGATACTGAAATCACTTTCTGATGCGGAGAGGTTACCATAATATCTGGTTTGCTATGATTAGATGTTAAGTGTGTCAAAACACATAAAACTGAGACGCAAAGGCAAAAGGAGGTTTTGTGCTACTGGTACAAAGTTGAGTCTGTTTAATTTAGTAATATTACTATTGTGTATGAATGTAACAAATCATGAAATCTGTTCCAGTAGTTTTCATTTACCACTGCATATACAAATTTTACCTGTAATTTCAATGGAAGACCTTAAGGGAACCATCTCAGTTACAAAGAGAGAGAATTCCAGTGGGGAAAAAGAAACAAAGCAAAAAACCACTAAGAATAATATGCCACCTTCATCCTTACTGCTTTCCAGAGAATGAAAGTCTTGTGTCAGTCAGCAAGAGAGAATCTTTTACATCCATGCAGAATTAACGACACTTAGACATAAATTGATAAATCAATATAAGACGAATGAAAGTATTAAAATAAATATTCTGATTAGGAATTGGACATAGGTTCTGTACCATTAATATTCATTTGCTGATATACAGGATTAAATTGTCATTTTATGACAGATCTTCATTTTTTGCAATATTTTTATCAAATGAGATAATTAATCGATGTAGATGAGGAAAAAACCCAAAACTGTTTAATAAGTTGATTTAAATTTTATCATCCAGAGCTCTCAGGAACTAAATAGCACTGTCAAAGCCAGATAAGCATATGGGCAGAAACTAATCAAGCCAAATTCCCAGTATCTGACAATTTTATTAAATAAGTGGTGATTTCCAGGTGCAGGAAAATATCTCCAAAGGAACAGTGTCACTCCACCTAGTATTCAATAAATTGGAACTAACATCTGTACCACTCAGTGTATATCTCAGCTGCCATATGAGATTCAGTCACTAGTGGGATGTCTGTGATGACTTTTGGTGAGTAGCTTTTAGTTTGACTACTTGGTGCATAAAATGTCTGCTTTTGTGAAGTTTTAGCCTATTAATTGCTACATTCATTTGGCTCTGCACTAGAAATGATAAAATGATGACTTCCAGTTTTTTCTTCTCACACTTTTACAGGCTTCTGCTGAATACCCTCAGACATCCTTTTTCAGTTGCCAAGTCATAGGCTACATAAGATGTTCTTTGTAGAGAAAGTCTTTCACCTTCTCTGTTCCTATTCCAGTCTTGTATCTTTCCTGAGATGGGAGGACAAGGCCTGTGCAGAGCAGGCTAGACATATGGACTTCCTAGAGTATACAGAGGTGTGGGAATCATTTTAGGTAAAGGATTTCTAGGAAAGCCATAACTGCAGGCCTCAGGAGCAGAAAAAAGAGAAAACTTAGAGTTATGCTGTAGATGCTGATTTGGAAAATAAAAAGATATTTTAGAATGTGAGCAAAGACTGTTAAGAATAGGTAATGTGTTGAAAGTAGGACATATAAACCTTGGAACAGCAGAAAAATATATCTGTCAAGAGATAGAAAGTTTTAGGTCTAATAATGGAGCACTATTCACTATATTCTAAGCCTAACAAGCAAGCATTCTTTTAAGCAAGCATATATGGGCTTTTTGTAATTGGCTAAAACAAGTGTCAATATGCTTTGTGCTTTCTGCCATAGGCTGAGGGAATTTTAAAGTGTACTGTAACATAGAACTTAGCGTCTGTTGTCTAGAATGTGAGCTAGTGTCATCTTCCTATAGTCTCAATCCTGTAATAAGACTTCTGCAAAATAAAGATAGCTCGGGAGACATCCAACAGCATTCCCGTCCTGTTCAGAAATTGTACATACTACCATTGGCTGGCACACAGTGGTGCACTGATGCTCTGTTTATTGCCTGTTCAACATATACTCCAAATACAGGTAGTTCAGCCTGTCTCACTTTACACCTTTGTGCTTTGGAAACAGACCATTTCATAAGTAAATGCAAACTTTCTTTCTTCTGCAAACTTTTTTTCCAAATACTGTGTTTTACTTGGTGGTCTGTATATGATAATAAGTATCCACATATAGGTATGAAAGAGAAAAATGTTATTTAAATTATGTATGAAATTAAGAGTCTTACTGCTTCTCTGTAGCAAATCAGGGAAAATCACACCTCACTCAAAGTAAAATAAAATGTTGGAGTGAAAAATAATTAAATATATTGTAACATGAACACTTTATCCTTCTAGAAGAGAGCATTATTGGTTATCTCTTCTGAAATTAGTTAGATCTGGGGAAGAAGGGAAGCTTGGTTTGGTTCTTATAGAGATTTCAATGTCATGTAGAGACAGAGGAGAAATCATTTAGAAAATCAATAAAATTTGAAAGAGTCTTTATCATTAATAGAATTTGAATAGCACCATATGTACAGATATACAGATAGGAACAATATTCATACAACTTGGGCTTCCAGGCCCTAATATATAGAAAATAAGAAACATAACCCTTTTTTCATTCTCTTTTGCCCATTATGGATAAAATTAAAAGCCCTATTGGATAGCATAAGTTCCAAACCAGGGATCAATAGCTGATTCAGCTGAAGGAAGTGAAAAATCTACAGATATCTACAAACAAAAAAAAAAAAATTAAGACAAAAAGAAGCTTACACAATTATGGTGACTTTTTAAAGAAGTCATATATTAACAATACACTATGAGTATATATTAAAATCAGATATAAAGTTAAGAACATTCATTTTTAGTGTGAAAAATTAACTTAGTCAACTGCATGGGATGGACAGGACTGTTATTAAGAGCTGAATTCACCAAGAATTTGCATTGGTGTGGCAATTGATTAACATGAAAATTCACCAAGAACTTGTGAACTTGCTTGGGCAACCTTCATTTAAGTTCAAAACCAATTTCCCTATAGTGAAAATCACTGAAAATTATTAAAAAATAATATTTTTTTCTATATTAAGCTTCTTTAGTGTATCTTATACAAATCAGCTCCAGCTGAGGCTAACTCTAAAATCCACAGTATACCTGATACCTAATCTTAAGGTACTGCTCTTTGGCAGTGTTTTTACTTTCACAGTCATAGGTCAAGAGATAAGTCTTCAGATTAGAACTGGTTTTCACTTGGTTTAACCCACTTTTGTGTGAAGTCCTCCAAATCTGAATGTTTCCAATGATTTGCTATCACAACCCTTTCGTAGTTAAAAGCAGATCTAGCAGTATTGTTCCTCTTTTTGATAATTTGCAGTCAAAAAAAGAAACTTTGACTTAAGGGAGAAGTACTAAATTGCCTTAATTGTAAAACAAAAAATAAAACCTAGGGGTGTTAAGTTTTTCTTCTTGAAATGTAGAGAGACATTCCTCGGGATGCCTGCAGATTCCTCTTTGCAGAAATGGGCAGGGGAGAAGATAGAAAAGGATCAGGATGGGATCAGGAAGGGTTGTGTTCTGTTTCTTTAGAAGCATAAATCTCCTTTCTGAAGCAGGAAACTCTTCTTAAACAGACTTTGAAAACTGCTGAAAACACCAAAAACATACTTAGTGGCCTGTGTTAACAACTAAAATTGTGGATAAGCATAATCTTTACTGAGACACTAAACAGATTCAAGTGTGACTCAGACACACTGAGGTATATAAGCTAGTAAAAAGGTGTCAGTCTGCATTGACAACTGACAAATGAATGGCACTTTCTTGTAATTCACTAATTTAGCTGAAGTATAGGAAGGCATTAAAAAGATAACAAATAGGGAATGGGGAGAAAACTGCTACACTTAAACATTTTAATGGTTATCTTTAGGTTCATTAGTTAGTTTTAGATATTAGCCAGAATGTTTTATAAATGTCATGCTATGCATAACTGACTCATCAATCCATAGTCAGATAAGTTTTTTCAACCTCTAATTGTATAACCTTGTTCAGAGGAGCTCTGTGTCTATTTTCTCAGAAATTAAGAAAAAGCACAAAAATAGATTAATGGATTAGAGAGATTTGGAAAGTGTTTCTAAAAGCAGAGCAGAGAGCTTACATCCTTCCCTCTATGAAGCATCCAACAAACACCTGTGGGCTTACTCTAGCACATAAATGGTAATGGAATGACACCAACAGAAAATTCATTTCCTGCTCCCTTTCCTTCTCCTTTCACCATTTCTTTGTCCCTTGAGAGAGTCCATGTGGCTCTGTGGCAGCTGGAGAGACATTTTGCTTTTGTCACAGCAACTACTAAACAATGACATGCAACAACATTAGAGGCTGAGAAAGTACAGAAAAAATTCAACACTGTAGATACACCAAGGAATTTCAAAAAGATTATATTTCACTGTAAATAAACTTTATTTCATAGGTTAAATCCTGCCATAATGTCTTTCAATCTTCCTATATTCATATAGGCAGTGTAAATGAAAATTAAAATTAAGTTTACAAGGTAGGTTAGGTCTTTCTTGGTCGCAATCAAAGCGTTATTCACAAAGAATTATGAATCTTTTTTGCTAATAGAAAACATCTTGCTTTTGACGTTTATAGATAAAAAGAACACAGTTTAGTTTAATTTAACCCTAGCAATCAAAGCTGAAGTATCAAATAAACCAGTAACCAGGAAAAAAATGCACTAATGTTGCAATTTCACAAGCTGATACTGTGCAAAATTAATTTGTAGTTACAGGCCATGCTGTGCTTTTGAGCAGTGAAATTTTTTAACGCCTTTTTCATTAGTCTGTTCTAGTTGAATCTGTTTCCTGACACATGAATTACTAGTGAGTCTTCATGTACCTCCTAGCTTTCATGCAAATGAAAAAGATGCTTCTGTTATTGGGGTTGCTCTGCTTTAACCAATCAAACAATCCTTCTTGCAAGAAATGTCATCCCTCTTCTGGCAGCCAGGGGTCCAGTTTCTCCTTCAGGGCAGGAAGTTGCTTGGCCAGAGTTCTCCTTCTTTCCTACCCATATTCAGCGTTCCTTTCAAATCTGTCTCTAAACGAAATGAGATCTACAAATCTGGCATCAGGGTCACTTGTAAAATGCCTGTGTCACCTCTGACAGCCTAAGAAGAATGAACTTTTCCTGGTTGGGTCCTCTCAGGAATTGTGGTGAGGATGGCCCATCTGACCTGAGTTCGGATCCCAAGTGAAAGCAGCAGTGCTGAGACACCAAATTTATTTTTTTAATCTTAGTTCTAAACAGTTTTCACATCTACTCCCAGTCTTCCTGGAAAAGGCTCAGATTAAGTTTGGTTTAAGCACTGGGCAGAAGTTCAGTAAGACTGCATCCGAAACAGCAGTTTTCCTGAGAAGAGAGATTCATGTTCAGAAGACAAATAAAGAAGAATAAACAGTTGGAGAAACCTAAAGCCTCTTCCTACTTCCATCTCTATGAAATATCAGCAAGTGATTAGATTGTATTTCTCCTACTCATTTTCTTTAATATAAGAAAGGGACACACATAGTTTAACTCCCAGCAGTAACTCAGATTAGTGTGGAAAATTCAGTTCTCTACTGGACTCTATTTAAGTTTACCCTATTAGATAAAAGCTCAGCCAAAGCCTCCTCTCATTTACGCAAGGAAACCTACCAGTTACAGCACAGCTTGGTTGCTACATGAGAAAGAATTTGTTCCAGTTTCTCCTATATGACCTGCTCTTTTGGTTAACTCCTCACAAAGATATATCTTACCACCTTTGTGCCAAAATACTCTCAGGCTTAAGTAACTTTCAACCCCTCTTTCTGCAGCCTTGAGGCTGTCATCATGGCACTTTGGCTTTGGTAGAGGTGTTGAAAACTACATCAGATGAGAGAGAGAAAAATAACTTGATAGGGTGCTGTGGATTGGCATGAAGGCTGTGTTGGCACTTGTGTGAGTTAATCAGATTACACAAGAGTAGCAAAGATTCAATAAAATTATTCAGGTGACCCCAAAATCTTCTCACTTGAGCAGTTCTTGTAAAAGGTCCAGAATATACCATAAATGCTCATTTAGAACAATGGAAGTATTTTTGCTCAATATGTGTAGATTCTCCTGTCCCTTTAACCCCCCCACAAGCTGCCAGCCCAGATTTAGGGGGAGTATTGGAAGAGGGAACTACAGAATAGGGTGGAGAGAGTTACAAAAGAGGCCCTCTTACCCCAGGATGTATTCCAAGGCCTTTATTCCTTGAAGGAAATCCGGAGGCGAGAGAGAGAGGTCACATGGGGGAGAGGGGGTTTTATCACCTTTGGGGTCGGGGTCAAGTTACCTGTCTGATCCTATAGGTCAGGAGACCAGGGGGCAGGTAACCCAGGCCGGTTACAGTTTCTGGGGGAGGGGTTTTGGGGGAAAAACATTCCTAAAGGGAATACAACAAATATGGATTAAACAATATCAAGTGTATAGTAATATTATTTAAGCAGATAGTACTGGTCTTCCTAAAATACTTGTTTCTTAGTTGTTTTAGTTTTAAATATACAACAAGGAAAAATAATTCACAGTATGTCTTTCAGTGAAGTATCTTCGAAGGTATTTTAGCACAAGAAAAAGCAGTTTAGGTACCTGTAGAGGTTTTCTGCCTCTCTCTTGCTCCCCCCACATATGTGTTTATTAATTATTTTTTTAAAATGGCCTTCCAAGGCACTCCCTAAAGAAAACAGTAATCCAATAAGTGGAAGGCACTATGAAAACAACTGAAGGAGATATTGAACCAGCAAGACAACCCTCTGCAGGGACGAACTTCAAATTTGAGGGGCACAGCACTGAAGGCAGACTGACCAAAGGAATTCCTTCTGAAACCTGGTGTTGACAGGGTAACAGCAGTGCTGGCTCCTACAAGAGCATGCCAGCATATAACTCAATATGCAAGCTGTGACATACATTAGCTAAAATTAAAGAAAACATTAGTCAAATCAAGAAAATGGCTTCTCATCTGACAACAGGATCAGTAGTAAGAATGTACATTCAAGTGTGAGACTACAGGTCCCATCAATGAGATCAGTCATGATGTATGTGGATTCTGCTAGTAAATTTAGTGACCAACACCAGTACAATCTTCATGAAAGAAAATGGAGAAACAATCAAAGATATATGTGACTGCACATCTGCTTGAGGATCTCTTAAGGATCTCTTCCTTACTAATATTTCTTTATAGATGATCACCAGAATCAACGACCTCAGTGCAATTTTATATTTCTTTTACACTTTAATATGGCCTAAAAAATGGGAAGAAGGGAATACTCCCCAGTACTGCATAGCTCTAACAGAAGGTTTTCTACAAAAGTTCAAAGCAATTCATAATATTCAAATAACCTTTTCTGGAAGGCTCTATCTTGTTAAAGTATAATGTAGGGAGGGAAATAACTTGCACACAGCACATGTTTTGCAGCTGTCCAAAGTCAGTGACCAGGGATAATAAAAATGTTAGGCAGACACAGTGCTTTTCTGGGTCTGGGTGGTGCGATGTGAGAGAGACCTGCAAAGCTCTTTGGAGTGGTATAAACTATATTTGCAATGAGGTGCAGCTCAAGCTGATATAGAACCCTCTTCTTTCCTAGAAGAAGTTGTAAGACAGACATTTCAAACCACAGTTCTGGCTTCCCATGAGATTTAGCTCCTTTGAAATGTGACTATGGGCCCAACACATTTCCTAGGCAGTCTGAAAGTTGATGCTTGTTTGTGTTTGCAAGGAGGAGAGTTCGAGGAGAGGAGAGTTCGAGGAGAGGAGAGTTCGAGGAGAGTTCGAGGAGAGTTCGAGGAGAGGAGAGTTCGAGGAGAGTTCGAGGAGAG
>CM031858.1:135277978-135311751 GCA_018697195.1 Certhia americana | reverse complement strand
AGTCAAAATATTTCTCATAATTTAAATTTTCATCAAAAAGCAAACATATAATCAAAATATTTTCTATTTTAAGCATGAAGTTATCATCTCCTTTTAGAATATATTTGGCTTGCTCTTCTCTTTTTGTATGCTGGTATGAACTTACAGCAGTTTTATTTGCATTATCTGGTAAATCTATTATCTTGAAATATCCTTCTGTAACACTCTTCTAACACATCTAAAATTAATATATTGTAAGGGAACTGTAGCCAAAAGCTACATAACCTCTCTTATACATTAATTTTTAATCTGGGTATGGAAACAAGCCTTCAAAATATGAAAATCCATTCTGACCTTTTAAATATAAGATATGCATTTGATTCGTACTTGATAAATGAGTTTTTAAGATGGAAACTTTTAGGAGGAACTCCTAAGTATAGTTCAACCCCTATTATTTTCACTTGTCAATCTTACACATTTTTTAAACTATATTACTATACTTTTTCCATGAAATAAAAATTTGCAACAGTTTAAAAAACTTTAAGTGCATCTTTTCAAATATTTCATAAGGTTTTGACTTTTCAATCCAATTATGTTGTATCCGTACACTGTTCTTAGGAAAAGAAGCATTCTACTGTTCTTTCACATCAGCAAAAAGCTTTTTAAATTTATACCAAACAAGGTTGTGAATTAAAGTGATTTTTAAGTACGGATAGTAAACACTTACTGCTACCATTTAGAATATAAAGCAGGAACTATGATATGTATGTCAAGCACTGACCAGGGGCATTATGCAACCTTTATATCAGCAATAAGCATTCTTAGTCCAGGATTTAACATGAAAAATTTTTGTTATGCAACTTTAATCTCAGCTAAACTTTAGCAAGTTTTTATGATGAGCCTTCTCCAGTATCAACAAAAGGAACTGCAGTGTGAGTGAGGCTGGAGCTCCTTCATTCACCTCAGAGCACCTCTGGAGTCTCTCCAGTCCAGACCAGCTCCACTTTGAGCAGGGTCAGCCAGATACAGCTGCTCATGTTATGCTCATGTTTTGAATATCTGCAAGGATGGAGACTCCACAACCTCTCTCAGCAACCTGTTCCAATGTTTGACCACCCTCACAGCTCAAAAGCATCCTCTAACATTTAAATGGAATTTCCTGTATTGCAATTTTTTTCCTATTGCCTCTTGGTCTGTCACTGAGCATGACTGAGAAGAGTCTGCTTCTCTCTTCTTCACCCTCTGAGCATTCTCAAGTCTGGGCTAAACAGCCTCTGCTCTCTCAGTGTCTCCTGATTTGACAGATATTTCAATGACTGAAGCTATTAGCTTCTCTTTCAGTAGGTAGTGTGTGTATAATATGTCCTTGTTGTACTGGACTCAGAGTTGGATATTTTAATACACAAGACTTCAATGTGTCTTTTGTGTATAGTTGTTTACTTCGTAAATAGTTGTCTTTAATAATGTTGTGTGGTGAGAGAACCACATTTTAATTTTCCATCTAGCTTGTATACAGCATTTTGCAGAAATTCTTCTGAAATTTGAATCATCCAGTGTGTATATCAAGATGCACCATATAGAAATCTAAAATTAATTTTTATTTTCCATAAAATGTGCCATGGTTACCACAAATAGCAGTTCATAATTCCATTGGAACTGCCAGTAAGAAAGCAATGAACATTTTTATCTTTCACATTTTCTTTTAAACTTGATTCCCAGAACTTCTGCGTTCCAGTCCATTGTTACAGAAATGTGAGGGCTAATGGGTTTATTGACTTTATAGATAGTTTTCAATTAAGAGGAAAGAAAAAATCTTAGAAACAAATTGTGCCTAAGATCTTCTGTCATCAGTGAGAACATCTTTCAATTAGACTGTAACAACTGTCTCCAACAGAAATATATTCAGAAACTGGCTCAAGAATTATTGTCTACTCATATCATATATCATTTCAAGTGCAAGTGAATAGACATTTCCACTGCAGGAAATAAAATGAAAAGCTGTGACAAAGAAAAAGCTCTGAGCAAGAACAAAAAAGCATGGAAAAGTAAGGCAGTATAAAGCCCAGGATCAGCACACATGGGCCTTTTCTGGCATCAAGTTAGGAGCTGATAAGCATCTTCTCAAAGGAGCTGGCATACTCACCTAAAAGACAACAGCCATTTGCAGTTCAGAGGAGGGATAACCAGTTACAGAACACATGCAGACTCTTAGTGTGTATACATCTGCACCTGAAATGAGAGGGGGATGTCATGTCCAGGCCCATCAATTACACCCAAATCCCCTAATTTTGCACTTCTAGCTAACTGCTTTGTCAGTTATAAGAATGTGGAGGATTTGAAGGTGACTATTTAAAAAAAAAATAAAAGGAATATCTTCCAGAAATTATGTTTCTTTTTTGTATTTTCTTAGTTTTGTGGGGATTTCTTTGTGTTTTTTTTTTTTTTTGCTAAGGCTTAATATTGAAAACCTGATAAAGTAAGGGCAATGGATTTTAATGAAATAATGAGGAGGATTTTAAGCCAAAAAGAATAGCAAAATTTTACTATAAAATTATGTTTACTCAAATTTTGTTACTGAACTTCCACTCATGACATTCAGAATGTTTTATATAATGAAATATGTACCATTTAGAAAATTCTAAAGTGTATAACTCTTGAGAGATATCATTATGTTGCTTTTGTTATCATTATAGTATTATAATTCAAAAAATTTTATATCTATTCTCCAAAGGATGTCTTCAAAAGAATATTTTCTTCTGTATTTTCCTTATTGAAAGCCTATTTTTCAAAATTTCTTATAAAATCTTGAGTTCTGTTCATAAGAGAACAGTAAAACTCATCTTCAGCGGTTTAAATGCACCTCCATATTAAAGATATGATCAAAATAAAATGAAATACCTTAGTATATACAATAAATCTCTCTCTAATGCCAGATATAATTGAAAGCAATGGTATGAATATCTAAAGTAATTTTGCTTGTATATTTTATCAATATATATAATTATGCCATTAGTGTCTCAATAATTAGACATAATATATTACTCATTCTTATAGAAAAAAAATGTACATATTTCAGCACACAGGTTATTGCTAAAAATATCCCCATTTTGTTTCTAAAAAGACTAAATAATACAACAATAACTTTTTCCTTCAAAATACCTGGATTGTTTTTCTCAAGTATCAATGATCTAGATGAAGATTAAAATATTGAATTAACTAATTTTCTTTGTAGTTATTCACACATACATCTGCACATTATGTATTCATATGCCATAAATACATCAGTCAATACTGTTCTCAGAAATCTGAGAACAAGAAGAAAATATGGTAAATGATTTTTTTGTTCTTTAGCCATAAATAGCATTTCAGAGAGAAAACAGTTGTGCCAAATGCTAAAGCTGCTCTCTGTCAATGGTTTATGGAAGTTTATAATATAAAACACATTCTTCAGGATTTCAGCTCAATTTTTTCCCTGATGTAATATTAATACTTTCATAAATATTACTGATAAGATTCTGACCAATATTATTTCCAACTTAAACTTAACTTCTTTCTCCCACAGTATAAAAATGAAGTCATTTAGCCCGCTAGAGTCAAAGTGAATCATGCTATTAATATAGTAGACTGTTAAATGTAAATCTAAAAAATCCTTTGAACTATTTCCTTAAAGGTTTTCCACCCTGTAGTGGTTCCATGAAAGTACATTTGAAGGGCAATGCAGAGGAAGGTCATCAATCTGAAAAATGAAAATATAATTTCAAATCCCAAATATGCCTTCCTCTCTAGATTGCAGACATATCATCCTTTCTTTTCCACTCAATTGTTATAACTGTTAAGAAACTTCTATTTACCAAGGGACCATTGCCATTTCCAGGGAAGAATTTAGTGAAGAAAGCAAAATTTATGTTTTCCTATTCCACTTGGGAAAACATATAGTGGGAAGCAAAATGAGAGCTCCCCTCCAACATTAGAGATAGGTGCCATTTGTGAGGGACAGGTTAGGAGAAGATAATGTGAAGAATCCAGCATTACAGCGATGTTTCATTTTTGTGCATCTATTTTAGCAAAAAACTTCAATCTTGTTCTTTTAAATATTATGCAATTGAATCAAGAAACCTAGAAAAGTAAACTGATGAAGAATAAATATTTAACTCTCTCTTTGAAATTTGGGCTGGATGTGGGGTTTCTGTAGTAGAAAGAAGAAAACAAATCAAAGAGAACAATGAAGAAGGAAACAATCAAATCACTAGGTTTTGCTAATATGTGCTAATATATGCTGCCCTAAGGAAGTTGATACAATAGAGATTATTTGTTTTGTGAAACAGGAGTCGACAAGAACAAGAGCATCATTATGCTGGATGTTATAGGGTGTGTAACATGATGCGTATCTCCAGCAGTTTACAAAGCAAATATAAATTCTATCCTTAATCTAATTTGAAAGTGCAATCTTCTCAGTGTCAATATTGCTAAAGTACAAGAAATGCAAGTTCAAAACTCTTTCCGTAATTCTGTGTGATTTCTTATAGGGGCTAATCTAGAAATATGGAAAGTCTCAGCAACTTCTCCAGCTGTTCATAATTTCCTTGATCAACTTATAAGAAATAGGAGTGTTACCCAGAGTACTGCCACTTCAAGATGTAAGGGGGAAATGTACATGGCCAGTGTAAAATTAAATTTTTAGTAAAAGTGACAAAATCTGTGTTACCATAAAATATTTCCTTGCTGACATAGTGTCAAGTGAACACTTCTTATAATTAAGGACAGAAATACTTTCTTGTTTTCATTTTCAAGACAAGCTTAATTAAAGTAAATATTGAGAGAAATCAAACATGTATGGAAGAAAGAGTCTTCCAGTGAGTGAAAAATAATCCCTAAGGGATAAAGTTACAGATTCAAGGAACACGTTAATGAAACCTTCATATTTTAAGACCACGACAGCATTGGCATTATAATGCACGTATATGCACCGACAGCAATAGCAGTGCTAGCACATTAGCACCACATTGTTCTGGTATTTTGTGTAGTTTTATGCAGAAACCTTGACACTGGAGTAATATCATTAGTGTACTATGCTTTCTAGTGGTTTGGCTTTATTTCAGCAGGGTCTAGTGGTAACAGGGCCACTTGCCTTGCAAAACTCTTCTGCCCGTATTTTTTTATCACAAAACCTATATGATTTTAAGGACTGACTCTAAAGATAATAATATATTGTACTTGTTTATGAATTGAAGAAAAGAAAACACAAGGTTTGGAAGAATTTTAAGATTGTGACCCTGCGAAGACTGACATAGTTAATGTTAATCCCTACTCATATATGAGTCACAGTCATACAGACCAGGAATACCAAGTCAAGAAAAGTGATGATACTTGGGAAACTGTGCCCTTTTATTTATGGTCCTGTGCACCAGCAGACATCATCAGCAAGTATGTTAAGAAAATGAACTTCCTGTAGAATTTTTTGAGGAAGCATGCCCAGAAACAACCCTTTCACCTTTTTTACACAGGTAGTACATATTCCTGAAGTATTTCTTGGAAAAACATTGGTGTAAAGACTTCTAAGTAAGGTAGATGGCTTTGTAGTGTGTCAGTGTCACATCTGGCTCTAACCAGAAGTGGAGGGTTACTGGATGCTGCTGATTCTGCCCAAATGTGTCAGACATGACATTTAAGCCAGGGTTCTCCAAGGGGAGTACCCTCCCAGGCCACTTGTCTATGCCATATTTCCAGAAGGCAGGCAGCCAAGGATTGGAGGTATCATGACGCTGAAGAGCTCCAGTTACAGAGGGTGGCAGCCCATTCAGTCATAGGAAGGACAAAAAAAGCTTAGACACCTAGAAAGTAAAGGCAAAGAAAAAGTAATTTTAGGTCTCTCAAAGGGAGCTTTTTAGAATCCTCTTTTCCTTCCAGTTTACTCTTTTCTTTGTTTGATTAAAAGCAAACATGCAAGTGAGCAATAAAATGCCCCTGGAAAAACTCAATTATACAGATAGTTTCACTTATGCCTCCACTTGCTCCCATTGAGTGTATTACGCACGATGAGCTACATCAGTTTATGGCACGCTATTTCTACAGGATTTCTCCTTGAATCTGAGGGAGATTTTTCTGAGGGGTGTGGATGCTTTTTTAGAATTGGAAATCTCCCTGGGGGAATTTTTCATGTCAGCTAAACAATCTATGGAAGTGTACAAGTGTTCTGTATTAGAGTTTCTACATAGACTTATGCATGCATAACCATGAGTCTACATTTAGTTCTCTCACGTGTTCTTTCTCCTTTGGATTTAAATCTCAAAAATATTTTTGTTAGCAGAATTATGTGAGTACTTCCAAATCTGAATCTTTGAGGTTATTGCTCTTCCCAAAAGAGATAATACCAGTGCCAACACAGTTCATGGATGACTATATGGTATTAAAGTTGGAATTTATCTTTTTTTTATTTTTTATTGATGATACTGACAGCTCAATACTAAGAATTGCAAATTAATCGTTTAATTTCTTTAATTTGTTTTTATCTACCTGTCTGACAAGTTCAATTGGTTTGATTGCTACCTAAATTGATCTATTTCTGCCTAAATCTTTGCTGAAAAGAAAGTTGTATTTATTCTGTGTTCTATGTGCTGCCTGATTATTATCCTGGCAATTGTTATTGCAAGCCTAAAGTATTCTCTGAATTATGAAAAAAAGATTACATGGAGAAAGTATTTACATGCCACATTATGCACTAGAGTAATGAATATCTCAGTTTTTACTTCCCTCATTTCCATCTTCCAGTATGTCAGGTCTTTTATTTGAACCTGGATATTACCATTGTTGGCTTAATGGAGATCCAGGTATTGCAAAAAGCTTCATTAAACCAGGATACTAATGTGGCTTCTGTTAATTCACTGCAAACAGCTCTGACAGCTTCTGGGTTCATTCCCAGCCATATTGCCGTGGGAGATTCTTTCTTAAAAGTCATGCCTGTGCTCTGCACTCTAACACCAGCTGATGCCAGGTTCCCACACTCCTGGGTCCATGGTCCCTCATGCCATGCTCTGGAGGTGGCAAAGCTGAGCAAGGGCTGGGCACTGCTGAGTGCCCATCACTCAGTTTTCCTTGCTGTCATAATGCTGTTCCATAACGAACAGCATTATCACAGTTCTTTTGGTATTAAGTCTCCTCAGTTTAACAACAGCAGAGAAACAAGGAAGCTCCCTCACTAGAAACAAAATGGAGCTGAGAAAATCATATTTGGCTAAGTTACAGTGCTGCTACTAACCTTAGCACCGAATATATCGCTTCAGACCTCCTGTCTTCAGTTCATTAGTCAAAACTCCTCTGACACAAGCATGGTTTTGGAATGTTTCTATCTCACAGCCCTTGTTTCTGTCAGTTTTGATGTTGTTGCTATGCATAAAATCAAACTAAGTCTTGTTTTACAATCCCAGTGTTGCCTGTGGAATCTGAGCATTGCTAGAGCTCCATTAGCAATGTTATTCTTCTCTATAGTCACTGTCACACTCAATTTAGCTCCAGTTTTATTTTTTGCTGTAAAACAGCATTCCTAGTCACAGTAATTCTGTTACCACAATGATCTAAGAGGCACTAAAGGATATTAATGAATTAACAAAGTGCGGGGCTTAGTGCACAGTCCCCAGGCTTCACTGAGGTGGGAGGGCTGAAGGCTGTATCAGTAAGTGTCCATCCCTGGGGATGACCACAACTCAGTGAGCTGTCTGAGAGTGGTCTGCTATGGTTGGGCATCAACTCACAGAGAGACTCTTGAGAGCTTGGAGTTCTGAAGTGAAGGACAGAAAAGACTGTTCTGAGGGCTCTGGGAAGAAATTGAAGACCGGACTCTGTGGGTAAGGAGACCTCTGTCAAGAAAATGAGCTTTAGAATAAAGCAGTTCCCTAATCTCCAGTAAAATACACTTTCTAAATGTCATGAAACTCATGGATTGAAAACACATGCTCATGGTATCTGTTTGTCCCTCTAGTGAGAGATAACCACTGTTCTACATGAAAGTCCACACTTTGTTCTATCTCTATGAGAAGATTATCATACTGGCAACTGAGGGACATTCATCCCATCCCCCTTAGCTGTCTGTGGGTGCCTCTCAGCTCTTGGCTGCTCTGTCACTTTGGATCCCCTCCTGCTTGCACCAGAAAGGGAAGAGTGAGAATGGCTCAGCCTTTGACCGAGGCTCTGTCTGAAATTGGCGGTGGCTTAATGATGGCACCAAGTCGTGAAAGGAAGGCATTGTAAAAACATCGGGTAGTAAATTATTTCTATAAATTGTTACCATATTCTTGGACAAGGAATGAGATCCACATATAGTATGTGGGCAGTTGGTCTTCCTGTGGGGTCACTAATGACTCAGGCACATATTAAAGACAAATGAAAACTGAAGCTCTTATTTTCCTATTTTCATATTTCCAAAATGCTAGTAATCTAAAAGCAACTCTGAAATAATGAAATAATGCATTATAGGATAAAGTATAAATGAGTCAAACTCATAGTTAAGGCCACATTGTGCTGTTTACTGTACAAGTAGAGGACAAGAAACATATTCCTGATTCAAAAGTGCAAGGCAGGCAGTCATTACAGCTCACCTCCAGCCTACTTTTTATTAAGACGACTATACAACAAAATTGTTGAATAAGAAGGTAGAAGGGGAGAAAATACTTGATTTGTCTAGTAAGTTAAAAGTAAAATTATACATGTTCTTCTGATACTTTTCATGCTAGGCCCATAAGCTTTATAAAGGTGAGCAATAATAGTTGGAAATCTTCTATTTCACTCTGCCACAATCTTTTGGCTTTTATTCCAAAATTTTGTCTTACCTTTTAAAATATTACAAACATGAAAATTTAGCAATCACTTTCTCCAACATTCTAGACTCTTTCATAGTTTTAGAACAAGGAAAACTGGGAATAAAAGCATGTATTAAGAGCCTGACATATGGAACATGGTGGCAGAATGCTGGTTTCTCCAGATATGAGGAGATAAGGGTTGACAGTTGTCTGTTGAAATGACAAAGAGAAGCCTGACTGAAAAGCTGAGGAGGGATGCAGTGATGAACACAAAAATGCGAATTTCCAAATAAAGAGTCCAGTCCAGTCCTCTGTTCCTCAGATATCTACCTGGAAAGTCATCCACTCACATAGTTCTTTTAGTCTTTAAGTTCCTTAAGGGAAAAGGTTATTTTGTGTAGCTGTCATTCAAGACAGAGATGGTTTGGGCAATAGAGTGATACTATCTACTCCCTTTCATTCCCCAAGCACAGATAAAATAAAACCAAACCCAAAACCAAACCACCAGCAAAATCAAAACCTGAAATATAAATTTTCAGAAACTATAAATCATAGAATTAATATTCCTGTACATGTATATATTATGATACTGGATTTATTCATATAATCTTCACTGTTGGTAAATGGATGTTAGTGTCTGAAAATTAAGTTTTAGTAAGAACATATATGGGGTCTCAGCAGTCATAAAATTGGAAAAACACACTGAGAGCTGGAAAAACTAAGCACTTCATTTTATGAGAAGAGAACACAGAAGGGCAAAGAAAGGGTCCAAAAGGCCTTGAACACTAAGGTGAATTGTTCAGTAGATTTGTTCGTGCCTTAGTATTGAGTACAGAAGAAACCTAGATGACTAGGTTTTGATTAGACACCTTGAGATGTCACAATTTTTTCAAGTTAAACCTTATCCTAAATGACAAATTGATCTTAGATAGTAGAATGTGAATGTTTATTTTCCGTAAGGTGTTATAGAAAAGACAATTCTTAAATCACACTCTTCCTAGACCAGGCATTCTCTTTAATTGAAATTGTGGAGCTTTCAGCACCTTGTGGGCATTAAATTGATGAATGAATAATAACAAAACAATAGTTGTTTTTCATGTGAGTGATCATTAGCATGAAATAATAATGTTTCATGGTAAGAAAACCATTCTTTCTGCTGCAGTCAACCAGTGCAGAAACTTGACAACAAGAACTACTGGGAGATGCATGTTTCAGACCTCTGTTCAAAACCATACTATAACTAAAAAAGTTTGGGGAGTTCTTTTAGCTTTTTTTATCCTGATGTTCTTCAGAATATGAATAAAACTACTCAGTGGAGAAATTCTTAACAGATGGTAGCCATTTCATCCTCAGATGGCAGAAAGCCCTAGAACCAAGCAATTCGGAGTTCTTTGATGCAGAACCAGCTGAACAGATTTTAATAATTTCTTCCAAATTGGAGACACCTGGCCCCCCAGAAAGTGCCACAAGCTGAATGATAGCTGAATGCAATAGAAATATATTCCTGATGTCACCAGTATGGTTTTGGTGACAAAATCATGAAGACCAATAGGAAATAATATGAAAATTACCTTTTTCTCTCTACTATTAATGCAATGAAGTGTTATAAATGGCCCTGTAAAGTAATTTTAAAAATACTCTGAGGCAAGATTGTTTTCTTTTGATTTTATCTCCCATCAAAGAATAGCTTTACAGGATATGGATACTCAACAGCACCAGTTTTTATTGCTCACCTTTTTAAAGCTCATGGGCCTAACTCAGAAAGGATTTAAGAAGCTCATGTGAAATGTTACTTCATCTAACTTACTCTATTTTCTTCAGGTAACGGCCTCTGGGAAAACTAAATATATTTCCCTAGATGTACCACGTGCCCTAGAGAAGCCACTTGGCCAACCCCAATTGTCACTTCTGTGACAATTCTGTATGGAGAGAGAAGAAAAGGGGTATTATTTGTAAGGTTCAGTTTCACCTGAGTCACTGCCAAATTCTTCCATTCTGTTCTCATTCATTCAACTTGGTCTCTGCTATTGTAAGGTTATGTCTATCTCATGCTTGGCAAAGCCCTGTCACAATGTTGTCCGTGTCTCCAATACAAGGGAGCTGCACCCAGCCCATTGCTCTAACGCAGGATATTAGTGCTATGCATGGTACAAATGCTTTTCAGGGGATCTGGTAAATTAGTTTGCTCTGGTGGCTGACAGCTCTGCTCCAATGAGCCAGTTGTACTTGATAAAGCAGAGAAAATAGAAAGGAATTTTACAATGTTGTCCCTGGAGTTCATAACCCAAGACTTCTCCCATCCTGTGGGTCAGTTTTCCTTAAAACTTCTCTTTCTTGGTAAAATTAATTTCTTGGTATAAAATATTAAAGTAATTTTGACTGTGTTTGTATAATATCATGAATTCTTGGGAATTTTAATTGTGGGTGTAGGAACCTAGAAGGGACTGTAAAGATGTTAAATATTACAAACTAATCTGGTGAGTTGATTTGTCTGGGTTCATAAATGTAAGTGTAACCACTGACTCTATCTTTGCTAGATTTACTAATTCTCGATGTATCAAAGAACATTATTTGTTATTAAAGATTATTTGTCTTACAATAAAGTAGAATAACATTTCTGAAGAATTCATTTTTTTTAAAAAAGGAACAAGAGACTCAAATTTTTTTATTTTCTCAGCTGACAGTATTTTTGAACTGTAGTGAAATAGGGTGAATAAAAGTGAGGGGAAGAAATGCCATGGTTTTATTTATGAAGCCATATATCCTGATCCAAACTGAGCATTTAAAAGGCTAAAGCTTACTTCCCAAAGATGCATGTAATGTATGGCCAAGATAACACATCTTTAACTTGGCTACATTTATATGTTTAGAATCAGATTTCATTTTCATGAAAATCAAAATCAGAAAACTCTCTCTGCATAAGATACACAAACTCAGTACAGACATCACACATCCTTCTGGTTTTCCTTGTCCAAATTATATTTGACTGATTTATGTTATGCTATCATACACAATAGCTTTTTACAATGTATGGCAAAGTTATCCATAAAATTGAATACAATAAACATAATAGTGAAATCGTTCAGTTTTGGTTTGAGATTTGGGAATTAGTTCCATTTAAGTGGACTGCTTTTCACAATATGATCTATTCAACTGCATGTTTTCACTCTTCATTGGAACAACCTCAGTAACAGAGTAGATTTGTACTCAGGGCCTTGCAACTTAGTCTGATCTCTTTGTTTCCTACAAAAAGGAATCAGTAGAATAAAACATTAGTGAACGTTTTTACAGACAGAACAAAGTGAGGTCAAATGGAAAGCAATAATCAAATTTTATTCCCATGTCTCATAGGATACTTTCACATAATACATACAATGTATAAAAATACTTAAGGTTACACCACAATCCATTTTCAGACCTTTTTTCACCTTCACTGTAAACAGAGACAAAACATCAAATTTGTCTGTAGTCTGCCTGAATATTTACAACTCCTGCTCAGTGTTTGCTACATTATTTTAAAATGCCTTTTACACCCCTGCAATTTCTGTAAAGCAAGTCCGAGTATTCTTCTCCCTTTCCTAGACTGGGCATTTTAAAGTCGCAGGATGGCAAGACCCAAATGATGTCAGACATATAACAATGATTAAGTGCCATGATGCTGCAAAAGAAGGGAATTAAAGGTGAATGCCTTGACTTCTTGATGCAGAAGACAGTTCTATTGAAAGAAAAGCATTTGTAAATGCCTATTAAGGGAGAAAACATTATGAAGAAAATGACAATTTGTTCTGTGAACAAGCTGCAGTTAATGGTGCGTATATGTGGAAAGAATGCACAGCCTTGAACTTTCTTCTTGAAGTGTAGCTTCACTCAAAAATGGGGTGAAGGAAGGAGAGGTTGAAAAAAGAAATTTCTTTGTGGCTTTGCAGCACCTCAGATTGGTAAAGATAATTGGGAAATGGTTGTTCAAAGCAGGTGTCAGATATGGAGGGCTGGAGGAAGATTTATTCCTTAATTTGGAAATACAATTGCAGTTGCCATTGCCTGCTTGCTATGAAAAAAGCAGCTGCTGCTTGTGAAATCTGACAGTGTTATGCCTTCAACCTAGAGTAAAGAGATAAGAATAAAACATCTAAAGTTACAAATACTTGCATTTTTTTGTTATAGTACTATGTGAAGCACTCTGTGACTCACAAATATAACAAATTCTGATTCAATTTGAAAGAACTAAACTAGTTGCTAAAAAAAATTGTTATTCATTATAATATGAACAAATCAATGGTATGTTAAGTTCTAGGATAGCATTTATATAAGATCAGAGTATGAGCTGTTAGACTGCAGAGTTATTGGCTTGTTTAATTTCACTCATTATAATAGTGATTCTTCTTTTCCATCAGCGATGAAATAATTTTCATGAGACTTTGCACACTTCTCTAAAACAATCTGACATAGCTTCTTGCCTTGTAATTGCTAAAATTAACTAAGTAGATAATTACATAGGTCTCTCTTGAAGGCAGGGAATATACCCTCCATCCCTCCACATTTTGCAGATTGCATTCAAGACAGATGTAGCCATGATGTGCTTCCTGATTCTGCACATCTGCATTGTGGCTGATGTGTGGTTGACAGAGAAAGATCATACTGTGACTCCAACAGTTCACTCACGTTCCACAACCCACAGTCTGGGTCCCTGGTAATGATCTTTAATACCAATATAGTCGGATATAGTCTTTGACTGTGTTTGATTAAGATGAAATTAAAACTATGGTAATGGTTGTCCTTTACAAATTTAGTAGGGAGTACATATTCATTCATGCAGCAAGCATGAAATTAAACAGTACTAGTCAAGAAATGTGGTTTGTTTCTTAGTGTGGTGTTTTCATCATTATAACTGTGACAGTTCGAAAATTATTTCCTTGGTCTCTCTTTATCTTCTGCTTCTCACAAAAACCCATTCTGAAATGGCTGGTTAGTCTTTTGCTTCCCTGATCAACTCTTTCCAATGCACAGTACTGTTAGTATTGTGGTCATTATTTATCAGAAGGAAAGTCAATCTTCTGTAGCAGAACATAGAGTACCATTAAATCTCTCAGAAGATCATACAGACTCTCACCCTGGATCCAAGAATGACTGATTATAGACTGATGTGAAGGTCAAATTCCATCCTCTTTTAGGTGTTCTTCATTCTTTCGGGTATTAACATTTGTATGTGTATATCTCCTGTCTCCTGTGTGCTTATGATGTGTGACTGAGAAATACTTTCCTACTGTGCGGTAGGTTCTGTGGTTTTGGTTCTGTTTGTTTTCTATGGCCTTTGTTAGAACTTGCCCTCTTTTTTCGTTATTTTGCATGATTCTTACTTGCCAAGCACTGTTTGATCTTTCTGCTGTCATGATATTTTTTCTCAGTCAAAGAAAGGAGAGGTTTATATGCCAAGACCAGACAGCCCATTGACTTCACCTCCACAAACTCTCCTTTACTAAGGCCAAAACCAGAGGTCTGGTGAGAAATTTCAAAACAGAAAAAACATATAGGATATATTCAGTCAATGATTTAGTCATTCCAAAATACTCTTCCGGCCTCCAATATTTTGTGACTCAGGCCTGCAGCTCTGTGTCTGAGCAAAATGATCATCATCAGAAGAGGCAAAATTCAATATTAATTTTTGCCTAATAACGTGGCAGTAAAACTGCACTACTGAAAGTGAAATGTATGCATTTCACTCATGGTTAACAAGAGCTTAAGTAGATGAGGATAACCATGACTGCAAAGATGGCAGGTTAATGCTGTGTGCCTTCATCTTCTGTTGCAGATTACTGATACTGTAGCATGGGCAGCAGATCAGAAGTTATTCAACAGAACTCTGGTACTCTATTAGCACCTTTCCTAGAGCTGCCTCTTGTGGTTTGATGTAATTGTGAGCTGTGATGGCTGAGGAGAGAGTAAACTGACCTTTGAGACATACCTGTCTCTGTGATGATCCTAAGCACAGGACCAGTTAGGAAAGCTGAGGGTGACACTGCTGCCTAATCTAAGGAAGCCCTAACTTCCAAAGCAGGAGACTCAAAACCACTCTTGATGCAAGCTTCTGCATAAAACTGAAGCTGAGCTGAATGAAAGAACATGTGGACTCTTGTTCCTATGAGCTGAGGGTTCTTGAAGATCTCTTGTCACCTTATGAAATTTTCAGCAGCCCAAACAGAAGTGATAAACTTCAGTTAAAGCATATCTGTTATTTATTGACATTTAAAACAGCTAGGGAGCATTATTTGGCAGTATATCTACTGTTTCAATAGTAAACATGCTTTAGTAAATAACTCATGCTTGTAAAACATCTGTGCATCACATTAATTTAAAGGCTACAAGTCCTGCTAAAAATAAGCATGGACTTAATAGAAAACATTTTATGCCCTAATTAAACTGTTGTAGCCAATTTAGCATAACTTCAAACTCTTCCTGCCCTGCCTTCTTTTACCACTGTATCACATTCCCCCATAAAAGGAAAATCTCTGTTGATAATGTTTGATATTCTTTAGTCTACTGGAGCCAAGCATAACTAAATCATATTTTCATTATATTTCACATTCTGCTTACTAATATTTGTACTATGTGACTAAGTTTCACTAGAAAAACAGTCAGTGTACCCAGAAACAGAAGTAGAATGGAAAAGAGTACATTTAAAAGCTTGTTTCAATAGCGTAATTTATGGACTTCAACAATGTAAATCTTAGACTGACACACTCTATGGTTTCTGAGACCTGTGGATGCCTGCTGCAGCACAAAATTATAATATTTGTGTAGGTTTCTTCAACTCTGGCCTTAGTTATAAAAATTTCAATAGATACTACTTTTAAATAGATTTATATCTTTTGTGTCTTGTTTCCATGACCTTCCCAATTTAGTCACACTTTTGTCTCATCTTTACAAAAATGTCTTGGGTCATTTGCTTATTTTAATCAACATGGATTGACTATCTCAGTACACTCAGAAAGAGCTGAAATGTTTGAGAAAAGTGAAATAAATAGCATGTGTAACCAACAGGGTGGTATTGGGGTATCAAAAATATTTCTGCTTACTTCTGTTAACACAAGGTAAGAGAATTGGGGTATTTTGATTGGGGTATTTTGAAACTCCAATTCTTTTTAGGCCTTTATTCCTCTTAATTCCTTTATTATTTAAAGAAAAGCAAGAATATTTAGGCTTGTAATATGTGCATTTCAGTTGGACAGGCTAAATATAAGACATGCTTGGCAGTGAATCAGTTGGATTATAACCTGGACAAGCATTTATTGGGACAGGCAAATGATATTTTGGTTCTTGTTCTGACACCACCACTGAGTTTCTGTCTTTCTCTGAAAGGCTCATATGATCTCTTCATTTTTTCCTTTAATAATTATTTTCTGTCTTGTATTTTTAAATCTTTTGTTAGAAATTTAAAATCAGTGTTGGGACTGTCACATTCTAGCAGATTGGGTCACATAAACCCATCCTGGTCCCCATACAAGATGAGTGCCATTCCTGAAGTACTATGTGTAAACATCTGGGAATTCTCAAAATTAAATTTCAGGGATCCAAAAATATTAAAAATTGGTTTTCATATCTGTCACTCTGAACTAGTATTTTCTTGGCAATTTTCAAAATATATTTGTTATATTAGAGCACAGTATCCACCCACCAACTGTCAAGTATTGAAATAAAAAATCCCTTCTTCTTGACAGAGTACTCAACAGAAGAGTCTCTGAGGCTTTTGTTGGGTAAGAGGAAGAATCAAGAAAGGACACACACAGAAACATGGTGCTCAATTCTGGACATGGGATAATTCATCATACTAAAGTTATACTTGCTTGCAGAATTGCCAGGGTCACCATTTAGGAAAAGCCAGCATCTCAGCTGGAAAACAACTGTGGGATTCTGATACCCTGCTTGATGATTCAAGTACTAATTGAAATAAAAATATATACTCCCAGTCCTTTGTCAAGCAGATTGTGCTGTTCCAAGCATCATACTAAATACACAGCAGATGTACAGAAGACAGGAAAATCTTGAGATTTTCCTGCATTTAATGGCATTTTCAGAGAACTCTAAAAAAAAACAAAACCCAAACCTTCTGGTGTAAAAATGAGCTACCAACTTAGCGTGGCTTTTAAGCTGTATAAAGTAACAGAGTGTCTGTGTCAGTAGATTTAGTGAAAATCTACTAGTTGCAATTGGAATGAAAAAACCAGCTAGCTTTATAAAAAATTGTGCACCTCAGAAGTAATGATTAGTCTAAATTCAGATTTATTCTCCCCTCTGGGCTCCCTTCAATTCCCCAGAAGACAAGTGAGGTGGCTCTGACACTAGATCTGTCACTTTCACTGAAATGAGTCATTGTAGACAGAGGAAGGAGAAATCACATTACTGATCCCACCAGCAATTTCATTAACCAATCAGTTCCCTGAGAGCAAGATAGATAGCTAAATTGAGTGGAATAGAGCAGCTTATGCCCAGGAGATAGCAAAAACTTATAGAGCCATTTTCATTCTTTTACCTAACTTAGAGTCATTGTTTACACTGTTTACACTTTTACACATTGCTCAATTGGTTGATTGATTTCTTTCACTCAAGTCTTAAGAGGGTTTTTGGAAAAGTGATTGGTTAAAGTCTAGGTGTTCTTTCATTGAGTGCTTTTATTCTTTGTCACTAATTTTTCAGCATCTCTGTTCTCGATTTAGTTTGGCTGTTGTTTCAGGGGCTTTGAAGATTTCTTAGTTCAGCACTTTTGTTGTTTCAGCAACCTTGACAAATTCCAGAGGATTTGCTAAACACAACTAAAGATAATTTGGCCGGGGCATCCCTGGGAACAGACTAATCACATGTATTGCAACAGACAACGTAGCCTCCCATTTTGCAAGACAGTTTCAATAACCTAGAAGGTATCACATTCAAAACTGGGTAGCCTGCTTGTGTGTACAAAGTCTCTGCTCACTGGGACTCGGGGGCAACAGGGCCCTTGGTACATATTTGAATGTTCAGGTGTTGGAAACAAATTTGGTATAAGGGAAAAGTAGCTGCTTCCCAGCACATCAGCAGCAGAGGCACACGGCTTTGCATGATTTAAAACTTGGGTTTAAATGCCTCACCTTAGCCACAGCACTCTTGCTCCCTACTGCAGGAAACACTTTAGCTGCAGAGACTGTGACCAGTTTGACATCTGTCCAGAATTCCCTGTGCTAATAATGTTTTATTACATTTTAGAGAACTCCCAGCAAGGTTCCTGCTACATAATTCCTCAGGACAGGTGGACACCAGACTGCAGTAATGCACTACTCTAATTTTATACATATGTTGGATCCTCTATGATGGCTATTACATTTTAATTACTATGATTATTTTACAGGTATTTCAAACATAAATTTTGTCATCATAACTGTGTTACTTATTGCTTAATTGAAATTAAAATGCCTTACATATTTTTCCATCTTGGAAGAAAATCCTCCCCCATGCCCCCTCAAATTTGCACATTTTACAGAATTTACTACTCACAGTGGAATTGTAGCTTAAAGGATTGGGCAGTTCACTATGACTGGACTATTTTCTCTGTAAAAGGAAAAGCAGTGACTTAAATGCAAGCACATTGATATTATAGATTAGATTAGAAACTTTCATTTACCACTGTACAAGGAAAAAATACATATTGTAAATCACTATAACTTGCAGATATTAATAAATACGATTTTCCCAATCACATACTCTCTTTAATAGTTTTGTTAAAATCTAATTTTTTTTTTTTACCAATATGCCATTCTTAGTATTGGTATTATTAGTATTAATAGAATTCATTGCCTGTTGCAGGGAACAATTATGTGTAAAAAACTTATCCTAGCTAGTAGCTCTGATTAGATACCTACATGATCTATTGATATTTTTTTGAGTCATGACCTCTTTTGGTGACCACTATTCACTAGGTGAGAAATATTAAGATTACGTACAATGGTTTCAGCATCTTACGAGGGTATTACTAGGAGGCAAAAGATATTTTATGGCATTTCATATGGAAACATGAATACCTTTTATGCATATTCGGAAGAGATCATGGTCTAGGTTTGTATCATGGCAGGTTTACCTGTGATATGACGGCTCATTTGTGTGTGGCCTTTGGAGCAGAGGATTTGCATTGTAAAGAAATGATTAATTATGAATGCTCTTCTTTTTCATTTTTTATTTGTATTAAAAATACAAATCCACCCCTTATTCATATAACTTGTGGGTTTTCTTGGTAATTCTTAGTGATAGATATGTATTCTTAGAGGGTAGAGTGGAAAAATAAAAATTTTAAAACTAGAAGGGTAAAAACATATATCCAATGTTCTACTGTCAGATATGAATTTCAATACTTACCTCCAGTTACACTACTTATAAAATTAGGCATTGTTATCACATTCTTGAGGTTTTCAATCTCGTCATATACAATTCTACAGCAAGGCTGTAGAAATAAAATCTTTCCCAGCACTTTCTCTTCAAAATGAATTTGGGAAACTCAGGTATATTATTAAATCTTCTTGTATTGTATTTTGTGTTACTGTATTTATTTCCATGTCCTTGGATTAAGATTTTTTTTAGTTTGATGAGCCAATGTTTAAACATATAATTAAGTTTGGACTCTGAGGGGTTTTATTAGAAGCAGTAGAAACATTTTATTATATAGCTTTTGGGGTGGGCATGTGTTGCTGTTCCTGAATCACTACTGTACATACTTGGAGATTTAGACAGTTAACCTTGGTTTTCAGGCATAACACCTACACAACATTTTTGAGTACGTGGCCAGAATTCACAAGCAGCAACAAAGAAGACAGCTCTTCTATGTACTTAAAGTTGAACTGGATTCTGAAAGGTTTGTTGCATGAGCAACATAATCCTACCTCCAGTCATACCTAAAAAAATATTTCTGAATTTTTTCAGTTCTTATCACTGTTTTGAGATGAACCTAATTCTTAGAAATTCCTAAATGGATATCTAGCTAGCATTATGAGCTGCTACATAGAAAAGGCTTCCTTTTTGTTAGCTATTGAATGACTGCTGAGTGATCAAGGCCAAGACTTGTTTCCTTTATTTTTTTTAGTCTGAATAAGTTAATGCAATTTTCTACTCATAGATCACAAAGCTATTCTTCTCATGGGTACCTTAGAAGAAAAATAGAGTGGCAAGTCTTAAAATGTTGATGAAGTGTTCTCTGTGTTAAACATAGTACAAGAAAATTTCTCTTCATGAGTATGTGCATTTATTACAACTAAATAGAAGGTTAATTTTTAACCCTGAGAAGAAAGAAAAATCTTTTTTGTGATAGTTATAATATGACAATAATTCTGAAAATTTGTAAAGGATTGAAAAGATACACTTTATTCCTCTGTTAGACACACTGCCTCAAGGGTGAAGCAACAATCAAAGTTCTTTTAGTCCATCCTTTTCCCTTGTTTGCAGTGCATGAACCAATCTGGATTTACATGATGGAAGATTTTGGCATGGACATAAAATCTCCCTGGTCTTCGTCCAGAAGACCAGGATACCAGAAGCAGCTGTTGACAGAATGTCAACATATCTTCTCACTGTAAGCCCCAGCTCCACTCTGAAATATAATCTGGGACTTGGTAAAATTGAATTGACCATATTTGCATTTACACATGCAATGAAATTACTAACGTAAATAGAACATTGCTGCCTATGTGGACAACTAATTGCTCATTGATCTCCCAAGCATATCCCTCCTTAAGAAAAATGGTTAAATTTTCTTATGCAATGGATTTCTTTGCACTCATATCCAGATGAATATGCTTGAAAAACAGAACCCAAGAATGACAATATAACTTGTAATGAGCTTTCAAGAAGAGAAAACAGCTAAGTGTAACTTAATACTATGTGAAGTTTGAAACATTAAATGAATATATGTCAGATTTTGAAAGTTGAATATCAAGTCTTGCTTTTGTAATTGATGAGTTTTAATTGATGCATGGATTTGATTGGGCTTTAAGTTATCTGAACATAGTTTTGTTTTTCTTAGTTGTATTATTACTGCTACTAATTCGAGCACAGGTTGAACCTGTGACACATTATGCTTCTATGAAGGCATGATACTCTGCCAAGCAAGGCCTTTCATAATTAAAAACTGCCACATCAGTTTTCTGCAACTGTGGCAAAAAAAGGAAAGTGAGACAAAAAAATGTAGTGCTTTTAAATAAAAACTGATGGTAGAAAAAGATAAAATTATTATGGAAACATCCCTTAAAGGCAAATACTGAACTACCAGACTGATGACTCTCAAGTTGAACAACTGAGCAATATTAGGTTCAACAACATGTGGAGTGATATAATGTTATAGGGGCCTGACCCTATTGAAACCAATAGGAAGAATTTCAAAGAATTTTGAGAGCTTTGGATATGATCCAAAAAGTAAACTGATACTCATTGGGGAGAGATTTTGCAGACTACTTTTGGATTGTCATTTGCACTGTTATTGAAAATGTCATTCACCTTAATATTAGTGTATAGAACAATAGTAGGGATCTTCTAGTAACCAGAAATTATTCTACCAATTACTACAGAAATACTGTCCTTTTCACAGGAATATGGGTGTTTCTTCCCTAAAAATATTTTATAACATCTTATCTTACAATTCTTAGTAGATTAAATGGCTTTTGTCAAGTACTCTGGATAGTAACTATAGTTTTGGGGGGTTTTTGGTTTTGGATTTTTTTTCAGATTTATTTGCATTTAAAATGACTTTTAAATTGTTGTTTTAAACCTTAAGTCCACAAATAGAATAGAGTATAATCTGAGATTCTGGTCTTTCATCTATAATGACAAAGATCACACTGAGAATTGCTTTGTTACTGAACTTATATTCTCATTTTGTAAAAATTTTAGTGCTCCACTTGGGTCAGTAAGGGAAGAGCTTTTCTAACCAAAGGTCTCAGATCTGTTTGCTTCAAAAGAAGAATGCTTTTGAAAACAATTTTATGTTCTCATTATGCTCCCTACAAATCACCATCCTGCAATTTTTTTAAGTTTAAAAGCTAACAAGTTGGGACTTTGAAGCTGTCTCTAAACTGTTTCTCCACTGGACTCTAACTCACGATGGTTCAGAGTGTTTGTCTCTGCATGGAAGTAGTCAAGCTTTCTGTGCTGATGATAACGCCATTACTTCATGAAATCTGAAGTATTTCCCTGCTCTGCTTCCCTGGTGTAAGTTCCATGGACCCACCAGACTGAGTCTCTTCAGAGCTTCTGGAGGCATGTCTTGAATCCTTCCCACAAGACCACTCAAGTACATCCCACAAGGTGAAAGAAGTGAAATTCCTTTCTATACAGCAGAGAGGGAGCAGAGAAATCAAGACCCAAAGGCAAATACTAATACCTCTGATGTCTCTGGATACTATTAAGCATGGGAACTTGTTCTGGAGGACTTACAGAAAAATTGGGCAATGGGGGTGTTGGTGTCCATATTTCTTTCATGTCATACCAGGGCATATTCAATAACTTTGGTTTCACACTCCCCCTCCAGAAAAAAAAAGCTGGCAATCTTGTCTTATGACTGATACTCTGTCAATGGTTTCAGTGCCTGGACAGAAAATCTAGCTACAAAATCCAGCTCTCTAACATCAGTTTTGCTTCTAGGTTTAGGTAAGCTTTGAAAACAGATTATACTATGACAGGAAATACTTTACTTCTGAGCCACTAGGAGAGATCAATATCCCTGGTTAGTATTCAGAGTCATTTGGAATAGACAGATATACATAAGTGATTATTGTTTCTATGGAAAAAAATAAAATATATTTGCATTTTCATTTCACTTACAATCAAGACTGCCAATAGACTGGCAACTATTATTTATTCATAGCTTAAATTTGTGTCCTGTATATACCAAGTCTGTTTCACACATTACAAGCCCAGAATAGTTGAATTATATTAAAAAATATTATCTTTAACTTCCTTGTTTTCTTTTCTAATTTAACTTTTTTAATGATAAGAGATGGCTTTTCAAGCTTAAATGAAATGTTTTCGCATTAGGCTTGTGTTTTGTATGCCTTGGAATATAGCTGTGGATATCAAAATGACTACTGAAATATGAAAACCTAATTCCTGAGGGTTTTAAAATGTATTTTAGTACACAAAGAGTAAAATTCTAAGGAGACCTTCTAGCAAAGGTCAGAAGGCTGGGGTGTGACTTTTTATAAGGTCATGTACGGATGGGACAAGAGGGAATGGCCTTAATCAGACAGAAGACAGGTTTAGGTAAGGTATGAGGAAGAAATTCTTCCCTATATGGGTGGTGAGGTACTGGGACAGATTTTCCATAGAGGCTGTGGACTCCCAAGTCCTGGAAGTGTTCAAGGCCAGGCTGGATGGGGCTGTGAGTAACTCAATCTACTGGAAAGTGTCCCTGTCCACAACAGTGGGGTTGTAACCAGGTGACCTTTAATGTCCTTTCCAACCCAAACCCCTATGTCTCTATGTTCCTATTATTCAGATTTTTTGAATTTGGAAAATATTAATCTGATAACATATCTTTGGTTTTAACTATAAAAGATTATTTTTTAAAAAACCCAAAAAATCTAAATCTGTTAAATGCTTGACGAATATTTTCATAGCTCTACAAAAAACTGCATTATTCAAGAGCCTGCATCTTTGTCTGTTAGTAGCTAAAATGTATCAGCAGGAACACTAAAAATGTCACGGGTGATTTATCCAGGTTATCCTGAATTTTCTTCTCCCTGCTAACTGTATACATATCAATAGACTTGAGCATGTGTTTCATGGCATATTGGTAGTTAAAGAAGATATTCACATGTGGTATTACCTGAATTTATGTCCTGATGCTTGTTTTGTTGTTCAAATATATCAAATATCAGAAAAATAGTTACAGACAAATAGGTGAGAGAAAACTGGTGATGAAAACAGGTGTTCCCATGCAGGTCTTTAATCACTAAACATTGGCATAACTTTGAAAGAAAAACTTGACAGAAATCAGTTTTGGCTGATGGATAAAAAAAGGAGGCTTTCAGGAAACCAGGGAAATATTTAACATGGAGGATAGTCCCAGAAATTATTTCAAAATTAAGTACATAAAATGCCATTCTGAGCAGAGAAATATTGTTTCCTGGCTGGTGCTGTACTGGTGTCAGTCATGAGACAAAGCAACCACTCTCTTTATGATTAACCAGCACTGAACTCACACTTGACACATCCGAGATTTGTATCTGCTCAGGGGAGGGTGGGGGTAATGTGAGCCTTATGTTCTCACTCTGACTGTGGCCGGCTATTGGCAAGCACTGATCCTTACAGGATCTCAGGCTGACATGCTCCAACACTATTAATCTGATTCATCTGTGTTTGCCTTTCATATGTGCTCAAATGTATCCTGTGGAAGAAGGGCATGTTTTTCTGAAAAGCAGAATATACTAGCCTGAGGGATGATCTATTTTGATAGAGATGCCTTTATTTGCCATACCAAAAAAGAAAATTATTTACTGTATCAGGCCAAAAATACTTTGCATTTCCAGCCTTTCCCAGTAAAATATTATGTTTAATGCTCTCACTACTTTTGAAGGCATGGTCAATAAAGCTGCTTCTTGACAAGTTTTTGACTCTTAAAGCTGTTATTTTTTGGCCAAGATCTGCAAAATACGATGATAAATGTGTTAATAACAAAGTCCTGATGTATAATTCTTGAAATAAATGTATATATTTCAAATGGTTTGAAGTGAATCAATTAACACTAATTTTGCAGAGTTATTTGGGCACTTAGAAACTAAATTCCATTGGTTTATCATTGAAATTAAGGTACAGGAACCAATCTTTTCTGGTCTGTAAGTCACTCAACTCCTGCTAGGCATAGGGTAGTGCAGAATCTGAGGTATCTGAAGATGATCACAAAAATATGGGGTAAGGGAGATGAAGAAGTGCTTAAGAAAGTGATCTTCAAAAACCGTTAGTGGAAAATTGCTGGGGCAGTCAGAGGGACAGAGGCTGCCAAAAGTCCCAAGCTTGTGATTTGGGTCTGCTTAGCTTTCCTCATCCCCGTCTCCTCCTGGTCTCTGCCAGTTGGAGCTGATCCCACAGAAGATGTCCTTTACTCTTTCACAGGTGTGCCTTTCCTCGACCCAGATCCCCTCCCTTAGACCACAGACCACCTGAAAAGAGGAACATATAGAAAACATTCATTTACTGCGTAAATGATATCACAATTAATTCTAACATATTGCAGAGACATAAGTCATTAGAATGTCAGGCCTAGCAATTAATTTAATCCAGAATACTAAAGAAGACAACATAAAAGGATGTGATCTAACAGTCAAGCCAAGATCTTGTATCAGTCAGCAGAAGAACACCATTCGCTTTGAACAGAAATATCAAAGAAATATTCTTTCTTTCCAACCTGAATTCCACATATCATTGCTCTGAAACAGACTGCTCAGGGAAGAGGTTGAGTCACCGTGCCTGGAGGTGTTTAACAGACATGAAGATTTGGCACTTAAGGGTGGTATTTAGTTGTGGACTTGGTGGTGTTCGGTTAATGGCTGGACTTGGGGATCTTAAGGGTCTCTTCCACTCCAAATGATTCTGTGTTTCTTGCTTTATCTTCCAGGACTACTGATTAATTTTTTATATTTCACTCTCCATAGGAATAATATTCTGTCATACAAGACAGATGTGAAGACATGAAAGAGAGGTGCAATGTCTAGCACTAGCAGTGAGAATACAGTTACCATGAAAACCCAAAGGATCATAGAAATTATGATCATAACAAAAAGCAATATCAGTAATTACATTGAGTTCTCTAGATTATTTAGCAACACTGGCACAAAAATAGGTTTCTCATGACCAAATGTGGTAGCTTTTGATTAATTATAAGGAAAAAAGTACTCATTGCAGGGGCAAGCTGAATGAATCTGTGCATTAACAAAATTAATTACACAATATCTGCTCTGCTCCCTGATTTCTCATAGTGCAGCTGAACTTGTCTTTCAGCTACTCGGCATATTTTATGTATCATTATTTACTCCTGCTGGCAGAAAAACAACAGAACTAAAATCAGTGCTGAAGCAATCCAAAAACTAAAGCCATGTGATCTCAGCTCAGCCTAGAGCATATGGAATGAAGCATTACTCAACGACAATGTCCTGGTGAGTGACAGTATAAAGCTGTTGCGTCTAGTCAGTTCACTGGACTGCACCATAAATTACTTTGTCCTTTCACCAGGAGCACTTCTGGCCACCTTAGAGCATAGTGTATGCTGCATTCATCAAAAGGAGACTTGTTCAGCCTGCCTTTCCAGAAATCATGGCCCACCTAAAGCAATCATGGTTTATTTGTCTTCACAAATCCTTCTACTGACTTAGCTTCAGCATGAGGTTCAGAAACCCTAATCTGTTTTATTGCCTTAGTCTGATGCAGTTTAAGATAACCCTGCTGACCACACTGCAGCTCCTGTTAAGTTAAAAATTCACTCTGTGTATCTGAAGAGCCTCTGCCAAGACACTTGCGTGCATTCCAAAGCCAAGGGGAATCCACAGGTTGCTGGCTGCTATTTCATTCCTCAGGTACCATCCTTTCCCATCTTGCAGAATACTTCTGATCTGTATGAAGTAACATATCAGGGATAATTTTTCCTCACTAGATGTTAGAATTATAGACAGAAGAAAACATAGTTGTCTCCAACATGGACTGAGTCACAAGAGACCCATGCAGTTCATCAGTCATGTACATAGAAAGATGATCAGAATGTTATTTCTGTGAACTGGAAAGGCTGTGAGAGAAAATATTAAGCAATCAATTTTGTTTCCTTAGCAGTGTTAATCTTCAGAACAGTTACAGAGATAAGTCCATTTCTCTGTATAAAACTATCAACCCTGATCTCACTCACTTGATTGAGTGATCTCAACCACTTATGTTTAGTGTGAAACACTAAATATGTAGAAATATGGTCATGGAAAATGTAATAGAAGTAAAACATAGATACATTAAATCTACAGTAAAAATGAGGTGCAACTGTCTCAACTATGATAACCTTAGCTTTTTTTAAATCATCTATTCCTGTAGACTTTAGAAAGAAATGCAATAGAAAAATCAGCTTAGTTTTAATTTTGAGACAGTAATTCCATGTAATCAAGGGAATTACGCACTCCACTCACCATAAATACTTTTAGCATACATTTTTGTCTTAAATTTTGAACAATTTCACATAATTACTCTTTTCTCAGTATGACCATAATACCATGATTTTTTACACACAGATTACTAATCTTTGGGTGTTCATGGGTTGTTTTTAAGGAACTCACTAAATGTAGTGAAAACATGCATACATCTTTTAGGAATACAAGAAAATCTAGATTTTCTAGATTATCTGTGCAGTGGTAAACCTGCTATAACCTATGCATCCCTGCTACAAGTATCAGCAAAGACTTGCAAGGAATGAAAGATGCCAGAATTCAAATGGTATCAATTAACTGCAAATAGGACAGAATAATTCCTTTTTCATCTGCAGCTACTGTTGTAATAATGGGTTTGGGATCCTACAATTAGATCCATTTCCTTGTGCTTAAATTCAGCTTCCTTTTCCCAGACTCATCCCAGACAGCTTTAGACACTTAACTAAGAAATATCATTTTCCTCCACCAATTTGGTAAAATGTCTCTATCCCATCAATCTGTGACTGTTATGAGATTTCTAAATGGTCGAAAGCAGTTTGACAATGATCTTATCATTGCTTATTAATTGCAGATAGTTGAAAGAAGAGGAAATATGTTTTTCTTTTCTGAGTCAGGCACTGTAACTCATGAGAGATGGGGTCTGTTTCCTGCTTGTTCCTGATGTTATTGCATTGAATCACGCTATCATTATGACTTTCCAAGCTTTACAAGATTAACTTATTTTATGAGTAATACTTAATGTAGCAAACATGGTGGGTGTTTTTCAGTGAACTCTTTTTTCAGAAGTCCTGTTTACATCATTTCAGATATGTTTTGTCAAGATCTTTGCAATAGAGATCAACTATCCTACAATTAAGGCCCTTCTTGATTGATGCCTTTTCCTTTGCAGAAGAAAAGGCTTTTACATTTTGCAAAAATAAAGCAATATCCTTTTTTTTAGAGTCAAATATTTTCATGTGAGTAAAAATATATGAATTTAAATACACTCGTTTACATTTATTTGAAATTTTTGTCCTTTTAGTGACATACTTCCCTTATTTCAAGGTGTTTTGACTTCATTTAAGTTTTTTTTTTTTTTTAAAGCATGCTGAGTTTTGATGATCATATAGCCTCAGACAGCTCTTTGGATATGTTTCCTTAATAATAATATAAAAATAATAAAAATTATCACTGTAATGTTTTTATCATTTTTGAAAGTATTGTTGAAATTATTTTCTATATATACTTGTTATAGTAGGCTGAGATATATTGTGTTGCGAAAAACTGAAACTATAGTCCAGTACTGTAATCTCATGATTTGCAAACCTGAAGAGTGATATGGTAGAAGTATAGAATGAACCAAACAAGAGGAATGAACCAAACAAAATAACATGGAAGTTATCTTGACCAACCTATAGATCATAGAATCACAGAAGGTGTGGTTGGTAGGTGCTGCAGTGAGTCCTGTGGTCCAACCTTGTTGCTCAGGTAGGGTCAAACCAGAGCATACTGCACAGAATTGTGTCCAGAAGGTTCATGACTGTCTCCAGTGAGGGACACTCCACAAACTCTCTATGCAATACGTTCCAGTGCACAGTCACTGAACCTTAAACATAAATTCTTCCTTATGTTCAGGTGGGTGTTCCTTGCATCAGTTCCTGTCCATTGACTCTTGTCCTCTCACTTGGCACCACCAAGAAGAGCCTGACTCCACCCTCTCAGCACCTTCCCTTCAGGTGCTGATAGACAGTGATAAGACCCCTTTCAATTGCTTCTTCTCAAGTCTGAACAGGTCTCACTCTTTCCTCTCTATCCTCTTAAGAGAGATGCTCCTGTCCCTTAATAATTTTTGTCACCTTCCCCTGGACCTGCTCCAGGAATCCCCTGTCTCTCTTGTACTGAGAATCCCAAGACTGGACACAGCACTCCAGATGTGCCTCACCAGGGGTGAGCAGAGGGGCAGGATCACCTCCCTCAACCTGTTGGCAGTGCTCTTCCTGATACACCCCAGGACACCATTGGTCTTCTTGGCTGCAAAAACACACTTCTGGCTCACAGACAGACTGTTGTCTATTGGGATGCCCAGGTCCTTCTACACAGAGCTGTTTCCCAGCAGGTCAGCTCCTATCCTGTACTGGCCCATGGTGTTTCTCCTCCCCAGGTGTAAGATCCTGCACCTCCCTTTATTGAATTTCAGATGAATCTTCTCTGCTCATCTCTCCAGCCTGTCAAGGTCCTTCTGACAAACTCACAGCACTCTGGGGTATTGGCCACTTCCAACCTGGTGCCATCAGTGAACTTGCTGAGGCCTCTGCCCCTTCAGCTATGTCATAAGTGAATAAGTTAACAATACTGGGCCCATTATTGCACCTTGGAGGACACCGTTGTTCAGCCAGTTATTAATACATTTCACTGTTAATTCATCTAACCCACAGTTTCCAAGTTTGCCTAGAAGGATGATGTGAACTGTTGTAAGCTTTGCTAAAGTCGAAGTAGAAAACACCCACTGTGTCCTTTCATTCACCCAGGTAGCTGTTTTGTTGCAGAAGGCAAGCAGGCTGGTCAAGCTTAATTTACCTTTAGTAAATCTCTGCTGACTACTTCTAATCATCCATATGATAGAGATGGCCTCCAGAATGAGGTGCTCCATCACCTTCCCAGGGACTGAGGCTGACTGATCTGTAGCTCACTGGTTTCTCCCTCTTGCCCTTTTTTGTAGACCAGGATGGCATTCGCTTTCTTCCAGTCCCCAGGGACCTGATTGCCACAACCTTTTACAGATGATTGTGAACAGCCTTGCTATGGAGTTCACCAGCTCTCTCAGCACTCGTGGCCCATGTTGAGGTCAGATCCAAGTTCAAAGTTATATCAGTTGAAGCTCATATTGAAAGGCATTGCTCTTCTCAATCTTCAATCCAATATTCCTCTATTTTTTTACATTCTATAGTGACACAATTTTTTACTGTGACATTGGAAACTCCTGACTGAGCAACTGACAGACTATGACAAGAATGACCCTGGCAGCATTCTAGATTTTCCATCTATATGCCTGATTTTTGACACTTTCATCTTAGGTATCTTCAAGGTTTGATTCATTCCATCTGAATAAAGTTGAGTCTAAATTATTTGGTATTATTTTCTCCATATTAAAAAAAAAAAAACATAGGACAAATTTCAGTTTAGAGACAGACAGATTGACACCAAACATTATTTGTGTCTGTTGTCTGTGAGCTTTATGTTCACAGGCAGATAAAAGCAAGTTGGACTCGGGGAACTGGGTTTACAACAGGAAGGAGATGCAGTTTCTTCTGCCTGTGTATGGCTGTGTTTAGATTAAAAAAGACCTCACTGATATAAAACATGAATTTTTCACCAGTGCAACTAGGAGAAAAATCAGCCTCTTGGTAATTGTTTTTCATGCTGGAATATGTCATTTATTTCATATTCATCCTCTTTTCTGTAAAAAAAGTGGTTTTAGTGACCTCCAAAATGCTTAGGACAGATTAGATACAGACTTGTGACACAAAACATTTATTTTCAACTGGAGATCCAGAATCTTCTATTCAGCAGACATTAAAATAACTCATAATGTTGTCTGGCTTTGATGTATGAAGCCTGAAGAAATGTGGCTGCCAGCTTTATCTGATTACTGAATCTTTATGGTCTGATACATTCTAGGATGCAGAGTTCAAGAGATGTTTGCATTAGAATGTATAGGTAACCTAGGAATTGTCAGACTCAAGCAGACCAGTTGCCAATTATTCTCTCTCCAAGTATTAGCTCCTTCAGGGAAAGGTTCCAGAGGTCATTGGTAGGGAAAGACTTGCATACTGTATGCAACTCACACTGCAATCATGTTGTATATAACAAAGTAAGTTATCCATTTGAGAGTTATACTGCATTTAAAAAAATTATTTCTATATTTTAAGTTATTTAATTGCAAAAAACCCACTAATATTTTTTAATACCTAAATGACTCATCAGAGAGTAAAAAGTCTCATTTTCTAAATGTAGAAGACTGCCTATTCATTTCTCATACATTTCATTCTTAACCTTCTTAAACTAATGAGGAGCAGCTGCAGTTTAACGATACTGAGCCTAATGGAGAACTTTGATGACATAGGTGAAACTTTTCATGAATTTAATAGGTTATTTGATTGCTTCTGTACTTTCTTATTGAAGTCCAGTTAATCAAAGTGGCTAAAAGGAAGGAAGTTTGGACTTGAAGACTCAAAACCATCTCTATTTCTTCTTTTTTTAATACTATATTTCTCTTTCTTTTGTACATATATATCATTTTATACAGTATTTCCCAGAATTCAGAGGGCAAGATTTGATGTGATAAAGTGTGCTACAGAGATGCTCAGATTCAAATTAATTACCTCTGTCTTTTCATTCATTCATTTTTCTTCACTCATTTTTCCAAAACCTTAAAATAACTTAAAGCATTTTCAAAAGTGTTTTAGATGTCACAGACAAAAACAATTTAATTGAACTTTTCCTTAGAAATTTCCCCATCTTATCAGTCCTGTTTCCCACTCTCCAAGTTCTTGAATATTTCTCTTTTTTCATTATTTTCGTTTCCCAATTTCATCTTTTACCTGAGATCACTTCTCCTTGATTCTCAACATTATATTAAACAACCAAGTCCTTGTATTTTATATTAAAATATATTAGTATTTGATTGTGGAAAGAACAAGTTACAAATTTAACTTTATTTTGTGTTTCTGGATGGCCAGAAAACCTCTTGGTTTATTAAAACCTTATAATTTTTTTATTACAACTGTCATGTGAAACTGTGCCTTGTCTGATCTCAGCCTCTTTCCCCACAGCTTCCACGCTCAGTTTTAGGAGGGAGAGTATGTGAAAAAATGTTTTGCAATCCTCTTACAAGAGACGTGGTTTTACACTTCTTGGCTCCACTGGGAATCTGAAAGTCTAAATAAACTGTCCACCTTTTCCCATTTAGGAACATTCTCTGTCCTAAAATTTTAATTTCCAATGTAAATGACACATTCTGTTTTGGTTCAGTGATAGACAGCTGAGGCCAGGCAGATGAGGCATGTCTAAAGAAAACGTAAGACATAATTTTTTACAAACTTGTAGAAGTCAGGCTTGTTCAGAAGCAAATATACTGCCTTTGTTCTCCACACCCCTAACTAAATCATCAGAAAAAATTTGCTGAGTTTTTGTTATTAATTGCCTTTCATCCTTCTGAACAATATTCTAAAAAAGATCTGTAAGTATTGAATTAAAAGAAATCATTATTATAAATTAGACCTAAAAACAGAATGCATCCTAAAGCTGCATGGAAAGAATCTGCTTTTACCCCTGAATATCAATACCTTTACCCAATTGTAACAATTGTGATACAGGTTGTTGAATCAGTGAGAAGTTTACCACGACTAAAAATGAGACTGATATCATTATAAAATCAGAACTACCTTTGGATTAAGGGAAGGCTTTTTGTTTAATTCTGACCTTGGAAATTCACTCAATAATATCTTTTAATAGTTGCATTCATGAAGAGAAGAAATCTACTTTGGATAAGCTGTCTGTTTTTATCTTTTGGTGCTTTCTTCAGCTCAGAGTATCCTTAATGAAAAAGATCTGGGTTTAAGCAGGGAAGTAGAAATTACACCAGATATATATTATGTGTCATACACTTATGCAAATGGCAGTTTTATTCCAGGAATAAACAAAAATCAATCAAATTTCTACTAAAATGCCTGGAAATTGGAGCATTCCCACTACAGTTCTGTGTTCATTACCCCCAGCGAACATGTGAACTGATGCTTCTTGGGCAGTGCCAAGCCTGCATACAATTAGGCGGAGTTTAAAAATGCTCTCTGTCGCAGTTTCCATTTGAGACTGGACAGAAACATCAATTCTGTCTAGTGGTTTAGTTTTGCTAATTTGTGATTTCTTGTCCAATGCATCAATTAATGTGGTAGGTTTGATTTTTGCTGTGAGATAGGATTAGGAGAAAAGCAAAGCATGTTTAAACTTGAAAGGGTATAAAGAAAACTTTATTAACAGGATTAAAAGGAACATAATAAAAAAAATCAGAAAAAAACCTTCAGGACACTCTTTTTTCCTCTCTACACTTTTCTTTTCTACTGACAATGTAGAGACAAAACTTGGGACTTTTAGTCAGTTTACTGCCTCTGAAATTGTTTCTTTCAGTTCACTTAGGGAGAAGAGTTCTTGCCATACTATGGAGACTTCTTTATAAGAAAACAGTTATCTTGTGGTTTCAATGTCATTGCGAATCTGCCACCCGGGATATAGAAAAAACCTGATCACAGTGTGAAAGTCTGTCCTATGTCTTGCAGGTTTTTTCACATCTGCCTTCATGGGTCATTTCAATTTGCTGGGGTGCTATTTTAAGGATGAGCTGTTCAAGCATAGAGTGAAAGTTGTCTTTGTCCATCTCTGGGACTAGAGGTTTTATACTACTATCTCCAGGGTAAAGTTTCTCACTTCTTTATGTTCAAGTTTCTCACTGGATGGATCTACAGCAACATCAATTTCCTTCAAATACTGGTGCCTCAGCCCACATCTGTGCTAGAATGCTATATCCCCCCCAATGCATTTCCATGAGTTACAAGGAAACAAAACCAAAGACTGGTAAATCAAATATATCTTCACTATAGCTTTACAGGATTTCAAACGTAAACCGTCTCTTCAATCCCCTCTATCTAAAAATAATTCTTTCTTTACTGACCTCAGAGTCCCATGTTATTGTTCTATGTGTTCACCTTTTTTCCTTTTCTTAATTCAGGAGAGAAATGGTGTTTGTAAAGTCATTTGTTGTCAAGTTTTACCATCAATTGAAGCA
>CM031858.1:135241343-135277968 GCA_018697195.1 Certhia americana | reverse complement strand
TCAGCAGCTCCTCAGTGAGGGGTTCAGCAGCTCCTCAGTGAGGGGTTTGGCAGCCCACTCACCACCCCTCCAGAGACAGGAAAAATCTCAGCTGGGCCACGGGAGCCAGCCCAGACCTGGCCACGTGAGAGGAGCCGGGATAAACCTGCACACCGGCCTGCCACCTCTTCCAAGGCCGGAAGCCAAGAGCTATTCCTGTTTTGGGGTTTTTTTTGTCTTAAGATGTGTATTAACAAAAAGCGTATCCACTCTTTTCATTGGTCTAATCAGGCATTAATATTACAAAATTGTCTAATTAGAGCTAAATCAGGACACTCCCCAAGCAGTAATAACTGAGTATATTAAAGTCAAGCTAAAACTTCGTAGCAGTGCCCAAAGGACTTGCAGGGCTCCTTGTGTTCCTTCTGTCCCACACCTAACCTCAAGGTCCTATTTCACTGGTTTTGGTTTGAGAGAATTTTTAACAATTGTTCTCTAGGATATTTTTCTTATGGGAAAACTATTATGTCACTCCTCCCTAGCCTTGTTTCTCAGGAAGCGTTGAACTAAATTGGTCCAGACCTCCTTGAAAGATTTTAGTTTGAATAGGCTATCCCGGTGCCTCAAAATGTAAGTGACTGAAAGAAGGAACTCATGACAAGAAGTCTCACTGAAGTCTAATGACAGAAAACATTAAAAATCCATCCCAAAGTAGCACGTGAGCAAAGCTCTCTGACTCAAATATATTTTAAATGAGGTTCATTTGCAATTTTTGCTTCCTTCCTTTCTTTCATTCTTTTTGGTTGTGTTTTGGTTTTGTTTTTTAATAAATTATTTAAATCTAAATCATATTTATTTAAAGAAGTTCTGCTTTTGAGGTACAGGGAGATGAATACAATTTTGGTCAAAACCTAGGAACAGTTTATATGTAACCTTAGTTGTTGAGCATCTGGGATTGATCACACTGAACCTGCGTTAAAAAGAGCACATTTGATGAATCCCAGATGTTTTAATATGGCACTCCCACCCAAACTAACTGGATCAGGATGGGAAACAAATAAAAGATAAAAGTTTTAAAATTAAGACCTAAGCAGTTTTAAATGTAGGCAACTTGAAGGCGATGAAGATGGTGAGGCGTTGTGTCCAATTAAGTGAACAAGTCCAAGTATCAGTCTCTTTTTTTTTTTTTTTTTTTTTTTTTTTTTTTTTTTTTTTTTTTTTTAGGGGCTAATCTCGTATGGACTAGAACTAGAGTTAAATGATTAATCTGACAGTGAAGATGAAGATGGTGTTTGGATTCACTTTCTCTTGCTGGTACCTGTGCTTCAGCCTTCTTTCATTCTACAGACGGGCATGTTATAATGATTTTCTAGCAAACTTTAAAGACAAACTAATGCACATGGTAACTTAAAGGATAAGAAAAGCAAAGTAAAAGTGGCACTCAGAGAAAAGGCTGGTATGCTTTTACCAATTTCTATGTAGCTTGATAAGAATTGGACCAGCTAATTGATAAAAATCACAAGGTAAGTTTGTTAACATTTTCCTACAACTGACACACACAAATATAGCACCATCTTTGACTGTCTCATTTTTCTCTTTTGGGCTATTTTTTCGTCTTTGGTTTTGGCTAAGTCAGGCATAAAGTGTATTGTTCTTCATAAAATAATCTGACATTTAATCTTTTCTTCTTCCTTCCTTCCAACCCATTTAAATTATGGGGAAAATGTTTATACACTAAGAGGTTTGTTGTTACTGCAGCTTGAAGAGTTGTCCATGGTTTTTGCTAATACAAGGAACATGGAGGGGGCAAGGGTCCTTTGCTTCATTGTGGTAGAGATGAGCAAAAGCATAATTCTCACCTTCCCAGAGTGCTGTGCAGACATAAACAGCCAATAATTACAGTTTGAGGCTTGTGATTAGGCCAAGAGGAACCAAAAAAGAAAAAAGATAACAGTATTTTCTAAATGTTGCAATTTAAGCCAAATGGGAAAGGAATGTGAGATCTACTGAAAATAAAAAGACGTTTCCCATTATTTGAAAGAATAATTTTAGCTGTATTGTTAGGTAAAATTTATCCTCCAGTGTGGGCTTCTAAGCAGAGGCAGGACAGTTTTTCTGTTCCTTTTCACTAGCAGTAGTGTGGCTTGAGTTGCAATGTGGGAATCTGTCAAGTCTTTCATCAGAGTGCCTTTGGGGTGGGTTGACCTTGGCTGGGCATTGGGTGCCCACTGATCTCCCCTAACATGCCCCTTCAAAGCAGGACAGGGTGGGGAGAAAATAAGATGGGAAAATCTTTTGGGTCAAGACCATGCCATTGATATAAAACAGAAGCTCACACGCACAGAAGCAGAGAGAAACAAAAGATTTTACTTTTTGCTTCCCACCAACAAACCATGTCCAACCCATTCCTGGGAAGCTTCAGTATAGGCAGAGGTTCCTCAGGAAGACAAGTAGTAAATAAGGAATGTTCCCACTTCCGTCTCCTTTTTCACAGCTTCTCTTGCTGAGAGCACTCTAAATATTTTGCCCAGCCCCAGCCTGCTGGTGATATGGGAATGTTGGAAAGAAGGCCTTAGTGCTGTGTCAGCACTGCTCAGCACCACCCAAATGCCTTCCTCATTACCAATGCAAAGCACAGAGATGTGAGAGCTGCTGTGCAGAAAATTAGCTGCATCTCAGCCCCAGCACAAAGCTATTGCTGACTTTGTTTGCCCCACTCTTACATGGAAATTGCCCTCTATTGTTCCAGGAAATCCTGGGCATTAACATCTTGATCATTCATCTCACTTTTATTTTGTTTACCTTCTTTTGTGCTTAGTTGAACCTTTTTTGTTAGTTTTATTTATAGCCAAAAGTAATGTATATACTGTTCTCTAAGTGTGTGCATCTGCGCACACATTTGCTACCCCGTGGAGTACTGAAGAGAGATTGCTAACAACATGAACGAGTTTCTGGAAAAATACGTGCTGCATTATGAAGAAATAAAGTGTTTCATTTTCGTGAATGGGAATATACTACAAACCTGTACCTACAGAAATGAAAGCAAGGGCCTTTACATGGCACTCAGTTTTATTTTGAGATAAAGTAATTAATTTTGGAACTTGTGACTTAAAAAAACCAAAACATTTAAATGTCTAAAGTATTGAGTTGTACTTTTTCCACCTAAAACACCGAAGTATGTCTAGTCAAGAAAACCCCTAAAGTAAATGTTATTAATTCATGATGGATAAAATTATTAAATCATTAACTGATTCAAACTGGATTAAAAAACATTGAAAGAACACATTTCAAGCTACATTAAAGACTTTGATCAACATTCCAGAAAATTTAAACCTAATATATTAAAAGCACATAAATCAACAGTGACAACACAAATCCAACACGAAGACAGACTTTATGTGATATAATATTACAAATACTTTTACTTTAGAAGAACCATTAATGATTTAATCAGAACTGATAAAAGGAAAATACGTCAGAGATAAGGCTCTTACTTTGAACTACTCTTGACCTTTTTTTAGGTGTCTTGTCAGAATAAATGATCTTTTACTGTTTAGTATGGGATGTCTCAGGTGCAATAAAGTATAGTCTGGTAACTTGTTTTTTGAAAAAAGCCCTGTTTCTTAGGCAAAAAAAAAAAAGCAAGCTGTGCTTGCTCTCCGGTAAGTATGGCTGTGATGGGTTGGACTAAGGATTCTTCTAGTCCAAGATCCTGTCTCTGACACTGCCAGTAGCAGTTGTTTCAGAAAAGGATAAAAATTGAATGAGTATAACATGATAGTCCCCACAGCAAATCCTTCCAGATGCTGGCAATCTGTGATTTAGGCAAACCCTGAGCCAGAGGTTGCAACCTTTCATTCACTTTCCACAACACTCCATGAACTTACTTGTGATTGTACCTAATAGCTTTTTGAACCATTTATACTTCTGGAATCCTGCACACCTCGTGGCAATGAGCTGTACAGATTAAGTAGAAAGCTGTGAACAGCTGTGTCTTCAGTTTGTTTCAATCTTAAACTTGATTCTTGATTACATGTCTTTATTCTTCTAATATGAGGCCTAGTAAGTACTCACCACTTTCTCATTACTTCTGCTTTTACTTTATCTTTAGTTGTAAATCTTCCCAGTTGTCTTTTTCTTTGCTGAGTTTTTGAGGTTTTAACTGAACTCTCCTTAGAAAAAAAGTCATTCTGAATCTGTCTCTTGAAAATGTCTAATCCATCTACCTTTCAGAACTGAATTGTTGAAGCTAGGGTCTTGTTTACTTATGATTCCTGAAATGACTGGGACACCCATGCACCAAGACAGAGCATAACTTTTTATCTGCCAAAATTAAAAAAGAGCTCCAAAGATAGGCCTGGCATTTAACTTTAAGAGAGTCTGTTGCTATCAGAAGCCAACTACAGGCTCCAAACCAGTGAAGACAAGTTGATCTAAGGGCAAATTTTGGCCCTAAAATTGCATTACATGAAGTAAGTGCTATTGGGAGCAATTACCAATTCACCATCTGCCAATAAATACGTAGATATTTTCTGCTGGAAGAATAGGGAGTGAGAGATGTATTAGGTACCATTTTGTAATGACAACCACTGTACCAAAGTGAAAGTTTTAAAACACTCAAGAGGTCTTTCAGAAACTAAATCTTATGTCCTTTGTGTCATCAGATCAAATATAAGACACACAGAGGAATAACTGGGATACATCAGAAAAGGTGTGTAGTGCAAATGCGCTTAGATCCAGCCAATAGACAAGGTTGCATAAACATGAAGAAAACAAGGTTGCGTAATACACAACTTTAGTTTTAAGGACTTATATTTATGGAGAGTTTGTAATTAAAATTATAATGCAGTTAAGAGTTGGAATTTTCACCTTAGAGAAGTTGCAGTTGAAGTTCAAGTCATAAACAATAAGAATGTATTTAAGCAGGAATCCTAGCAGGCGTTTTACTGTTGTGTGTTACCACTGAAGAGCCCCATTGCTTTGTTAAAGCACATCAGTAATATTCAGCCAGAAGGTCTGTCATGGGAGGAGAGAAGACAACTGCTTTTCTGATTTTCTTAGCTTGACCAAGGCCTTGCCTTCACCAAGTCCAAGATGCAACCGTAGGCTACCATGCCTGTGCAGAATGGCATCCTACACAGACTCAGCCAGCTGATTTCATGAAGGCATATTGTAACAGAAACTTGCTGATGAAAAAGAAAGATTTTAAAATTTCCAGAGAGAAATGGTTTTTTTATAAACCTTGAGAATATCCCATTTTTTCTCATATTATTTACATATTACTGCAATATTACTTGTGCCTATCACATTACATTAGCATATTGTTCTTATACATGCCCATAAATACTCAGTGTTTCATATTACTCATTAGTAAGTGTTGACATTTTATTTTAAAGTGAATTTTCTACTAATGAGTTCCATCCTTTTAATTTAAAATTTTTCTGTTACACTAGAGACGTCCACGTGTGAAATGGAGCTCTTCTTATAGAATATATAGAAACAGTACTCAGTCAGCCTGTAATCTTCTCCTTGATAAACAAGCTATTTATCAATCCTTCATTATAAATCCTTCATTTCAAACAACTAATTACCCTCTGATTTTTTGGAACCTCATTTAATATTTCCACATTTTTCTTACATTGCATAAATTACATATGCTAAATCTGGATTTCTTTGAGAACTGCAGAGGCAAAAAAATACTAACTTGTACATCATGTACCTACTCCTTGTTAATATTTAACTTTATATAGAAGACAAAGATTGTATTGACATCTTAAGTTGAGAAAAATCCTCAAAAATTTACAGTGAATTGACTGTGCTTATCAAGGTTATTATAGCCTTTGCTATTTAAACAAGTCACCAATATTATTGTAACTATGAACTACATTTTTAGTTTTAGTGAGTACAAATTTGTCATTTTGCCACTTATTGATTTGCATCCCACAGGTTATTTCTCATCTCTAGGGTAATCCATATTACTTCAGTCACCTGCTTTATCTCTGACCTAAATATGAAATTATAACTAAAAGTCTGGGGTAATTTCATGGTTTTTAATTTATGATAATTTCTTTAAGCCCAGGATCAAGAAAGCTTAAAAAAAATGCATTTTTACACAACTTCCTCTTCTATGGCAGTATTAAACCCCAATTTACATTCACATACACTCAGGGTTTAATCCATTCAAAATGTATAATTTGTAACACTCTGATTTCCAAAATGAAACCACAGAGGTATAATAATTCAAGTATTTAATAGCACATTCAATATACTAGGTCATTAATATTCTGTCTGTGGACCAAAGGGATTATTCAATGTTAATATGACTAATTCTACAAGCCCATGCTGTCTATTGTTAATTTTACTGACTCTCCCTTGATTCTTTATTAATTGATTACCATACCATCATTTATCAAAGTTATGATGACAGGTCTATGAATTATTCAGATTTTTTTATATCTCAGTTTTGGCTTGACATTAGTTTAGTTTGGACTTTTTTCAGTATTCCCAGGTTTCCTAAAAATAAATGAGACAGATCCCAAGCCATCATTTTTAAATCTCTTGGACACAGTTTATCGGGGCCAGTAATTTAGAAATACCTAAAATTTAGTAATTACCTTATGCTATCTGGCTAAGATTCCACTGGAAAGCACATGTGTAACATTATGCAATGTAATCCTATTTTTTTGCTCTAAAGATAAATAGTAATTTATAATTATAATACTAAAAATTGAAATAACACTTTTAAATTTTCTACATTATTATTTAATCCAATATTAGTATTGTAAAAAATTTATCAGAGTTCTATTTTACTTTGCCAGGCTAATAATTTTCCTTTCTTTTTTCTTCATTTCATTTCAAAAGTATGCTTTATTTTTCAATTCAGATATCACAAAGATATTCAGGTTCCACTACGAAACATTGTCTCCAATTCCTATCTCATCACTCATATTCAATGCTATGAAATTAAATTTAGATTATTCCATTTCTTTTCTACACCTATGCTTATGATTTGTATTTTTTTGATCAGCATGGAATTTTTTTCCAGACTTTGGTTTCTGAGAAATTCAGTAGTTTTCTTCCACATTTTCAGATACAAATCATAATTTTCTGTTAAAATTTTCTCTTAGATTACCTGACTCGTATTAATTTCACCTTTGAGAAATTAGTCTCTTATGACATCATATATTTACTTATATGAAGCACTGTTTTAATATATTCAAAATATTTTAAATTATGTATCTAACAAATTTTGACCTTGTGATTTATTGTTTCATATGTGATAAAATGGGAAGTAGTAGAATTTCACTTATTTGTTGTAATTAATTTACTGAATAAAATTCATCTATCATTTCCAAAGATCTGATTAATACCACGATACTAATTTCATCCTTCTCTATTGCTCTTAGTGTGAACCTCTTCTGTCTTATACATCAGTTAGCTTTTTCTGAAAAAGGAGATTCTGTTTCTGCTGGACAGTGAATGTATTCAGATCACAAAATTTCCATCTAAGCTCAGAACATTCATACATACAAGTCTCAGGATTCATATCACCTGTTCTCATGTACCTAAAATTATTCAATAACATCTTTTGGGACTATAACGTAGAGTTCCTTAAACAGACTCCGAAGTGCTTTGCACTGGGAACCATATCTAAGTCTTGGTGAAAGATACTTAATTTAAATCTAAACCTAATCTGCCACAGGAAAACAGTCCAATAGGTATGCTTAAGGTCCCAGTTCCCCTGGATAGAACTGAGTCTAAGGCAAAACTCACCCTCTTTCATTGCAAAGCATGCACAGAGAAACACAAAGAGAAATGATAGCATGAAAGCAATGACCTACTCATGAAATCATATCCTCAGGAAACTGGAAGGCTTTAAGTTCATTTCCACCCTAGATGGTTTGAATTCACTTTGCTGAGCACCAAGGTGCAACTGCCAGGTTAGAATTTTCCAATTTTAATTCTGAGGCTGGCATAATGCCACCAGAAATGTGGTGATTGAGAAGCCAAATAGAGACTTAAACTAGACATTGACCCTGTGTTGATCAAGAAGGAATACTAATTTTATTCCCTTGAACACTGGAGAAAGTGGGATCATCTTTGGTGTCTTATCTTACCCAAAAAGGATCAAGGAAATCATCATCATGGGATGCAAGTGGGGTAATGCTGTTGTAGTGGAGTATCATCTCACCTCTCTGTGGCTGGTCACTAGTTCCACAAATACACAGTGAATTGTGCTAAACATTTTTTTTCTTCCTGTAGCTATTCCCATTGCTACATTACCCAGTGTTACATTTTGAGGCCTCTGTCTCATGGCCCATCCCTAAGAGAAGTTGTGCAGAAGCCCTGTGCACAGGGGCCTGCTGGGGGGCACAGCTGCTGCAATGTGCGGCTGCCCATTTGGCCACACCTCACAGCCCTGGGCTAGAAAGAATTTAGATGGTGGGATCTAAGGTGAAGAGGCCAAATTTTTGTCCCTTGAATAAGTTAATTTCAAAATCCTAGAAGCAGGCAAATGTATGTGGATGGGCTGAAAAAGAACACCCAAACTTCCCACCATGTAAGGCAGTGTGACTGCTGAAGCATGACCACACACACAAACACAGCCCTGTAAGACAAGCATAAACCACGGAGGCATTCCTCCAGCCAGGGATTCCCACAATATCTCCCAATCTGTCTATATTTGTCACAGACATGCTCTTTGACCACAAACAGGATGGTGATACACATCTTACCCTGATCCCTGTAAGACATAGAAGAATGACATAACGGGGTGTTAAAACCCTGACACAGCTGGGAAAGCATTCTTTCAGAGCAGGCAAGACAACATCACACATACTCCAAGAATCCAATCCAAAGCCTTGGAATAATTTGAGCATGTGTTATGTTTCCCTGGACCCTGAGTGACTCCAAAACTCAAGCACTTTAAGAGATGACAGTACAAACACCTCTGGGGCAAACAAACACTCATGTAAAGACATACTTACAATTACCCTTTCCCCAAATACACTTCTGGATGGAATCTGAGACAAGAATTTCTGAAGGAGAAGAATGTCAAAGTCTCTATCTTTATTTGAATGAGCATTGAAGGATTTTTTTGTTTGATATCCCAAAGCTGAATTTGTGACACCTAAAAGCAGCTGACCTTGGAAAGTAAACCATTGGTGAAAGCATACATTTCTAAAGAATGAACTACATGCAAAGATAGAAGAAAGAAATATAAATAAGATGAATACTGAAAATGTTGTCCTGGCCGGAGTATAGTGAGGCTATGTATGTATTAGCGAAGAGGGAACACTATTTGGTAATAAAACAATAAGACTAAAATTTTTCTGATAAGAAGTCTTTAGGAATGAGAGAAACCACATCACAGAGAGTATGTAAGATTCATTGCTGTGTTTCATAAACTTTGCAAGTGAAAGATAAGGAGTGAGACTGATTAGAGCTATATGGCACTTTTATTTATAACTTTTAACACGATGTATACTGTGTTAAAATATTTCTACCCATTAAATGTGGGCTCACAATTTACCATCTAAGCTGTTCTCACTGAATTCAGCTTACTGAGAAATGCAAACACTGTCATATACATGGTAATTAGCTACAGATGTGATTATTTGACAAATAATCATAACGAATAATTGTCACTTCCTTGTTTATAAACCACTAATTTAAAACATGTGTGTGCTGACCTAACCTCACTAGTGCACCCTTTTCTAATGTGGGGAGAGAAGAGGGAGAGAGGTTCAAGCTGTTATCTCTTCTTCAAGAAAGCTAACCTTTTGTTCTCTGGTTCTAACTTTCTGCTTCGCAGAGTTACTTTTGCTCAGAAGCATGTTTCTCACTGGCTTCTGTTTTGCAACACTTGTCATGAAAACCCACTTTAGGAGAGAGGAGCAGGAGGACAGAGGCAAAGACATGGTATGTGGTTGATACCATTTCTTCCAGACATAGCAGTGGAAGTGGTTTACATCATTAGAGGGCTGCTCACTCCAGACATGAAGGATACACAAGTATCTTCTCAGAAGAGCCATAGCTTAGATTAAGACAACATAATTGAGAGATATTTTTTTGTGTGAGAGAATTAATCATTTGAGAGAGAGAGAGAACCAAACTACCTTCTAACTTTGCACATAAGCAAAGTTTTCAGTTTGTTCATGAGCCAGACATGAAGTCAGTAATGACATTTAATAACACCTCTTATATTCATAAGATACACATGAAATTTAGTTGTTTACATATTGGAAAATAATAATTTAAATTTGCCCATTTAAATCAGTAAAATCAAAGGTAATTTCACTTCAATTAATGATGTTATACCAAGGATAAACAAACAATGTCATCAGTAATTATTAATATAGTATATTTCTAAGGTTGCACATGTCACGTAACAGTGGTTACTTTGAAGTATGTTGTTTATCTGTACTGAAAAATGTTAAACCCACTCTTCAAACAATTTAATTTAAGTTTGCAATCAAGTGCTGGTGTGGAGTCTTTAGGAAAAAAGAGCAAGACTCTCAGTGAATGTTTATGTTAAAAAATACTGTTTACATTTCAGCTTCCCCTCCGGATCTTTAGTGTAATGTTTATAAAAAGCAGACAGCAAAGTTGTATAATTTTATATAATGAACAATACCATTTAAATTAATTATTATAACTTTCTCCTAGATCACCATTGTTAAAAATGAAGATAACAGGGGTCTTGTACAATCACAGGTTGTTGACTTCTTGTCCCTTTTTGTAGATATTTCCTATAGCACAGTAGAAACACAACTTTTGACATTGCTGAAGATGCTGCCAAGATCTACTCTTCACAGCGATATCATTGCTGCTCTCCATGCAGAGACCCTGGCTATGGTGAGGATGCAGGCTGGGTGCACCCACACCCTCGGTCCCCAGAATACTCTGTCTGGGAAGATATCAGAGCATACCATGGATTCCTCCCTGTCCACAGGCCCAGGTTGTTTTTGAAAGGAAACCAATGTACATAGGAGGATGGCAAGCATACAGATCTTCTCTTGGAGCTGAGTGAAAATGAAAGAGATCTTGGTAACAAAACAATCAGAACTGGGAAGTGAAATGTGAACCACATCCTCTGCTGCTCAGCAAGGATTCAACATGCTCTTTGGGTGTAATTTTGTGCATCTGAATCTGCTAGAGCAGTAGAGCATGCAGGTAACAAACTTTCCAATGTTCAACCTGGATCAGCACATGACCACATGTAGGACCACAGCACCTCAGAATTATCCATCTCATACACCTGTCTCTTCTCTCCAACAACGTGCCACTGCTTTGGCACTATCTCCCTTCCAATTCTCTTTACAGCAACCTATACCACATGCTAACACCCCTCCCATCCAAGCCTTTTCCTCTCCCTCTTTATTTTTTTGCTTCCATGACTGCACTCAGAAGCTCATTTCAGGAGAGACCATGGGAGCCCAGCTGGACATGTCAGGTTGCCGCCTTAGTTGTGGGACTGAGGCAGACTTGCTAATCTAACAGCTGAGGTTGACCCAGTGGTGCTGACCCTCCACCACAGCTGCTTAGGCTTCCAAGACTGGGAGAAAACCCCAACTACCTCACCTGATACTACCAAACCTCTCCCTATGATACTACCTCCCTCCTCTCTATTTTTTATCAAAGAGAACAAAAGACTAAAATCAACCCTCTGCTTCAGAGTGACTTGTAGAAATCTTCGGTAGAAACAGTTTAGATTTCTCTAGTGATAATTAAGACTAATCCAGACTAAGAGGCCCTGACCAATATCTCTGACCAAAAAAAAGCTCAGGAAACTACCAGATAAATTAACTTTACACAATCAGGCTGTTTCCTAAACTTTGAGCTTCAGAACTTTACATTTTGGTTTGGTTTGACGTGTTTTTTCCTCCAGTACTGTGTAATCTAAACTTTGTGTGTGTTTGTGTGTGTGTGTGTGTAGCATGAATATTCTAGTTTATTTATCATGGGAATTATCCATCATGATCCAGGGTCTCTATAATCAAATATCTGATATACTTGCGACTGCTTTGCAGTGACTTAATCAGGCTAACACCTTCATGATCCATTTACTCTATCAAAATTAATACCATATTTTGATTCCATAATGATTGTACATTTTTTAATATGTCATTTAAATGCATATATCTATAGTAGATAATTTGACCCCACTTTATTCTACAGAGAGAGGCTCATTTTCTGAATAAAGTATATGATGTTTCCTCAGAGAAATTTCCTAAGAAAAAGATTTATACATATAAAGCTAAATTTTTGTTTTTCTGGATTAGTCCCTAAATAAATGTAAAGAATTAGACTTGATATCAGGAGATCTAGTTCAATATAATTTGATTAAATTAAGAATAAAAAAGGCCAGAAAATCACCCTTTACTCTAAAACAATTCAGAAGGAGAGCTCTGTTGATGCAACATCTGTCTTCCTCAGCTCCCCTTAGAGTCTGATCTCAGCATATTAAGACATCTGTTATTTTTGTGTATGACTGGGGTCAGAGAAAGAAATTGGCTACTTTCGTGTCCTAACACAACTGTGGAAAGAAAATTTCAAATACTGAGGTCAACTTATCCTCACCCTGCAAAAGACAGAAACAAGTGGAAGCAAGGAATTACTGACAGATATAGTGATATATATATATGTGTGTGTGTGTGTGTGTGTGTGTGTGTGTGTGTGTTTAAAATTTAAAAAGGCATACATTTACTTTGTTTTCTCCACCATCTTAGAAGAATTAAATATGTAAACTCTAAAGTGTCAACAAAAGAAGTGGATTCATTTAGTTCATTAATGTATCTTTGACTATGGCACTGTGAATAATTTTCTATTGGTGTGTGGCAAAACAACACCAGGAAAACATAATAGATGCAGTGAAAACCTGACATTCAGAGAATTATCAGAGCTTTTCTGACTTCACTAAGTAAGCTGGCTCATCAACCTGATGTGAAGGTTTTCTGTGTCCTTGATTAACATGTATAATCAATCTTAACCAAACACAACTCTCATAAACCTTCTCTGGCTTTGAGAAAATTATTTCATAGGGTAACTCTACAGAAGAAGTACTTGACTCATAATTTTCACTGACTAATGGTACTGCTTACCCAGACCTGGCTCTTACTTGCTCTCCTCAATCTCTCTAGTTGACTGCTGGAGGTTTGATGAAAGAAGACATTCCTTGTACCCTCAGTCTCACTGAAACAGTCAGCAGTTAAAGCTGTCTCTTTCCTGTCCCCTACAATTTGTCTGTGGGTTTGTGCCAGAAAACAAAGCAAAATACATCACCACTGCAAAGGCAAAAACAAAACTAAAAACCCAAAAAAAAACCCAAAAACCAAAAGAACAATCAATCATACTAAAGGCTCAGTATATGTGGTTACCTTGTTATAAAAGTCTTAGCACCTTACATTTCAACAGCTCCTTCTCAGCAAGTCTCCTGTGTGCAACTTGTTTCTTGAAAGCTCAGATGCAATTTTTTACATTCCTTTAGACTGGACCTCACTCTACAAGTGAAAGAGCTAAATTACACATCCTCTTACCAGCCAGAAGCAATATACTTGAAGAAATGTATTCACCTCAGATCATTTGTGGAATGAAAAACTGTTTACTGCAGAACTGTGTTATAGACATATGCTCTCATACACACTTCTTTCAGTCAATTTTTAAAATTAATTTCTTTTAAAACTACTAAAAATAAAAATTTAAACATGTCTTTTATACATTAAGTAGTATAGAAGAAGAAAACTTACTGTTTATCCATGAAAAATTGATTTTTAGAAATACCTTACTACTGTATCACATTTTAAATGTTTCTTGAGTGAATATTTTAGTTATTTCAAGACTTCATTATTTTTCCCTGTTGGTCAGAATGCAATTCCCATTTCTGTACTGCATTAGTTAGATCAAAATTCTTGTGGTGTGACTTTGGGAAAGTCATTCAGGTTAGTAGCAGATGAGTAACAGTCAACTGAGATCTCTCTCCAGCAGTGTTCAAAATCCTACTGAAATAAATATTAGAAACATAGAAACATTAGGGTTGTAAAAGACCATCATCAAGTCAAATCTTCATAGTCATGTTTACTTATTTTCTTTATCTCTAAGGATTTTTTTCCACCATTACGCAGAAAAATGTCATTGATTCAACAACCTCAGAGGTTGTGTAAAAACTAAGCACTTAAAGGTGGATGGAAGAATATTGAAAATTGTATTTTGCATATTGACAATTGTTATTTGTCATCAAAACATTTCCATTTAGGCAGAAATAATGGGGAAAACAAAGCAAGATACAATCTAACAGCTCTACCAAAAAAATTATGTGTGTTCTAGTGAATAGCAAGCAAATCACATGACAATATCACATTGCTCCTTCTTGAAAAATGTATAACACCTGGAAAAACTCTTGAGGGAAGTAGTAAATGATGTCTTGGAAAGGTCTTCACTGAGGAAGGGATGAAAGAAACAGGATTGTGCAGCTTAAGGAAGAGGAGGATGGAGGAGAGAGAGTGGAACATAGTAGTCTTCCAGTACGCAGATCATTAATGAAGTAGAAATAATTATTTAATTGGAGACATTGCTATTAGCTATGCCCATAAAAAAAAAAAGTGGAAAAGAAGATGAAGGAAATAAGTTTGAGGAAGTTACTCAAAAAATGAAACAATCAAATATCAGAGTAGCTTTCCTGGAGGGAGGTCTGGGAGAGTCCACTGCTAGAGGCTTTAAGGCTTGGTTATAGAAGTGTCACTGGGGACACAAGTAAACCTGAAAGCCCAAATGCAAGCTGGGTGCTGCTGACTTTCCATTACTTACTGAGCTGTGACCTGTGTTAGAACGGCAGGAGGGTAGAATTTAAGTGCTATGAAATTTCTCAATTAGAAGTGTCTGCTTTGACTCTTCATTATTTGTGCTGAGGGAAAAGTTACTCTATATTTGTTCAGGTCCTCCCTGGATAGTTTTGAAAACAGAAGATTAGCAACCAAAATGACAGAGCAAACAATAAATTTTGAGAAATGGATATCTGAGAAATGTACTTGGTTGCATGTGAATATGGGTATTGATACAAATAGATTTATGAAAGTCTTCTATGAGAAGAAATGAACTGTTTATTGAAGACAACAGATTGCAAATTGGTGAAAGTCTTTAAGATTCCACCCATTGTTATAAAGCATATGCAGGGTTTATCCAGCTCCACTGTAGCTTATAGAGACAGGGCCAAGTCCACCACTGATGCAGGCACTATTCAGCAGTTAATTACATTAGCTAAACATAGGTAAAGGTCACTAAAATTCCTTATTTCATCTGGATGATTTTGGACTGAGCTGTATTTTCTCCCCCTAATCTGCTGGTTTTTTCAAAGACAAACCTGTCACTTCATGGATGTACAGCATTCAATTCATCACATATTTACAGTGCTAAGGTCAATTCTGGCTCACTAAGCCAGAGGAAGATTTATCATTTCTATGTCTAGAATCACAGTGAAGTGTGTCATTATTGGCTCCATTTTTCTGATGTCTTCAGTCTTCTATAAGACTCATTTATATTTCTTTTTATCAGTTCTTGTTAGCTTGTGTTTCTCTTGGTCCAAGATGTTTTTCAATCTGCCATTATCTCAACTGTCCTCCCACAGAATAGTCATTCCTGAGCAGCTTTTTGTCTCTCTGTCTCTCTTTGACTTGGATTGTTGGTAATTTATAAATGTGATAGCTGCTTTCAACAGAACTGAACACTGGATGTAACACAATGGGTGTTGGGGGACATCTACAGGCTGATTCCTGACAGAGAAATTTAACAGAGAAGCTTTTCCAGGCGAGTCAAGGACATCTCAGTCCCACCTTGTTATCTTCCTTTTTTGTTTTTAATTAGTCAGTCTTAAAAGGTTATATTCTCACTCTGAAAATAAAAAAAAAAAATAAATCAATGATTTTACATGACATCTATGCAATTACGAGAAACTGCTTATTACCATCACAATAGCAGAAAAGCAATTATTTGATCTCAGAGCACTAAATGATATGATGTTACACTATAAACTCTTATGTCTGAAGATTTTGGCAAAGCAAAAACAAACAAAAAAATGTAAAAATTAAATACTCTTACCTCCAAAGCAATTTGTCACATACTACTCTGATATCATAGCTGTGAGGTAAGCAATAGATAAGTTTTTCACAATTTTTTCCTTTTTATTAGCTTCTTAAAATCAAAGTAGTGAATAAAATGAAGGTCTGCCTGACATGAAAAGAATATGGGTAAATCTAGCAGAAAATTCAATTTCTCATACATAAAATTAATACCTTTCTTCTATGTCTATGAAGATGTCATTAACATAGCAAAAATCATGTCTTCAAGGAAATACAGGCATCCATTTCCTAGTGAGCCCAGTGATGCTGAGAAATAGAGCAGGCCTAATTAGCCAATAAGAATATGTATATTGAAACATATACAACATATCATACTCAACATTTGCATAAAAATAGTTTGTGAGAGACAGAGTTATGATTGAGCTTGGAGGATTTCTACCTGGAAAAGTCCTGTGGCTTTCATATATCCTCCATGGCAGAAATCACCCATCTACCAGTATAGCCTGTCTTACCTATAGTATAACTTTACTGGAACTGTACAGCTGTCATTATGAAGTGTTTATTTACATATTCTCCAATCCCCAAAATGTCCGATCACATTTTACTTCAGTCGCTACTGCTGAGAGCTCCCTCAGCTGGGATAGGGAACAAAGCAATTTCTTAATTCAAGATTCTCAGCCGTACCTTCCTGGTAGTTGAGTATTTAATGAGCCTCAATCCCAAAAAAACAGGACTAAATGAAGAAACATCCACAAAAATCATATTTTTGATCTGTGGCTCAGGGTTTGCCGTTAACACTATTCTTGAGACTCGAGACTGTGTTTATAGAGGTGAAAGTTGCCTCATAGCAAAATTTTCTCTTAAAGCCTGGTTTGTTGGGATTTTAGTGGACAGAAGGAATACAAACCTGATAGAAACCCAAAGACTTTCAATCAGGAGGCAAAGGTGGCATTCATAGCTCCAAGAAGATCAGTCCTATTCTCCTCTCTGACATCTCATACACAGATTTCTGCAGGAGCTCAGCTGCATGAGTGTCAAGCAACCAGCACAAAAAAAGTTTGTGTGCTTTCAGCAGATATTCAGGACTGTGCTCCCTGTGCTTATGCAGCTGAGCTAATGCTATCACACATTTTCCAGCAGAGAAAATCTTTTCCAGGCACTTGATTTCTTTTTCTTTGCATGTGCCAATTTATTCAACTAGCTCCACACAGGTGAAACAGTTTCCCATGTGAAGCTGAAGAATTGAAGGATCTGGGGTTCAGGCTGGGAGCTCATTGTGGAATACAGGCATCAACTTCCTGTGACAGTATTTCTTTAAATCACTGACTAATGCCAAGGTCATTTCCCTTTTTCCAGTCTCTACTATGACAGAATTATGATGAAGAGTGACAAAAGGGATAACTAGTGGAAGAAGGGAGGGGAAGCATTGAGGAGAAGCCCTTGGTAGACTCTTACGGTCTATTCAGACCTCTGCAACAGAGTGCTTTTGAAACACAAACAATATGGTTTTCTCATTTCAGTCTATCCTAGAACTGCAAGAAAAATACAAATAAATTTTCGGTTGGTAGTTAAAGATTCTAATCCACTAGATTAGAAATTTTGCAATTTCCCCTGAAACTCTGCAGAATATTTTTTTAAAAAGGAAAAGTGGTAGTGTTATTTGATATGAAGCTCATAATAGAGACATAATTTAGTTGCTTATTAACTTTCTTCTTGAAATTATTCACTTTCCTTTCTTAATAACTAATTTTCAGTTTGCTTTCCTCGCATTTCTTGTTGAAGTACTACAAATCTATGTGAAAGACAAAAAATATTTAAAACATTTTCCTTGTTTCTGGAGCAAAAGGTAGGTTCAGTGGTGTGTTGATGATATTCTTACTCTAAAAATATAATTCACAGTCCCAGATCAAACTTCAGAGAGTTGTTTTAGTAATGAAATTTTATCCATACATTTAAATGCATTCTTCCCTAACAGAAACCTGGAGTAGGCAGATCACAATACCATCATTAAAGTGTGGGTCAGATTTTAATATAACAATACTTTCTATGTTAAAAATATTTATCTGTACCATATGCTCACATTCCAGACACATATATAATAAACTTATTCCTCTCTCTTAAGGTTTTCAGTCAGCACACAATTCTTCTGAAGGTACTGAACACTTACAAACTTGCAGAGGTAAAGATCTCAATTGTTAAATGAAGCCATATTCATTATTCATTTGCCTGAGAATCAAGAAAGTGACAGTTCTCTGCAGGTCATGTAGTGATACCAGAGAAGCAAGCAGGAAGTGGGCCAATATGAGAAATGTGATGCCATTTCTGAGCACCTGATTTCTCTGGCAATTGGTGACAGTGTCAGAAGAACTATGCTCAAGCTTGTAGATTTTCTACCTTTACGCTCAAAAATGATAATATTTTAAATGCAGATTTCTTCTTCTAAATCGGCTGATATGACATTTGGGAAAGAACTTCTCTATATATGCCCACAAATACTTTACCACCTTGAGAACATCGTAAAACCTGATGCGAACTCCTGTGGTTCAGAAGAGGGAATTATTATATATTACATTTCAATGTTAATATTTCATCATTCATTAATTATGGTGTTTTCTAATAGCAGACATATTGCAGTTCTTGGAGGATAAGTTGTCTTCTGAACACCATCATGTTAAAACAAATGAGAGACCAGGTCACCAAAATGCTCTGCAAATCATGGTATGCAGCTATGGAAAGGGCCAGTGATAAAACTTCCTGTAAAAAAAAGGACACAATTTCAGGGTGATTCAAGTGCTAGTCAAAATCATCTCTGCTTCTCTTAGTTTTGTGTCCCACAGGAAAATTATCTAACAGGGATCATCTCTTGACGTAGCTCTTTCTACTCCTGCAACAGGTGTGGAAACCCAGCATTGCACAATGGAAGATAAGACATGACAATGACAATAGCCAGGGGCACAGCTACCTTGTATTTCTTTACAAAACACTCACTAAAATAGTCACTATCAAAAGCTAAGATCATAAATCTATGTCTCCAATCTTAAAGTCATATTAAGGTATCAGCATGGCATGTTCCACCCAGGATATCTGTTGATGTGGTGATGGCAAAGAGAGGCAGGAAGGGCTTTTGTATGGGCTCCCCTGAGATGTTTATTCCAGCCACGTGTGCAGACTGTCCAGGGTCAAAGGCAAGGCTCATAAGAAGGGTCCAGGTTCAAGTATATGGGTGCTGGGGGCTGGGAGAGCATCAGGGACCAATGGTCAGTGGGCATGGGGCAGTACAAATGTGGGGTTGGGGTATCGGAGCCAATGGGGAAATTGGGATGGAGTGACTGAGGGACACAGGGACAGGGGATTAACAAGGCCAGCTGAGGGAGCAGAACAGGGGTACATTGGGATAACAGAACAGGGGATCCTGTGAGAGAAGCCTCTTATGTCGCCTTAACATAGGGAAAGCTTCTCAGGGTCCACTGACCTCCCCAACGGCATACCATGCCTTTATAAATTGATTCCCTGAGGAGGATCTCTTCACAGGGATGAAAGCTATCAGCTTTCAGGCTTTTTACCAAGGGAAATAATTGCCTCTGTCAGGCCAAGACCAGGTCTTAGAAGTATCTCTTGTCCCTCATCTGCTTTTCTCAGCAGATACAAAAAAAGCTTTAATGTCCATAAGACACCTTATTTTCCTGGGAAGAGAGGTAAGGTTTTCAGGGAAAACATAATTACTTTTCAAAAGTCTTATTTGGTCAGCTTCTTTATTTTAGTAATGGATCTGTCCTAATGCCATCCTGTGCATAGATGGCACATGATAACATATAATGCATACTGATAACACAGCCTGTTTCTTTACACAAACCCAAGGTTTCATTCTTGCATCAACACTGGCCACCAGCACCCTGATGGTCTAGCAGCTCTAGCAGCAGTATTTTATCTCCAGTACTGCACAGGCTGCTTTCCTGGCCATCCTTCGAAGTGGGTGATATGAATTGCTGTCTAGACACAAGACTTGTTATTACCCTATCACCTCCTACATCTTTTCATCAGATGGAAACCCTCATTCCACTTCCCCATTGCACAAAATCTGTATTTCTCAATTCCTGCTCTGTGCTCTTCACTTGACTAACAAAGACAATCCCTGTTTCTCAAAAACCATGCTTTTTACTTCACCTGTTTTGTCCTCGTCCTAGCAACCTTAAGGGAAACGCAGGTTACAGGACTAGGGGTGTTTCCAAAGCAGGGAGTATGAACAGATTAAAGATCACAGCAGGAAGTTATCAGCATTCAAGTGACCAGCACTCAATTACACCATCTGCAAAATCTGCTTGCATGAATCTCTTTGTAGCACAGATCTTCTGAGCCTTATGGCAAACTGGACACAAAGGCATAGACTAGATTGTGTAAAACTTCTGGAGAAAGTTGTTCTACATCTCAAGCAAGGAGGGCCAGGAAGAAAAGATGACTTCATGCAGAGAGATTACACATAAAGGAATTCTTCAGAAAGGGACAGGGAGGTGCTGCATCTATAGAGTGAGGAGTAAATCTATTGAATGAAACTCAGTTGCAACAAGGAATGTACCCAGGCCCAGGGACTCAGCTACCATTTCTATTAAGTTATTAAAATGATCTCTGAATATGTTTTGGCTTTCCAAACAATCTTCTTTTCTCTCTCTTGTGCATGATTTTGGAGCCTGAATGAGTCACTCTTGCCATCAATAGGCAGCTGTCCTGCAAATGACCACTTAGATGTGAGGGGTGTCAGAGTACAATAAAGGCAGTAATCCTAATCCACTCCAGGATTCAGTGCCAGAGAATGGAACTTGGATAAATTTAGCCAGTGTGGATGAGAAACCTATGGACTGTAGCTATAGCTCCTGCTAAGAGACACAAGACACAAGCCAGGAAAGCTGTCACGGGCAGAAAGCTCAGCTGAACAACAGGAGATTCATCCTGATGCATCCAGCACTAAGCTGCTCTTGCTGTCCGAGGCTGAACAGCCTCAGTCAGACCTCCCTCCCTTGGCTGAAGGGTCAGCAAGTCTATTCCAAATGATCTCCTGAAAATAGTATTTCCTGTGCACTGAAGAGTTGCCCCAAAATGTTGTAACTCTATGCAGCACTGCTACATTCACTTTTAAGGGATTCATGTATCCGCAGTGCACCACAGCGTGGGAACTCCACTTCATGTATCATTAATCCTGCCTGGGGATAGGAAAACCGAAGTAGGTGACCTTTTGAGATCTTTCCTATCCCTTTCTTCTACAATAAATATGGATTCAGGATGAAAACTTTCCATTTTATTTTTTTTTTAAAAGTCATTCCTAATTTCTATACTTCACCAAAAAGAAAGAAAATATTTAAGGATATAATCCAAGCCATGTTCATTTAATGCCTGAGAAAATAGATAGGTCTGCCAAGCTCTGTCAGGCTCTGAGACCAATCAAGGAAGCCAATTTTTAATTCTGTGGATGTCCCATGAGAATGCTTGGCTAATATTTATATCTCTGCTCCAGTTTGGGTGATTGCCCAACCTCCTCAGCTGAACTCATCCACTAACCCAATGTCAAGAGAAAAGAGACATTTGTTTCTCCCTTATAAAAGCTGCACCACAGAGCATCCAGCCCAATTCCAAGTCCCAATCAGTAGCCACCAAGAATAAAAGATACGTAAGTCTAACTGCTCTTTTGGGTCAAGGGACTTGGGGTTTTGTTATGCTGATGCTTGCTGAGACTTCCAGTGATGCTCAGAGTATTTATTTAAGCCTTCATATCTAAGTTCTGAGACAGGATAACTGACTATATAGAAACATGGACACTTTCCCTTAAAGGTTATGGGATTCCTCCTGGGTAGCATGATCAGGTTGCACTTTCTCAGACAGAATATGGAGTATCCACTTGCTTCTAATGCTATGGCTTCAGCTGTGCCACTACCAGCGTATGGGAGTCAAAACTCAATGCAAGATTCTGACAGAAGATTTCTTTCCAGGTCTCTCATTCATCCAACCATCGTCTAGCTGTCTGCATTGTGAAGATAAACTATGGATCAAAAAAGAACATAAAAACTTTTGAACCTGCAGAAAACAAAACCTAACTTAAATTATTTTCCATGATTATTGACACAAAAGAGCTTATCAATATGGATCTTAGCAAAATTTATATGTAAAATTAAAACATCATAATAGCCATAGCCATGACCAGTAAGCAACTCTTCCAAACACCACAAAGTGAAAAACCTGAAACTCTTCTCTACATTGTTATTGGCCAAAGCCAACTCACAGAAGAGAAGGAAGATGTTCTTTATTTGAGAGTATTATTTTCAACCTCTCATAACTATGTCTTTAAGAAAGCCCTTTTAGAAAGCAGAACTGAGTGTGTTTGGTCTTGCTCACCTTTAAGTAATAAAATCCTGATTTTCCAAATTCCTCCAGCTTTTCCAGATAAGGTTATTTTTTAAAACATACCAAATGGTTTAAAGGCAAGTGCTCCTTTTAAAGTCACATGTTAACACAATGAAAAGAATTGTCAAAGGTGCATAATGAAATATGAAATAACATGCTTCATAAATCAAGGGCTCTTCAGGTAAATGAAAGGAAGTCTCATCTCTTTGTTCACCCACCAAACAACCTACAATTGCAGAAACATGGTTTTCACACCCTAACTACTGATTTTTAAACACCAGATTGACCACAAACTTTCTTGTTCTAAAGTATTACACTAAAAATGCAGTGAATTCCAGAAGAAAGATTACTTACACATCCAAGTTGGTGAATCACTTCCACACAAATTGATTGAATATTTCCCAACAACCTTAAACCACAGCATAACAAACAATAAATATGCATTGCAAACACAGTCTGCATCCTCCATGGATTTCTAGTCAGAAAATTCCATATTTCATAATTCACTAATAAGTGAATGATGGACTTTCTGTCTTTTACTTGAGAGGTAAATCTACTCATTTCTGGTAGTTTCTTCTTTTCCAGCTCTTCGTCACAAGAATTTTCTCCACATCTGACAGCTTCACTCATTAAGGGTTATGGAATTCTATTTCAAACCTCAGAGCAAAACCTTTGTCACAAATTTGAAGTAGAACAGAGGAAAACCAATCTGCTTTTTCATCGCATCTAAGAAAAACAAATCCTGTTAATCCCCTTTTGCTGGTTCCTTCTGCTCACAGTGTGAAGAGCTGTCTCTGCTAGACCAGCTAATTTCTTGCATCACCTTCTGTTACACACTCCTACAAAAAAATTTTGCTTTCCAGGTGTGACTATGTTATTTGTCAGACTAAAGTCACACAAGCTGTTGTTTGGGGTACAGATTAAATTATTCCATCTCAGAGTTATAAAAAAAATTTTTTTGTGTTTTTCTCTGTTGTTTGGCTGTTTACCGCTGACCCGAGAATGTACAATTTTGTTCGCCCCAGCCAGAGAATTTGAAGAACTGGTCATGAGGCTTTTCTTCTTATGTTTCTTGTCATAGTTTATTATTTCTTATCATTACATTCTGTTCCTGACCTGCAGAGCTCTTTCTTGCAGGTCAGTCCAAGGCACAAATCCTGAAGAACACTGAATGCTCCTATGCTAAAATGCCTAATGTTCTAATGCCTAATGCTAAAATGCTCCCACCCTCAGGGTGATGTGGATATTTATACTACAATCCACGTAATCAGTATTTATAATACTTCTCCAATAACTATTATCTATGTTAGAAGGTTCAACTCTATTCTAAGCCAACTATAATGTGCCACCTCACTGCAGAAGATGGAGGCAAGGAAGAAGAAGGAAGAAACCCAAAAGCCATGTGCTACCTCCATGTGAAGCCATCTTGCCTTCACCTGCTTACCATCCTAAAACCCCCATATATCTACAATTCTCACCCTGTGATAAAACTACACACTATGTTACTATCTAACACACACTCTCGAAAACTCTGCTCCATTCCAGAGCCTAAAAGCCCTTTTCCCATTAACAAAGGTTAAAAACACTGTTTGTCAGAGATTCCAAAATCTCTCAAACATTCAAAGAAATATTTCTCATAATTTTGGACTCCAACAATTCCATTCTCCAGACTTCCCTTAATGGTCATTACTGCTATTCTATTCCCGTGACGCCAGCGGAATATAACATTTGCTTGACCATTTTATGATCCCGATTGATAATGAATTGTTTTTTTATAGCAGGCATAAGTTAAGGAGCAGGAAATTCAGGCAGGTACAAAAGTAACAGCTGGGACTGAATAGGGTATGAAAATAATATAAATCAGATATTTTCTTTAACCTAGTTAACTTGTGCAAGCATGCTGTAAGTGCACTTGGCAGGTGGAAAAGCTGACCAGAAAGGTTCAAAAAGGAGACATCCTGGTATAGAGGTCAGATTTACACTTTGTTCAACAACAATTTTAGCAGCACAAAAGAAGGGAGAGGGAACTGGGGCATGGAATGAGAGCTGTGACTGAGCTCTCATGACTGAGGATGGGAACAAGGAGGCAAGAGAAAAGGGTTTCCTAAACCGAAGTCTCTGCCACGATTATAGAACCTCACTCTTTGCAGTGATTCCTGCCTTGGGTTACCACCCCCAGTATCAGATATTTGGGAGCAACACTGGGCTCTGTACCTGGGCTCACAGCACATGATCACACAAACATTTCAAGCACCATGAAAGCTGTTTGCAGCCCCCCCTTTGGAGCACAGCCCCATCATTCTGCCTGCCACTGAGCACCCACTGCCTTCCTTCTGAGGAGGAGGAAGACCACTTTCCCAGCCAGGACTGTCAACTGCCAAACATCTCTACAGGCTCTTCAGGCACTAACTTTGACAATTCAGGACTCAATCCCCAGAAGAGTTAATAATTTCATACAGACTTATCACCTTCTGTCACATTAGCTATTTTCTCACTTAAAAGATGTCTGTCTCACCCTTGTCAGATCAGTTCCTGTGTCTATAGAGCTCTCCTACACATGGTGAGAAATTTAGTGTTGTGAAAGAAGCTCTCTGTCCTAGCTGAGCTGGGGGCTGGCTGTGTTCCTGCCAGTGTTTGTACAGCGTCCTGCTAGGAGGGAAGACAGCCTGGCTGACACTGGAAGTACATCCTGATTGCCAGAGTAGTTTGATCTGAAGGAAAGATGTCATTCTTCTATAATGGTAGTATTCCAAATCTATTGAAAGCTTTTTCAAAGATCACAAAAGGCAGGCGCATCTCACAGCACAGAAAAGTGTGTCTTGAAAGCCAGAGCAAAGGATGAGAGACTGCTGAAGGAAGCAAATCTGTTCATATCTGTTCCTTTGCATTGCCAAGGACTCTGGAGTAGCCTTGATTTGTATTGCCTCTACTCCCTGTTTCTAATCCACATTATGGTAAATTATATGAGTAGATAAGAGCCAAATAAAAGTGATATTTTTAGTTTCAAGTGCTGGATCCACCTTTCAAGCAGAAAGTGTTTTCTCTCCCTCTCAGGTGATCAGAGTGTACACTGGGAGAGCCATAAGGGACACTGATGGTCATAGACTTGTTAGGAAATGTAAGACTATTGAAATCCATCTTAATCCACAAAACCAAGATAACACTACAAAGTACTCTGCCTAAGAGGGAGCTGGCCTTCCTACTTTTTCACATAAGGCAGTGGCTTGTAAGCTTTTAGGCATTAGTGTCAATGATTTTTATTTCAAAATGTTGAGAGTACTATTTAAAGTCTTAGTCCCTTTACCACACTACCTCCCCTTGTTTTTCTTTTTCTTCATTCTTTAGAGATTGAATGGAAATTTAAATCAGTTCCAGTTCACCTCCCCCTGTGATAGATTTCAGCTTCCCCAGAGCAATACATCACTGTGCTGAGAACTGTCTGCTAGGCAGTTCACTATAGGTAGGGACTGCATTAATTTGGCAATGAATTAATGTGGGGAAATGCAAGCAGGAATGGAGGAAAAGATAAAATCAGATAGCAGGTTTTTTAGAAAAAACATCAAAGTGTTGCATTTAGTGTTGCTATTTTGTTTGCTATTTTGTTTGCTAGTTTGCTATTTTGTAGCAATATTTGTTTTCTGAGTATTAATAAAATAGTTCATACATCTCAGCTAAGACCTGGAAATAAAAGTCTTCTTTCAGCTATAAAAATGCAGAGTAAGTTTCTGAAGTGACTGTGTAATAAACTGGCATCCAGCCCAGAGAAGGGAAAATTTCCATTCAGGTAGGCATTTATAATTCTAGACTTCGAAAACCCCCACTTTGTCATTTTATGTTGTGGTAAGAGTAAACTGCATTTTCTTTAAAGTGACTCCTCATTCCTGTAAACCAATACATGCTCTTCCAGAAAAACATTAGCAAGAGCAATCTGATAGATCTTCTGGATGAACAGACACAAAAATGCCATAGCCATCACCCTAGTGTAAGAGTAGAGAACCATGGGCTTGCAGCACAGGAGGCAAAGGCAGAAGGCCTATCCCCTGAGGGAGGAATGCACTCAGAGGAGCCAATAGGTGTGTGAGTGTTTGGCACCAAATCCCAACTTCAAAGCTCTTCAGTTCCTTCTCAAGTGGATTTGAAGAAAGAATTAAGGAAGAATTTCTTTTGAAATCCTGTTTTCAATGTATTCTTCCAGCATTGAACTGCACTGATTATCCTTCTCTTTCTGATCATGGGAAAAAAAAAAGTACCCAAATACAATTCCTAAGCAGAAATTGCCATTTCATCTGAATTTTCAGGATTTCTAGAAGCCCCATGAGGACCTCACCTTCAAAATACTTTCAATTTTTTTGTAGTCCGTATGTAGTCCTGTTCATTGACAATGATTCCTAAAATTTCCTTATTAAATATATTAATTAACCTAGAATTGCCTTTTTGCCAAAAAAGGTGCAGCCAGAAATGGAGATAAGTAAAAATTAAGATCATAAATAAGTAGGGAAACCTGGAAAAAATGCACCATATTGCACTACTTTACAGACAGTCAAGTTTACTGACAGCAGCGTAGATGCTGAGCTCTAAACTTAAACCAGAATCAAATTATATTCTCCTTATTCTGTGCATACCCCACTCTCTTGTAGATTCAAGGGATTTCTGAAGGAAAAGAGATGCTATTCAACTGGCAGAAACACACTCACAAAGGCATGTCCTGGGGTCCTTCAGGCTCAGCATCACCAGCCAGGCAGGGAAGGGGATTGTCCTGCTCTGCTCTGCACTGGGGCAGCCTCACCTCGAGTTGTGGGGGCAGCTTTGGGTGCCACAATATGAGAAAGACATTAAACTACTAGAGAGCATCCAAAGGAGGGCAACAAAGATGGTGAAAGGCCTTGAGGGGAAGGTCTATGAGGTGAGGCTGAGGTCACTTGGTCTGTTCAGCCTGGAGAAGAGGACACTGAGGAAAGACTCATTGCAATCTAGAGCTTCCTCTTGAGGGAAAAAGGAGACACTGACCTTTGTGGTGTCCAGGGACAGGTCCTGAGGGGATGGCCTGAAGCTGTGTCAGGGGAGGTTCAGGTTGGATTTTAGAAAAAGGTTCTTCCCCCAGTGTGTGGTTGGACACTGGAACAGCTCCCCAGGGAGGTGATCAGATCACCAAGCCTGACAGAATTCAAGAAGTGTTTGGACTCTTGGACACCTGGTGAGACTCTTGCAGATGGTGCTGTGCAGGGCCAGGAACTGGACCCAGTGACCCTTGTTGGTCTTTTCAAATTCACCTTATTAATCTGTGATTCTGTGATTCTGTGTGTGTACCGAGCTCTGTACATGGTGGCAGTGCTGGTTAGACTCATGAGGCTCAAGTGAGTAGATTTTATGCCAAGATAGAAGCAATAAATTACAACAAAGAAACACAAAGAATTTTTTTTACAGCCAGCAGTGTATATGCAGTAATAACACTGTGTGTGATAATTAATGACAGACTTTTCTTCAGCTATTTAGAAGGGTACTGTAGATTCAATCTTGAAAGACCTGATGGATGGCCCTTTGAATACATAAGGAAGAAATTATTTGTTTAATCGCTGAACACAATAAATTAGGATTGCATGTTATTTTGATTCCATGGGAAACATGGTTCACTGCATTTATATTTTCAAAACTATGCTTAAAATGGGCCAACTCTGTAGCCTAAGAACAGAACTTTTTGCTGCCAAACAAGAACATGCATTCAAAAAGGTTTGGTAGGATTTAGATAATTAAGTTATGATAATTAAGAAATGAATAATCATGATTTATGCCACAGAATATTAATGAGCTCACAAAGGTAAGACTGATAGTTTTGCTGAAAGTGTGGCAAGCCTTTCCAGAGATCACCATGCAACATCAGCCTGCACTCTGTGTATACAGACATATATAATACAAATAGAAATGCAAAGAGGTTTCATCTTTCCATTTTATCTCATCAACAACTCAGTTACTTGACGTCAGTGCCTCTAGCCTGGAACACTCAGTACATGCTTGTGTCCCCTGTTGTAAGGAAACAGCAGTTTTTGTAGTAAAGCATATCAAGGGCTAAGTGGAAAGAGCACTTGGAATTGCTGAGCCTCTACCAACTGAGCTAGTTAAGAATATCATAAACGTTCAAGTTCTTTGAAAATAAAGCCTGTATGATTTAGTGACCTTAGTACTGTACACTGAAGATTTCATAGATTGTATCTTAAAGGTGTAATTGAAAACAGAATATCAAACTCACCAAAGGGAAACTTTCACTTGTGATTCTTATTAAAAGGCTGATTCTAAATAAATTTCTTACCAAATTGCCTAAGGAATAACTTGATATAGTGATAGATGAAGCACTTATATACAGTACTAGTGTGACTGTACTTATTTACTTATGCAGAACCCAGAATCTCAAGGAGATATCTAACTGGATTAAGTATGAAAGATTTCTCTACCCAACAAGTAGATACAAGATAACTCTTCAGTAATTCACTATTTGATATGAAATTAATCTTAGGGAAGTGAACTCTGTCAGCTGTCATTTCACTTTGATCAGGAACTTGGGTGACTTTTAACAGTGATGAAATTGTCCTACTGAGTTACCTGCCCCTTTTCTCAACAAAAAAAATTTAGAAGTCAAGTGCTTTTTAAAGCACATTCAGAACTTAGTTCTGGGGAAAAAAATTTGCAAGGGAAGGATAGAAATTCCAATGTTATCACCACTCTGAAAGATTGACCAAAAAATTACCACCCAATATATTGTCCCAGTCCTAGCAATTGAATAGACATTTCTTGATCCTTCTACCTTGTCTCAGTCTTTATTTTAATATCTACTACTTTAACTATTATATAGTAACTTTTATTCCTTCATGTTTTGGTAAGATTTTCTGTTTATGTGTACTTCTGTTTAGTGGTTTCTGCAGTATGGAAAATTTTGCTGAGATTTTTTTATGTTATCATCTTTTTTTCCAAGTAGCAGGTAATAAGAAATCAAAGCCACATTGAAATAATTGAAAACATCACAGATTAAAATAAGTAAAAAGTTCAGGATAGAGTTTATAACTGTAAATTGTTCCAGCCATCTAAGCTTCTCTGATCCATAGAGGAAATTCCACAGAAAGACGCATTTAGGTGAGTCAATTTCCTCTATCTTTTTGAGACATGTAAGTGAAGTTATCTTGATTAGTTACTGGCCTTCTATAAACTAAGACAGCCTGGCTACATCTGCTTCTAGAATTGAATTTAAATAGCTGGAACTTGATTACACATACTTCACATTTGAAAGCATGCATGTTTCTGGTATGTGGTTAGCATTGCAATTAGAAGTGTTCCTTGATTCATGCATATAAGCCTAAGCACAGGCAAGTAGGATAATGCACTGGTGTAGCTCAGGTTTGTGTTTTTCTGTGTGCTGAGAGCTTCTCTGTGGTTGCAAAACCAGATCAGGATGAGGCAGTAAAGAAAATTTCTTAATGACGCAGTCAATATAAATGTTCCAGCCTGAAATATTTCTTTCATGACCACACTCAGGGTAATACAATCTTTATGTTCAAATTAGGAAACTGAGACATGGGCTTCAGTCATATAACACCAAGGGAATGGGAACATGGAATCACATTCTAGCAAGTTTTTTTAATATATTTATCAAATGATGGTAAAGAAGAGCTAAAGTCTATTATGCAAGCTTTAAAAGCAGAAAATAGTACATACAAATATAGATCTCATTTCCTTCTCCTCACTTTTGTGTCTGATTGTGTTTTTTCTTAGCCCAAAGACATGAAATAAGCTGAATAGATATACCTATATCAAAATAAATCTATCTAAATCTAAATAAATCTGTATAAATAGATATATTTATATTAGAGAGGTTAATTCATATAGATAAAATATTAGAGAGGTTAATTCATATCAGTTCATTAATGACAGGCTACACCAAACTGAGCCTGTGTCTGTCTTTGTTGACTTGGCAATCTGATCTATCTGGACTTAGGTGAATGTGATAGTCTATTGCATGAGATATTAATAGTTAACCATGAAAAATAGAAGTAATAAAAGCATTATGAAAGGCTGAAAACAGCTGTGGATAGTGTTGAAAGGTGAAGGATCAGGTTGAGAGAAGAAAAAGGAGCTACAGCACAGCCCTGTGAGGCTTGGTTTGGGAAGGAGTTTCATTACAGATTTTGTCACAAAAAGTAGCATGCTTGTAGGGCTTGCTGATGACACACAGTTGGAAAGCAACACCAGAGGGAGATCAAAACAGCATACAAGATAGACTGGTAATCACTGGCAAGAGAGGGACATAAGGAAGAAGAGTGGGAATAGGATAAAATTCCAGGTACATGCCTGGTTAGAATTTTAGGTATAAATTGGTACAGTCTCACAGTGTAAAATGAGAGGCAGTGAGACACAGCTAGGCAATCATAAAATGGCTACATGTTCTCAAATGTTATAATCTAAACAGGACATACAATGTAAAGGGCTTTTACCTCCACCAGCGGCTGTGTCAATACCATTTCATAAGGTGTGGATGGGATGAGAAGAGACATCAGGGACAGTTGTGTCTGAAAGGAGGTTTGAATGCTTGAAAGCGCTGAATAGAAAGAATAAATAGATTTTATCCAAGCTTGTGTAGAGCCTTCCTATGGCACAGAGCCTGAGTACTTTTCCTATGAAAACAGAGTTTTCTTTTAACAGCTATTCAGACTAGATCATGTTTTACAGCATAGAGGTAGATGATGATTACTGCACTCATTAATACATGTAGAGTTTACTGAAGACAGTTATCTGCTTGCAGTGGAACAGTGCTGGGTCTCAAGAGGATTACAGGAACAGGCAGGGGTAGGAAGTTAGAGCTGGTAAGATCTTCTGCTTATCAGTTGCTAGAAAGAAAGAGCAAAATATCCAAACCGTCACTGGTGAAAGAAAGACCAGACAAACTGTGTCAGTGAATCCTCTCTCGTCTTTCTTAGTGATCTGTGAAAGGACACTCAAAGGGCTGATTTTGAGATGACATTAAATCCTAGCACATGCCTAGTTATTTGGTATAAGGCCTTCAAAAATTCCCTTCTAACAAGAAGCAACTGAGTTTGGTGCTGAGCTGTCTTAATCTTCTCAGCTGGGTTTCATCCCCAATACTGCATTAAGAGCAGACAGCTTGAATTGTTTCCACAAGCCCAAGAATAAGGGGTCATACTGTTTATTTAGTCGCATTAGCATGCAGTGTTAACTTGACACAGACACAGTTAGATTAGAATTAAAATCACTGTAACTTGTAAATCAAAAAACACACTGAGACTGTACAAGAGGATGTTGATTTAGAAGCTAAACTTGTTAAGTTTGTATTTAACCAGTGATTGAATCAAAACTTCGATCTCTTAATCGCCTTAACAATAATTCACAAAAACAGCCCTTGTCAATGGTTTCTCAAAATTCAACATCTACCAGCTCATGAAGAGTTTCCATACAGTTGTCACCATGAAGAAATTGACCTGCTCTCCCTGTGTAGCCTGTATACAGGAATCAACTTTTCATGGTTTATCTGTTACTTCTCTCTAGCTCACAGCCCTCAAGGATACCCTGTTTCTGTTTATTTTATTATTAATAGGATGTTGCAGAAATCAGAAGAGGCCTTCACTGGTTCTTAATGGACACTATAGCAGTGAACAGAACTAATACTGGTAAAGTCATTTAGAGGAAAGCAAGTTTGAGAGAATATCTAAACCTTTCAGTATCCTTTGGGTGTGTGACATACAGATGTAGGTGAGGACAAATTCTTTCAGTCTGTCTCCTAGTTAGCAGCTGCAGGGTGGTCACCTCACAGTTCTGGGCTTTACTGAGGTCGTGATGAAATTGTGGGCCTACTCCCAAATTCCAAAATGGATTCTCTCACAACAGTACCTCAGCTAATTAGAAGAGTAAGATGTCAAAGCACCAAACATGGCTACTTCTTGTTAAAATTGAATTTTTGAACATCTTAAACTAATAAAGAGCATCTTTCCCACACGAAAACATGCTCTGCATCCTGGCTAAGGTTTTATTTTTGTTTGAAAAGCAATGTCCTACACCTCGAAAAAAAAAAAAAAAATACAGGTCTTGATGTATGATCTCCCTTATTGTTAATCCCAATTTCTTGGTTAAGAATTTGGTAGTTTTGGTAATCTTACCTTTCTCTGTCTCTCCATTTAACATAAGACACTCCATTACTGTTCACCTCTGCACTCCTGGGAACTATTCTTCTACCTAGGTGTTGCATACACTCAGTTTTACCTCAAGGTCCTTATGTTCTTGAGTTTGATTTCCACTGGTAACTCTCTAAAAAGCAAAAGCTGAAAGTAAGGAATTTTTTATATTTCCTTTTTATACTTTCCTAGTTTTAGTGGCTGGAAAAGACTGCAGCTTCATTTCCGTATGATGCAGTAGGAAGATCCTAAGCCAAACAAAAGGGCAATGCTTTCTCTTGCTCATCACTTGCTCATTGTGAGGATCTTCTCTCATCTGAGATCTCTATGGATCTCATAAACTCTCAATAGCACATCTGGAACAGCCTCTGTAGGTGTCATTCTACATTTGCTCACTGACAGACAGGAAATGCAGGTCATAAGGGTTTGATTACATTGTGGATGACACAATGTTGGACAGTGCCAGCCCCCATATGGTCTCCAGAAACAGGACTTCCCACTTTCCTTGCCCAGGGCAATCAGAGGGAGAGCAGGTGAGGGTTATTGTCCATCTGGGTCTACTCATAATCTGCTGCTCTAGGTCCTGTGTTTGATCTTGGTTTAGGAGTTTGGAGATAACTGGAAAACAGAAGCTGGAATAACCGTGCTCTGCTTCTAATATTGACAAGGACATTTCTTTGCCTGTTTGTACTAAGCATCCACATCCAGCAACAAAAAAAAAAAAAAGAAAAAAAAAATCCCACAGAACACAGATCCTATAAGAATGTACCAAGAGGCTTGGAGAAAGGTGCCTGTTGCCATCTGATTCAACACCATGTAACACATCATAAACTTGGTTGTAGCTACTATACTTTGCATACAAAAGGTCACAAAGATATTTTCTTTGTACAGGGCTGCTATTCCTGTCTTGCTCTGTGGCCAATCCACTCTTCTGAGAAGAATCCTCTGCTGGGAATCTCCAGGAGAGAGAATCGATGGGTCACTGCTCCCACTGCCTTGGCATCCTCCCAATGAGTTTCCAGTACTGCTGAAGCCAGAAAAACAGCACTCCTGGTTGAAGTGATTTATTTTTATTAGTTAGAAACTAATATTAAGTGTGGAAGTAACGTGAAGCAATCTTTACTTAATAAATTCACAAAGGTATAATAAATTTAAAATTGTAGCCTAGTTTAGTGCAGTCTCAGTTCCCCACACAAGATGGCAGCTCTCCTTTCCTTCTGCTCAGCTATTCCTCAGTGAATGCTGTCCCTTTCACACTGACACTGTAGGTGCTACTGCAACACAGTAAGAAACCACACCAACCCCGAGACTCTCATCATTATTCACTGCAAAAACAGCATCACACACAGAACAGCATGGTTTGTGAGGAGCAGCACTGTTTCATTCAATACTCCATTTATCTAATTCCAGCAAGTAGCAGTAAGTGGCTTGTATTTGTGCTGGTTTTGACTGAGACAAAGTTAATTTTCTTCACAGTAGCTGACATAGGGCTGCAATTTGGATTTGGGCATCAGAACACAGAGATAGTTTTTTGACTGCTGAGCAGAGTTTACATAGAGCCAAGGCCTTTTCTGCTTTTGTCCTGTCGAGCTGGAAAAGTTGGGGGTGCGTGGGGGACTGGGAGGACAAACAGACAGAACACGTGACCCCAACTGGTGACCCCAACTGATCAAAGGGATACTCCAGACCATGTGATATTATGCTTAGTATATAAAGTAGGGGCACAAAGAAGGGAGGGATGGGATGGGGTTTGTCTTCCTAAGTCACTGTTACTTGTGATGGAGCCCTTCTCTCCTGGGGATGGCTGATCACCTGTGGGAAAGGGTTAATAAATTCCTTGTTTTGCTTTCCTTTTGTGCGCAGCTTTTGCTTTCTGAATTAAATTGTCATTATTTCAGTTCTAATGAAGGGTTTTCCAATTGTTACCCTTCTGATTCTCTCTCCCGATCCTGTTGGTAGGGGAGTGAGTCAGTGGCTGCATGACAGAGGGTTGCTTGCTGGGGTTAAACCTCAACAGTACTGCATGTTTAAAGGTTTAAAAGGGGAAAAAAACCCAAACCCACTTCTTTCAGTTCAGCTTACGGGACATTCACTTGCAGAGAAGGACATGAAACCCTATACTCAAAGACTGCATCTCCTACTACCCTAGCTGCACTGTCATTTAGAGAAATATAAAGTTATTTATATTTCACATTTGTTTTAGCCCACTAAATAAGTGAGTGTATTTCAGGCAAAGCAACGGAAAATTAGGTCTTTGTATAATTCTGGTTTGCTAGAAAACAAATACTAGATTCTTCAGCCTGATATCTATTTGATCCCAGCACTGCACTGCGTGTCTCTGTAAAATCAGAAACTCTGAAGTGGATCTAACAATTAATGTTTCATAGTGTCCTGTCATAAAAGACGCCAAATTGCCAGCATTGCTGTTTCATTTTGAAACGTATGATGAGCCAATTTACACTATACAGCTTCTGCTCAGCTGAAACTCTTGTCTTCTTGAGTAGGTTATGGGATGCCTCATTCTGTGGTGAACCAGCCCCAGTTCGTGTGAAGTGGATCTCTGCTCCATTGTCACCAGCTTGGCCTGTCCCATTTTTAGAAAAGCCTAGAAGAAATACTGAAGCACCTAAGGATCATATTTACAGTCCTTCCAGGTGCAGAGGAGAGATAATCTTCTTATGCCATGGTCATGGCATAATGTAGGCTTAGCCCGACAAATATTTTTTTCTAAATATATAAATCTCTCGAAAGTTCAGCAACCAGCTGCTCAGAGCCTAGAAGGCAGCAGCAGCAAGAAGAGAAGAGAGATGGTCCTCTTTCCCACCCAGATGTGTCCCAACATTTTGAGCTTCCCGACAGCGGGAGGCCAGCAGGTGTCAGCAGGAGTCTGGGAATGGGACAGAAGCACACCGACCCCAGGAGCGGCAGAATCTCCTCGCCGATAGGAATCAAAAAAGGACTTGTTTGATTGATTAATAAACAGACAGACAACTGGAACAAAAAAAAAAAAAACCAAAAAAAAAAAAAAAAGAAACCAGCCCATAACCAAACGCCAAAACACAAAGCCCCACGAGTTTTTAAGCGGGTAGTGATCTCAAAAGAGCTGCGGGTCCCTTCCCTCTGGTTGTCTCCGGCCTGCCGTGCAGCAGCTGCCGGAGCCGGAGCGGCTCCCCGCCCGCAGCGCTCGGTCCCTCCCTCTCCCCGCCCCGGCTCACGGCCAGCCCCGCTGCACAGCTCGCTGCTGGGAAACTCACCGGGAACCTGCAGGGCTTTGGCACGGCGGAGTGCTGCGGGGCTGGGCCCCTGGAGCCGCCCCCTGCCCCCAGAGCTGCCGGCGGCCAGCGCTCCGGCCGAGGAAGCGGCAGCGGCTGCTGCGGGAAGGGCAGAGCCATGCGCCGGCCGCTCTACTCAGCGCCGCAGCCGCTGCCACTCTCCTCTTTACCTCCCAGTCACTGCACCCCTGTGTACCTCATGGCAAATGTGTCCTAATTAATTGAAAGTTACTTACTTCTCAATTAAGGTGCAAATCAATTTACTTTCCGTCTCTTGGAGAGTGCTTGGTAGCTGAAAAGCGCAGGAAGATAGTTACCATAGAGAATTCACCATGGTAACTTGTCCTTTGACAGCTTGGTTGTATATCAGTCTTTATTTAAATATCAGTCTTCCTCAAGAAGCCCTGAGAAGCCTGGTTAGAGAGAGTTAGCAATTACCACACTCGAGGATTAACTGCTCCTCATCAGCCCTCTGCACGGGTCCTGCACCGCAGCCCTCGTTCCTACAAACACCTAATGGATCCCTTTTGTTCCAAACAAAAGATCCCATGGGGGCCTCAGTACCATGGAACAGTGCTGCTGCCCACCAGCAAATGCAGTGTATGACCAGGGTTTCAGACAGGTGAAAATTCATTACATTATTTCCAACAATGATTTTTCCTAATTAAGTGAGTCAGGCCCTTTGATAGAAACATAGAATGACCTCAGTTGGAAGAGACCTTAAAGATCATCCAACTCCCCT
>CM031858.1:134998554-135241243 GCA_018697195.1 Certhia americana | reverse complement strand
GGGAAGGGAAGGGAAGGGAAGGGAAGGGAAGGGAAGGGAAGGGAAGGGAAGGGAAGGGAAGGGAAGGGAAGGGAAGGGAAGGGGCTTCCACAACTTTCTGGACAAAGTGTATCAGTGTCTCACCACCCTTACAGTAAAAAAATTTCTTCATAATATCCAATATAAATCTATCCTCCTTCAGTTTAAGGCCATTTCCCCTTAACTTGTCACTAAATGTCCCTGCTAAAAGTCCCTCTCTCGCTTTCCTGTAGTCCCCTTTAGGCACTAGAAGGTACTCTAAGGTCTCCCCAGAGCTTTCTCTTCTCCAGCTGAACAGCCCCAGCATTCTTCACAGGAGAGATGTTCCAGCCTTGGGGTCATCCTCATGACCCTCCTCTGGACTGGTCTTTCTTGTGCAAGGGAGCCCAGCTGGACATGATACTCCAGGTGGGGTTTAACAAGGGCAAAGTAGAAGGAGAGAATCACCTCCCTTGACTTTCTGATCATACCTCTTGTGATACAGCCCCAAACTAAAAATTCTTACTGAGTTTTTATTTGCTTTCATTTTTTCCTTCTTTTATAGAGAAGTTTGGCAATGTAGCAGTACAGCCACTTTAAACAAAAATGAGAAATTTACTATTAATTTGGGTCTCCAACAATTGCAATATGTTCTTACTTTATGAACATATAGAGAGCTAATGTTACATCTTGAAAAAAGGTGAGAAAATCAAAGGAACAAGAAAACCATTTTAAAAAGTCTTGGGTTGCAAACATAAATAAAAATGTTGGGGGGTTTAAAAATATTTTGATCTGTCATTTTCACATACATTTTCTGGTTTAGGAGAGGGTAGTATAATAAGATCTTCCAGCAGCTCATCAAGAAGTGTGAGAAGGACTAGAGTACAAGTTGTATCACATCACTTTTCTTTAGATTTTCTAGGGTTTTAGTGAGCCAGTCAGGGTTTGTGTGTATCCTGTAATTGGGACAGGGAAAGCTGTACCACAGCTTGTATTATTGCAGTGGGAAAGTGCTGCCTTACACCAACCCAGAAGTTATTGACAGTCTGTGCATGCTTATTTTTTGCCCTCATTCGCAAGCTTACAGAACCATTTTTCATTATCAAATAGCAAAAATCTAATACCTATAGAATTTAGTAGCTCTACTCACTCATTGAAGTTCTGAGTGCAAAATGGCTTTCATTGACTGACAGTGTCTTGATGAAAAATAATTCCTTGTGGAAGTAACATAAATGACAAAATACAAGAAGGTTCTTGAGAAAACAGTGCACACTGTTTTTATTTAAAGGTATGTATGAGGGTGTGGTAGGAGCCTTTTCCTAATGTAACTATATGAAGTGTCAGGTCATACTGATTTAAAATTTCTTTTTAATGATAGAGGAGTTGAAGTCTCTATAGATAGCAGCATTACGAACTGGAAACAACCTGCTACTTCTGGACAACATTGTGCAGCCAGAATGGCAAAGTGCAGGTGCCCAGCCACAAACTGAAAATATCCACTGACCTCAGGGGGAGTTGTACATTCCAGAAGAGTCTTGGGAACAGCCCTGAGACATCACACAGGCTGCAGCCAAGTTTGGTGGCAGTTTGGCATGCCCACCAAAACAGAGCCCTCTTGCACTCACTTCATTTGAGTTTCCCTGGATGCTAAGACAATGTGGTTGTCACCACACTAAGCAGAAGGAAGCTGTGTGCTCACACAGGCAGCAGGGAATGAAGGAGAGGGCTTGGAGCTGCCCACACAAAGCATCTCCAGCCCATACCAGTAGCCCAGCACCAGCAGAGCCTGATGCTTGCGTACATTTCCTTCCAATGAGCAGCAGAAGGGAAGAACCTACACACAGGGATAGCTGCAACTTCACCTGGGAAAGGTGAAGCCAAAACAGATCCAAACTCCAGGGGAGAAAAATGTCCTTTTCTTCCCTGCAAACCCCTACTGACAAGAGTGTTCTTTCTGTGGAAAATTTCACCTAGCTGTACGACAGTGACTGCTCTACAAACAGAGGAAGCAGCTGCAAGACTTAGTTAAATATGTCTAATAAATTTTTTGCTGTCATCTCAGGTTTATAAAAAATATTTTTGTGTTTTTCTCTGTTAATCAGCTGTTTACTGCTGACCTGAGAATGTAAAATTTTGTTTTCCCTAGCCAGAGATCTTGAAAGAAACTGGTCGCAAGGTTTTTCTCTTCTTATGTTTTCTTCATTGTTTATTATTTCTTATGATTACATTCTGTTCCTGACCTGCAGAGCTCTTCATTGCAGGTCAGTTCAAGGCACAAATCACAAATCCTAACTGCCCCCCACCCTCAGGGTGGCATGGATATTTATACTACAATCCACGTAATCAGTATTTATAATACTTCTCCAATAACTATTATTTTTGTTAGAAGGCTAAACTCTATTCTAAACCAACTATAATATGCCACCTCACAGGAGAACATGGAGTCAGAAGAAGAAGAACAACAACAAACCCAAAAGCCATGTGTTTCCTCCATCTTGCCTTTACCTGCTTATCTTCCTAAAATCCCCATATGTCTAAAATTCTCACCCTGTGATAAAACTACACACTATGTTACTATCTAACACACACTCTCGAAAACTCTGCTCCATTCCAGAGCCTAAAAGCACTTTTCCCATTAACAAAGGTTAAAAAACACTGTTTGTCAGAGATTTTAAAATCTCTTAAACATGCAAAGAAATATTCCTCATAATTCCAGACTCTGACACTCTCTCTGCTTGGAAGCAGCTGGGTCAGGTTTCCTGGGACTTCCTAAGTAAAGCACCTAAAGGAAACATCATGTTGAACAGCAGGAGTTACAATACAGGAAGTTGTCACTGGAAATGCTGAATAATTGTACCAAAATGTACAATTTTTGTACCTTTAAAAAGTATGTGATGATCTTTGATCCAAGTTTATAGAAATACTTCAAAAATAATTGCTCCTTGATTTGTTTGACAAGCCGGGTTCAAAATTCAGTTTCCCTGACAACATCTGAAGACGTTAAACTGTGCAATGCATTTAGGAAAGAAAATAAAGGTGAATGGAAAATTACTCCCATAATCTAGTTAAAAGGATATGCAGAAAGAAGGAAAAATAAGAATGAGCAAAGAGTCAGACATCAATAACCTCAAAGATCAAACATTTTTCTTCTTTCTAACTTTTCCAGGAAATAACAGACTGAAGCTGGTAGATGCTGCTTTTGCTTTTATCATCCAGTTAATTTGATTGCTGCAGTTAGCAATATGTGGCAAAACTATTTTGGCTGCTTCTAAGAGACAAAACAGGCAGAAGACTGCAAACTGTTCTCCTTAAGCATGCCTGGCCAAGGCAGCCTTGTACAAGGCTGGAGTAAGTAGCCATCTGCAGAAATGACCACTGGCACCTCTCGTTAAAGAAAACACCCACATCTACGTGCAGGGATGACGGGCAGCCATTTGTGACAATTCTGAACAAAAGCTAATGATCAGAGGACACAGTGAGGGTTCTTAAGAACCCACCCTGTAGCTCAGCATAGAGAACTGCACAAAGCCTGTGTGTGACAGAGCAGGGAAGGCCCAGGCTGCAGCACGAGCTCTGGCACACGACTGATGGCTCCTGCATCCACAGAGCTCCTGACAGGCAACATCCCTATGGAACCCCCGCTGAGCCCACCAGGGTCAGGGGAAAAGCTTGGCAGCACTAATGGCACGGAGTGGCACTGTTTGCAGTGTGGTGTTTCTGAGGTTTTCATTTCTATCAAATATAAACCCAAATGTATTATCTTCTCCTTTACCTGAGTTCTAATCAGTGGACTGGCATAGTTTGGTAGCTGAAATATTTCTGGGGATTCACAGAGCAAATGCTTCTGTACTTCACAAAAGTGAAGGAACTCAGATGAAAAATGAGTAAATCCCTCCTCTACCTCCTGTTCAAATGATAGGAGCAAGTTCTTTCTGCACAAAATCCTTCTTTTTATTGAATAAAGCACTAGACCTTCTGGCATACGCAACCCACACCAAGAGAATACTACAACAGAACAGTAGTACCTACATGTCCTCCATGTACCAATAATGATTACCTGGAAAGACAACACTGGGAGAATGTGACTTGTTTAAGAATCAGACAGCTGTGGAATCCAATATGATTTGTGTCTGTGTGCTTCAACTCCACTAACTGAAAAAAATAAACAAAAGCCTGAAATTGCAATGAAGTACCAGGTATTTATTGAGTCATTTATTGTGTTTCCAGCCTGTTTGTCTCTAGATTGATTTAAGAGCTCCTCTCCACCTTTTGTAAATTAAACTTGTTTTCTAGCCTCATTTCACATTAAGAGTGATTTTAGAGTGATCTGGCATATTTGCTGCCCCTTTCCTCAGGGAACTGTGAATGTACTTAATGTAAACTATATTACACCGTCCCCCTCAGCCACAGGAGTCTCTCCCTGTCCATAGGGCATCCTCCAGTAGGCTGGTTGGGGGCTTACAACATCAATTGTCAGATTTCAGGTGAAATACCCTCTCTGTAACTGCTAGCCACTGCCAGATGATCTAATTCAAGAAAGCATAATGAAAAAACCTGCCATAGCAAAGGAACAAGTGGCTCTATTTTCACATGAATGGCCCAGTGTTATCAATGATGTTTGAGGGGGGCAGCTAATACCTCCTATGCAATAATGTATGACTGTGACACTTTACTGTCATGTTCTTTTTGATTATGTTTAGCAGGAGCCTGTAGGAAGAAATGAGTGCTGCACAAGGTGCAAAATGCTTGTAGATCATAGTGTGGACCTTTTTTCAAGAAAAGTTCCTGTTTCTGTACATGCCCTTCCTCTGTGCAAATTAGAGGAAGGAGAGCAAACCCGATCACAGCAAAGAAAGATCAGTCTTAGTTACGGGAGGAAAATGAAGCTATTGGGAAAAAAAATCCTTAAAGGAAATAAAAAGAGCAGTTCTAAGGATCAGTGTGTAGCTAAGAAGCTATTCAAGCAATACCAGCTAGGATTTGAACTTGCTGTTGATGTGAAATTCCCTTGGTCTTCAATCCTGTAGTCTCAGTATGATTTCAAGATGTTAGGAGTAGAAATGCTGTAGCTGGCATTCTCCATGCTGAGTTACATGCCCCTGACACAGAACAGCAAACTGTTCCAGCCACTGGCTTCAGCCACTGACAGAGGGAGAGCAGCAGCAAATTATCATTAAGGTATCATGTCTGCACCCACGTCTGCCCAGGCTCCAGTTTCAGGAACATGACATGGTCTGAAGCCATCTTCTGCCTGCAGCAAAATAAACATCAAGTGCCTTTCCTATGAAGAAGCAGTTTTCCATTTTTGTACCAGCCCTGGGTGATTCCCTGTTAACAAAGTTCTGTCCTTAGTTGCAAACCAATATTGCCTGAGACTGTTCTGCCAAACTGATCATGCTTCCTTGACCTCTGACTTTTAAACTTTAAAGGCTGCTCTGAGCTACTTAAAAAAGCAGTTTAGGTAAGTAGGTACTTGTTGGAACCCAGAATGCAGAGAGTATTTCTCTGCATGTTTTGAAGGATCCAAACCCTCTGACAGACACTATTTTTAACCTTTGTCCATGGAAAGGGCTTCCTAGGCTCTGGGATGTAGCAGAACTTTCAAGAATATAAATTAGATAGTATAATATGTAGTTTATCACAGGGTGAGAATTTTAGATTTGGGTTTGTTAGCATGGTAAGTAGATGAAGACAAGATGGAGGATCCTTGTCATTTTTAGGCTTCTTCCTCCATTATCTACTCCATATTCTGCAGTGTTGGGGACACAGAATGATTGGTTAGAGTTTGCTGCAGTGTAGTATCATGTAAATAGGGATTTAGTTATTAGAAGGAAAAGAGAAATAATAAATTCTTGGTGATAATTGGGTGAATTATCTTCAAGAGAGGCTTGATTCTGTGTGTTCGGGGCTTCTTGGTGTCTTTTCTCCTGTGTGCCAGGCTGGTGTTAAGCCTGGTGTCCTGAAACTGCTGATAAGAAAACAATAAACAACCTGAAGAACAAGAAACACCAAGACTCCAAGTTTGCCTTCTTCTTAACAAGGACTTTTGAAAAGGCCTCCCTTATCAAGGGAGAGACATGCAGGAGTGGAAGAACTCCCACAGGTGCTATGTGAGGAACAGTAATATATGAACAGCTGAGGAGGGTGACAAGGCTTATTCTTGCTCTTGTGGAACTTAGCTTCAGAGAATGACCCCAGTAAAGACCCCTGCCTCCCACATAGCATTATTACAATTGGAGGCTTCCTTGTACCCAGGAAATTAATTTTATCAGTGATGATCTTCATACTAGAGCTGTATGCAGTCATTAAAAAAAAAAAAAAAAAGCCAAAAACCAAACAAACCATTTCACTCTTTCCAAAAGAAGAATAAGGTCTCCAGTCTAGCTTCTTTTCTGTGGAAAACCACTATGGAGAAAAACAGATATCTGAGGTGCTTGTGAAAACATTTGATGTTGGTAAGATGTTTAGAACTGCTTCGTCCTGGCTGAACCTTCCTAAATATGATTTCCTCTGTGTTCATTGATGTAATCTGGCTCCTAAATAAGCATATAAGCTTATCCGAGGACAATTTTGTATCCAGTATGCTGGAAGACAAGGTTTTAGAAAGGCTGAGAAAGGAGCCTTTGTGCGTTGCCTTTGCCAGTAAACAGTGAGAAAGAGCCACGGAAAGAGAGTGAATGATAACAAGATAGCTAACACCAGCCATGGCTTTCACAGCCTGAAGCAGCTGACATCCAGACAACCTCCATTTCCCACACAGCTTCACGCAAGTTTTGATAGACTTGTGGAGAAAAAAAGAGAATTGCATTATATGGCCATAGGAAGAAGACAAGGTCTAGTGGCAGACATTCCTTTCTTAACCTTTTGGGGACCCCCAAGAAGAATCTATCAGATTTTAGTCCACTTCTCAAGGCCTTACTGTTTTTCTGTGGTCTGCAGAGAGGTCTAAGAATCGAGGATCAGTTCCTGCCCAGCATCTATTACCAACAGGGGACCATCCATCACTGACTCCAAAATTATTTCCATTCCTAGCCATGACCTGGATCCATGTTGTGAATGATCCAGTGTTACCTTCAATTAGAGAAACTTGTAAAAGTCTTAGCATTTTGTTTGTGATTGCTGGGGAATGAGAGGTTTGACAGCCCATGGCAGTGCTAGGTGGCATGTCTTCAGTATTGGCCATGCTATGGTGCCTTAGCCGTAGGAACAGGAAAGTTCTCCCTGAGTGATGTGCTGCTTATTTTAATCAAATCTGGCAGCAGTTTTCAATGATTCTCACATTAATTAAAAGATCATGGACCAGCATCACAAGGTTTGGGTCAAGGTGCCATAAAGATAGTCTTTCAATATATGGCACAACACACAGCAATTTTTATTATTTTTTTTTTAATGTTCTGCACATTTGGAAGACTTTAAAAGAGTTCCTTTTTATAGTAAAATGCAGTTAATAAATGCATTGATGTTTAACATTTGCAACCCAATTTAATGTGTTCGATTGGAAATTTTGAGCCTAAGGCTCTATTTAAATAAAACAAAAGCCAAATTCCCTCATCTTTGATGCTGACTGTTTATCAACTTTTTGTGCTATCAGCTCTATTCAAAGGAATATTGCAGACCAGCCACTGCATCAAAAGTAAATACCAGTGAACAAAGATGGAGCTAGTGATGTGCAGTAAAACAAAAATCAAGATAAAGCGTGACCATAGCACTTTTTAAAATCTAAATTAACAATTATAGCACTCATACACAGAATGTTATTAAGTTTAAATTACCCTAAAACTTATTTGGGTTTGGTGAAAAAACAACCTGTGCAGCCAGTGAGAAAGAAAAAATCAAAAGAAATCATAGTCCACTATGACACATAATTGCAGTGTAACAAATATGAGTTCACAGAAGTCTAGCCCAAGTGGAGATGAAGAAGTCCAGAGAATTGTGTGGAAATGAAGTTTCTCCTACATATCATAGAAATACATAAATAGGTTATTTCCAGAGTTTCTGGGAAACTACAGAACTGTTGAAGTCTCAGACCCTGGAAACTGCTGACTGAAGGTGTTGCAATTCTCATCAGTTTTATTTTGGGAAGACAAAGTCTGGTCAAGGTGGTAATGACAGTTAAGATGAAGATAGGAACTCTGACAAGGACTGCAGTTGCTTAGGTCAGCAGCTGGCAGTGCTCACAAAGTACACGTGTGTGAGACAATAAGTAACTTCCTTTTTTAGATGCAGCAAAAAATAAAGTCTCCAGCTTTCCTTCCAAATGAAAAATCAGTGAAGGAATCAGAAGTATTTAATTAACTAAGAAACCCAACAAAAACTGTTTTGTTTTCTTTCATTGCAGAAGTAAGGCTTAAAGTGTGCAGCTACATTTAATATTACATACAGTAAATTATAAATAAAACACTAAAAAATGAACTGTAATATTTTCCATTTTCAAACTTAAAGGGAAAAGGAAAAGCTTTGAATTTTTACAAACTGTTTTTTATTTTTCCTTAAGCTTAAAGGGAAAGGGAAAAGCTTTGAATTTTTGCAAACTGCTTTCTGTTTTTCCTTGCAAACTCTTTGGGTTTCAGAGGATGCAGGTGAAAGGTCTTATGTGGCAACAAAAGATGAAATTTCAAAATCAGAAACTTTGTCAGAACTTTGTTGTGACTGAGCTCTTTTCAGGAAATTTTTGAGTTTTCATATTTCAATAGAGGTGATCCAATCGAAAATTTTTTAGTAAACTGTAATATACTTTGTGGCATGAAAAATGCTGCTTTTGTTGAAGTACAGTATTAGGGGTACAACTGTACAAAAATATTGTGCTTCTGGAGAAATACTGTGCAAAAATAATAATGTGCTTCTGGAGACCCAGGTGTCTCTCTCCATCCAGGAACTTTGTCCACCTTCCACAGAAGCTTCTCATTGTTCAGTGGACAGGGATGAAAATATTTTGCAACAAGCCATTATTCTTTTTATCTGAGGTTTGTTATCACACTACCCTGAAAATATCAACAATAAAAAAACATTGATAGCAGCTGTCTGTACTGATACTGGTCAGCTGTCATAAAGCATTCAGCAGCAAGAGATACACCATTCCCATCATTTAGATAAGAGCTATTGATTGTAGGAGCTCCTCTTAATATGCAGCATAAAACATGGCATTTAATACAGTTCAAAAGGAGCTCACTGACAACTTAGTGAATAGTTAGTGATGAGTTATCAAGCGTTATTTTGGTAATCTTTTTAGGTGGGTTCAACAGTCCACCCATATTCAAAAAGGAGAAGCTTTATTAGTCACTCTTTCTTCTTGATAAACAATTTTACAAAACCCATGGAGTGAGGTGGTTAAGTGGTTTCACGTGCGGAGGAGCATGTGTCTTCTGGGGGTGTCAGGCAGCCAGAAGACGGCTGACTGAGGCTGGTTTCAGGTTTCCCAACAGATCCGTGGTGGGAAGGCCCTGCTGCTAAGTGACCATGCCAGTCAGCATCAGAGCTGAGCCTTTCATGTTATACTAAACCCAGACCAGGCCCTGGCAGCATGACCTCATTAACCTCATGACTCTTGATCTCTCAATTATGTCCAAGTCTCCACTCACAGAAGAATTCAGGACAAGTCTGGCTCCAACATTAATTTACTTATTTCCATAAATGATCTATTTACGTTGGCTTGGAGGTCAGCATCCTTTTTTCAAGATAGTCACACTTAGAAGAGATTATCTTTGTTTTTTTACGTTTTATGTTTACGTATTATGTTTACGTATACGTATTACGTATTTTTTACGTTTTTTTACGTATTATGTTTATCTATGTTTATTATCTATGTTTTTGATATGCCTTAATGGTTTAGTAATACAGATGTGGGACAGATAGTGTTGTATAATGAAATTTAACCTGGGAATTCATTTACCATGCAAAATTTCAGTAAGAAAACTAAAAATTATGTGTTTGAAGTGACGCTTGAGATTTATTGCAGTCACGCAATTATATTAGCTAGTCCAGTCTGAGCAATGAAATACCCCTTGTTGAGAAAGCAGCTGAAATATAGAAAAGAGCTAAGCTGTAGGAAGATATCAAACATGAGCATAGACAGATGATCCAGTGTGCAAACAGAGAGAGATGATAGCTCTGTACTTACACAGAAGGTACCCACACTACTCATTTACAAGAGAACATTTCTCTATGATCCAGTAAGAAGGCTCTGGATCAAGGCTGGTATCTTAATCCTGTTATTATTTCTTCTGCAACCCTTGGTGTCATGTTCAAACTGTCACAAGGACCTTTGCTTCTTGTTCTGTACTAGACTCAAACAGGATAAAAAACTTTCAACACAAAGTCACTGTGAATTTGGCAGAGAAGTTTGCTGGCTATTGCTTCAGAGCTTCACGTGCTTCTTAAAAATTCTCTCCAAGAGAAGGTATTGCATTTTCAGTTACAGAGGTACCTGCGTAACCCTGGATCAAGAGCCTTATTTTGATTATAGATTTTGCACAGAGATCTTGTGGAGTCTCCCTCACTGGAAATATTTAAGAACCTTCTTGATGCAATCCTGTGCTGTGTACTCCAGGATGACCCTACTTGAGCAGGGTGTTGGACCAGATGACCCACTGTGGTCCCTTCCAACTTGATACATTTTGTTATTCTGTGATTCTGATTGTGATTCAAGTCATCCTAGAGTTAGATGTGCATATAAATGTCCTATGGCAAATGCTCAGGATTATTCATGGCAGTAAAGACAGATAATTTTTTGTGAGAATGGAGTGGGTAGGAGTTAATTCACATTAACCTACAAAGATATTTCTAAAACTAACCCGTGATACATTGATGTTTCTCTGATTTTCAGTGTCACTGAAGTACTTTTAAAACTGCTGTCATTGTTATTCTCAAATACATTAAAGTTAGCAGTTGCCAAATGAGCAGGAGGAACACTTTCTTAAAATTTATACAGTTAAGATGTATCATGTGTTCCATAGGGAAAATCCATCCCACACTCAAAGAAACATTGATCATGTATTCAGATTTATTTGGGTGATTACACAGTGACTATTTAACTTCGTGTTAGTATGTGATAAGTGCATTCATCACTGCCTTCATTTAACTCTGCACCTCTAGCCTGGGCAGCCAGGAACCTTGAATTCCATTCCATGCCCTTCATCATCGGTTTGTCCACACTTGTGCCTATCTTCCAGTCACAATAACAAGAGCTTTTCTGTAGCTCAATTAAAATAGAAATTTTTTCATCATCTGATGGACCACCACCCTTAATTGGATCAGACAAAAATCACTTATCTTGCCAGTGCACTCACTACTGTCATTGCAAGTCCCTGTGCAATTAGCCTTAATCACCAGCAGCAAATGTCAGAATCTGATTATTTCAGATATCCCTAGATTTGAACTGCTTTCTGTACTAGAACATTAGATATGCTTAAAGTAAGACATCCAGTGTGGTTTTAATGTAGAAAAAAAAAAAAAAATAAAATAAGAGAACTACTCACTTTGATCTATGTCTAATACTGCAAGTTCTGAAAAGTAAAGTTCCATAGATAGACTGTAGTCTCTAGTCTGTTTTTAATAAATGTAAAGGAATCATTGTAATCTAGAGGCAAATGCACAAATACAGAAGAGGGAAGGGTTCAGTACAGTGATTTACTGAAGATAGATAGAGTTAGATAAAGCTATGCTCAGTCACAAAAATCAAATCTTCCCTTAGACATTCTTCTGTACTGTTAACCTAATTTATTTAGTACCAAGGATTATTCCCATAAACATTCTGGGATCACAAATTCTCACTAATAAAAAACAAAAGAAGGTCTTCCTCCCTTTGACCTCCTCAGCTGGCCAGATGTTGAGGAGCCCTTCTTTGGGTATCTGACTCTTCCCAAGACACTCTTTAAAGATCTTCATTGCCTAGAACCTGGGACTCTGCTCTAGGTGCTGGAGGCAGGCAGTCTCCTGCAGAAGTCCTCACCTCCTGGCCTCTCCTGGATCCAGTCTGGCACAGCACAGGCAGGACTCGATAGCAGCACCAGTGGGAGGAACTGCTCAGGGAGCCACAGCACTGCACACTCCATGGGAACACTGTACACTCCATGCGAACACTGCACACTCCATGGGAACTCTGTACACCCCATGGGAACACTGCACACTCCATGGTAACACTGCACACTCCATGGGAACACTGTACACTCCATGGGAACACTGCACACTCCATGGGAACTCTGTACACCCCATGGGAACACTGCACACTCCATGGGAACACTGTACACTCCATGGGAACACTGTACACTCCATGGGAACGCTGTGCACTCCATGGGAACACTGAACACCCCATGGGAACACTGTGCACTCCATGGGAGTGGTGGATGGGCAGGTGCTACCCCATCACAGCAAGGCCTCCCCAATGGAATCTCAAGAGAAAATACCCTTGAAGTACCTCATAACAAGTACCTCCTAAACAATGGCAATGAGAAATGTCCTTCCTACACCCAATCATTTTAACTGCACTTTTAGTGTATATGCAGCAGATATACTTCCAGAGAAGGATTCTTCCTGAACTGCAAATTGTGTGGAATGCTGTATCCCTTGCTGTATCCCTGGGGCTTGACTAAACTGTATCCTTTTTATTATTCAACTCACAAAATAGGCGAGGCCTTAAAGAAGTACATACCCCTGCTCAGTACTTTGCTTCATACCAGCCTTTGCCTGTGGATTCCACTCACTGAAATGCTTCTCATGTGACTCCCATGGGTTTGACAAGATTTTATCTTTATTGCATCTCTCCTACCATTCAAAACCTCCCAATCACTTTCTCCTTCTTTCCTGAGTAAACATGGAACTTTATAAATCACTATCTGAAGAGAAATACCAATAGGGAAATAAAGACCAATATTCATACACTGCAGTAATTTCAACCAGAAAAAAAAAAGAAAAATGGCAATTATATAGCTAAGAAATGAGTATTACTTTCAACTGATTTAAAATTCTGATATTGTTATTATATTGGGAAACCTGTTAAGCCCTCAGGGACAGATCCATTGATCTCTGCCACAAACCTTAACAGGTTCCACAGAGAGAAAAGAAAAAAGCAATTGGCCCAAAATTACTATATCCAGTCATGTGAAGTGAGTACAATAATACTCTTCAAATGTAAATATGTGTTTCTCCTTTATTTAAAAGAAAAGAGCTAGAAAACTGAGGAAGCACTCTGGAGCTCTGTGATAATACTGAATTTGTTAGTGTTCACTGAAATTCCAAGCCTACAAATCTCCTGGGATATACAAGACTGTATTAATTCAACAGTGACTAGTGATTTAGGAAAAGAGCTAGAAAGGTTCAGGTCTCCAGTCCAGTGAGAGTGATAATCAGTTTACATGCTTGAGAAGCAAAACACTTCAAGCTGACCAGTCACATATTTGCAATTATCAAAAGCCACCCTTGAAAATTCACCACCTCCTCAAATTTTCTGTGCTGAAATGGATGATACAATTGTGTCATTGACTTGGTTCAGTCAAGCAAAGGGGATGAGGAAGTTGATTTTTCCCTCAAAATCACTGTTAGTAGACTGATCTGTATTTTGAGTCACTAAGTCATTCACTGGGTTAACAGGCGTAACTGTCTCTGTCCTGAAGCATGAGGCAGCCACAGTTAGATCAAGTTGATGACAAAAAACGAACAGATACTTGTCCCTGCCTCCCCAAACAGTTCATTCCAGTTGCAGTGGGTGCTGCTACCAGCAATTAGGTATCCTTCTATCCAAGAGGAATGCATAGCTGCTCCCATACTGCAAATCAAATGATGGGCAGTTTTAAATAATGACCTCAAGCTGCCACTCCTCTGCTCTCACCTTCATTTGCAAAGAATTTTTCCCCATAATCATGGCCCATTAATTACTGCTACATAATGTAAGAAGTAAGGCACATATCTGAAGCATAGTTTTAAAATGAGGTAGGTGTGGAATTTAATCTAATGTGGTTTAGAAGTTTCTGATGAAAACTAGACCCGTCATTGGGCCTCTCAGCTCTTCATTGTTAGCTTCCCTGGCAATTGAAGTTTAGTCATGAGCCATGGAAATATCCATATGGCTCTGTAAATATCACATAATCTTCCAGCAATTCCCATCACTCCCTTCTCGACATCTAAAGTCAATGGGGTTCAGGCAAGCAGCTCCAGAGAGCAGTGCTCCTCTTGCAGGCTGGCCACTGGGCTTCCACTCAGTTAAAGACAGGCAAAGTCAGGGGTCTGCCTGTGCTAACAGCAGCACAGCTGCATGCTGTTAGAGCAGCTGGTGGCTAAGTGAGAACTAATAAATAAGGGTCTGTCCCGTCTGTGGCAGTGGAATGCGAGAGTGGAGGGGGGGAGCGGGCAGAGCCAACAGCACCCGCGAGAATTCATCTGCCTTACCCAAAGGTCAAGAATCACAGTCACAGGTTACAGCTTCAGCACACTGCCATCACCTTTAAAATGAGATCCCCCACGCTGCAAAAAACCCACAGTGACTTAGTCAAGAGGATTTCTGCTTTTTACAACAGATACCTGCAAATCTGAGCAGTAACATCAATTGTTTCAAACAATCCTTTTGAATCTTTCAGGATATGGAATAATAAAAGAGCTGAGCATGATTCAGGATCTTTCAGGATATGGAATAATAAAAGAGCTGAGCATGATTTTGACTGAGGCATTGAAAATATGTTAACTGCTTTAGCCAATTGATAGATTAAAACAGAAATGCAGTATTTACTTAAGTCAGGGTATTTCCCTCAGTGAATATTAAAAAATCTTCACAATAAAATACCAAAATTATACTGAGGCTTGTTTCCTGAGTTCTGAGAGTGATTCTGAATTACACTTTAAAGCAAATTATTAAATATTGCATTTATATTATATACAGACTCCATTTTTCTGGGTTTTTTCTTTTTTTGTGCAGAGTTTTCTACATTCAAACATATTTCCTAAAATTTGCAGTCCTCAAAACACAATTTCAGAAACCAAGATTTTAATTTTTTTTTTAAGTTGCAATATTTATAATGTAAAGACGATAGCTAGCAACTCCATTAAAAGTTAAATGTGAATTTTCAATGATCCTTCCGAAAACCCACAGTAGGTCCACTGTATACATCGAAGACACAACTGTTTATGTTTGATACCTTTATTGACAGATTCTAATATGCTAATAAATATAATAGATTCTAAAGACAATACAGGAGAATTGAGTGATGCACATACAGTGATATCTGGAAGTAAATGCACTTTTAGTAAACAGACTAGTGATAAAGCAAACACTTATAAAGTGGTTCATTCAGGTCTGATTTGTACTGCTCTAATTAACTGCAGCACACAATCCCTGACAGGATTTTTTTTAATTGTGAAAATTTTATTTTCTTCTCACATTTGCTATCTTGAAATCTGAGAAACACCCATTAGAAGAAAAATGCAGTTAATATCATCCTGAAAACTAAAAGCCACAATGCATGGAAGCACTGCCTTGCTAATACCTGGAGGGAACTGATTTGATTATGCCTCTGATCTCTTGTTTGTAACACATTTTGACTATACAGAACTGTGCTTTTATTTATTTTTTTTTATAATACAAACCCAGTGATTTCTTTCTTGTAGATGTGTAAAATACATTTATCATCTCTCACATTACATCCAGGTGTCTGATTTCAAGTTCTCCTATTCTGGTATGCCTCACATCCGTCTTGTATTGCAAAGTTATGTGAAGACTTTCAATTCCTCGTATCCAGTGTTCTCAGATTTCAATAGCAGCAAAAAGGCCATATTCACAAAGCCATATGACTATTTCTAGGTAAACTTTAAACTAAGATACGTCAGCAAGTTGAAACCACAAAATTAAATTACTTATAATATTACATGATTTTCTTATCAGAAAAGGATAGCCATTCACTGGCAAATAGATATGATCAATATAAACTTGAATAGCAACATATTTGTGGATTTATTTCAAAGGTTTTCTTGTTTAAATAAGCTTCAGAAATTCCTTCATAATGCAAACAGAACTAAATGCCTGATGCAAATTATTTCCTGCAAGTGTTTGCTTACACTTTTAAACAAAATTGCTTCATTATTACTTGTAACTTGTTTCTGATCATTTATTATAGATATTTAAATAAGAGATGCATTTATGCTCAAAGGTAAAATGGGATGAAAAGCATGTGGTCTTACCTCTGCTTTCCTTTCCTATATAAATTTGATTAAGCTTGTATGGATTTCTTGCAGGCATCTGACTCCAAAAAAAGCTGTGGGCACGATATGCAAAAGTAGGAAAAGGCTTCACATCCCAGTCTTATTTTCATCTTCTCAAATGTGAAGACTACTTTAGAGGAATAAAATAGTCAAGACAGAGAAGAGTTTTGTCACTTGAATAACAGGGCTTGGGTAGGAACTTGAAGATACATAGATGCATGTAAACCCATTCTGAATTGGCTCTCTGTCAGCTCTAACAGCCAGGTTTCTCTACCAGACTGCAGTGAAAAATTATGTTGAATTCTCGTCCTTAGCCAGTTGAGAATCTACAGGGCTGTTTCCTATTACTTGGGTGGCTTGCATTTAAACCTGTCTCATCTGGAGGGAGAGAAGCTTTGGGGCTGCCCTCCACAACTCACTTGCTGCAGCTGCTGCTACTGGACAGTGCATCTTCCCTCTCACCCATTACCCTTCTACAACTAAGAGTCTTTCAGCCTTGGTTCTGACCAGGGTTTTCTTGACAGTTTGTTGGATTTATTTTCTTCACAGAGCAGTTCTGCCATGATAGGTCATGGATAAGCCTTGACCTCTCATATAGTTGAATCCTGATGACACATAATCAAATGCAGACTCAAAATTCCTTATAATTACACAGGCATATTTTCTCAGTACAACACAATTTCAGTCAAACAATAAAGGCTGTGGCCAGATATAGGATGCAAATATAAGAAACTGCACCAATGAATGCATAAACTGCATTCAGTTAATGGCTGGACACGATCCAGTCCAAAGGTTCAGGAGCATCCGTTTCTTAGAGCTCAGTCACCTGGATTGTCCATGAAACTGCATGCTGAATCAGACACAGTCGCTCACTGCTGCTGTTAGAAGGAATCTGTTTGACATAAACTCTAAAAATAAGGAAATCCCAAACTCTAACTCTTTTTACAGGTTTCCTGTGATAACTGGCAATGTATAATGTTATGACACAATGTACTTTAACTGTGTCATGGTGAAAATAATTCCTGAGATTCCTGGTAATGGCAGCTGGCTATACTTAAGAAAGAAACACATCCTGTTCTCGTTATTCACCACTAACTCTGCGGAGGAAGACAGCATCTTTCATACAATTGGTTCAAAATTAAATTCCTTGGAATCAAAACCACTGAGTAACTTATGTCAATATCTGACAAGGCAAAGTAATGTATGAAGGATACAATTCTACCTTTAAAATTAATCATCCTTAAAAAAACCTAAAATAATTTGATGGCACTCTGGTCTCCCAGAGACTGTTAGTGTTCTTCAGTAAAGAGAAAAATTAAAGGATTTTTAAATAGTTTATAACAGTTTTAATAGTACACAAGGAAAAATCCATCCAGGGGGAAAACAAAACCAAACCACCACACAGCAAAAAAGTCCCAGCTTTTCTCTCTGACACTAGCAACCCCTCAACTGGTCCTTCACAAGTTTGGATTCATGAAGTCAGAGGTATTATGTGAAATGCAGCAATCCACAATCAGCAACAAGGTCTTAGGGACATGTGCAGTCTTGTCTAAAGGTGTCAAGAGATTAAATCCCAGAAGTGTAGGCAGCCAGGGTCAAGGACAAAGGGAGTTTACAACTTCAGCAGGTGTCAAGCTTGCTCATGAAAGTTAATACTTTCGTCAATAACCTTTTTCTCCTATAGATCTTGATCAAGAAATGGTCCCTCCATTCTCAAGGATAGTTTCTGAACTTGTGAAAGCCTGTGACAGTCACCCTCATCCAGCCTTGCTGAGCATTTAGAGTACATTTTGTGACCTTGTGGTGTATGGAAGACACAGAAAATGTGGTTCGGGTCCAGCCTGCCTAAAACATTCTTGTGCCTTTAGGGCTGGCTTTTGGCTTGTGGAAGTCACAGCAGGGAGATTACATGCAGAAATGCAACCTTGGCTGATTATCTCATTAAGAATAAAAATTTAAAATCATGAAGCAATAAATTATAGTTTACGGCAATAAAACATTTGCAAAGTAAACAACACACAAAGTATGAATATCACTGGATGATTTGGACATAATTTATAATTAACTTCTTGTTGAAAGCACCACCATATAAAATGAGACAAAATTCAACACATTCAAAGCAACATCATTGTACACCCTAAAATTAAGCATTATAAAGAAAGTTATCCTCACAATAAATACATCAAAATTTCACCGGCCCTTTGGACAAGTCTGTGATAACACTTCAGCTAAATATAGAGACCAATTTTAACTAAATATGTGTTTAACATATTGTTGTGCAATATGGATTTAATAGTAGTTTAGATCTGTAATCTAGGTGTTTTTCATTAGTCTGCAACCTTTCATTGTCATTTATCTAAACTATGTAAGCATTTATGTAGTACTATGACCTACATACCAAGGTCAAGTCTGTTAGAAAAAACACAGAAATCTCTTTACTAACCTCTTTGAAACGTGCTGTAGTTCTAAACAGTCCTCAGGAATGCAATTATTTTTTAGTGCCATAAATTTCAATACAACTACTTGCAAATATTGTATGAGAGCAAAAGTGTTCAAGAACTTCAAGAGCATTTGCAGTAATATACTGAGAAGAGGCTTTTGACTGCAAAATCCAGCCAGTTAACCAATGAAATAGATTGCCTAGACAGTGAGGAGTATCTACTGCTGGTAGTCTTTAAGAGCAGGTTAAACAGGATCCAGGACACATGGAGGTGGAGCTGACCCTGCCTTGTAGCAGGGGTCTCTATTGGCCCTACACTCCAGGATTGTCCTTCCACAGTTATTTGTTTCACTGCAGTCCTTCCTTGGCCTTACCCCTTATCTGTATTTAGCTTTCAGCTCATTCTAAAAGCCTCAGCCACCCTTATGCTCCAGAAACCACACAGAATGACATAATGAATTGGTGTAATACTCCTACTATCCATGTGCATTATTTTCTTTCACTTGCCTCTTCCTTGTATTTTAGGGAGCATACACTCCCCTGTGTGCATGGATGCATAGGCATGTGTAAATTCTAAGCACAAGAAGGTCCCATTCCTGATTAGCCTTAAAATGACCCCAAAATAAATGTTTGGTGACACATACTCCTTAATCAAGTTGTATGGGTAAATCTCACAATGTCATCTCACAGCTATGACGCAGTGGGCAATAGCTGAGACCGTACAGTACACAGAGGTGACACATTTCTTTCCAAAATAAAAGCATGAGTAAATATCTAATAGCAACACACTTAAATTATGTCATCAGTTCTGAAGAGGAAATTACTCCACAGATTAATGAGGAATTCTACATGGAAGTCAAAGGTATGATGTAGTCTTATAGCATTAATCAAGAGCTAAATACGACCTGACCTACTTCAAACAGCCCAGCCTTTAACAGAGAGAAGATTAAAAAAAAAGGCAGAGTATGAGAGTCCATATTTATCTCTGATCTAACACCAACAGAGCCAATAGAATTCCATAAAGTTCAGTGTGCCTAAGAGCATCACATGGCAAGTGCCACAGGTCATCCTGTAATCTGCAAGTTATGATGGATTGAAAAAGCAATGACATTTTCCGTTCCTATTTAGGAAACATTATACTAAGAAGTAAGATATCAAAGGACTATATCTCAGAAAAACATTTATTACCATGCAACAATTGATGTATCAATCCACTAAACAATTTCACAAATTTGAATATGATCACACTGTAGGAAGTTCTCTGGAATGAACAAACGACAAGGTTTCCTAGAAAAACTGATTTTTTTCTGTATTGTACACAGTAAACATAATTATGCTGTAGATAACTCTATTAAAAAAGCAGTGAGAAATCAAATAGCTTATATTTTATTTTGTCAAACCCCTAAAACTTGGAGATATTAATACATCTGTTCAAGTCAGACTTACTACACTGATCCCTAGACATAGTGATTCCCTCTTCCTTAGTGCTGACACCAAACACGAGGCCCCCCTGCAGGTACGTTCTAAAGAGAGAGACATTAATAGATAATGACTGGGAAGAGAACACATAAATACCTTTTAAAAAATTAATAAACCTCAATTTCCTTGGACACATGAGCAATAAGAAAAAGTCATCTAGTATCTTTTTAGGAAATACCTCTAAAAATTTCTTAGTCATAGCTTGCTTCTGGCTTCACACTCCATGACAAGGGCCACTATTGTCTTGTGATGATGAGGAGTGTCCACTCTGGCCAAAGTTCATAGACACTGACAACCCTTTACATTTAGCATTTTCAGTCACTCTGATCAGGATCTCTAACCCAAGTGCTGCATTTCCAAAAGAACAAGACCCTCACAAACAAACAGGCAAATCAGCAGTTCCAGAGAGGGGAGACTAAAGGAGCTGTTACTTTCCCACTATTTCCAGTACAGGTCTGTGTCACACTGTTTACATCATGCATCATTCATCTGCTGTGATGAAATGTAACCCTGCTTTTTAAAAAAAGACTTCTGCAACAGTGAGGATACTATATCTTGGTGAGAAGAGTTTCACATATTTTCCATGGGCATCAACTGCTCCTGCTTCTATTTAAATCCGTGTGGCCCTCTTCAGAGGGCGTTATTCACTTCAGGAAGTCCATTCAGAAGGTGCTGAGCATAAGAAGGGGAGAAGCCAGGATGGCAGCAGACAGCAACATGGCTCCTGAAGAAAAGCTGAGCACTGCTCCTGTGAAAAGGGCTGTCCACAAGATCCGAATGGCCAGCCAGGTCTTCAGCTTGGCACGAGGCTGGCAGCAGTGGGCATCTGACCACCATGTAAAGCAAGAGCAAGAGCCCTCTGGATGGGTCCCCACTGCCGAAAACTCATCAGCTCAGCCAGTACAAGAAAGTTCCTTTGAAAAATGGCAAATTCCATCTGTCAAGAGGGACCAAGAAAAAGATGATGAAAAATCCTTAGCAAGGGGATCAGTGACAATAAGAGATGCTGAAAAAAAATCAAGAGAATCAGATGAAGACCTCAAAATGTTCAGCATTAAAAGCAAAGAGGTGGCTAAAACAGTCATCAGCAAAGCCTACGAACGAGGGGGAGATGTCAGCCTCCTTAGTGAAAGATACGAGAACAACAACAGCAGCTCTGAGATGACCAAACTCAAAGAAGAATCAAGTGCTATTGACAAAATTCTTAGTAACAAATTACCTTCACCCATAAGGAGGAAGTGTTCAAATGTGGTATCAGAGCTGACCAAGGGCTGGGAGAAGATGGAAGAAGAGGGCAAAGATGGGGCCAAGAGAGAGCTGCTGCTTAAGTGTCATGATGACAGCCTGGATGCCCAGGACAGTGGCTATGGGGAGGCAGAAGACAAGCTCGAGCAGGAAGACAGTGACCGGGAGGTGACATCTGTGAGGATTAAACGGCCTGTCCCGTCTCTGTAAGTAAAGCATCTTCATTACATTAACACAAATGGCAGAGGGGTACAGCTTTCCATGAGGAAAATGAGGGAAGGGGGGGGGGGGGGGGGAGACAGTAGGAAGTGGTCAAAGATAAACTATTAATCTTGACTTAGAAGAAATTAATCAAAATTCAGGAGACCTTTCACATATCACTCTGTGCTTAAGTAGTTACTCAACAACACTGGACTAGGTACCTAATACAAAAAGTCAGGAAGTAATATTTGAGATATGTTAGTTATATTTGATTTTCACACTGGATTTACCAGTTCATAAAAATAATTACTTACTTCTTAATACTTCAGTCCATATTTCAGAATCCCAACTTTTACCTCATCAAGAGCCTTCAGGTATTCATTTATTTCAGAAAATGTTGTCTAAATCAATATATCTGACAAGTCTGACAAGTAATATTTCCAAATACTTATTTATTATTTTGCTTAGTATAAATTGCAAATATTCTCGGCAGCAATTTGAAAAGAACATCCCAAATTCAAGTTGCAGGAATTACTTCCACATACTTCTTACCAAAAGTTGGGTTCACTGCTTCTCTTTGGAAGCTTTCCATGAATTTGGAATTCACCAATTTAAAGAAAATTCCACAGTATCTTAGATCCCAAGTTTGTACCATATCTCAATTGCATTTTCAGAAATTAAAAACAGGATCAGCACCGACGATAAAAAACTGATGAAAATGCCAAAACAGACTTTGTCATCCCCGTGCAGACAGGCAGTCACCCTGTATCATGGTCAGTTTTGGTTTTACACCTCACTACTGATGAGCATTATTGTGACCATTAGACTGTGAATAACACAGTTACGGATTTCAACCATGCAGTACCCTTAAGTACAGGTATCTGAACACACACCCCCAAAGCTATTTTAACTATTCAAATGGGATTAGAATCATGCTTTGCTGTATAGCTGAGCAGTCAGCTCCTGTAAGAAGAAAATGGTTAATAGCCCAAGTGAAAAAAAGCTCCCCAGTAACCTGGGGCTTGAAAGTTTGTGATACATGCTTTTCACAAGGACTGTGTGCACCATCCTTTCACAGAAGTTAGGACCTCAAACCAAAGATTCTAAATATACAGTGGAAAAAAGATACATTTGCACCACTTATCTACAAACAATTCCAATTAAAACAATTTTCTGTTTCAAATGCTATAGTAGAAACAGATCAGCAATATAGCTTCTGTTATATTTTCTTATATTTTCCTCGCATTTAGTGCTGCTACTGTGAAAAAAGATGGACTAGCCATATTAATCATGGACCAAATGATGGAAATAACACCCTCTATGTTACTTACAGCTTTCTTCCACTGAAACTGGACACAGAAATAATGTTCTGCACTTACAGTGCTGCTATCAGGACTTGACTTTTTTAACTATTCATTTTTTTAAAATTTATTTTACAGCCTCAGAATATAATATTCCAGCCTGCTACCTTTATGAACCTTTCAATGTGGTTTAATCTTCATCAAAAAGGCCATAAATACACAGTTGTTAAAGCATATCTCTCATTCTCCTCTCTGCATTCCAGGAAAAAACATCAGTGCAAGTATTTTGTTTTCCTCACATCAGCACCTTCATTATTTCCAGCTTCACTATTTACTGGAATAAGGTTGCTTCCTTAGTAGGCCTGTTGACTCATACTAGCATAAAAGACACTATTCTGTTCCTACTTAGGAGAAAAGGGATGCAACAACAGGGAGATGAAACTCAAGACATTAAAACAGGATTCATACTTTTCCCCTACAGACAGATATAGGGCAAATATACAACACGGACATTGTTTGCCTAGAAGGTCAGAATGCATTTAGGACGATCATTCTGGTAAACAGGTTAACTTAGTTGATTGTTGCTTGTAAAGCACTTCTTAGAGGGGTAAAAGTTCAAAACCTTCACTTTGGATGCAGAATCCTTTGTGAAGGTGCAGTAGAAACATGAAAAAATGCTTCCATGTGTACACAATTCGCGTTTTAAACTTGTAATTAAGTTAAACAATGGCAAAAATGGCACATCAATGACTAGAAATGATTAAATTACAGGCTGCATTTAAAAAAGTAAAAGTGGGCTTTTTCAAGCCCACGTGAGGTACAATATACACAAAAGGATAGAGAAGATGGTTTTCTCTGAGATGATTTGGATGAGGAAGGCAATAATAATAATCTGCTAGAAAGGAAAATTAGTTTCAGTAGAAAAAAGGAGGGAATACATTCTAGACTGTTAAATTAAAGCAAGTAAAGACTGCACAGCCTCCTGCTGTCTCAATCCCCCTCTTCTCTTCACTCAACCTGTGGAAGCGAAGCTCTAGCACTTTCTCAGAGGTCATAGTCCCTGGAGAGAAGGGGAAGCAGCTGGCTGTGGCTGAGGAATAAGTCCTCTATGATGATACCTACTCATAAACTCCATTGAGACTGATAGCATTACTTCTTCAAGGCAATTTTGGTTCACTTTGGATTTTTTTTCCCCTGCCTTATCTGATAGCTTCCCACAAGAAGAGCTAGTGAATCCATCTGAGCTTCAGTTGAAGTTCAGATTGTGCTGGCACAGGGCTTCTGTCACCTTTGAAATAGCCATAGGCTTCAGGAGACAAATTCCTTTGCATAGCCAAACCCTGTGCCCACAGTCCCTCTGGACAATGAAAGCACAATTCAGGCAAAGGGACAACAGACTACAGCTTTCCTTTTCTCTGTATGGCAACAGCTCATGTAGAGGAGCATTTGGTTTATTACCTCTGGGAAACCACAGTGTCTAGATTTACCCCACTAGTATATTTTAATGCTTTCCTGCCAACACCTACCTGTTAGACACTTACACAAAATTGCAGGTACAGACATGCTGCTTACTCTCAGGATACTCTTCAGTCACACCACAGAAGAGGAATGGTGCACTTATTTGGCAACTCAGTATGCTCAATTCTTCTGGTGGTTTTTCACCAAATTGCTAGGAAAGAGTTTTTTGAAGCTTTTTAAACACAGTTCCTCAATACAGCTAAGCCAATCTAAGGGCAACTCTGCAGTTATTAAAGCAGTGCAGCTCTCCTAATTCTTTTCCTATCCCTGGCACCAGATGTTTGCAATTCTTACCCTACCAAAGGCCTGCCCAATACTGGCATCCTTCTGGAGCACCAATCTGAACTAGTGACTTCTCTATGACTCCTATTCCCTATTTCAACCAATTCAGTAGAAAACAAAGGAATACCCAAACAATGGGGCGAAAGAATTTTCTGCAACTTTGCAGCCCCGTGTACTGTTTGCTAAGTGCATTTTGATTCTCTAGTGTTAATATTCAGCTGACATTACTGGGGAGGTTTCAGAGCAGCCTTTTGCAGAATAAAAATATTAGAAAACAAATGACTTTGGCACGGCCACAGTACAGTCCCAACTGAGTTCTGTACATACACATTGACAGGATGTGGACAGCACAAAGACTAGCTCAGACTATCCCTGGCTCCCCCACAATACGTGAGATTGGCCATGGGAGGATAGACTGTCTGTCTGGCGTTATCCAGAACTATTACACAAATAAAAAAAAAGAAAAAAACCCCCGAAACTCTAAAGATCTTTCCTTATCCTTTGTCCTTGACACTTTCAGGCTTCTACCTTACTCATGGGAATGTGAATTTTGGACTGCAGTATTTGTTCAGAGCCATGCCCCAAACATAGAAGCATAGACAGAACTACTGCACTCAATTAGCTTTTTGTTGTTGCTATAATCTTTTGACACCTATTACAGAGGACAGATTTTTCTAGGCACTATCCTCTAGTTTTCATCCAGGTCATACACCTACAGCAATTAGCATCTCAATCCTCAGGGCAGGCACATGTCAGGCTTGGCTAAGCAGGCAAGAATGGGGAACTGTGTGACTGACCAAAGGTACAGAAAGTGAAGGTAATCAGCATCATACTGTTTTGCTCCCTTACAGAAATAAGTCAGTCTGGGGCAAAGTTTGTCAAAACGGGCTCAGATTGGGGCTGGAAGGTGTTTGTGTAGACAGGATAAAGCTGTGACCATGGAGTGCAAACTGAATGTGGATGAACAGCCCTAGGAACTAATTTAGAAGTGGTGAACTCATGCCACCTGGTGGATTCAAGCTTGTCCCAAAATCACAGTAACCCAGTTACAGCAGAGACCAATAAACAGCAGAACTGCATCAGGAAAGGGGGAGATGCAAAGCTCAGGTGTGTCTCTGTGCCTTTCAGCGCCAGCCGGCTGAGCGAGGAGGCGCGGAGCAACGCGCGCAGGAAATGCAGCGCCGTGCACAGCCTCAAGGACAGGTGGCAGGAATGGGCTGACCAGCACATCATAACGCAGAAACTGAACCCCTTCAGCGAGGAGTTTGACCACGAGCTGGCCATGTCCACGCGCCTGCACAAAGGAGATGAAGGATACGGCCACCCAAAGGAAGGAACCAAAACTGCAGAGAGAGCCAAGAGAGCTGAGGCCCACATCCACCGGGAGATCAGGGACATGTGCTTCATCATTGAATCGATGGCCAAGCCACGGCCCGACGGCAAGATCCAAGTCACTTTTGGGGAACTCTTTGACAGATATGTTCGTATTTCAGATAAGGTTGTTGGGATTCTGATGAGAGCCAGGAAACACGGGCTGGTGGACTTTGAAGGAGAAATGTTATGGCAAGGAAGAGATGATAATGTCATAATTACTTTATTAAAATAAGTTAAGTTTTCCTGGTTATAGCCTTTCTCCTCTTCTCCCTTGCCATTAGCATTTGCACATTTTGAATATAGGACTCCCCTGTTTACCACATAGAAAAAAATATTTTTTGAAATACGTATTTTCTAACTAGTACACGACAACCCAAACATCTGAATGGGCTTCATTTTGTACTAGAAGTGCTTGCACGACAATTAAGTTAATTACTACATGAAAAATAAGGAGAAACATCTAGCTGGAATATAAGCAGCTGATGTTAAAAGCCCACAGCAATACATATAGCTACAAACTAATTCCAATTTCTACTTCTTGTTAAATTAAGATATTCCCAACCTGTTTAAACTGGAATATCAGGAACATGAAACATGCTAGATCAGAAGCTGAAGGACAACATAGACTCCAAGTTTTTGATCTGAAAAATGGTCTTGTACATGCACTTCCTAATTAATTGATTTAAATACAAGTAAAATGACCTTATTTTAATAGAATCCACATTTTTTCTTTACAAGCACAATATGTAACTAGTGTCTTGTTGATACAACCATTGACACAGCTTTCTCTTACATATCGCATAAAAAATGTTTCTTTTTATAAATGGAGTTTTATATATTTATTATATTATTGTGTTTATATAACTAATTTTTTAGATTGTTTAATATTTAAACTTATGGAGGTTGGAATATAATGAATAAATAAGTTTTAATTAAATAGCTACATAAAAAATACCTTCTATGCAGCATTGTGCAATGTCTCATCTGATTATTTATGCAGATACTGTTCTTATAAATACAGGGAAAAATAATATGTAACATATAAAAACTAGCAAAATACTTGTACTTCTGTGTACAGCAAAGAAGTGACTAACATCATCATTGCCTAACATCATTGAAATGTACCTCTGTGAGAAAAGAGAGAAATGGTGTTCATAACTTTGAGGAAAATGTTATTCCACATTATACAGATATACTGACCTAATTTCCCTGCATTTGCCATTCCAATGTCACTGAAATGTATTTCAGTCCAGGTGATGCTGAAGAGGACTAAATGCTAATGAACTAATAACTAATACTTCTAGGACTTAAAACTGTATTATCTGCAAATCTGAGATCTCTGCTACTTACTGGATTAGAGAGATCAGTTTCTCTACTACTGTAAAAATAGCTGTCCTGGTAAAAAGTGTGTGCTTCACATGAAAAGCATTTGTTTCAGAGCAGATGCCTGGGCAAGTAATGAAAAAGAAGTGTTTTTTTCCCCCCTTAAGATTCTTTCAAACTGAAAGAGCAAATATCTTCTTACAGAAGTAGAGGTGTATTAACATCTTGTCTCTTCTAAAACAAATATTGCTGTCTTATTATGAGTACAGGTACTCCAGTTTGAGAGTACAAATAAACCAAATATTTTACAACAATGATTTGAGGACTACTTCATCTATTCTAAATCTATTTAAATGATTAATACTTTAGGCATAGTTATATTATGTGACTCTACAGAAGAAAAAATTAATTGTAAGATGGAATCAATAGAGCTTATTTAATGTTTTCTTGACATCTCTTAGACTACTCAAGTTGACCTACAAAACTGATGTCTTAGTGCAGTACTTACATATAATTTTTTTACTTGCATATTCTTAACTTATCCTTTACATAATGACCTTTTATAGCTGTCTAAATTGTCTTGAATACATGAACTATAAATAAAACCCTTAACTATTTCTTGGATTATTCTCCCACAAACTAGAAAACAAATACATGTGCATATTCAGTGAAGTAAAATATCAGTAAGTTGCCTCAAAAAATAAGCATATTATCCTTTTTATAGGCTGCTAAAATGCTTCATGTGAACATTTCTCTGTCCAGAGCTCCTGGCAAAGATTTCAGAGTACATGGCATCAGACCTTATACAAAACACCTCTACAAAGAATACACACTAAAAACACATAATTGTTATGTGAATTACATATTTCTGCTCCTGAGAATTCTCATCCTACCACAGGAAAACACAGCAGCTGTAACAAAGTAATCACTACTATATATCAACAACCTCATCAGTTGGTAGCTCACTGCAGTTATTTTACTATATAAATATGTTTTATTTTATTTTTGAGCTTAGCATAGAGACTATGCAGTTGTAGTAATGGTTTTATCAGCAAGGATGATCTGAGACTTTTCCCTTCTCCTTCTTCAAAATTTTGAAGACCATGTATTTCATTCACATCGCTTCCCACTGGTCTTCAAAAAGCCCCAGAAATGCCAAAAAATATAAGAAAATGCATCCTATACATTCAGTTGTTAAATGAACAACAAAAAATGACATTTGTGCTTCTACATAGACTCCACCTTCTAAATAAAATCCAACTCAAGTTTATTTTTACATATATTTAGATTTATTTGCTATACATCACTGTGAGCTTATAGTACTTGAAATCCATTACAGGATTTTTTTGTTGTTGTTGTAATAATCAGTTGTAACTCCACAAAGACAATAATACTGCTGTGGAAGACCAAAGGGGAGAAAAGCCATTTCAATTTATTTACAATTCCTTATTTTGTAAACATTTACTCTACACATTTTACTAAGTTCTAATAAGGATAAAGAGATATACATAGAGACGGGAAACAAAGCCCTGTTTTTCTATTCATATTGAGCATTAGCATATTAGAGATGAAACATCTGCCCTTTCTCATTACCATAGCAGTAAGCTGTCTTCAAATAGTTTTTTTTTAACTTTCCAGAAATGTAAATATTTTGAAATATACAACTACATCTACGTAAGCCAACCCATTTGGCTTTTATTCCATTTCTAGAATAATTTAAAGTGCTATAAGCAACCTGTCATTCGACACTTTTCTATAATAACAAAACTACTTTAAACATTAATTTACAAGATAATATACAATGGTTTTTTTGAAATAGCTGAAATTTCAGCACAGAGTCAGTCACTGTCACACTTAACAGCAATTTTTTTGTTCTTTTTTTGTTTTGTTTTTTTTTTTTTTTGCAGAACAGAGAATAAGAGCTTTGAAACAAACAGTTTTGTTGAGCTGTTATTGCCACAATGGCTTATCAAGTTTTCTACAAAAGTGGACAAGAGCTACTGGAACTGTATTCTAGCCTGTCATTTATTTTTTGAGGTCACATGACAGTAAGTTTGCATATTCCACAAATCTACTGAATTACAATATTATCTACCTATGATACATGATGTCATTTTAATCAGAGCTGGTGCTAATTGTAAATTTACAACATAGACCCACTCAAAAACATCACAAGTATTTTTTTTCTTTGGACAGGAATAAGCTATATTCTTGGAGCTGATGTGCTACACGGCTACAACAGTATAACAGTATATATCTGACACTTTATGTTGAAGAAAGATGCATCTGTTTCTGTACTTTTAATGCCCTACTATAGCTACAAATTGTTCACTGAGTTATGCTTGCTTTAGCCTTTTAATTTTTTGGAACTATCATATTCTTACATTCTCTTGCTATTTTGTAAGTCTTTGCCACTTAGCTCAATATTGTCAGTATTTGTCCCAAACCTGTGGATCATTAACAGCATGTGCAAAACACTCTTTAAATACAATCAGCATGCAGCTACAACACATATTAACTGACTTTTTTCTACACATGAACAAGAAACAAGACAAGTGGCACTGTTGACTTTGGATATTATCTAACTTCACCACGTTTTTACTGGGATGTGTTAAGAAGGAATGCTCAGCTTCTCATCTATTTGTGGCACCACTTGAATAACCCATCACTGGTCTGGACCAATCTCTGCAGTACTGCTGCCAAATACCCACACGCAGCTTTCTTAGAAGTTCACAGAGGGCAACTTCATCCATAGACATAATTTGAATACAAAAATAATAAGCTATATTCAATGAAGCAGCCCCCTAGCAGGATTGCACGAAAGGTGTGTGTGGGAAACCTGGGAGGCAACTAATATGGATAAGAAATTTTGCAGGCCACAAGGCTCAAAGTAACTAACGTTAATTTTTAGTCGACAAGATCAGTATTTTGTAAAAGAGTCTATAGCTTAGAAAAAGTATGACAGTATATTACAGATGCAAGAGCATGAAAAAACATCTTCTATTTAAAAATAATAACTAATGGCCACACTGAAAAAATAGAAAAAAAACAAAAAAACCAGATAAGTAAAATACATTATATTGCTCCTAGGGATTTTTAAGCTGCACTGATTCATGTCAGGTTTGGGACAATAACCTGTAGAAATAGTGAAACACTTATTCAAAAGCCCATATTTCTATATCTTGAATAGTGAAGTCTTCTCGCTTAGAAAGTGTGTGATTCCCAAATGTTTTACATGAATGACTTCTTCCATGGTAGAGATCACCATCAAGCCAAAGAGCAAACTCTCCTCTGTAAGACAGACAATGTATTAAAGAAAAAGACTGAGGGAATAAGCATTGAATCTAGCAATGTATTTTTCGTTCAAAATTTAGAAATGAGAAAGAATTAAAGAATTAGTGTTTAACACAAGTACCTCATTGCTGTTAATAAATTTATACTACAAAGTTTTTTTGGTTTGTTTTTTACTATTTATTATTAATTTGGGAAAATTCCTATTGCATATATTCTGAAATAAGCTAACTAGAATTCCTTGGTTTTCAGCCTCTTCCATTTTTATTAAAGAAATGACACAATAGCACTTTTATACCTAAAGAGAATGCCGATAGCAAACAAGGAAAACATTCCAGAAGCATATGCATCTGAATGGGAGGGAAAAAAACAGGACAAGACACTGTATGATTTCTGGAGACTCTGGCACGTTTTGGGATGGTTCAGTTTCAATTCAGGCCTCTTCTAGTTACGTGTAATTTTCAAATTTACATCCTTCCACAATCATACCTTGTGTCCATTCTGAATACAGGAAGACACACATGAAAATCAAGCATGGAAGGCATCATAACCTTGCAGGGCTGAAACTTTATGGGGAAACTTACCTGTTTAGACTTGTGAGTATTGGAAGCTAAACACCTAACATACTAAAGTTTCTTGGCTAGTAACTGTAGAGTCCTGAGCTACCAAACTGAAGTCAATTCCAATTTTTCTTTTCAAAGGTGTCCAGACAAATAATTTTAACAGATTCTAATTGCAACTTACCCTCCTCCACCAAAAGCAAGAGAGTCCATGTCTCCTTTAATGAAAAACATATTGTCTCCTGTCCATTTGAAAACCTAAGGAAAAAAGCAAAACAAACCAGACTAGCAAATAAAAATATCTGAACTTTTTGTTTGGGCAGAAGGGAAACCAACCATCAGTAAAGACAGAATATGGATGGCTAGATGCCAGTTTAATGAAGTTGACACAGAAAATTCAGGAAACAGATAGTTGCAGACAAAAATTCTCTGAGGTTTTATGTTAATTAAAATAAGACCATTCCAAACCAGGTCATCTTTGACCAAAACTCCTACACAATGAAAAATACCAAGAAATTATGCTTAGATTAGATTATATGCCCTTAAAAATGATGCAGTTTGTGAATTTTCAGACAGACACCTGGAAGAATTTAAACAGTAGAAAAATCTTCAGTATGATTAAATAGTCAGGCTGAATATGTTCTTCAGCATGCAAACACTACTAATTCACCAGGCACTTAAAGATTCCACAAAAAAACTAGCATGATGACTTTATTTTGGGCCAACTTGCAATATTTTTCAGATTTACAGTTAGATTTATTCCTTAAGTATTTTAAGATCATGCACTTGGAGTGGTAGTGGGAAAGGGAGCAAAAACATACAAAGTCATTAATACTTACCTCAAAATCTGGAGAAAAAGTGAACATAAAGGTCTCCCCAGTGCCATAAAAGCCATCGCTCACTTTAAACGGTTCAGATGCTAGTGCACCAAAAACCTGTAGCAAAAATACATCAGAGCAAGAAAGACTTCAGAGAAACTACACAGAATCTAAGAATCTCTAATGATAGTAACTGATAAATTAGGTTTAAATACTGTCAATTTGAAATTCACTCTATGAATTTCACTGTGCCATGGTTCTGAGTGCACTGAGATGTGGTATTGTGCTCTGTGGTACAATAGAAGGTAAGAGCACTCTTCCCCAACAAAAAGTGAGCACAGTAAGAAAAAAGAAAATCTAGTGGATAAAAACGGAACTCAGAAAACTCTCAAAACCAATGTATAGATATTTAAAATTTCAGATAAAGTCCTTACACAGCTCCTATTTCACTTCACTTGGCTGTTTTCAGCAAGTTCCTAGCTGTAGCTAAGTTACCTTCCATGTGATTTATTAATTCCAGTCCAAATACCAGGGAAGCACTGGTTACAACAGTTACTGTCTTACAACAGAGACAGGTTTAAACAGGCCAGGATGCCATCCAGAAGGACCTGGACAAACTTGAGAACTTGGCCTGCATGCATCTCAAGAAATTCAGCAAATCCAAGTGCAAGGTCCTGTATCTGGGTCAGGGCAATCTCCAACTTAGGTACAGACTTGGAGATAAACTTACTGAGAGCAGCCCTGAAGAGAACAGCTTAGGGATTATTATGGATGAAAAGCTGGACATGAGCCAGCATGTGCTCACATTTTGTTGAATTCAAGAATTATTCTCTTACAATTTTCACTCTTACTAATTTTTAAAATGTATGCACAGCAGTAAGCAATTAATTTGATGCAGGTAGTACTGAACATTTGGTAAGTCATAGCTTTACTCCATTGTAACAGAGCAGACAAATAGGACTTGTATAACAAACTTTCTTTAGTCACAGTACTTACAGAATCTTCCTCATATTACTACTACTTTATTTCCTTATAGTCCCTTTTTAAGAACAAAATGTCACTACACTGACAAGTACCTTTACTCATGGTAAATTGATTTACTTTACATCAGAGGAAAGAATTACCTTTGAACACATATGTAACCAATGCTTACAATCTAAAAATCTGATTCTCTGGAACAATTTTTAAACTCATTTGGCAAGGGGATGAAATGAAGTTTCACAGTCAGCTAAAGGTGCTCACTTTTCAGAGACCTGTATCAGTTTCAGACAAACTGTTAAAGAGCAAATTCTGTCTAAAGACTTGAGGATCCATGAACTGAGGTGCAAGTTTCCATACCCTTATTTTAATGCAAGTTTACATAAAAACTGGCCCAAATTTTTTTTTGTTTTTTTGCAGAGGTATTTAGTTCATTCAACATCTAGGATCCAACATTGGGAAGGCATTTCTCTATTATCCCACCGTTTCAATGTCAAGAAGAGGCTTAAGAGAAAAAGAAATTACTGTATTTTGCTTTTGGGGAAATCAGGCCAAAATAAAGAATTTTTTGTTTTCCTGCTTGCTTCCAGAAGATGTCTATTTAATGTTTAGCTGATCTTTCCTACCTGTAGTTCCATTACACATAACTGTTAAGGTTAAAATTTAAAGATGAGTCAGAAAGAACTTATAATTGCTGTAGTCATTTATGTCTGTTTCAAGGTGTCTTTGTGCAAGTAAACCCTAAAAGGCAGTTATTCCTTTTTGACCTATCTGGATCAGTAGACTAGACTTCAGAAAACTGGCTGTTAACTTTTCTCTGTCTAACATTTTGTGATCTTAGACTGTACTTAGTGCTTGTAGATAAGTGAACTTAAATAGAACATTTTTTAGCATAAACATCCATAACAAAATTAAATTAAGTTTCATCAATGAATAGGACAAAATGAGCTGATAAAATACATAATATTCCATATTTAAATAACTACATGCATATTTTCCAGCAATGGAAACCCTTGCAATTATTTCTAAGTCCTTAAACCATTTGAGCCTCTGCATCCTAACTTCTTTTAAGGGCTCAAGTCATTCTTTGAATAACTCTGCAGAAGTTCTGGTAGCTAAGCTACATTCAGGTAGCTATGACAGGCCCTACTTCAGATAAATATCCTTAGGGCTGACTATTTACTACATCTAGTAAATAAATATAAATAAAAAAGATAAAAATAAATGCAAGATTTCATTAACAACACATTTCTTGAGAATTAACCTTCAGTTAAAGTAACAGAGTTTTGTCAAACCTAAACTATCTCAGTTCAGACTCTACACAGGTGTTGTGTAATCTTCACACACAACACTTATCCAGTGTCTGTCTCAGATCCTCTCAGGGATATTAGCTGTATATCAAATAAACCACAAAACTAGTATATTCTGACCATGTAGAAAACCTTACATATTTTACTTAAGAGAGTCTGAAGCTTTATTTCTAATTGCGGTATAAATTAAGCTATTAAGAACCTCAGTCAGTCTCCCATATAATTCCTTACTCAATGGAGGACTGATTCTGAAGCTATTCGGGTGATTCAGTTTTGTCCAGTTGAGCTTTGAGTACCCTTAGGAATCAGGATTTGACAATCTTTCTGTGTTCTATATGCTTCAAGCTGATTCTTGAAAGATCACTTCTTTGCTACAAGCAACAATAAAAGAACAAGACTTTACAGAAAAAGTGCTTCCCAATAGTTATTTTAGTTCTTGAGAAGCAATGTCCCTAGGATTTTTCCATGAGATCTGATTTTTGTGGCTAGTTTGAGACTAGGCTGGATAACTAAAATTCCCAAGTCCTAGGTTCCATGTCTCACACTTCTGCAGTGCATACAATCTGAAGAACGACTTCTGATAAAACTACACATTCCTTGAGGTGGTTAAGTGCATTAACTCCATTTCTACTATTACCACTTATTTAGTGACTCATGTTCAGGAATCAGGTACCAATTTCTTTAAAATGGCTGTCAGGATTCACTAACAGAAGCACATACCAGTGGACAGACAATCCATAACAATTGTAATGACACAATCATAGATTTCAAGGACACCTTTATTAAACAATCTCCTAGAATTGACTAGAGCAGGCACTTTATGTGGCTTTAGATTCCAGATTCCAACTAGGCATTGCTCAGCTTCTACACATTTAAAGTTTATAAAGTTCAGTGGTTTTGCTTGGTGTTTTTTCTTTTGTTTGTGTTTCTGTTTTATTTTTTTTTTAAAGCTGTTTAAATAAAATTATTAATTTATCTGAAAAAAAAAAGCAAGATTGAAAAAGGTTTTTGAATAAAAATTCAGTAGGGTGAAGCTTAACAGCCTTTAATGGAACATTATGAAAAGTTACAAGGTACACTTGCTCCTTACTCAACCTATTATCAACACAATAAAAAAGCATTCTTCATAAACATGAACAACAAAGAAACACATCTAAGGGGAAGCAGCCCAGGAAAGAAATTCATTCTAGTTTAAAAGAAAAGAGCCTCAAACAAGGATATGACAATTCCAGTATCTTCCGTAAACATCGAAGATACAAAGTGTGCAGAACAATGAATACCAAAGAGGACTGAGCAGGTATGCTCAGCAAATGTCAAGGAACTATCTAGTCATAATTCTGTCATTTTTAAAATGGTTGAATCTCATTTAGGATCTTCTCTGAACTAGAATCTTAGAAAACAGGCAATGATCTTGGAGTGTGGTATGAATAAACCATCACATTTTTAGAGGGCATATAAAGTATTTATCTTAGCATACTGCTAGTAAACTATTCCTGGACACATTCTCCTATAAAGCACTTAGAGTATTTTTCAGTCATGGAAAGCAGTTTTAAAGGACTATCTGTCAGGAAGACACAAGACCTTAAAAATAAATTAAACTCTTTCCAAAAAAATCAATAGCTTCACAAATAAATTGAATTATTCTGATTAATTATCAAAGAGCATAGTTGGTTATCATTGTCTTATTTTTCATGATTGTAAATCCTTGCATCAAGAGAAAGATTCTGTGCCAAATTTCCATATGTTTTGAACAGAAAGATAGTGCAAATTAATTTTCTGCTGTCAAATGCAGACATTTTTCAATAATAATATGAGCTAGAACTACTGAAAACACTATTCCTGGTAGTACTACACTGATGAAAGACTGAGTGTGTAGAATTTGTCTGAACCACTCCTTCCACATATGCTGCTCACAGAATAGAAATGAATTTCCCCCACTCTTGTGGGAACCTAGGTAAGATTTGGCATATGCCTGAAATCTCAGTTCAGACCCAGAATTCCAAGGCATGCTTTAACACGTATTCCTAGGTATAAGGCTGTAAGCTGAAATTCACCAAGGTTCATTTCACAAAAACATAAAATAAATGACATCTATGAATTCCATATTTTGACAGGGCAAATGTGACACTTTTTGAACATTCATCCAAGATGTTCATACACAGAAAGTAACATGAATTCCTTCAGCAACAGACAATACTACATAGTGGTGGCAAGACAGTGATGCCTTAAGTTTTAGCTTTTATATTTTTCAGATTGTGCTGTTTTAGTGTGTGTTTCTGAGTTTCATATTAAGTGTTGGTAAGCTCTCTTCACATACAAAACAAATTTTGTAGACAAAACAATTCCTTTTCTAGCCTGGGACCGAGGATAACCGATACAAATTTCAAGCCCAAAAGCATAAACAATGGTGAAGTGAAAAGAAAAAACAAGGAGGATGGAAATTCATAACCTGGGGGTATAATTGGACAGTTAACTCCAATATGTTAATAGACCAAAACATATGAAAGTGTGGGACTGTGATCAGTTGTCCATTTTGTGACTATTTTGGAGTTCATTTTGGGTGTAGCCCAGACAGGCTCAGGCCTGCCAAGGTGTATCCATTGCACTGCCCAGGGTGAATCCATTGAGGCCTTTTAATAAAATCCTACTTTATCTTTTTGTTTTGTCTAGTCTGTTCCAGGTCAGCCTCTCTATGACATCACCAGCCCCATCAGAAAAAGGACATTTTTTTCTGGAATAGATTATCAGGTACTAGGAAGCAGGTATATCTTACTAATTTATCTTGAGAAGTTAATAAGTGAATTAGAGAAGTCACCAAAGTATATTTATGACACTGATGAGTCTCCTGAGACATCTCAAATCTATTCAACAGTTTTTGTCTTCAAGATTAAAAGGTAAATAAAGAAAAATCTTTTTAAAGAATTTCTGGGAGAGTGTGCTACTAGCAGAGAGTTAGAAGGGATTTTTCTTTTTAAGGGACTCCTGGGGTAGGAAACAACGAAAAAATCAAGTTGTGACTTGAATAAGAAAAGATACCTTCATTTACTCTTCTCTGACCCCCATGCTTCCTGAAAATAAAAACTGTGGTTACGAAACTGGGAGAGGTAAATGAACTGAATGCTACAGATTTTACAGTAGTTCTGTCAATTTTTCATGACAGCAGTAACATGCTTCCACAAGCAAACACAGAAGCTGCAGAAAAATAATCAGGAAGTCTCTTAATGCCTGTAGTGTTCACCTGTTACTAGGTTATTCAAGAGAGGATGTTTGCTACTCAAATGGGGAGATGTGAGCCACTTCCTGAAATTCATAACCCAGTCAAAGAAAAACAGAGCACAACTACAGAGACTCAACAAGTTAATAATGTAGCAAAAGTAGTACAGCTCTTGAAAGGCGTTGGCTGCAGCCACAGAATACACCAAGAAGCACTAGCCACAGCTAATGACATTCCAACTCAACAAGACCTTTCAGCATTGGAAAGTTTTAGAGACTGTATTTCTCATGCTTTAAGTGCATAAAAAAATTTAAATTGATGAATTGGATAATATTACCAACTCTTGCATTACAACAGCTAACTTAACACCACTAAAGTATTTTCTAGACATGTAGTATGTTAGACTGCTTAAGAATGGAACATATGTCTAAAGAGAAAATTTGCTTGATACACAAAATTTTAACTTGCTTGATACACACAATTTTATCTCCCATGATGGATTGAAGCATCAGCTATTCCTTTATACTCCTCAAACATTTTTCTTGCCACACAAATATTTTCCTACCTGTCCATCACTGTCTTTGATAACCAACAGCACAGGTGTGTCTAATCCCATCATTGTCCGATACAAGGTCTTCAAGCTCATGCCATGCTTTGCAGTACTGTAGACAAGAGTCCATGGATAGCCAATTGTCCGTGGTGGAAGGGACTTTGTGAGCTATTAACAAGAAAATTACAACCCCTTATTTAATATAAGCTTTGTATTTAAGAATGTATTACACATAAATGAAAGTAGATTATGTTCTGCTCAACCATTTTTACAGGGCCCAAAAACCTAAGAACTAAACCTAAACGTGTATTTTCTACTTTTGGTCAATCAGACAGGTTTCTTTTTCTACCTCTAGTATACATAACAATTGTAATGACACAACTATAGATTTCATGGACACTTTTATTAAAGAATCTCCTAGAATTGACTGGAGCAGGCAATTTAGATGACCTTAGATTCCAAATTCCAACTAGGCATTGCTCAGCTTTTACACACAGTTTGTAGAAGTTCAGTGGTTTTGCTTGGTGTTTTTTCTTCTGTTTGTTTGGGTTTCTGAGGGTTTTTTTTGAAAAGCCGTTTAAGTAAAATTATTAATTGATCTGAAAAAGAAAGCAAGATTGGAAAAGGTGACCTGCAGAAAATGATTTATCAACTAAAGGACACGTGTTTAAGAATTCTAAAAGGTTTATCCATATAATCATTCTTGCATAACAATATTATGAGTCCCACCAATTCCTTAGTATTGAGTAAGCAGATCACTCAAGTCAGCAGGTAACAAGCTGAAGGGTAAATGCTGCTTGTTGCCCTGCTCTTGTGCTTTTTAATCCAGAACTTCAATTAACACATTTGTAATGAAATCACTTTGGACTGGACAGCAAGAACTGCAGTGTTTGAAAGAATGAAAGTAGGGCAAAGACAGACAAGTCTGTCTGAATACCTGGTGTATTCAAAGTTAGAATTTAAAAAAAGCAATATTTTAGCTATGAATCAGGCTCTGCTTATGCTCTACACATGTCTATGGTGCAAGATGGGATCCACCCAAGGAAACAGACGGAGTTGGAAGACAGACTCACAGTGCCGCATCCCACCATTTACCAGTCTTCCAGGAAAACTGGGGAAGTCCTGGTTAGCAAATGTGGTGTCACTTATAAGACGGGCTGTAGGAAGGATCCCAGGAACTACAGGCCTGTCAGTGTGACCTCAGTGCCTCGGAAGGTCATGAAGCAGGTCACCTTGAGTACCATCACACAGCACATGTGGGAAAACCAGGGGATCAGGTCCAGCCAGGGTGGGTTCATGAGAGGCAGGTCCTGCTTGGCAAACCTGATTTTCTTCTATGACAAGGTGACCTCCTTGGTGGATGAGGGAAAAGCTGTGAATATTGTCCATCTGGACCTCAATAAAGCCTTTGGCACCATTTCCCACAGCACTCTCCTGGAGAAACTGGCTGCTCATGGCTTGGACAGGTGCACTGTTTGCTGGGTAAAAAACTGGCTGGATGATCAGGCCCAGAGAGTTGTGGTGAATGGAGTTAAATCCACTTTGTGTCTAGTCACTTGTGGTGTTCCCCAAGGCTCAGTACTGCGACCAGTCCTGTTTAATGTCTTTACTAATGAACTAGATGTGGGGACGAAGTGCATCCTCAGTCTGTTTGCAGATTGCTAGCTGGGCAAAAGTGTTGATCTGCTGGAGGGTATATAGGCTTTGCAGAGGGATCTGGACAGGCTGGATTGACGGGCCATGGCCACAGTACAAGGCTCAGCAAGGCTAAGTGCCAGGTCTTGCAATTGTGTCACAAAAAGTCCCTGCAGCACTACAGGCTGGGAGAGGAGCAGCTGGAAGGAGGAAAAGGACCTAAAGGTGCTGCTGCTTGACAGACAGCTGCACATGAGATAGCATGTGCCCAGGTAGCCAAGAATGGAACTGTGACTTGTCTCCCTATAATGAGCACTGGTGAGGCCACACCTTGAGTACTGTGTGCTGTTCTGGGCCCCTCACCAAAAGAACATTGAGATGCTGACGTGTGTCCAAAGAAGGGCAGTGAAGCTGGTGAAGGATCTGAAAACAACTGAGGGAGCTAGGGTTGTTAAGCCTGGAGAAAAGGAGGCTCAGGAGGTCCCTACCTCATCACTCTCTTGAACTACCTGAAAGTAGGTTGTAACAGTCAGTCTCTTCTCCCAAAACAGGACAAGAGAATATGTCCTCATCTTGTGCCACTGGAGGTCTGGATTGGATCTTAAGATAAACTTCTTCAGTGAAAGACCTGTCAAGCACTGGAATGGGGTACCCAGGGAAGTGGCTCAGTTACCATCCCTGTTGAAATATTTAAAGGAGGCATGAGACATGGCATTTAGGGAAAGGATTTAGTGGTGAACTTGGCAGTGCTGAAGTAACGGTTGGACTGTGTGGTCTTAGACATCTTTTCTAATATATACTGTTTATTTTCTTCTATTTAATATCACACAAAGTCTTCTTACTGGTGTGTTTTACTCTACAGTCATAGCATTTGTGATACATTAATGTGCAAGAGTAAAAAATTATTTATCTAAGTCTATACCTTTTCAATTTGTTCTGGCTGTAGTAATTCACTTGGATCACTAAGATTTGGCCGGAATGCTTCAGGCTCCAGGTCTGTTTTGATATTTGTTGCCTGTATTGAATTGTTATCTTCTCTTGTTGTTATCTACAAAAAGAATAGCAAGAAAATAAGTATATGCCATCCTATTAGCAGACAAGATAAAACTTCACAGTTTCGAACTCATGCAGTTATCAATTAAGCAATTCCTTCAAAAGTTTAGAAATGCAATAATTTCCACTGTTCCTGATAGCAAACTGGCACATAGCTATATAACAATAACTTACAGATACCTACTCAGAAGCAAGCTATGGTTTTGTATTAAAACAAACAGTTGTCATACAGAGCTGAAGGGCTCCAAATGCTTTTCAGAAGTTACCTTAAAAAGTTCTTGCATTTTGATACTGACATAGCATTCTAAGTGTAATTAAAAAAAAAAATCAGAAAGGAGAGGAATTAAAACTTCAACACTGACATTTCTCAGTAGCTTCTGAATCAATACTCTTTTAGAGTATTTAAGAAATTTTTCAGATATGCAGTAGACATCTGGGAAGACTGCTGCCGTATATTTTGAGCAAACCATTTGAATGGAGCCTTAGGAATAGTGCTGCTCCACAAGCTGATCTGCTGGAGTACTTACAGGAATCAAAGAAGAAAGAATTGAGAAGGTGGTGTGGGAAAGCAGCAGTAATACTTAAGTTGCATAGTGAGCACTGAGGTCTGGCAAAGATGCACTACGCAGAAGGGTCCTGCAGTAATTTAAAATACCTGACCTACGCATCTACTCTACTGAGTGGAGACAGCAGAGGCCACAAAACTCCTTATCAGATGTAGCTCACAGCAGCTTCTTACCCCAGTCAATACTCACTGGCACTTCCAAGTTCAAGTGCCATGTCTTGATATCTAGAATAGCTATGATCCAAAGAGATTTCCATCTTTAAATCCAGCTTCAGGGATATTTAAAACTTGCTAGGAACAGTGAAAAATCTGATGGAAGTGTAGGACAAAGCAAGGAAGTTAATAAGCCACTGCAGCAAGACTTATTAAAATGCTGAGAGAAAGAAGAAATCTTAACAAGATTAAGTGAAAAATTCATCAGCCTAAACCAAGTTTCACTGAAATTAAAATGTCCAAATTAAAACCTGAATCCTGAAAATTTCAAGAAATACCTATCAAATCCAGCTTGCCACACCCCTCATACTTTAAACATACAGGACACAATAGAAATATTTCACAACATCGCCATGGTAAATTTGTCCAAGCTTTTATGAACTTCCTTAGTTATTTAAAAAAAAAAAAGGCAAATCAAAGAAAATTCTGAAATACAGATAGAAATATTTAAACAAATACAGCCACCTGAGCCAAAAAAAAAGGACACTCCTTTCATTTCCCTCAAGAACTAAAAAAAAATTCCTATCACAAACTCTTGTTATTTAAAAATAGGCTTACAAAGTCAACATATCAAAGTATATTCATACAGCAACTCAATTACAGTATTAATTCTAAACACAAGAAAAGGTGTGATTAAACTGAGTATCAAGCAAGAAAAAACCTGAAGCTTTCCTTTTTTCAATAGAAGGTAATAAGAACTTCCAACATAGACTGAGCACTAATTTCCATATCACAACAAAAAAAAAGCAATTTTCCATATAGCTTCACGTACAAAATGGTGACCTGCATGCTGCTTTACAGAGTGCTATCTCTAAAATGTTATTTCATAGTCCAAGTATTTTCCACCTTAAATGCCTTTCATCCATCATATTACTGCTTCAACTCCAGAGAAGTTCAGCATTGTTCAACTGTAGAGCAGAAAGTCTTTTTCCCTTGTTATTCTTTAGTTCTGTTTAAAAACCATGATGCAAAACATGAATAATTTGGATTCAAATGGCATGGGGAAGTGAGTTCTTTGGTTTAGAGTTTTTGGGGATTGGGGTACTTTTTTGGATGGATTTTTTCCCTTTTTTACTATTATTAAAGTAAAACAGTTTTCTTCTACCAAGAACACTGCTTTGTAGATGCAGTCAAAGAGTGTCCATTCAAAAGAATCTGAGAGAAAGCACTCTAGCTTCAAAATTTTCAGATTTGTTTCCCACCAAAGTTAGACAGAGCAGAATGACCTATAGTCAAGATTCCAGAGGCTTCCATGATTGGTAAATGTCACATAGTTTACCCCACACTTGAGACCACAACTCTCAAATGGCCTCAGAGCAGAGTTTATAGGCTGCAGCCCATCAGACTTTTCTAGTCAGCCTAAACCTTGAGTTTGGGCATATTAGACGAAAGCTATTTGAAAAGCACTCCTATACTTCCAGAATATTTATACAAGGATTCTCTACCACCACTCACAGAATAGCTTTGTTCTCAAGTGGGAATAATTTTTTTTTTTTTTTTTGCAAGATTTCTGATTTTCCTATAACAGTGCAGCTTTTGGGTTCAAGGTTCATGCTCATTATCAATCTATGTAATTGTACTACTTACAAAACATTTTAAAGCAATTAATTACTGATTATTAAACAACTATCAGAGTTAAGAAAATGTTTGCTTATATATAATTATATTATATGCAAAAAAACAAGATCAAAGAAAAACACCAAAAAATTTAAATTTTCAGCCAAATACTAGAGAAAAACAAAATTTTTGATGTTTCTAAGGAAATCTAAGCTATGCTTTCCATCAGTAAGGCGTGAATGATGTGCACATCAGCTAACAATTTTATAACTCTCAAAAAACTATGGAACGCCTAAAGAGAATGCAAATATCAGTTTTAATCCATATCCACAGACCTTGAAAAATCCAAACTGATTTCGAAGTACTGTTTTGTGTTGCATGACCATTGCCATGTTGAACTGCCTCAGTTACCTGCTTTTATAATGGGAAAAATACTTACCTATTTCACAGAAGTTGTGAAGCTTCGTACTTGCCATGTACTGTGAGATTCTTGATGAAAGAATCCTATATAAAATTAAACACCCATGCAACAAGGTTTTGGATTCTTCACCTGTTTTGCATTCTTTTTAGGGAAGCTTCTAACACAACACACCAGTCTAAAGTAGAAGTTAAAACACAACACTGCAAGTCAAGCAGTACTGAGAACAAATTTTCAAATTCTAACAGAAAATTCCTGTGTGAAAAAGGTGGAAGTAGTAATTCCATCATAAAATTACTGATTTCATAGAATTGCGCAATTAAATACATCCAAAACAAAGGAATTTTCTGCTGGATCCTTGTAGTGCTGTAGACAAGACAAATCCACTGAGTGCAGGACTTGCCCTGATCCAAGACACTACAAAGAAAGATGTTTAGTATCTGGAGATGGGGTTTAAACTACTGAAGAGGGCACCTGGAGACGTCTGCAGAGTGTGCGCAGTTCTTCGCTATTTAGAGCATCGATCCTGCGGTGATACTCAGCCACTGACACTACCTGAATATGGAGACAGGAAGACAATAATTCCACTGACAGTTGAAGAAAAGTAAAAAGGTACGAAAGAAAAAACTGGAGGAGAGTAATGAAGGGAAAATGTGCAATGACAACAAACAAACAAGAAGGGCCAAAAGATGTTTGTTTCTGCAAGGACAGTGCACATGTAGGTGATTTTAGACATATGAGTAAACACAGCAAGATTACAAAATAAACACTAAGGGCACGTAGCAGTCAGATATCTCACTGATCTAGGATGAATAAAGAACTGACATAGGAGTGCATAAAGTTTCCAGTATCAGGATGCTAAATGAAAAGACAATCTGAATTACATGCCTTAACCCAAACTCTTCAGCCCAATATACTCTCAATATACTTTACACTCAGATTACTGAATCCTGTGAACCTGGTTTGCTTTCCTAGATGAAGACTAGAAGCAAATCTCAGGCTTCTCAGTAAGCTCTAACTCTTGTGTCTGGCAGTGAAGATAAAGACAATGTAGCAGGACTACAGTTTAATAACATCCCAATACCACCCGACAATTTCTTTATCCTAGACTTTCTATTCCCCTCCAAAGCTTCTGGAGTTGCTCATCTGTCAACACTCACTTCAAATGGCATCTCCGCTTTGGCAGGAGGTTTATGGCCAGAAAGTCTTTAGTCAGAAAGCTCTAGAACATGCTGCTCTGGTGCAACAAGCTGGCTAAAGGACTACAACAGTCATTTTGATGTAACTAGAGCAAATGTGATTTTGAGAACAACTCAAAATCATCATTGGTATGAAAGCATCTTAAAACAGCTGGTGGAGAGATTAAATGGATGTCCCATGTAATAAGAGCATATTAAAAACTTCTAGAGCCTACCACAGTGCAAAGGAAGACAACCACAAGTCCAGCAGCTCCCCATCTACCTGTCCCTACTACAAGGAGTTTGGCCAGATACTCGCCACTGTCCTGAGTACAGAGCCCACAGTCATGCATGACTGGCTCTTGAGCAGCGATGGTTCACTCTACCCCATGCAACTGCAAGGCAAGGAAAAAGCAATACTTGTGACATCCAGCTTTATTACTGAATAATCCGTAATTACTAGCACTCAACTTATTTCCATTATTTTTCTACTATTCTCTGAGAACAAATCATAAATATTGTTGTAAATTGTACTGGCTTGTGCATTCTCAGAGTCAAATAGCTATATGTAAAGCTTTAACAGTATTCCACTCAAACATGTAAGTGATAGTGTAGTTTTATCCTTTTATTTGCTGTGACATTTCATTGCAAATTTACACTGTTCACCAACAACTTATGAACATAATTCTGAAAAGCAGTAATATGAGGACCCTTTAGTTTTATTGCTTCTTTAAGCTACACCCTACTACATGTGAGGCAGTAGGTAACTTACAATAGGCTGTATATGTGTGGTTAATTAAGGAGACTCTTGTGAAAAAAATTCTCAAAATCCCTGACACCATTATACAGTTGTTGTTTTACATAGTGGAAATGCAGACAGTTTTATGGGCATTGCCATCTTGCCTTCAACCACTCAAATGCATACTTGTCATCATCTTGCAACTGTGAATTGCTTATCAGCTTTTTAACTCAGAGATTGACCTTTTCACATGCCATAGAGATGCCTTATTTTTCCTGCTTGAGAGAAACATAAATACCTCTCCAAGTGTGTACAATATAATAGCTTCTTGGCATGCTGAACCTGTTGCACACAGTCACATTCCACTTGTTTTGAGAACAAAAGCCTGCATAATAGCAGACCATTGGTATGCAATGACAAACATCATAAATAGCAAATCAGAATGTCAGACTAGCCACAGGAAAATTAAAGGAAAAGAATCCATGCTCTCAAACACAGAGCTTATTTTAAGTATACATACTAAGTATATACTTAGTCCTTACTAAGTATACAGTTCATACTAAGTTCTATGAGTAAGCCATGGGACACTGTCTCAAGTTTATTCACTCATCATTTAACTAGGCTTCAAATGATTATGTTAAGAAACTTCAATCTTTCAGATGCAGCACCTGGCCTTCTATATAGTGTCCATAGTTTAGGCCAACATACTTCATTCTTTTATTGCAGTGGACAAGACTACATACGTCTTGATTAAATGAGCTGCAGAATCTTAAAGTCACATATATCAAAGCTTACTAGCAACTACCTTCAACTTCATTCAGGAATTGAGATATAGCTTGCAAACAGACAGCATTTTGTCGCTATCAGGCTCAAGAGCACATTTTTGAAAGGTTAATAGTAACATTAGAAGTTTATTCCTTACAAACTGGTTTAATTCACAGTCTGCTTGTGTTATTTCCTCATGTTCATTCCTTGTAGTCCTATAAATCTTCTAGTCTACTTCACCAAGCTAAATAAAGCAGTACTTGCTTCTGTCTCCTGCTCTACTCCCTGCCCCCCATCAGCTTTCTGTTTTCCTATCATTCCAGGACCTACTTCTACCTCATTCTACTTTGAACTTTAATTCTCAGACAAAGAACATAGTCTTTCATATGGTATGAGAAATACCTAGAAAGCAATACATTTCATTAATAAAAGGTAGATGCAGATTCATACTCATCAGACTGCAGTCTTCAGTACAAAATGCTTCTTTGCAATAAAATTCTTCCATTAAAATAATTAGGTGAAGCTCTACCTATATGACTTTGCTATGTGCTTTATTTACTATGCTCTCTTGACTATACCATACCAGCACCAAATTTCCTCAATAACCAAAGCTAATTTTTGAGGACCAGGAAATGCTCCTGAAGGATGCTCTGTTCTCTCTAGTTGTTTTCTGCTTTAATAAGAATGTAGGAGAAGAGAAAAAAAGCTAAAGCTCTTCTGGTTAATCTGGGCACTAGTTGGCATAGAGCAAAACAAGTAACATGTATAACCTGGATTGTTAGTGTACTTCAGGGAAAAAAGGGTTCTGCTTAGGGACTTGAAACTGTCTATTGCAGATGATACCAGCACTGGGAAGAGCTGCTGACTCCATTGAAGGCAGGGAGGCTCTGCAGAGAGACCTCAGCAAATCAAAGGACTGGGGAATCACCAACCACATGCAGTTCAACAAGGGACAGTGCTGAGTTCTGCTCCTGGGATGCAGCAACCCAGGATGGAGATACAGACTTGGGAATGAAATGCTGGAGAGCAGTGACATGGAAAGAGACCTGGGGGTCACTGGCAAGCTGACCATGAGGCAGCAGTGCCCTGGCAGCCAGGAGGGCCAAGGGTGTCCTGAGGTCCATCAGGCCCAGCATCACCAGCCAGGCAAGGGAGGGGATTGTCCTGCTCTGCACTGGGGTGACCTCACCTTGAGGTGCTGGGGGCAGCTTTGAGTGCCACAAGAAAAGATAGACAACTACTAGAGAGTGTCCAAAGGAGGGTAACAAAGATGATGAACAGCCTTGAGGAAGGGCCTGAAGTTCTATGAGGAGAGGCTGAGGTCACTTGGTCTGTTCAGCCTGGAAGAGACTGAAAGGAGACCTCATTGCAGATAAAACTTCCTCATGAGGAGAAGAGAAGGGGCAGGCACTGATATCTGCTCTGTGGTGACCAGTGACAGGAGCCAAGGGAATGGCCTGAAGTGGTGTCAGGAGCAGTTTAGTTTGGGTATCAGAAAAAGGTGTTATCAGAAGGTGGATGGACACTGGAACAGGCTCCCCATGGAAGTGGTCACAGCACTAAGCCTGACAGAGTTCAAGAAATGTTTGGACAATGCTCTCAAGGCATATGGTGTGACTTTTGGTGATAGTGCTGTACAGGGCCAGGAGTTGGATTAGATGATCTTTGTGGGTCCTTTCCAACTCAGCTTATTCTGTGTGATTCCAAGATTGAAAAGACATGGAATATATCATTCGAGATCTAATACTACCTGCTATGCTCATATTGGCAACATTGGTGAAAAAACATGGTATGAATTGTATGACTTTTGGCATGACACTTTAAGCTTTGACTCCTCACACCATGTATACGCAAGTTAACCACTTAGCAAAGATACCCAACAGTTTTAATATTTAATCCAGTAAGTTGAGGGTTTGCATACTAATGATTCAAACAATAAAGAAGCCAAGGATTCTCCTTTTGGAGAAACTCATGTTTCTAAGCTTTGTTTTTCTGAAAATATGTCAAAAGTATCTAACTCTTATAAGTTATGCTGGCCACTTGCAGCGAATGAAACTGAAGACAAAATTTCAAATATAGACCATTTCTTGTCCTTCAACAACACACATGAAAACGCAGTTAAATGTTTTTAATGTTTGATCAGCCCCTTCAGCCACTCGTTGTATCATCCTGCTATAGGCAGATATAAAAAAAGCTTTTTACACCAGTGAGAGATTCCTCAGTTTAACAAAGCCACAAGGGACATCCCCTCCCCCCTCCCCACCCCCCATGCCTGTTTGCTAACAGGGAGGAGCTTTCATTGCTGCCCTCAAAACAAACACAGCTAAACGTTCAGAGCTAACAAGTAGTTCAAACTGTCTCCATTGAGAATGGGAGGGTCTTATCAGAGCTGAACAGTGCTTCTGTAACTTAAGAACAGATAAAGCTTAACGGCATAAATGGCTCTCAGACATAAGTTCTCTATAACCTTGTTACCAACTTAGAATATGAAAATAAAAAAACAAGTATCAAGAAAGAACACAAGCTGAACAATTCTACTTTGAATACTACATAGGTGTAAACTCGGGTGAACTGCAGACTTCATGAACATTAATTCTTGTGATTCAAAAATATTTCAGTATCTTTAATTGAAGAAAAAAAAAATGTATTTTATTAGGCCACTTACCAAGTTACTGTAGAATACCTTCCAATAAAAAGGTGCCTATGTGAACTGAATGCTGCTATGAATATTTTAAGAGAAAACACCAGCTTTAATTTTCAGACAAATTTTAGTTTCCTCCCAAAAATATTAGACTGCTGGAGAAAAGACAATATTGAAGAAGCACTCTGCTCCATCATATTGAATATGATTATCTGGGACACATTGATCACATCACAAAAATGAGTTAATTCATGGGGTGTACCACACTAGATAGACAGTTGTAAGGTATCATTTGAAAAACCCCCAAACTTTAAGACTAATTTAATTTGATTCATTTTAAAAGCATGTGGCTGGAAAGATGTTAATTTTCTGTTTTGTGTGGTTTTCAGTCAATTCATCTCCCTGTCATTCTACTGGTGACATGGAAGGGAAGGGACGACAGCTGGCCATTTTATGCAGAGCAGGATCTTAGAATGACAGCAGTACCCTGGTTTGGCTGTCAGCATGGTTTTTTCAGTATTTTTACAGCTGTCCCTCTCCAAACTGTTGTGCACACCAGGGTGTTTTCCAGAGCATGGACAGAAATGCTGAGTAGGTCACATGACAGCAGCATTCTCCCTGTGACCAGTATTGTCCCCACAGCTTAGCAGGATGTTATGTGCCTCAAAATGCTCTAAGCCCATAGCAACTGTACCAGGCTGTAATTAACATATCCTGAAGATAAACTGCAGTATCTGCAATAACCAGAATAAATGAACTTGAAAAGAATGCAATCAAAGCCTGAAGCACATAAAGCATTACATCAAGTCTGTAGACCTTAACAACAAGCTATTTGCTTCAAGATATGAGAAAACACTCATACCAGAGATATGATAATGCCAGCAAGATAACTAAATTTAATATGCAAAACATTAAACAGTTTAGGATGTTTGTGCAAAGAATTAAAAATTAGATTTAAGAAAATTACTTTCTTAAAGAGGAAGGCCAGACAACTTTACTCATTTGGTTAAAATAAAAAAATGATCTGCAGCAACATGACCAATAAAGCCCATCTCCCTTGCAGAACTATTTAAGGAAGTTTCAGCACTTGCAAGCAGAGAAACCAGATGTTCAGCTGCTGAAACCACAGCACCTGATGCTTGAGTTCAAGCTGCCATTACACAAGAAGGCAGACTGAGCAAGGTTACATCTCAGTTCTGATATGGCCCTCCAAAGATCCTCTCAGGTATGACAAAAAAGCATTACACAAACTTATAAGTAACTTAATCAGAGCCCAGTACAAAATCATTTGCCTCTTGCTTTAAGCAGAAAAAAAGTCAATTAAGGATCAACTTCAGATTCCACAGACCATTAAAAACATACAGGAAAAAAACATAAGCCTCTACTACTCATTTGACTTCTTTTAACTTATAATCAACCTTTTTGGAAACTCCTCTGCTACTCCGACTTTGTCAAAGTACACTAACATTTTATAATTACTAAAAATTAAGACAAAATAACACCCAATAATTCAAAGGAAGAACTATAATCATTGAATAGTTCAGGTTGGAGCAGATCTTACAGACCATACAGCTCAACTTCCATCTTTCCCATCACGGCAGGGAACCTTCAACTATACCAGGTTACTCAAAGTCCCATCCAGTCTGGCCTTGAGCACTTCCAGGAATGGGAATTCCACAAATTCATTAAGCAATCTATTCCAGTGCCTCACCGCCCTCATAGTGAATTTATTCATAGACTCTATCCTAGACCTTTCCTCCTTCAGATTAAGGCCATTCCCCTTTGTCCTATCATAACACACCATTGTGAAAAGCCCCCCTCCGTCTCTCCTCCAAGAGAGCCCTGTAGGCTCTGCAAGGTGCCATAATAAGATCTCCCCAGTGTCTTCTCTCCTCCAGGCTGAACAGTCCCAACTCTCTCAGCCTGTCTTCACAGCAGAGGTGTCCAGCTGATACCAAAACACAGCCCTTGGATCCATTTAGGTGCCCTCCTCTGGACTTGTTCCAAGACGCCTGCATGAGACCATCCAGTCATGGCAAAAGCACAAACATGATGCATAAACCTCCAAATTACCTAGGACAACAGGTATGGCAAATAAATGTCATCAAGGAAAGCTTCTAGGTTAAGTGATCTGTATAAGAAAGATTTCTGGATCTCACTCTTCTTTTTTATTACTAAAAATATATAATTAGTTCACTTTATTACACTAAAAACTTAATATGGAAAACTGATTTTAAAAATATTTTGTTAGTATTACTGAATTGATGCAATGTTGCAATTCTGACCTCCACACAGAAGTACTAAATTCTCATCGTTCACATGTAAGTCCTTATTATTATACCTTCATAACTGCCAAAGAAATACAGGCATTAGCTTACCAAATAAAGTTAACCAATAACTCAAAAACATCAGAAGTTGTGCAAGTCTCAATTCAAGCCATTAAAACCAACATTTTAATTCTCTTTGCACACTAGTAACTTGAGAATATAAACATCAAGATCAGTTTTCATTGGTTTTGTTCCCTTTGGCTGTGCTGCCTATCCAAGCTATGCAAAGCACAGACAAGCATTCCCAAAGATGGCAATCTACCTTTTGTTCCCTTGTATTGTCTGATGTCTTTTATCTGGAATGCTTTAATAGAAAGAACAATTGCCTGCATTTTTGACATTCTAGAAACTCACTGGCATCTCTTGTATTGCCATAAAATAAAGAGACACAGTAAATCCCAAACATTTACTAAAATGTGGGAGGCTGACATTACTGGCTTTTTAAAGCAGGAACATAATTCACCAATTAGTCACCAAAATCTTGATTCCTTACCCCTGGAAAATACAAAACCCTTTCAACACTCAGCTCAAATTAACAGTATCACCGGGAAGTAACCAAGGCCTTTCCAGTAAATAATCTAGGGCAACTTACTTGCTTCAAACTAGCATTTTTGTTTTATTGTATCACTTCATTTAGCCCAGCACCTGTTATTTCATGTCAGATGGGCTTTCATTCAAATTCAGAATGATCACTAATGAGAGGTTCAGTCAGAAACCTGTAAACTCTATACGCTGCCAATCTCTTTAATATTCTTTCCACTGGTCTTGCATAAAAGAAACAATTATACCAATACTCCTTTCTTTCTGTAAAAAGATTACACTTGCACATTAGGTTTATGAACATTCATTGAAGAATAGAGCTTGTCTTATCGACATGGCAACATTTTACAAATATCCCCATCTGTAGATACTTCTGTACCCTCTTTTTCCAATTTGACTTTTTACATGTTAAAATAACCTGTTGTCTCTCTCTCTCACAGCAAAGTTGGTCCTTAATCTCACAGTCTTCTTTAGTTCAAACTTAAAAGCTGATAAGCATTGTTTTCATAACATAGACTCTGGCTAAAGTTTCATATTGGTCCTAAGGGAAACAATTATAACAAGGGATGCTACTACTTTCTGAAATATCTGTGCAAGTTATATTTATTTATCTGTGTAGATACAGGTTAAAAACACAACTTGAAACTGAAATTTAGATAGCTTTTATACTGATACAAGGTTTGCTAGAATAACATTTCAGTTCATTTAGGAATATCTCCATTCTATTCCACTACCACAGAGGAAAGTTAAGAGCCTATTACTTAAAAAAATGTGTTGCTATTTAGGAACACGCATTTTATAGAACCATTTGTTGAAACAAGTCAATTTGATATTTTGCAAGTATTCTGGCTAAAAATAAAAACAATACATAGAAGATAAAGAATAAAAACTTGCTAATAAATAAAAAAATAAAATCCCAATTTAACAGCACCTTGAAAGAAGTATTCTTTCTTGAAAGAAGTATTTCTTCAAATCCCAGTAAGATTTAATTCTTAAGAATAAGACTGTGCTGTAACAAGGAGAATCTAAATGAAAACTATCTTCCAAATTTACCAGTGAATAAAAACATAGTATATTGTGAAGATCACTTCTTTATCCCCAAGATCTTGTTTTGCAAGTCTCACTCAAACCTGTTTCTTTAGATACTACTGCATATTAAATAGTACTACAAAAAGTCTGTTTGGGGAAAACAACACTGGAAAAAACCTAGTTCCTTTAATAAATCTAATGAACTGCAAAGCCTGTCTTTTTGCGTCCTCCCCTTCATTATAAACACAAGAATGGGACTACAGCAGACTCATATCCATGAATTTAGAATTATTATCAGACCTTTATATGGGTGACTGACTTCTGAGAAGGTAATGGTAAGTTAGGAAATTTACACTTCTCTAATTGCATGCCCATGCAAACTCTTGTTCTTGGTACTTAGCTATAAAGCACATTTTTTGGTGAAAAAATGCATTACTCCTAGGGATAAGAAAAGAAAAAAAAAACCTTAAAACTGCTGAAGCTCTTAATGCTCAAAGTAGTTTCTCTTATCTAATGCAAAATGAATACCAGTAATCAGGTTATGTTCCAAAGAAAATGAAAATTTGTGACTTAGAATCCTGTTTACACATTCAAAATTTAAACTTCCAGAAACTGTCTCTGCACCACAACATTTAAGAACTGCAATAACAGACATGAACATACTACACTGAAAATTACCAGAGTGCATTTACGATTAACTGGCTGGTGCTTTCTTCCCTTCTTCCCATACCAGAGACGAGACATTTCCCTTCTAAAAATAGACTAAAAAAAGAAATGCGACAAAAAAACACGGTTCAAGGCTGTTTGAAAGCATTCTCTGTACCTGCTGTCAGTTCCAGGCACAGGCAGAGCCCCACAACGCCGTGACAGGATAGTTTGCTGGACGCTCACATTTGACTGACAAGGCAGGGAGCAAATGAGCGAGTGTTCAGCAGGGGGATGTATCGCAAATGATGACGATACACAAGGAGGAAGGCTTCCTGTGCACTAGGGTGATTGCAGAGCACTAGTTTGCTAAAAGGCGAAAATATTTAAAGATACAGAACTTATTTGTTCATATACAATACTGAAGAACACAAACAAAATCCCCAAGAACTGCTTGCAGTACTCTGTTACAAGGTAATTGTTCCTAAACAATTTCTAATGCTAAAATGTTTGTATTCAATACTAAACTAATAGTTTGCTTCCTTATGCTGACAACCTTATATAAACCCTGTCAGTCATTTCCTAGAGTCCAGAACCAGTTAGAAGAGTGGTGAGTGAAGATTTAAAATATTATTTTAAAAAAGGAGGGGTTTAGAGCATTTGGAAACAGTTAACCTTACAGCATTTTCAGTTTGTAAGCTACAAGAAGAAAATGTATCCTCTGTTTATAAGTATTTCTACCCCACACCCTAAATGAAACACTGCTCTTCCCCCCGCAACATCCCCTAAAACAAACAACGCAATTACCAAAAAATTCTCCACATCACCCATGCTTCAGGTTCTGTGGGAAAGTATTAAACAGGCCAGGGCAGCAACAGAACATTAAATCATGGTTCACTCAGACTGTTGTGCTGTGATCTAAAAGCCAAGACATTCAAGCAGAGAAAACCAGGATCAAAACTTGTATTTTACTGCAAACAATGTATTGGAACACCTCACCTTGCACTAGTGTCTAACATTCTGATGGATAACTTGTTCTTCTTTTCAGTAAAACGTTTTTTTGTGAGCTGGCATCTTTAAAAGTAAATTTGTTCTAATTTATCAGAACCATTAAGGTGGAAAGTAAAAACATTTTTATCATTGGAACACTGAAGCTGGATTTAGGAAATTCAAATATGTAACAATGATTTGACTACATCTATAGTCAAATGGTGTACAATTCCAATAATTAGCTATGTGCCTATTTATGTGCTTGAGGTTTTTTGCTGGGTTTTATTTTCAAAGAATAAGTGAACTAATACTGAGGGTTAAAACAAGAATAAATTCCAGACACCCTTAAAACTATTTCAAATTAGAATTGCCATCAATATCAAAATAGAATACAAGCTACAGACATCACCCCCTTCTCTGCCAAATCTGGGAAATCTTAAAGGAATGGAGAATATGCAGCAAAAGTATTTCAAACTTTCTCTGGAAATGAAACTTTTAAGGCAGGGAGCAAAAGTTACTGATACAACTTCCACACCCTACTTTATCAGACATCTTTTCTCTGCCCTTCATGAAAAAAAAAAAAAAGAAAAAATCCTCCCTAACATGTTTCTCCAAAGCTGGGAAGGAAGAAAAGAATCTGACAGACTGAATCCTTTTTGTCCTCCAACATTTAATCCTAAACAATTCTAACAATTTGCTTAGAAGTTTCAAGCTTCTCTCTGAATAAAAATGACTTTTCCTAGAGCTTCTCTGAATAAAAATTACTTTTCCCAGAGCTTCTCAAAAGGACTCTAAAAACTTTCTCAAAAGAAAAGACAGCAATAAAATTCTGTTCGATCTGACGACTCACTTTTTCACTTAATTAGAGCTGCAAAGTTTAATGGGAATGGCTGCTTAAGTAACATTATGAGACCCCGTGACAGTGTTTTGCTGGTCAGTCCTACAGCAACAGCAGCTGCCCCCGGCTGGGGGCATCTGCTGCTGCAGAGAGAGGGTGGGAGAACCTGAGCAGCACCAAGACACAGCACACTCAGGAAAGTGGCAAAACTTGTCACTCCTGACAGATCTCCACCCCAGCCACAGAAAGAAACTCACATGAGAAATTTGACCCCAGTAGGAACACTTAAAGATTAATAAACTGCCCTTTCATTTTTTCATGCATTTGGGGATTAAAGTACTGATCTGTTAACTGGAATTAGAACCTTCTATCTTGTTGCAATTAATGTAGCCTTGCCATCAGTGCTCTTAATAAAAGATTCTAGTGAGGAGCACCAGCTCACACGTGACATCTGTACAGAACAGCAGCAAAAACTTAAGAGCATCCACCTAGTCCTTACATAGAAAATGGAGAAACCGAAAAGGCGACTAATTACAAGAATGATTATTTTGTTATTGCCAAACTATTTTGTTTCACAGTCACTACCTAGTACCACAGCAACAGGAAAGTCGTGACACTGAATTCTACCATCCCTACATTTAATACTCATGTTTTTTGAGTGAAGTTACATTAGTAGAAAATACATTTCCCATGCTCCATCCCTCTTGAGATACAGAGGTTAGCCCAGAAAGATAACAGGACAGGAGCGGGGAGCATAATTACTCAGTTTATTTACAACTTGCTTTTGATTCCACATGAATAAGTGTCAAGTTCAGGAGTAATGAAGTTAGAATGTAGTTGAAATAAAAAAACCCAAGAAATCAGGTCCTGGCTTCTATACAAAATTACTACCCTGTCTTCTAGAACAAGTGAGTCCTTGTAAAAACTGTTGCAGGTGAAGCTAACATGGGATTACAACTAAATAAGGTCTGATCCCTTTTCCCTTTACAGGCACAAGAAACACTAAAACATTACAAAAGGTTATCTCCTGTCAATATAACATGGACTGGCACAATTTCTTAGTTGGCTGAGAGTTTCCGTAAGAAAGGAAGTTTAATTTGAGAAATCATCTTTTGTTTCCCCATCAACAGCTTAGGAAAAGGGAGGGGGGGAAAAAGGAAGTATTTTTCCATCACAAAGACTTCCTGTGGATTTTCAAAGGTATGCTGAAAGCCATTAAGAATCTCAAAAGCTCAAGCTTTTTAGCTAAATGGCTCTGCTTTAACCCTTGGCAGAGGGACCAAGATCCCAGATCCCTCTAGTGAATACATGAAATAGCCACGATTATAATTGCACACTCATGATTCCAACTACAGGACAACACCAAGCCATCAAAACCTCTGAATTTCCACTTACAAGTTAAAAATAGATTCAAAATAGATTAAGTAGTGACAATATAGCAAAACAAGAAATACCCTAATGCATGAAGTTGAGCACAATATCACTCAGGTTAATTGCAAAAGCAAAATGAAAATTACCAACCTCTGCAAAGAGCATTGGATTATGTAAATAAACACCAGAGTCCTTTTCCCCAACCACAATAATTGAACAGAAACATTTCTACTATAGCACTTGACTGTTAGAATTGAAGAGACTCATCCTCCCATACAAGAATAAAGCCTATTAAACATTCTGAGGTAATGCACACATGCATAGTGACACACACATTCTCTTAACTGACAATACACAATGTAAAACCGAATAACCATCTAATTTGTATATCCAATTCATTATCATAAAGAGACATCATTTCCAGAAACATATTGGAAAAACTATTATTCTGGAGACTGTTAACATGGTGCATCTTTACACATTCTGTGTAATGTTTCATTGAAGAAGCCTACAAGTTTCAGGCTTCCTCTTCTCTTTGCTGAACCAGTGTTATCCAGCTTGTCATACAGCATTATGTTCATATCACATTTTAAAATGTAAGACACAACAAGCAGATGTTGCACCAGCATCCAAGCACTGAAGTGTACAGTAAAGAATGGAAGCAAATTTATAGAAGGAACATGATTAAGAATACAAAAACTTAAGACAGCAGTGCATTCTAAAACTGCAATATTCACTTTAATATAGAAATGTTGTAGGTTCCAGTCCAGATCCAATAAGGAACTTAACATCTGAAAAAGGTTTCAAGACTGGGATATTGGACATAGGTGCTTATCTAGCCAGGAGACAAGCACTGTTTGTCACCTTCACATTTCCACATATACACTAAAATAGAATTCTGAGACACTCCAGAAATTACAACTTCAGTAATGTTGGATTGCTAAGTGTCCAAGTCAAATACCATTTCAAGAAGACAGAATTTCAATTGCAACTAATGGCTTGATCTAGTAAGCATTTTCAAACCACATCTTCAGTTCTAACTGAAATTCAGTAAGACAAGTGAGTGAGTTACTGCTTTCCAGAAGCATTGTATCCATGTTTTCTACAGACATTCAATAGGCAAAACCAAAGGTAATTATTATGAAATGCAAGTCCAGAACATGACCTACCATATTAAGTATCTATCAACTCAAACTTCATTTTGGAAATTAACTTCTAGACAGTTTTAGATCAAACTAATTTTCTGTATTTCCTCCACAATTAACAAGTTAATGAAAAAAATGAAACTGATGAGCTTCCAACTACTTTAAGTCCAGTTTCTGGGTCCTAAGACAAGAAATTCCCTGTTTTCAAATACTTGTGAATGGATATTTAGATTGACATGGATATTAGGCATGACTCAATCTTGAATAATGGCAATGAGACCAAATGAGAGGGAAGGGAAAGAAAGAATCAATGCCTTAAACAAGAATTACTCTAATGCAGAACAATTCAAGTGTTTCCTTAACAGATCTCAGGTTTAAAAAGGAACATACTGTATACACAACTTGAACTTATAAAGGAACAAGACTAGACCATAAGTACCAATAGAAATTGCTCCTGAGATACTGCACAACAGAAAGAGTCAGCTTGCTGTCAAGTCTTGCCGTGTTTAGATGCAAGTATAGTAATTGCTTAGGAGAATGACTTGTTTATTAACACATAATAGTATTCATCATTTGTGCTAACAGATCAGAAAGCCATTAGCACTTGAACTTAGACACATCAAGCAAAAAAGGAATACCATGATAAATATTATAGTTCGTATAGATAGTAAAAAAACAGCACCAAAACAACCCCAAAAACACAGCCAAACCAAAAAACCCAACAAGCCCATACAAAACACCCTCTTTCCTTGGTGTAAGCAATTCCCTAAAGTACAAGATAAAAGACCTATTTGAGAAAAATGGATGGGGATAACACAACTGAGAACTCAGTATCACAGTTTCATTTTTTAGATAGTACATTAAAGTTACTGCCTATTCATTTCTACCAGAGACAAGTCTTTAGCATGGGATGATTTTAAGTGAAAAAGTATCCTTTTTACAAAGCTTTGCAAAGGACACAGGCAGGGGCCTCTCTTGAAGACAGATACTGAGCAACAAGATCAGTAACAGTAGCTACAAGGTGCCTCAGACAGATTGTTTGAAACGCTAACTGTGAAAGAGCCACATTTACTGACAGTAATGTTAGACAGCAGTAGATTCATAGATATTTCTATTAAGTCAGTTATCTATCAAGGGTGCCACACACAAAGAGAAAGTTAAAGAACTTGCTGGACTTTTTTCTGACACTATGTACAATGCTATGATCAAATTAGTATTTGATCAAGGTAGAAGCAAGCAGACAAAAACTGAAGTTCTTGTAAGATCCTATTATTTGATAAACTTAATAAACCAACACCTACTACTGGTTTCATGTTACTGATCTTCACCTTTGCTTATTACTTCTTCCCATAATTTCTTTCCCACTAAACAAGCATAAAGTTTCTCAAAGTCTATTGATAAAAAGCTGCACCTGAATGTATCAATAGAACTAGCAAAGAAACAAAAGCCATTTCAGAGCACCACACCTGGACTACCCATTAGTCCTTTTCCCTGCCTGTTCTGCTAGTTTTAAGATACTGTACAGTAACAGCAGGGAGAGCACATTTTGGAAAAGAAAGGTACTCCACTTCCTTCATCCTTTAGTTGATCAACAGTACTTTGTCATGCATGTCCACTTCCCTTCCACCCAGAGTTCTACCATCCTTGTGATCTAAAAAAGTGGCCTGTTTTTCAGCCAAATACCCAGAAAAAGGCTTCAATTATACTGTTCACCTGCTATTTTAGATTGCACCTGGAGCAAAAACTGACAGAAGAAAAGCTTGTTGCACTTAAAGAAGGAAGTATATTGATTGAATAATAACTGAAATTCAGTAGAAATAATAAGTATGACAACAACAGCTATAATTTCCTGTATTTACTCATATTTTCTGGCATACATGTTAAAAGCCACTAAAATGCAGTTTTATGTAATGACAAATCACTATCCGGTACTGTCAAACATTTCTGATTAGAAAGTTTTTAAGAGCTTTCAGATTTGTGCTAAAAGTCAGTCATAGGAAGCTACTTTACTCAAAATGCACAAAAGACAACATTAGCACATTTCTTGTACTTGCATTAACATCTTTTTATGAAGTTATCCACCTCACTAGTCACATTAGCATGTAAATCCAGAAAATTATTATTTGATAACATTAAGAGAACCAAGCTTGACAATTTCACGTGACACATGGAAATTACAATATTTTTGAAATGTTTCCTATGATTGTTTTCAGAGAATACCTAAATACAGGCTTAAGGTGTGGCCTCATACTGTGGTAAATAACTTACAGATTTTAATACTTGCAAAAAATGTGTTGCCTCAAATATTTTCAGAAATAACTTCTAAAATCTACCACATTCCATTATGAAAAAAATTTTCACTATATTCTGTGGAAATTATTCTGTAGTTATATTAAGGTGCTAACTTACTGTAGAGCTGACTAAAAGAGATATACTGTACTTTAAACCATACTATAGATCACTATCCACTGATTCCCATGCTCCAAAAGGCCAAATTTAAAAACTCAAAATACTTATAAAGGTTTTGAGTAAGAGTTAACACCAAAACACACTTCTGGTAAAAACTCAAGCAATACATATGCTGAAGATATGAAAATTAAAAAGACATGTTTTTATGACACTAATTTCAATATCTCACAGAAAAAAATGCTTCATGCAAAATAACGGAGTTGCAGGGAATGCTTTGCAACCATGGCCCAATACTTCAACTAGCTACATTTCAACTTGGAACTCGGAGTTCTATGGCTCTAAGTTTTGGAGCTAAGCAGAAAATTACTACCTGTAGTTAGAAATTGTGCAGTTCTTTAAAATTTCTTTCACACTCTACATAAAACAGTGTACACTTCATTAATTTCAACATGTTCCACTGCAGGGTAGGGGTGGGGGGGAAGAAGAACAAAAGAAATCTTACAGTCAGAAATTGCAATTACCCTCCCAAGACTCAAATTAAACAGTGCAGATGGGATACTTCTACAATATATATACGACAAGAATCAAACTTTTGACCAACACTTGAATGTACAAGACTAGAAGTGCTTTAACTGCATGTACACTACAAAACAAAACCATGTAGACGCATAAAGATGTGTCCATAGAAACACAGTGGACACAGATTCACATGAGAGAAATGTGCTTATTATTAAAAAAATGAAGCAATAGTTCCATTTACAATGTATTTCTAAAATACACTCAACAGCATTTTAATGCATGAATAAGTTACAACTGAAAAATTAATTTCTAAATTATAGCAAAGACATTAATAGCTGTTCTTTTCTTCGTTTGTTGTCCCATCCCTTTTTTAGTCTTACCAATAAATACTGAACACTCTAGATACAGGAACAATAAATATCAGAAAACTGTCAGTTTATGAGACTTATAATTAAGTCTGCTTCACCAAAATTCCAACTTCATTGCTATACTCACATTCCTTTCCCTGGGAGTTTTAAGTTACAATTTACTCCACACAAAATGATTTTGAATTGTGAAATGTTGTCCTGATCTGATGTTAGAGCAAAGCATTAGGATGGCATAAATTGAACAGCCATGATCATGATAATCAGACTAATAAAGTGCTTTGTTTTCTCCTCTTGGAAAATACTTAATACTATTTTAATATATTCTTACGAATGTATAAAAAAAAATAATCTTTGATACTGTTCTTCCTTACCTCCCATTCTTTAGCAGCATCTTCAGTAGTTGATTCTTCACTAGCTTCAGGCTCTTCCTTCTTTTTTACCACTATAAATCCAGGTTCCCGAAGAGACTCCCCAATATCTTCTGCATATATTTCTGGACTCCACTGGATAAAGAAGACATACAAGTGATCTGTCCTAGAAAAGTCAAGTTATGACACAGAAAAGAAAAATAAGGTAAGTTTGTGATCTTTTTGGTCATGTCTAATAATATTAAGTATTTAAGGTTAAAATAAAAGTATTATTTCATATTTTATTACATATTAGAGACACAATTAAAAATAGCTAGTTTTGGGGACTTTTTTGTTTGTTTTTTGTTTTTTTTAATATATGAAGATGACTCTGGAGAAAAAAAAACAGGAAACAAATTGACAATGGATTAGCTGTGATTTCATACACAAGTCTTTCAACCACTTCTGTCTCATTGAATACCTCTGGTTAAAATTGAAGTAACTCCCAAAAAAACCACTAAGACTATTATCTTGTTTAGAAAGTTACATAAACCCAAACAAAATTAGAATTTAAAAAATGTCTGCATGTCTGTTTTCCCCACTCCTGAAGAACAGCTGACCACTTCCAAGACATAATCAGAATTATACAAATGGGGGGAGTACTACGGATGAGGGGGGATATGGCTGAAAGCATGAACATATATATAAATCATAAAATCATAAACTACAGACTATTCTAACTACAATAAGTACCAAGATTCAAAATTACCTCTTTTTAAGTTATATGCCACAAATGGCACTGTTCTCCAGTTTAGAAGAGCAAAATCACACAAATTCACAGGAGAAAATTATTTTCAATCCTAACAGATGTCAGTCTCTCCTGTATTTGCTGCAGGTGCACAGACAGAGCATTCAGGAAAATGACTTGCAATACATCCACTAGTATCTCTGGATCATGGAAAAGAGATTCAGAGCTACAGCTTTGTGGCTCTGGTTACAAGAGTTTGAATATTCCTATGTCTTTCCTTAGAGATATTTTCTACATCTGTGTACTGCATTAGCATGAAGAATAACATTTGAGTCACTTTTTTTCTTTCTTCCTTAATAATCCTTGAAAAACTGTATACTTGAACAGCAAGAGATACAGAACCACGAAGTTTCTCAAAAGTGCAGTTATATTTTTCATGTGCCTCTGCCTAAAAGAATGCTGCACGGAGGTATGTAGTAACAGTCTCTGAACAGGGTTAGTTATCTAAAGTCACCCTTTTTAAGACTGAGGTTCCTGAGTAACAATGATGAAAAAAACAAACAAAAAAAAAATTGTAAATCTTCCTCTGGCATTGGAAAGAAAAAAACATTCTGGATGCATAAGGTTAGGTAAATTCTATCACAGAAGTCCAAACAAGAAGCTGCAAACGACTCATGCACTGAATGAGGTATCAATTTTAAGCTGTCATACAAACATGTAAGTTTTTTTTAAGTCCCTATTCTAACTTCTCAAGAACTTCAAGTTATTTTTACTTAAAGCACTTAAAAGGAGTACATGAAACCCGATGATTAACGAACTCTAGGACACTCCTTCCCAGAATGGATCCTTTGAGACTAAGAGCACTGAAATAGAGAAAAGCAGGTATCTAACAAATCAGCTTTTTCTTACTACATGGTGACAAAGACAACTGGATTTGAACTAAGTATTTTCACCTATGCAGACTAGCACTCAGCAAAGTTAACACCACATTAAGAAAATGAACACCCCACTATACGGGCATCACTTTTTCTTTACAAAAAACATAGGACACACATAGATTGAATAAAGAACAGATATTGATAGTTTACTGCCCCATTCAATTAGAGATCCTTCACAGATTAAATGATTTCCAAGGAGATCAGTACAGACTGCAAAATAAGAAGCATTTCTGCCAAAACAGGTGATCAATTCTGCTTTATGCTGAAGGTAAGTGCTTACTACATTAGAAAATGAACCAAAGAGACAATAATAATTTTAATCAAATAATCTAGACATCATTGCCATATATGAAACATTTATCTGTTTTTAAATTAAATATGATACTACTAGAAAAATCAAATTTGAATTGACTGTAACCACAAGGGAACTCATGGCCCAAACAGAATTAACAGCAGCAGAATTAGTTTGACAGAGTTTGACTCAAAACTTTGCATCCTCTCTACCACTTAAGAGGTAGCAGGGGTGATGTTTAAAAGCAGGTTAAATTCATACACTCAGTTCTACCTGTTGGATAAGCATAATACTTTGATGTAATTTCAGTCCATCACATATTTCCATCCACAGTGGACATGAAGAAAAAAAAAAGACTACTGCCTTTCTTGTTGCAGCCAACTTCAATATAAAATGATTTTATGTCTGTAATCATCCTTTTCTCCTTTAGATTAAAGAACCCCACTTACTTCTAATTTTCTTTATATGGTACTTTCTAGGCATTAAATAGTCTTGCTGTTTTCCTCTGGACTCTCTCCAATTGATCCATATCTGTCCTCAACTGCAGTGCCCCAACTGGACATTCTATGCCATTCAGATCAAAAGAAAAGATGGAAAAGTGACTTTATCATTGTGGGTAGGTATTTGTACCAGATGATAACTGACAGTTTTTTGTTTCTTTTCCCCCCACTCTTTGACAAGGATGTAACATCCCTAAAAACCACTTTCAGGTTGAAAAGAAGTCTCAGTTTCTTAGCAGTAAACATTATTTCAGAATACAAAACTGTATTAGTGACTGAGCATGAATGTCTCATGTCTTTGAATGAGTTCAACAAATTAAGGTATTTTTCCAGTAGACATGCTTAAGTTGGTTCATGGAAAGGTTTTATATTCTATATACAAAGATAAGACAAAAGAACCCCAGCTAGCTCTTCTGAACTCAGAGAGGATTTTTAGAAAGTTTCAAAATAATGGGAAGCACAGCTAATGATAAAAATTTTGCTGCAGAATTTACTTCCTCCACCAGACACCACTCAAATCTTTCTTTTATTATTTACTTGCTACAAACAAAAGCCTAAATAATATAATGAGAAACTACTTGCCAAACTTAAAAGTAACACAAGTAAATCAGTAAAATGTCAGTAAGGTAATGAGAATCTCCAATGGCAAATACAACACAAGCCAGTCAACAACATCCTCAGATGCTGATCATTTTTTGTGATTATTTAGAAATATAGTCACTGCAAAATTTTGAATTGTGCAGGAAAAAAAAAAAAGCTCAAATACCTACTGACAATTGCTGATTTTTACAGTTCACTTCCATCTTACCTTTCTTGTGGTACAGCAAACCAGTACTCATGTTTTTTATCCCTTTGTGCATACTGCTGCATTGTTGCACTTGCTTGAGAAACAAATGTTTTTCTCATTGGTTTTCCAACCCTGAGACACAGAAACTTGTGAGATCGATGTCGTCTTTTTTCTTTCATGACAGAAGAACCTATTAATAAAGACAAAGTAAGCTGTCCTCAATGTAGTAAAGAACTTAACATAATCATTAACTAATATTAGAGAATTGAGGGATATTGGACATTCATATAAGCAAGTAATGGGAGATGGGGTAAGATAAGCAATAATAACCTGCCCTTTTTTGTTAAGAAAGTCACATCAGCAGAAGTAACTTCAGAGTACCACACTAAATAATTCTAACATTCATTTCTGCTTTCAACTGCAGATCATACTGTTACAGCATTTCAACCATGCTTTGAAGTATTCAGAAGGTATTCTTGATGCATATTCTCAACACTGAATTACCACCTTCCCACTATTAAACAGCTATCCCACATACATGAAAAAGGTATTGTTAAATATATATTTTGGCTTTATTCACATGTGTAAGTACTGTTTGTTAGTTACTTGTCATCTACAAGGAAAAAAACATTCTGGCCCTACTTATACAGGATTAAGATGAATTTTAATTTGTCAGCTATATCAAACACTTCAATGTTATGAACACCACCTCAGGATGAACTATATTGGATGCTGCAGTATAGGATTTTTCTCTCTGGTAGTAGATTCAATTGAACTAATAGAACTATATGATTACCCTTAAGGTCTGAATTGTCAAGCCAGCACAAGGTAAAGGAAGATGCCTTCTTAAAACTGTTTCTTTACCAGATTATCCTTCAGCCACAAGAGACTTTTTTTAAAAGCACGAAAGGAAAATGTAAATTTAAGAGTTATTATGATCAGTTATGACAATAAAGGGTTTATCCTAGCTCTGGTATTACACATACATACAGATAAGTTTCAGTTGCCCAGGACACATCTTTTCATTACAGCTGAAGATCTCCTTCAGTGTCTATGCAGACCACAAATCCACTAACCACAGAAAACATCACCTTCTTGCTCTACAAACATTGCAACTATGTTTTCTCGATGAGATTTTCACCATGAAGTTTAGAACAGCATTGTTCCACAAAAGACTACTTTTTTTCTAGTAACTATTTAAATGTGTGCCTCCTAATTTTCAGTCATGTTTTCAGTCAACATTTCAGAATTAAACCTGCAGCAGACAGCATAGTAAATTAGCCATAATAACATGTATTAGTTGGAAGTATTTTATTAATGTGTAAGCTCAAAATAAGTTGTCAGATTGAAAAAACCAACAAACCAAAACACTAACAACACACCCCCCCCCCCCCAGAAAAAAAGCCTGTTTCATGCATGCATGCAAACTCTGTGGCAATGTTAGATAAACTCCTCAAATGATTTAGCATTTGTGATTTTGGCTTTTCAGAGGCAGTAGATTAGGACTTTGCTGAGCCCAGAGAGGTCAGATTATGGTTCCAGCTATCAGATAAAATAAACCCAAACAATTTAGCCCCGTCCCAAGTCTCAAAAACACTATTTCAGATGCTTTTTCTTAATGAGTTCCCCAATATATATTTCTTGTATATTTGATACAAGAAAATAACTAAATTAATAAGAAACCATTTCAGAATGGTTACTCACACTTCTTGTCTTTCCTTTCAATCTATGCAAATATTTTGATATGTTTTCATTAATGATATTTTAGCTTGTTTATACACACACAAAATTATAGACTGCTACAATTTCTCCAAAGTATCAACCACATCTAGCTTCATTTTATCCAGTGGTTAACAAAGGTGTCTGTAAAAACAGAAGCTAGGTCAATAAAAAAATAAAGTAGATACAAGCAATACCTTTTTAATTATTCTAGTCACTCGTAAATATCTACCTGCATTGCATCACCTATTCAACATTCAGAAAAAATATTCAGATCATTAATTCCAAACTCAAACATCTGACCTCTGCAAAGTCAAAAAACAATAGTTCTCAAAACCTAAATTCTCAAAACTGTCACAAAAGAGAAAAAATTCAACTAAGTTCTTGCTATATAAAAGAAACAGAAAGACTGTACAGGTAAATTACTGAACCAAAACTTAAAGTATGACCACTTGTCCTGGTTTAGCCTGACTGGACAATTTTTTTAATACTGACAGATGATTAAACCAATGAGAAGGGCTGAGACACCTTTGTGAATACACATTTTTAGGGGAGATTCCAGAAATCTGCCCCTTCTGGTTTCTGGTGGTGTGGGAGGTAGGAGGCTCAGCCCGGCTGTTCCCCATGGCCAGGCTGGGCCAAGGTTCCTCCTGCCCTCCCCTGGCACTCCTGGCAGGCAAAGGGGAAGGAGAGGCAGTGGGGGGGGGGGAAGGCTCAGCCCAGTCCTGGCTGCTGAGATTTGCTAATCCACAATGGCCCACGCAGCAAAACGGGGGCTGAGCCAGGCCTGGCAGCTCAGGGAGGGTGATAAGCCCCGGCATGTTACAGCTGAGGCTTGAACAGGCTGGAAAAAAGATCCTGGCCTCCCTCAGCACAGCTGGATTTGAACACAGCAGGCCTTGAGATCCTGGCCCAGCTCCAGCAAAACCACAATGCATCACCTGACTGCCTTGTACCAGCTGCACCTATGTGAACTTCTTTCCTAACCAGATATAACTTCCAAAGCATGAATCTTGCCCAGTGAGAGAAAGACAAGACCGGATAAAACGTAAAAAGACAGCGTGAGACCTAATGTCAGAGAAAGTGGGAGAAGAATCCTAAATGGAAAGGAAGTTTGAAGGAATGGCCTGGTTAGGTTGGACTTCTCTTGTAAAGCCTATAGAATGGATTTAATCCTCTGTAACATACAGAATGCTTTTAGGGGGATGCAAAGTTCTAGTCATAGCTGTGAGTTGATGTAATTGTAATCTACCGGAGAAATTGAACAGAGGAAAACAGAGAGAGAGAGGATTCACTCTGCTCACTGAGAGAAGATGAGCTCTGCTTCTTGAGATGAAGATGAGATAGATGAACTCCTGTTTTACACTAGAAGAGGCAGCCTTAAACTACACCCTAATAAGCTGTCATGGCCCATGAGCAGCTCTGAAGGCTGTCTCATGGGAAGGGAATTCACAATGGCAAATTTTCTTCCCCCCGGGGCAGGCCATTCGTGAAGTGTGAGAGCAAGGGAACAGGTATCTTGCAGAAAGTATCTATGGTATACAAGAGAGACTCCTTTCCCCTTGATGAGTTGAGAAATTATTATTTTAAGGGTGAGAACTGACTAAAAATCCCAAGTTTTGTGTTTTTATATTGGAGTCAGAAAGTGAATAGTTGGTGGGGAAAGAAGAAGTGTTTTGAAGGTTTCATTCTGATTCTTGTTTCTTTTCCTTTTTGTGTTAGCTAATAGAGTTTTATTCCTTTTAAGCTTAAGCTTGGTTTGCTCTTGATTGAGAAATTTCAAATTGACAAACCAAAACTACAACACTACTTCAGAGTTTTATTTTGAGAAAGGCTACTTGAAAGTGTTTACTATACTTCAAATTTTGAATGACCTAGTGTTTTTAGCAACCTACTGTTATTAGATGTTATATTCAGTCTGATGGTTTTCAAGTTATACAGCACATCTATGCTTTTTACCTTGGTTCTGTTTAATCATGCCTGTAGAAGCTTCACCAAATCTAAAATCAAAACTAGATTGAGAAACATTACTTCATAATTTACTCATTTATTTGCATTTTGCTAATAAAACATGCAAGAATAATAAACATAGTAATTCCTACTGAAGTTGGACTGAATTGGCACAAATCTCCAAAAAGGACCCTGAGCTTTTTTTATGGTTTTCTTTGTACTTTATCCCATCGATCTTGAGTGAGGCAGCAGCACTATGCACATATAAGGTTTCTAGCCAGCATTCTTCTGTAGGACTGTATGCAGATACTTTTTTAGTTATATATATAGGTATTTGAATGAATGCAGGTTATTTGTGTCATGTGATCCATATATTTGCAGAGTAATGACACAATCTTACAAAACTATTAAAAACTATAAATAAAAACACACACAAAACTACAAATACAAAACAAAACTATAGCATTTAGTGCAACTGAGTAACAAATACTCATTTGTAAGAAAAGCAGCAATTGTGCCAAAGAACACTTAGTACCTGAATTTTTTTAAAGTCACAACAGGCAACTGCTGCTAGCTGACCTTTGTCAGAGGACTACTTCTAATATCTAGGGAATGAAAGTCAAACTTATCACAGAATGATGCAAGTACTCATCTGCCTCAAATTTCAAAATTCAGTTACTTCCTTAAAAGAAAAAAAAAACCAAAACAAACCAAATCCCCCTCCCCCCCAAAAAACAAGCTAAAAATATTATATAATATTTTGATGTGTAGACAAACTTCTGTTAACCAAAGAAGCTACTTCAATATAATTTCAACTTTAGTTATTAACATAATGAATTTAACCTTTTCACTTTAATGCCTGTCACACATTAATAGATTCTTTTCAAGTTCCCCAAATATTGCACAATTAAAACAAATAGTTCAGCTATCTCTATTAGTAAGATGGGAAGACATCAGAAAATAACTTGAGAATTTTTTAGAAAGCAAAATTAAATTCACCCAGAAGCATATTGAAGTTGTTTAAAGGCACAGCATATATGATAAAAACTTGAATAGACTTTAAGAGTAAATTCCAGCTAATAACACCAGACCCTGATCTTTGCAGAAGAATCAAAATACTCAAGAAATAAAGCCTGTTCTCTGTATCCACAGCACTAGTTTCCTAGCATCTACGCCTTATTTGCCCTGAACCAATCTTTTCGGATGCTTAACCTTGTTCTAGTCAGCACTAAAGTATGACAAGATGCAAGTGAAACAACATTCTAAATGCATCAAACACAGTGTTAAGACTCTAGTGTTTGTTACTCACACCATAAACCTTAACCACAAATCAGACATGCTACAAATAACATCAAATTAATTCCCTAAAATTCATTCACACACATGTATACTGGGATCAAAATTTAAGCAATAGCTAACTGATTGCTAAAGAAGATTTTTAACTGTGAGATGTAGAGTGACCAATACACCATGGATCCAATTTTACAGGTTTAAATCTCTCTGACAAAGATCCTGCAATTGAATATGATCATAAATATAATTTCAATGAGGAAGAATTACATCATTATCTATGTTATCAGTTTTCTAAGCAATATTTTCTCCAATAGTTTATGTAAAGTTTAACTTTGGAGTATCTTCAAGCCAATGAGAAATATAACCAGCACATAGAGAGAACTGTGGCACAGAATGAAAAAAAACCCCCAAAATTTCCATTAAACTGGAGAGTGATACATTGTAAATCTGAAAGCTAATACTGTATCCATAAATACCCTCTGACTCACCTTCTAACCGCCCATCTCCTGCAGATACAGCTTTCTGACTAGTTTCTTTTTGTGACTCCTGGTGCATGTTTGCTCTTTGTTGCTTTGTTTGTTGCATAGTGTGGGTCTTCCAGAGCTTGCGGAGTTCTTCAACTTCTGCCTCTGAGTCTTGACTTTGTTCTCCCGCTACTTTTCCTTTGCTAGGCATCTCTTTCCTTTGAGAGTCTGTGGTATCTTCGCAACCTGGACATTCCTCTTCCATCTCATTATCTGCTTTTTTCCCTAGTGAGGAACCCTGATCCTTGCCCACTTCTGTCTCCTTGCTGTGCTCCTCATGACCTTGTGATCTTTGCAAAGACTCCTGGAAGACATCTGAAGTATTTTCACCACGTTCTTGTCCTCCCTTTATAGACATTTTAGCACTTTCTGAACTTAAGTGGGTACCAAACTGTTTAACACCTACAACAGTTTCAGCACTGGGCTTTAAGTCACTGACAGCTTCATTTGAGTCTGAAATGACTGTTAAACATTCAGCACTAGTCTGGTTTATTGTTTGGACAGATTCTGATGATGCTCCAGAAGATTTATCTTGTCGAAGATCATCTGAGGAAACAAGTTCCTCACGTATTGGAGAGAGTTCTGATTCTGTGAATACATCTTCTGAAAGAGACTCCTCTGTGCTTCTTGGGGCAGTACTAGCACTGTCATTGCCTGTGTCCCGAACCCTGGAATCCGTGTCATCTGTATTGCTCTTTGCAGCTTTCTTGGAATGGCCAAGTTCCCTTACTGACAGCTGTTCTACATCTCTGTTGAGCAAAATAAATTTTGTTATAACAGGTACCTCTAAAGTATCAAGCTCTTTTCTTCACTATGCTTTTTGTTCAAGCTCTTAAAACAAACACACACCCTAAAAATCAACTTATTCCAGAGCATTAATAATAAACAAGCATAAAATGCAATACCAGAATGGTAAACATGGCTGATCTTTTGCCAGCATAACATAGCTGGGACTTCCCAAGTTCATGACATTACTTTCAAAAGAAACTTTCTGAAACTAACAAGACTGTGAGAGGGACTTAAAGTGTAAAAATAAAATAAGAACCAAAGTAAAACCAACAAAAAGCTACATACAACCATAATCTCTAAAGGTAAAAATCATCCAGTCTTTTCAATTTTGTCTCCCCAAGAGGTCAGTATAATTGTACAGACATATCCCACCTACAAGGAAGCTGACACCTAGCTCACAGGTAAGAAGTGAATGCAGAAATCATCTGGTCTAACCTCAGTTACCAAAGCCAGTAAATGCAGAACAGGAAGTAGGAACCATCAATGCATATCTCACTATTCCGCCCATAGAAAAATAACTGTAACAATGTTTAGTGTCTTCAGCAGGTACCTAACCTTGAGGATATCACTGTTTGACAAAATAAATCCCACACTACTTGATACAACTGAAGATGCTGATAAATAGTGTTAAAAATTTTAGAAAAGCAAGCATAAAAATTTATTTTACCCAGAGGAAATAATCTTGCTTAAACCTTCCTTTCGGAACTAACTAGAAATTCTATGACTTCTAGAAGAGGAAGACTAGAAAGGTAGTATGAACATGCTCAAGTAGACCTACAGAACTCAAGGTTTTTCCTGCTGACAAAAAAACCTAGGCAGTACCCAGCCATCACAAAAAAATTCTCATATTAAAATGCACGCTTGACTAGAGTTCTCAATGTCAACTTCTTTGCTATCAGAAGCAACTGATACCACCAACTCTTCCATTACCTAGAACTAAATGCTTTTAAGAAGCTTGTACATTAATATCTGTTTTGAAGGATAATAAATTCACTCCACAGTCTCACAAAACTTTATATTCAGTTACATCATATTACTGAGATGCTGCTAAAATTCAGGATGTTTGCAAAGCATATGCACCCTCTAAGCATTAACATGAAACTTATATTAAGCTTTAGCTGATGGAGTAATTTTGCTTACAAAGCATGTGGATTCATTAGATTTCATTACCTATTAGACTAGACCATTTCTTTAAATTTTCAGGATTATGCTCATTATAGGTGCTCTTATACAAGCACAACATAAGGTTCATGAAATCCATAAAACATTTGTATACTGTTAGACTTTTTTTTTCCAGTTTCAGCATAGAGTGTGGTTTATATACAGAAACCATACAACATGAAATTGTAGTTTTAAGAGCCAAAGCATCCATTGGGCATATGACAATTTTCCATATCAACATACTGAATACTGAAAATAAGATTGCTTTCCCAAGTTTAAGTGGGTTTGACAGTTGGCAAAATTGGGAGAGTGGATGAAGGTTAACTATAACAGTGGAATATATAGGGGAAAAAAAACAGTGAGAAAATATGATTTAAGTGTCAAACACAAGACACACGGGTCTTGTCAGATCTAGCTGAAGCTGTTAGGACTTCTGCTTAGACTTAAAAGTTTTGATTTTTGTTTCACCCCGAATTTACAAATATGCCTCATATCTAGCTAAGGCACAAAAGTGCATGGAAGAAAACACTAGCAGCTAGTGTTCCATCCGCTAGTTTATAAAGCTGACAAGAAAGATAAATCAAATTGTACATACAGGCTTCTGAATGCAGAGTGTGACCTTTTATTAGCAGACATGTTTTAATTCCATATGCATTCATATTATAAACAAAACAGAAAACGCATATGCTACAGGAGCACAAAAATCAATGGCATTATTAAGTCATTAGCAAACTAGGCATTTTAGAAAAATACTTGTTTTGCAACTGCAGTACCCAGATTCAAGCATAGAGTCATCTAATTCTTTCCACTGTGCATCAATTGAAATAGGAACTGCAAGCAACTTTTTTAAAGCTCAATCTGGAAAATAAACTTTCAGAAAGAAATCACGTTGAAGGCATCATCATTCTACATCAAAAGCCCCAAAAGTACTACTGTAGCACATGTACTTCAGTTGCCCTTTCAATAGACATGTGACATCAGGAAACAAACAAGACCATGCCAAGGTACCAATTCAGTCCCAGGTTTATGCCAAAACTGAGCTTAAAAATGGTATGAGGCAAGTTACTATTTCTGAGTGTCCATATAGATAAGATTATAAAGATGTGTTTAGGGTACTACCTATATGAACTGTAAAGGGTATTTTTAAGAGTTATTGAGTATCTTAAGAAGTGCAACTGTTTTAAGTAGGGTAGTGTTACATATTAAACAAACAGCTTTACACTCTCTTGGCTAAAGAAGCCCACTTCCCCACAGCCAATAATCGAGACAATCTGCAAATGTTTGTGATTTATGAGCTTGTGATAGCTAAGGTGGCATGGTATTTTTTTAAATCATTTTTAGTTTTCAAGAGAGAATTTATCATTTTCTGATGACAATGTAAAAGCTCAGCAAAAAAAAAGCAGAGAGAACGGAACAAAGATTTCTCATAATGCTCTTCTAAGTTGATTTTAAATGCCTGCTGCATTAAACACCAGTGCTTAGAGCTCATCAATCCAAATTCACTGTTTATTCCAAAAAAAGACGACACCTAAAGGGGAATATGTAGTCATTCCCCTAGCCAGAAAGGGAGAAAAATATACTCCTAGGCCCACGATAATATATACAAATCTTAGAAAATTAGTTTAAATCATTTGTCAGATCAAGCAAGCAAAAAATGCTAAACAATAAACACTTATTCCTAAAATGGTCAAAGTTGCACTTCCTTATTATGAACACCAGTTTGTAAATTCTTGAAGAACAAAACAACATCTATTACTGTTTCCATAGTGAGGCAGGGACAGAGGAAATTATATGGTACCACAGATATTTGTAAGAGACTATTGGAGGATATTAGAATATATGTATATAGAAGTGGATTTATCCTGTATCATATATAGGATGTGAGAACTGAGGGTAAAGCAAATTTTCTATAGGATCTTTCCAAGCCAATCTTTGATATCCTTTCCTAATAAGAAAAAGAGGGAAAATGCTGGTTTGCTAGTTTTGTGTGGTCAACAATGTGGCTACAGTTCAGATTTACTCAGAGCTTTACAAATACTATTCTATCTTACATGCTTAATGACTCCTTAATTTTGCTGTCCACAATTTCCTTATACAGAGCAGCTGACATCACTTCTTCCATTGGACACATGATGCCATATTCTTCACAGCCATTCTCTTGGACCAGAGGATCCATTTTATGAGGATCAAACATTATATTATTTGGCGTCACTAGCAGCACACCATTGACCGTACCCTAAAAGGAGAGGGAAAAGAAGTGGTAATTTTTCTTCTTCAAATTCCAGCTTACTCTTCATTTTTCAGTAGGAAAAAGATGTTTTGGGGTTTTTTTAAATAAAGCCATTTTTAATTTAAATTTTATCAACCTGTTATGTTACTGAGTCACTGTTAAACAAGAGAAACTGTAACTTTTGGGGGGCAAGCAAATTAATACAACCTGCTTTCCCAAAACAAAACAGTTTTATTCCTCACAACTAATCAATAACTGGTTTTAGTAAAGTAAGAGAAATCCTTACACACTGAAGAATACACCAAACATCTCCTCTGACATAAGAAGACATCCTTCCCAGAAAATCACAGGGCTTACTGGTAGGTTTGAAAGCAATTTTTGTCTAAAACTTGATTCTTGCTACTTCTCTCTCACTTTCTACTATTTATTTAGAGAGACCTTCAAAACCTATCACTTATCTTAATTTGCTTTACAGAAAAATAACAGAGAGGTTGATACAAGTCCTTCTAACTTAACGGACACGTTGACTGATTGGACAAATACATTTACAGCATGAAACTAGAATAAAAAAATACTCAACATTATCAAAGATGAAACTTTGGATGGTTTTAATCACAATGATACTGCTGAAGTACATGAATGCAAGTAGAGCTTAAACTTTTACTATGAAAAACTTTGAGGTTGATATTCATACTTCGAAATGTAAGGTTCTTATACAAGTAGAAAAACAAAGTTAATTTACAATACGTTGAACTTTTTTTGAACAAAAAAGTTAGAAACACATGCAAACAACAATTGCCTACTACAGAAATTCATTTTACTGTTGAAACAGTAGAGTTCAAGCTAAAACTATGAACTGAAAGAAAATCTAGCTTCAAGTAGAATGACAGGAATACTTCAGTTACAGATCTTGACTCCTAAAGACTACAAATCTGGACAGACATTGCAAACTTTCATGCAAGAACTCACTTCACATTCTGTTGAAGGAATTGTATATTTATCTTACTGATAAAACATTCACAACTATTATAAACTGTGTGTATTGGAGGAGATTGTTTTCAATTTTGTTTCAAGAAGATATTAGCACAGTACAAACACAGATACAGTTCCTCTGAACACAAGAAATTTTGTTCCCAGGTGATAGTTGATGACTTTCACAGTAGGAAGACAAAGAAGCCAAGTGGTAAAAAGAAAAGTGCAAGTTATGGGAAAAAAAAAAAAATCAAAAATATTATTAAAGCCTACAACCAATGCTATTTCTAGTATGGAAAAATGAAGACATGTCTCAAAAGCAGCCCAAGCATGTATACTTGAGTCTCTTAGTTGCTCAGCGCTTAATCAGATTTTATATACATGCTTTAGAGTGCAACACACATGCTGGAGACTTTGAAGTCAGAAAATATTTACATAATTCCAAGGTGTTTTAAGTACTGAAACAAGACTATTCTGGGCAATTCTTTCCTAGCACTGTATTATGGAAATAGACTTCCAAGGTTGTCTTCCAAGAGGAGAACTGTCAAGAGAAGTCTACATTTTATTCTAGCTATTGTAATCTAGAAAACAAATTTAACATGACTGCAGAAATCAATGAGTCTACTCAGAGGACTGACTGTTTCTCTTTAAACAAATATTAACTTCTGTACATTCAGTACATAATTAAAACAAAAAAAACCCAACAGATTTTCTACATCTGAGCTCTTTCATTAATGGTCATGAAAATTAAATTTTATTAATACTCTCTAGATCTGACCCAGAAATTTTCAATCTTGATAGCAGCTGGATTAGACAATCATTGTAGATCCCCCCCAATCAAAATATCCTACTCTGTTCTTTCACTGCCATATACTGCATGTGGATCTTCAAAACAGCCAGGCTGAAGAGAAAATGGTAAGGCTGTATGACTTATCTGAAGGATTTAAGTGTTCAACACCAACTTCCACAATCACACATTACTCAATAGAAAAAAAACCAAACAGCAATTGAGTTCATTAGAGAGCTCTTAATTTCCAGAATAATATTGTCTTCATTTGTTTGCTGTCTCATGAATCTTCCTTGATAAATTAAGTACACAGGAAGTACTAAAGCTTTTGAGGCAATAAAAAAAAGATATTTTTCTGTCAAGGCGTGTGCCATTACAACTGAGATATCATCCATGTCAACAAGCTACAATGCTTTATAACTTGCTTTCAATAGCACAGATAAGACTGCTTCACCTGACACCACAGGCCAAAAATGGATTAAAGCAAAAAAGCTTCATATGTTTGACATTGCTTACCTGAATATTAGAGAGTCACATCATCAGAATAACATGTATGAAGAACCAGTTACACATCAACCACTCATTTCAGTTGTCTTGCTTCAGACTCAGTTTCAGTAGTTCAGAAAACACCAACTTACCCTTCCCAAAGCCCACAAGCCAGGCTTGTTAGCATCTTAAGGAAACACCATCATATCAAGGAAAAAATCTGGGCATGTGCAAGGCTACTCACTACTTAAGAAATCTTAAGCTTAAGAGACCTTCCTAAACAGAAGCTTCTTAGAAACAACTGACAATGACCCATCTAACAGCAAAGAAACTGAAGCCAGTACATTGACAAAGCCTAGCACATATGGAGCATCCTAAAGCCTGCCTCTGCAGCCTCAAAGACACAGCTAGAAATAATAAAAGCTCATCTTGACCTTTGAAGAAACCCTCAACACCAATAGGAAGGCAGGTGTTCAACATGAAAATTAATCGGAAAGTGATATTTCCATGTAAAATTTACTATAGCAATAGAAATTGAGAATTAAACAGTCAGACCTATCAGACTTTGATCTGTATTTGATGAAGCAGCTGATCAAACACTTCACTTGCAATTACTATAAGGAAGTGAAAGATTATATAGTACCTTGAAAACAATGGATTTATAGCACCTTAAAAAGAGATGACCTATTTCATTCTTACCTATTTAAAAAATATAATGCAACACTTCTGGCTCACAAGTTACTAGACATGGTCCACAGTTATTGCATGAACACTTCAGGATACTTTTTCTAGAGAAGAACTGCTGCTCCAAATTAATTAAAATTAAATTCCTAATAATACACTCATTAGCATTAGTATTTCTGTTACTTTTCATTATTATCTCCAAGGATTACATTAACCCAGGTAGCTAAGTAATGTTCAGGTAAGAGCCAGATAAAGATGCATTTTGTTCAGCTGCAGATTTTAATTACTCTTTTTTAGACATGCCAGTGTTTCTGACACTTTCTCTTACAATTTCTGTGACTCTCACAGAATAAATGCCTTCTGTCTTTACTACCTTCTAACTTGTTTTGCAGGAGTAAAAGCTTCGTTAAAACCTACTACGCAATAGATGTTTCTCGTATGGCCAGAAACCAAGTGCTATTGATTTTGGGAGGAAAAAAGGATAACATCAGAACAAAACACACAAGCGGGAGCACACAAGTCTTTAGCCAACTGGTTAAGAGCTGCTCATTGCATTATGCTAGAGATGGAAACTGCAGCAACACCAGCCTTTGAGAGCTAACACCACAGCTTTGCATAAGTCAAGAAAAAAGTTGCTTCTATTCTTTAAAGGAAGTACCTGAAGTTTCATTTCCTTGTTGGCTTGCCATTAAGGATCAGACTGATTTCTGTGTTAGCATTCCTAAAATACATATATTCCAGAACTATTGTATCAGAGCATGCAATGATGAACTCCTGAAAATTTTTGTACCATGAACTCATTTAAGGTTCTAAAACAACTTTTCTGGTTACTCACACAAATTTTTTCACGATGGCAGTAGACATCACAGTTGTCTCATAAAATACCTGGGAATGGGTAATAACAGTGACACAAAAAATCCCCCTAGAGCATCTCTAGATCAGTAGTGTGGCTGCCAGGACCAGGACAGTGATTGTCACTCTGTACTCAACACTGGTGAGGCCACATGTCAAATACTGTGTTCAGTTCTGGGTCCCTCAAATCAGGAAGCACATTGAGGTGCTGGAGGAAGTCCATTGAGCTAGTGAATGGTCTAGAGATTAAGTCTGGTGAGCAGAAGCAAAGGGAGCTAGGTTTGTTCAGCCTGGAGAAGAGGAAGCTCAGGGGGGACCTTATTACTCTGTACATCTAGGTGAGAAGAGGTTGTAGCTAGGTTGGCATTGGCTCCTTCTCCCAGGCAGACAGGGACAGGACAAGAAAAAACGGCCTCAAGGTGTGCCAGAGGAAGTTTAGGCTGGGTATCAGGAGGAATTTCTTCACAAAGAGGATTGTTAAGCACTGGAATGGGCTGCCCAGGGAGGTGGTGGAGTCACCACCCCTGGAGGTTCAAGAAAGACTGGATGTGGCACTTAGTGCCATGGTCTAATTGACAACGTGGTGATGAGGGAAAGATTGGACTCAACCTTAGAGGTGTTTTCCAGCCTAAATGTTTCTGTAATGCTTTTCTTAGCAAGTTACTTCTAACAAGCTAATTTCCCCTGCTATCTTATAAGCATTAAGGATGACTGAGAGCCTAGTCTGCTCTCTGTATGTAATCTCCTTGGTTCCTTGCTTTTGGAGCAGGGAGGAAGTTCCCAATCTCCTTCTCTGACCTGGTTGAGCTACTGAAAATATTTTCAGTGTGAAAATATTCCTCAAAGTGAAGAATATCATGGGGGCTTATTTATGAAAAATAAAGCTCCTTCTATGTGCTTGTCTACCAATATGAAGACAAGAAGATGAACCCAGCTTCTCCTTTGTGGGATATTACATCGGGTCTTCAGCCCAGATGCCTTTAAAATAAATCAAATACTCACTTTCAGAAACAGCTCTTCTACTATTTTTTTCAAATTCAGTTTTTCAAAATAGCCACAATACCTATTTGTACTAACAATGTCGTTACACAGAGAGATCTGCTAATCAGAGCACAGGCTCAAGTACAAACACTGGACAATGGCATGCTCACTATCAACAGCTACATGACTCCAGTACACTGGTGTTTGCTTTAATCTCCTAATTTTCTAGTCCTTGATAAAAAAAATAAATTAAAAAATGAACATCTATAAACAGTTCAATTGTTGCTGGAGAACCTTGGGAAACAGCTTTTTAGGACATCCTCCACAAAATAGCCACTGACTTGTTTCTCTTGGACTGTAATTACTATGTAGTTGTTGAGAGAAAAAAAAACTAAAAATATTGTCTATGAAAATTAAATGCTAATTAAACTCTGCATGGAGCTACTAAGTAGTTCAACATGATACTGTTACAGGAAGTTCTGGTTCTGGAACAAAACTCCCCAAAATAGCACTTGTAGAAGTCAAAGTTTCCTGTATGCAATAGATTCTAAAGACATGAAGTAAAATTCTGTTAAGGTGGATTTCAGATTTAAGATCCTTAAAGAGAAATGCTAAGCCACTCTATTACTGAAAGCCATGTGGGCATTCTGAGTTACTACAAAAAATAGATCCCTTGAGTTTTAAAGCTGGTCCAGAAAATATTAATCCAGATACATAAAAACACACACATTGAAAGTAGATTAAACTGCACATGCAGATATTCAGTTCTGAATCAATTTTGTCTTCTTATCATTAAAATTCCTTACACCTCAGGAAATGGAAGCTCTAACTCCCATACAATACCTGAGATGGAAACCTGAACAGTCATTATAAAGGGAGGTCTAGAACCAAACTATCACATTGGTGAGCCCATACATTGAGCATTTCAGTAAAACACTTCCACAAATGTTTTCAAAGATAAGTTCTCTAAATAATTCCATTACATTCTTGAACACATGAGGCGGAATAAAAATTGTAATTAATGATTTATGAAGCATTTATCATCAAAATAACATTTGTTTTATGCATTGTTTCTTGTAGAAGTTTGGAACCTCATCAGCATCCTTCTTTTCATTTAATGAACAATAAACGTGTGCTTTCACTCCAGGACAGTGGTTTGGTTTTTTCTAGCCTCAGTATTAGTAATTTTCCTTTACCTACTACATTTTAAAACAGTTAGGTTAGCAAAAATAACTAAGAATTCCTCCCTTACTAGCTTTAGTTACAATCAAGCAGACTTTTTAAAGTACCTTTTTTTTCCTCAAGGAATAGTGCAAAGAATGAAAAAACCACAGAGCAGCACACTTTTCTACAGCAGAAACCAACAGACTAGCTTAAGACAGGGCACACCTACATAGGCAGTAAGCAATGAGTCAAGGTGTGACTGCAGCACACTGGTTACACTGATCTACTGTCTATACAGAGTGTGGAATATTCACATGACCCTGTCCCTTACTGTGCTCAACACCCTGCCTTTATCAGTAGCTACAACCAGTTAACACGGAGCAAGCATTCCAGTTTCCAATCACTGCTCCTCAGAGAATTCCTCTGTGCTTGTCCAGAAAGTCACAGCTGTGACTAAACACAGCTCCAACCATACACAAAATAAACAGTCTTAAAAAGTGAGAAATGAGATAATCTCACCCTAATGAAAGCCTTTGCACACAGACATGCTGAAAAATAGGCTTTCACTAAATTTCAGTTTACAAGCAGCAGTCACAGTGATGACAAACTTCACAGATGAAGCCCTAAAGAACAGCTAACTGTGAGCTTCAAAAATCACTTTCAGAGTAGGAAGTAGAAGATGAATCTTTTAAGCTTTCTCCAGAAAACTTTTGAAAGTTTATAATTCTGCATCACGAGAAAATGTGTCAAGGAGAGGTAAGACAACATTCTTACCGTATGTGGCTCAAAGTCTAAATTACGTACTAAACTTTAAAAAACTTGGCACTCAAATCCGAGCAAGTTAGAATTCATTTTTCTCCCACCCACCTCCCCAAGTATGGATAGACACTGCAATAGGTTATACAACTTTTTGGAACCAGAATTATTCCTGAAGCTCTTAGAAAACAGGCTGTAATGCTGCAAGTCAAAGACAGATGCCATTAACACTACTCGTAATATTCTGAGGAGAAATTACAGCACATAATTAATATGCTGTAAATTTTAACTCCATATTTTTGCCAGTATATCCAGCTTCTAACAAAGGCTCACAGGTCTCAATTTCTCTGCATAACAGCACTTAAAAGTGGTAAGAATTTGCCTAAGATGAACCTAAAAGTCACCTACAGACAGAATGCAGGAAGTGAAGAAAATTACCTGCTAAGTAGAACAAAGTAAAAAACAAAGTGGTACCAGTACTTGCCTCATCAACTTCTAACAAGTTGCTTTTGTCAATACACATACATTGTCAAAAGGCTTCAAGTCTAGACACACAGATTTGCAATCCTTTCCCCATCAGCAAAAAAAAAAAAAAATTGCAGTTTTTAGGAGATTGTTAATCACTAAGTGTAAGATAAGTGTACCTTATCTGCAAACCTATTGCTGAACATGGAAACAGCGGTATTTCTATATACATACCTGAACTTAAGGCAAAGGAAGACGTATTACAAGTACTTTGAATTTCATTGCATTCATTGAGTGAAGGCATTTTCATAGATAAAGTGTCTAATAGTAATTTTCCTGTGAGGTAAGGGAGCAATACATTTTGATTTTTGGTAAAGTGTTCTGAGATAATGTCAAAACACTTTACCACAGTACTCTAGAAGTCTGGGCAAGACTTGTGCACTTATGACCTAAAGAGAGGTCAATTAAGTGTCACTAACTTGGGGGCATTTTGTGTAATGATGCTATTGAGAAAACTAACTAGTTCAAAGAGAAAAACAAAAACAAGGTTTCTACCATACCACACCAAACAATATAGACCTTGTTCGCAGAAGCAGAAGTTTATTCTGCTCACCCTGTTCTGCTTTAAAAAGAAAAAAAACAAAGGAAGCAAAGCTACCCAACTGTGTATTTCCCAGCACAGTTTTGACTTTGGTTACAGAGCAAGATGTACCCAGCAGTGTGTATTCTATCACCATCTGCTGAAACTGGGGAGGGGTAACCCTCGGTCAATGGGGCAGCTGTTAAAAAACCTGCTGGGGCAATTTTCTTTATCTCTTCCACACCCATCCTCCCTCCAGGGAGTTATCTTCTGTTAATGGGCCATTGAGTCTCAGTCATTCCATTGGGAAATGCTCCATCCAAGGGGAGGAGCCAAGCATTCCTACCTGGATAAAAATCTGAGATTTGTAACACCAAACAGCATTTTCCACTGGATTCTCAGAGGATGACCAGGCCCATATATCACCACTGGATCAGAGGAAAACTCCAACTTTCTACAGGATCATCACTTCAACAGAGCCACATCTGCCACTCCAGAAGGACTGCAGCCACCATTAAATGGGACTGCCACCAACACCCTGACCCACAGGGTGTCAGGTTGTATCCTGACTCAGTCAGCGGAGTTTGTTTTTTTTAATACTGCATGTTTTGTTTTGTTTTTATTTCTCCTAATAAAGAACTGTTATTCCTATCTCCATATCTTTGCCTGAGATCCCCTTAATTTCAAAATTATAATAATTCAGAGGGTTTACATTCTCCATTCCAAGGGAGGCTCCTGCATTCTTTAGAAGACATCTGTCATGCAAACCATGACAAGTTTAAGGCATGTTTTTCTCCACTGTAAGTAAAGAAAATTACTTATGAGAGATACTATCATAAGGAACAAACAGACCTCATTCCCTCAACATACAAGAATTATGTAACAGTACAGCATCAAGGATGTCAGTCACGTATCAACTGCTTGTATCACGTCCTGAACAAGAGGCCTGGAGAATCCAAAAGAAACAGTGAGTAAAAAAATTAGTACATTTATATAGATATATGCATGTGAGTTGCTTCATCTATTCATCCCTGACTAAAGTCTACTCTATGTTTATACTTTAAACATGCTTTATTACTACATCCTGTACAGTAACAGTAAAACCTGAATGCTCAGTACCTTGCCATTAGTGATGTACTTGCAATTAATTTTCAGAAATTTCTCTGTAAATGCTTCCTCCTCTTCGGAGGTGGATGATACCACTCTTGAAGGACGAACACATGCATGTGCTGGTGAAACAGCTGACTCCTTCTGTTGGACTCCATCTGAATCCTGAAAGGAAATATCAAGAAAAGAAGAACTTAGCAACTTGGTTTTTTCAGTATCAACTTCTGGAGATTTTCTGCTGTGTAATTTGACCAGTCAGGTCACTGATGGGCAGATTATAAAAGAATTGCGCCAATAGGGACTCTCAAGGATTTGAAACTGACTCCCCCCACAGCAAACAGTGTTCAAAGCCAGACTAGATGGGGGTCTGTGTAACCTGGTCTAGTGGAAGGTGTCCCTGCCTATGGCAGAGGGGTTGGAACTGGCTATCTATAAGGTCCCTTCCAACCCAACCTTTTCTCTGATTCTACAAAAGATTATTTGTTAAAATCACATACACATATGCTGAATAAGTTTGAACACAATGATCCTGGCAATTTTTCTGGCCCATGTTCTACTCTACCCATTCAGTTCACATTTTCCCAGTATTTTAACATGGCTGCTTTGGACAGCCTCACAGACCTGGCTCTAGTCAGGGTAAGAAATATGCATTGCTCTCCCCTCATCTGCTGAGCCTGACATTTCCTCACAGAAAGCAATCAGTTTTGTCAGGTAGGATATAGCCTTGGTAAATTCTCTCTGGTTGTTTCCAGCCATCTTTGTCATTCACATGCCTGGATTTAACTTTCAGAGGATTTCCTTCATGACTTCCCCAGGAAGATAGAGTTATCTACCTCACTGTCTACCAGTATATCAGCTAAGTAGTGAACATACAACCCCTACGAGGAACAGGACAGACAACAAAAAAAATTTGTTATCTAACTAAAGATAAACAAACACTAGACAGACTTTACCAAAGCCTATTTTATAGGCACAGAAGCCCTATTTTGGAGCTTCATCCACATCTAAAGACTTCCATTTAATACATAATTGCTATTTTTTAGTTTCTGATAAAATGTTACTATTTTTAGAAAACAAACTTCCACGTTCCCTTTGGTTTTCTGCTTTCCTGTTCAGTTCCATTCACTAATACAGACTGCAGATAAATGCCTTTAATCATATCTAGGAACATTATGCACAACTGTTTTCATCATCTCTCTGGCCATACATACTTTGGCTTTTGCCAGCATCTTTCAACCTTCATTACATATAAACCAAAAAAACAAAACAATATACAGAACACTAAACTGAATTCTGCTGAAAAAGCTAATCAAGGCATAATTAGGAAAGAAACCTCTGGAGATTAATTCCCATTCTTCATACACCTTCCTGCTGAAAACTACAGGATCACTCTTGTGACACATACCTCAGCAAATGGTTCTGAAAGTGCTCAGCTGATATCCAAGCCCACTCTAAATAAGCCAGCTTTTTCTCATCATATTGCCACATGATGCAATCTCAGATCCCAGAACGGCTTGGGAAAGGGAGGGGTGGGGGGGAATGCATCACCACAACAGTAGTCTTTCGAATTTAATGAAGATCCCTTGTCACTACATATTATTTTGAAGAAGAATTTGAGCTTTATGAGTAGCAAAGCATATAGGATCTTCTCAAATATGCACCTAAGACTGCTGAATGAAGAAATCTTTCAAAAACCCAGCAGCATCAGAAAAGCTTCAAAACCTACGCTAGTTCTTACACACTGACAGCTACAAAATTATTGAAATACACAGTAAAATCTTAGCTTAAGTGTAGCAAAATTTAAAAAAGACCCAAAACACAAAACCAAAAAATAAAGCAAAAACCTACCAAAAAAAAAACCCCTCAGCTTCAAAAAAGTTATGCAGGTCTTATATCAACCACAAGCTGGTTTGTATCTAGTTCATGGCTGTGGTAAGCTACTCCAATCTTTGATAAAACAGAGGAACAGGAATAAAATATGCCAGCTTATTTTTGACTGAACCAGCATTCAGGTATTTGTTAGTCTTCTTATTAAATTTGTAACAAGAAATCACTGATTCTCTTGACAAGAGCAGAGAGAAGACTCCTTTATATTATATAAGCAGAGGAACCTTGAAACATGCTCAAATTTGAACTGCAAATCTAGAGTCTAAACTGGAGGACAATCAAAGAAGTTAGACAGCAAGAGAGCATTAGAGAACGTATACTAGTATTTCTCCCCTTCATAATGATAGCAATCAGCAAAAAGAGAAAAGGAAGAAATGAAAGACAGGTGCTAGGATGAAGAAAAAAACTCTCCAGCCTAAACCGCTCATGAAGTTGAGTGCCTTTTGTGTTGCTGGAGAGACTGAACACAAAACCCAATGCACACAGTCCACACTGACAAGTACAAGTGATTTGTGTTCCTTAATTCCTTCAACAAATATTTCTTCTTTCCTTAGATGTACTTTGAAAGGCCCAGAAATAAAATAAACACTATTATATATTGTCTCATTGCTAATCTGACTTTCCCTGAAGCATTTAAGAACTGCTTGTAACAATTCACAACATGTAACAAGATGAACAAACAAAGTTATGTAACAATAAAGTTTCAGTTAAATGAAATTTAACATTCCAATTGTTGCTAGCACTGAATTGACTACACTAAATGAAAAAAATCTTTTGCAGAAGAGGTTAAGTATTTTAATTTACTTTGTTTATTCTACACTTGCAAGTTTTTATCTCTGATATGAGAATACAGTCAATAAACAGTATGCAAACAAATTACAGGTATGGTTACACTCTTACATTTCCTTGTCTACTATATGCTGAGAGATACACAAAACAATTGACAAAGGACTAAGGTATTTTTCTGGCACTGAATCCATAGGAAAAGCTCTGATTTCCAATAGTAAAATTGATGATTTTTCCCCTGAGTAACTTCTCACAACATATGTTACATGGGTAGGTTTTTCTGAGACTGATATAGATTCAAGATATATGATACAGGAATGTATTCTTGTAGGGGAGTCTGTTTACTGTGCTACACTACCCTCAGCTTGCCATCAAACATAAAAGAAATTATTCAGCACAAATGATAGCAGACATAAGAATTGGCATATGAAGACAGAAAAGGTATCACAGAAAAACCAAACAGTAATTTTCAGTAGAAGAGTCATTATAGACTTTGCAATGCAGCTTGGGAACCTGTTCAGCAACAAAGCAAAACCTTTATATTTAAACTTGTCTGGACCAAGTCATATAAGCAAATAAGTAAATGCTTTAAGTCTCAAACCTTCCTAAACTTTGAGCACACAGAATGCTGGAAGAGATGTTTGACAGCTTGACTGAGTACTGTCAAAATATGCTACCAAGAAAAATTCTTATTTGAGAGGAAAAGATAATAACTGAGAAAAGAACAGTGGTGATGCATAAAGAAGCATCCAAATAAGATCATAGTTGCAAAAACTGCAGAGAAGCTCTGGCTCAAGTACTGAATCTTCCTGGTTGGCCTGCTCTCTATGGAATGCTGCTGACAGCAAGCCAGTGTTCCTGGAAAGACATGCTTGTATAAAGCTAGCTCCTACCCAAAGATCTACATTTGAGATGAATTACAGGGCAGCGTGGATGGCTAAACATCCATTTTTAGCATTTTGAAAGTCTACAAATGTACAACTGCTATTAGTCCTTCACTGAACTGCCCTTTTTTTTAACTTCATTTTGCAAAATTAAACTAGAGAAACCTCTTCCACACCTGCACAGCAAGCAGGGGGAACCTGAGCATTCCTGCTAATACATCTTTTCTGCAAAAACTACCAATAAGATTAGAGACAAATGTTTAACAAGCTCTGAAGTGTAACAAATACAGAAATACAACAGTAACTAATTAAGATTACAGAGTGTAATGATAGTATTTTGCTACAAATACTTGGCCTTCAAATCAGTTAACACATTGAAAACTCTAATTTACAAAGATTAAAATCTTTTATTTACTCTTAAAAAGGAACTATTTTACTTTCAACTTCAGGTGTTGACTAATACTTTCTCCCCAAAACAAAAGGATAGTTTAAGAAGAAAGCATAGCATCTGTAACATTTATCTTGTAGGGGAAAATTAATTTTAAGGACAATAGGTATACCTACATTTATTGTAGCCTTGTCAAGCTCTGCTTCAGAAGATGTAGGTGATAGGGGACTTACAGGACTTAGAGAGGGGGAGCTGTCCACACTAGAAATGTAGTCTGGGTCAGGAACATACAAAATCTATAAAGAAGATACAATGCAGTTAGAAGTTAGTTATGCTTTCAGATTTACTTTAGATTTCCCACCAGCTGAAGTATATTTACTTTGCTTTCTCAAAGTAAGCTACACAAAACCATTCCTGCTCCCATTGCTTTTAAAAGAATTATCAGTTGAGGGAAAAATAATATTATTCAAAGTACTTGAAATTTTAGCATTTCAAGTTTTTAAATGCTGTATTGATATAATTTTGATTTTCAGTCATAAGTCAGGAAGAAGTTCAGCTAGAAAGCATTAAAAGTACACAGCATGCCAGAAATAAGAGTGTCCAAGGAAGAGGTGTCCAATTATTTCTTTTGCTATGACTCTTACTATTTGAGCAATGAGGAAACAGACTCACTGAATATATAAAAAAATTTCAATTGAAGGTATTCACACCTTTAATACATTATTTCAGCCATGGTAGGCATTCAATCTACCTAGAAAAAGTTCTGCAGCAATCAAAAATGAACACAGAACTTTATCAAACAAAGGGCAAATACCAAATGGCTGATACCACAGTTGACCTATAACTTGTTTCCAAGGCCTGGCTTTCAAGGACAAGTGAAAATTGAAGGCAGAAACAGGAGGAGGAGGAAAAAAAAAGGCAATAATGACCTATGGTAAATGAATGAAAATTCATGTACTGCTGGTAAAAACATCAAGTTTCCAGAGCAGAACAGAGACATTATTCAATTTATTAAAATAGAATTGCAGGCAGTAATATGCAGTCACGGAATGTTGTTTGTAAGCTGTACCCTGAACCTGACTGCTGAGTTAGAGTTGGTAAACAGCCTGCTTAATTTGCAAGGCAACAATTTGGCTTGTACCTGAGTGTTATTATTGCACCATTAAGGACATCTAGTTTTATAAGTCCTCTGATCTTAAATAAGGGACACAAGTAGCTTCCTTACATGTTTCCTTGTAGGCAGTTATTTAATAGGCACAAGGAATAGACCAGAGAAAAACTTTTACAAAGCCAATAAGAACATCACTAAGAGAAATACTTTAGCACTCTGGTAGGAATGAGAAATATAGTAAAAGGTGACTTTGTTGAATAAGTAACATATAGAGTGTAATAGTACCTGTCCAGGAACGACTGCTCTGGAGAAAAGCTTATTTAATTGGACCAGTTCATTGGGTGTTGTATCAAATTTCAAGGCAATACTGTTTAAAGTATCTCTTGATTCCACCTGTATCAATTGGGGAAACAAACAAAACAAAACAAACCTGTAAGCAGTTAGTTCCAAGATTGGCTTAGATATTTTACCATGTGTAGATTTACCAAGATTCTGATGAATTTTAATATCTTCATTTTTTATGACTGCCCACCCCCAAAGAAACAACAAAGCCACCACAAAAAACATAGCTACCCCCTAAATATTAGTCTATTGCAACCCATGTAAAAGCACGTGCCTTCCCACTATGTTTCCAGGTGCCAGAAGTGCCAGTCACACAGTTTGAGCTGTAGACTCAACTATTGCATCAGAATTTCTGGTCTACAAATGCACTGCTGGCTACCCCTAGGCAATACACCATTGACTGGGTTCACAGAATGATTCATTCCCACTCTTCAACTGCTTTTCTCCACTCTGTAACTGCTGTAAAGCTGGAGTTCTCTCTATAAACACACCCTCTTACTATTGAAATAAGCTTCTGTTAGACCCCAACTTTTAAGTGAAATCAATCACTGAGAAAAATGCAAAAATGCTGAAACAAAGCAGGTTGACTATTATGACAGCAGATGGAGCATAAGCATTTTGAGAAAGTGATTCCCAACTAAAGAAAAGGATTTTTTTCAAGCTCAGATTCTGACCTCCATCTCCCAAACTGTATTCAATATGAGCTACCAGAAGAAAGCAAAAGAAAAAAAAGTTTTGTACAGAAAGACTATTTCAGAATAAAGAATTCATAGCCTTAGGAATAATGGTGATACAAGGAAACAACCAAAAGATTTACTGCATAATGGCACAAGGCTTCATAAAAGCCTTGTGGAAAAAATAGATTTTATCACTTAAGATGAAGCTGTATAAGCAAAGATACATTTGCAGCTAAATGTAAGTAGTTAGAGAATTCTTTTTCCATACATTTTGTAAATGTGCACTTGTAACCTAAATTCACTAACAAAAAGATATAAGTGTTGCCAAAGAAAAGGCAATTAGCTTTTTTAAGACAGGATTAGAAGACTATTATGAGAATTTTTTATACAGCCAATAAGGTAAATAATGCAGCAAATATGTCTCTACACTAGTATTTCCAGTATGGAAGACCATATTGCAGTAGCTCTCAGTCATTCAGTGCTGCATGATCACAAATATAAAAAAAAAAAAAAAAAAGAAAATTTTTCATATGCCACCTTAACTGGTACTAAAGCAGAAATCAAAACAGGACTGTAACAAGACCAGATATGTACTATGTGCTTCACAGACCATATCAAAGCTAACCACCAAATCATTGAACAGTAAGGTTTCCATCACAAGCTCTACATAATGCAGAAACTTTGCTAAAACAAACTCTAAAGTGAAATTCAAGTTTTGCCTAAGTTAGCTGTTACATAAATGTTGAAGGACAACAGTTAGCTGCTAGGTAAATATTTCTTATGTATCACAATGATTGAAGTAATCGAGATTTTAGACTAACTTATGACATAAAACAAATTAAAAGCATTCAAACTACAAAGTTTAAGCCCTGTTTAGAGTGCATTCTGAAATAAAAACATCTTGTGAGATAGCTTGGCAACTAAAGGGTTTTTCTCACTCATGACAAACACAATGGCAAGTACAAGCTTCCTTTTTCTTTGGTGTGAAGTTTGCTCAGGCAAATTTCCACACTACATGGGACCTCAGGGACCAGCAGAGATACCTCCTCAAAAGAAAAGACCCTGGTCACATAATGGGGACTTTCAGAACTATCCTCCTAGATTCAAAGGCCTACTTTCCAGGTCTCAGGCCCTCTACTTTTCTAAAAAGTAGAATCTGAACAGCCAAAATCTCAAAGAATAACTTTTTTGGAAAGCACCAAACTAACAAGATTTCAATAGTGCAACCACATACCGTGGATATCCAGCTTTCCCTAATCAATTCACTACTACAAGAGAAGGCAAGAAGTTATTCCTTCTCCCTCAGAAAATAAACTTTCTGTACATTGAGGTAGCTACTTAAATGCTATCCCGAATGTTAAAAATCTTATATAAATATTTGAATATTAAATCTTCATTGAGAATACACCCATGTTTCCCAGGTGTGCTTATGTAGAACAGCAGACCACTATCTCTGGTTCAAACTATCTTCCTTTCCCTCAGTTCAACAGCTGGAAAAATTATTTAAAAACTTTACTTTAAACCAAATTCTCTACTGGTATTTTAATGAACTTTACTGTAATTGCATCTCAGTCAGAATTCTTTCATTCCTCCATTAAATATTAATTATCAAATACATATGAATCAGAGTGCAGAAATAGTTTTTTTTATTTCAACAATCCCAAGAGCCAGAAAACAATCAAACAATAGCATTAAAATAAACAAACAAAATTAAACAGATAGGAGGACTAAAAAAAAAGGTGAGAACAAAAGGGAGCAAATAACACAACTTTGGCACTGTACCCAAGCCTTTGGAAACACCAATTATGACTATATTAACTAATTGTTAACAGGCTTAATTTATATAATATATAACATCAGTAAAACAAACCTTGTAAATATCATAAAGCCAACTTAAAAAATAATTAGTAAAAGACAACAGATGAAACAACATCACCATTATGATCTACATTTCCAATAGTCCCCAAAACAGGTTAAAAGATTATGACAGCGGCATGCCCAAAGAAAAGCAGCAGCCAAAAAAGAACACACGCCCTGGGTTTGAAATGGAAGAGCCAAGAAATTTTTAAAATCACAAAAAAATTCCTAAGTGTGTAGTCCTCTAAATATCATATAAAGGGTTACAATGGCAATAGTACTAGTGGCACCAGAAGAGAACCCTTAGGACTCTCTATAAACAGACTGAAAACTAAGTCTTGAGGATATGGTCTACTAAAGGATTCTGTGACCCTCGGGGATTGATATTGGGCTCTTTCCATAACCTGGACAACATAATCTTTGTATTAAGTACTTATTCAGGAGAATACAGCCTTCAATCCCAAGAGAGATAAAAAGAAGTCTAATATTAGAGCCTCCAACACCGATAAGCCAGATCACCCATTTCATCTACTCACTTATAACCTTTTTTTTTTAACAAAAATCAAACCTATCTGTAAATAAGCACAATTATTTCTTTCCTCTCCTCAAGAGGAAGAGCACTTAGAAGGTTTTCACTGAAATCACAAGACTGCTAGCATGCTACAACCTACTGGTGATCAGGAGGCAGCACTCTGCTCATGCTCCATTATTCACCTGTAGCTGGCTCTTCTGACACCTATAGGCAGGCATCAATTGTGTTTGTACCACGTGGAACACAAAAGGCTGAAGAGAAAAACATGGGTTGAGCAGCAACTGTGAATTCTGAAATAATAGACAATATCAGCTTGCATCTGATATGCTGACTGACATTGAGAAAAGGATAAACTCTCTTAAAAGATACCTGTTCACTGTATGAGCAGTATTAGCTTACTGATAAGAACCAGTTTTTTGTGTATCCTTTAGAGACAGTTCAGGACTTATTAATTAGTACAATATCTGTCGACTTCTTCTCTCTGCTGCTACATACAGAACAGCAGGTTCAAGTTTCATGCCTTGAGAACTTTAGATTAAAATCTTGATCATTAACTGCACTCAGTCTTTAGCTTTAAAGAGAAAACTTATTTTATTGTTTATTTGCCTCATAGTAATTATTTTTTTCTAAAAAATAATCTGGTGTGATGTCTACTCCATATTAAAACCCCATAGTTTGCACAAGTGAGATGCCAATTCACTCTTGAACTTCATGAACACAAGACCTTCCCTCCTAAAACCACACAGGCACTGGAAAAACTAACATATTAAATTATTATCCAAAAAAAGGCAAAATCCCTCACAAACTTCAACAATGCTAGAAGGTGAAGGGCAGTCTGGTTTCTGCCTTCATTCTCTACTACTTCTTAAAGAAGTAACACATGCAGGTATATAAATACATGTGTGTGTACATGTGTGTCATCACTGTGACAGGAAGTAGGGCTAAGTCAGAAACCAGACCCAAGTGTACCTCTTCAAATATAATAAAGTAATAAATAACAACAGTAGCAAATGACTACAATAGCTACCAGACCTCTCTTACAGAGAGCACAAACTCAGTTCCTAAAGGTTGTATCTCCGCATTTTATTAAAATATATGCTCATAGTATTAACCAAACATGATGCTACTCAAGTGCTTCATGACTGAAATTATAGCAAGACTGTATTGACAGAATACAGTATTTGTGAAGCTGAAATGCACCATGTTCCATACATGCAACAAGCTCCTTTAGAAGGTAACTGAGTTTAACGACAAAAAGCCTTTGATTCCTGTGAATCATCTTTTTGACTCACAAGGAAGTGATGCATACTTCAGTATGTATTAAGAAAGCTATTTTTGGATCTAAAACCCCACCTACTGGAACACAAAAACCTGCAGAAGTACATGACAACACAAACACACACCAAGTTAAAAAAAGGAAAGCTTGTTGCTTTTACTTTGCCTAGAATGTTACATACCTAAGTAAAAGCACTCACATGGTGGCAAGAGCCAAATTATGGGATTTACTAAATATGGATGACAGTAATACAGAGCTACACCTGACTGTTTTCCAGGTATTTCAGACCAAATGGGGTTAATATAATGGCAACAATAGTCAAATTTACATTAACAGTCTTCAACTGCTAGAACCTAAGCAACAAGAATTTGGTTTGAATTTCAACTTCAAGGAAATCTTTAGAGCAGGCCAGAATTAAATTCAAATTACAATAAAAGCCACAGTAATGAAATGCTTCTTGCTCTACTACACACACATACTGTCTCTCTCCAAAAGACTATCACAGCCTTCTCAGTACTTAAGCAATTACCACAGTTTGGCTTAATGTAACAGAGTTAAGTCTTCCCCATATCTCTTATTCCTGGAGCAAAAGAACATGAAGAGGTCAAGCAAAGACTTTTCATAAAAAAGCTCTCATTTTTATTTGAATGCTTTTGAAGCTGGACATGATGAAGATAACTGTGTCAGACTTTCCCTATTTTAACATCAACTTTAAAAGCATTATTTATAGGCTTAATTATATTTCCAGTACATAACACAAGACAGATACTTCTCACTTCTGTTTCCCTTAGTAACCACAAATATGAAAGCTGACTGCAGCACAGTTTGAGGGTCATTTCAAGAACAGAACAGGGAGAGAAAGGCTCCATTTTCAGATACCAATGCAGAAACAGTTACACAGTAAAAAGCAAGATCTACAGCAATTATTAGAAGAATACCAGAAAGTCAGTAGCAAGATACAGCTTCCCATCCCAACTTTATTGTTATTTCCCCTGACAGCAACAGTTTATTAATAATGCTAAAAGCAGAGAACTTGTACATAATTATATAACTATTGTTATTTGTTTCTAACTAGTTGCCTAAAAGTGAACCAGTCAACAGTTTGATTAGCTTGGGATTTCTAAGGGGAAAAAAAAAAGGCACTTAAAGAGAAAAAACAGCAGTAGTACTATCTGCTAATCCCCTGATTTAATTTCTGTCACACTAAACTACCAGATACACAAAATTCTAATATTAAAGGCAACACAGATTACAGTTTTGCTTATATTTCATAATGCAACTTTTTAGCCTGCACTTGCTTTGCAGTAACATTCTAAAATAAAACAGTAACTTACAGAATATTCAAGAGTCCCTCTAGGTTTTTGAAAAGACATTCGTCGCCCATCCTTCTTGTCTGGGGTCTTCTTCTGGCCAGCATCTGAAAAAAATTGAGGCAGTGTGTGTGTTAAATTCATTTTCCTCTCTCTGTACTGTCACAGGCTGCTGACTACAGCCCCGTGGGCAGACATCTAATCCACCAGTTACACAGCTTACTCCTGCTGATTCCAACAGACGCCAGCTGCTAAAATAGGGACTTCATTCCTCTGCAATGCTTTAAGAATTTGACCAATACAAACAATAGATAACTGGAAACCAACTAACTGCAGAAGTACTTGCTGCTATCCAGGAAGCAATTAATGAAGACTAAATAGGACATTGACCCCATCAGACAAGTAACATTTCTGGACCTGTTCTGTTTAATTGATTTTGTATCACACCCAGTCTGCTTTAATCTAAGGGACGATGATCTAGAGTTCCTGTATGTTTGATCTAACCACTTGAGATTTTTTGTCTCTGTTTGATAAGTACAGAGTACTGAAGCTTTTGTATAAAATAAAAAGCATTAGTATTAAATTCATAATCATGTCTGTAGCAAACACATAGAGCTAATAAATAAACACTAAAGATTCTACATAAATAATACAAATTAACAACTGTTCTCTTGAGGCACTCTATTTTGATAACTTGTTTTACAGGCCAAGCAAACAACGATTTCTAACTAAAGTACACTCCATTTTTTATACTAACTGGCTTGATATTTATGACAATCACAAAGCACCAGTGTATTTATATGGTTCAACAGACAGTACATACATCTCTTGAAAAGCAAGAGTTTTAATACCTGCATTTATACACACACATGGATTTTTTAGATCAATCTCCTCTACCACATAGCCTCTACCTTCAATAGTCAAATACCTGCTATTAAGGAGCCCAAAATACTTAAGTGAACAAGACATTAAGTTTTCATGCTAAAATGGGATTAGTTGTACTCCCATTTTGATACATTCAAATTTGTTACCATAATTTACTCAAATATTTCAACCCAAATTGAATAGAAGCAAGAAACCTTACAAAACGCATTTTCAAAAAATATTTTAGCACGCCTACATTGAGAATAGAATTAGAAAAACTTAGTGTAATCCATTTAAGCCTCACAAAGTACGATAGAAACATGATGAAAACCAACAGCATCTTTAGTGCGCTACTAGAGTTAATTAGTATCATGACTCCAACACTGGAAAAGAGACTAGATAAGTATTGGCACAACTTTCAACCTACTCCCAAATTTCTACATGGATAGCCAAAACTATCAAGGTCTAGAGCGCAGGAAAATCACAATGTACATTACACAGCAAGTTCTGCCAAAGAAGAAACAAAATGAAATCTTGAGAAAAAATTCCACAAGAAAATACTTGCCTCAGAAATATATTACATTTGCTATATAGGCCAAGCCACACAAGAAAACAAAGTAGTGATTTCTAGCAGATCCAACGTAAATCTCCTGTAGTACTCTTTATGTACACATAAAAAAAATATAAACTTTGGTCTAATTCATCTTTTTTTATACATTGAAAAAAGCTTGAGGAAGAATGCACCCATACCTAAAACTGATATATAGATTATATTAATTATGGTAAGTTTTTATAACTGTGAATGATATTCAAGACTAAGCCTAGTTCTAAAAAATTTCTAGCAATTCTAAGAACCTATAAACTAATTCTGCACACTGCTATCTTCATTCAATACATTAAAAGGTATTTCTTTCCTTATTTATTAATAGCTTTTTAAAACTTAGGTGGAAGAAGCATTCATTTCTGATTATATTCATAGCATCTAAATGTACTACAAATGTTTCTGAGGGAAATGAAACCAACACAGAAACAATAAAATACACTAGAACTTTACGTGTAGACTTAGGAGCAGCCAACATTTTCCTCATCTAGGTCAAATATTTTGTTACCAAAGTTTTTACCTGACTTGCAGCACAACAGGTGCCTCCTCAGCAAGCTACACAAAACCAAACAGTTTCTTGATGGTAGCTGCTACAAATTCTTCTGCCTTTATCAAAGCTTTGCCAATAGCCTAACCATTTTCTTTCAAGAGCAGTCTGGGTTAAATAATCCTAAGAAAAAGTCCAAAGATGCAACTGAAAATAGAACTGATCTCATTCAGGATCCCATACATGCCTTAATAACGTATAAACGGAGAACCTTTATTGCAGAACAATATTTCTTCCTCTCCTCCCCCCCATTAGATGGAAGTAAAGAAGTCCCATATGACAAATATATATATAAACACATTTCCATTGTATATAGCCCAATGTAGTTTATGGGGTTATTTTATCTCAATCCAAATTTAACTTCTATTTCTTCTTACTAGTTCAAGTGTCTGAAGAGATTGCAGACAGGTGCCTCTCAAGAGGTCAAGATAATTTATCTTCTCCCTCTCCAGTAACTGAGCAACAGAATGAAGTCTTGCACAAATACCCACTTTTGTTCCTTATGCCAGAAATGAAAATGGGAAATTACTTGTTCTTCACAGCAGAAGAACCTGCTACTTTAGACTTAGAATCACAGAATCATCATTAAATATCTTTAGCTGGAAGGGACTCACAAGGATCATTGCATTCAACTCCTGGCCATGCCCAGGACAAGAATCACATCATGTGCCTGAGAACAATACCCAAACTCTGGCAGTCTTGGTGCTGCAACCACTTCCCTGGAGAGACTGTTCCAGTGCCCAGTCATTGTCTGCTTGAGGAAGCTTTTCCTAATACCCAGCCTAAACTTCCCCTGACATGGTCTCACGTTGTTCCCTCAAGCCCTGTCACTGGTCAGAGAAGAGCCCAGTGCCAGTCCCTCCCACTTCCCTTCTTGAGGAAGCTGTTGATCACTATGAGGCCTCCTCTTCTGCAAGCTGGACAGACCAAGTGACCTGTCCTATGGTTTCCATTCTAGGCCATTCATCATCTTCAGCGATTTGAGAGAACTCTGGTAACTTCAGGAAAGTAAGATCAAACAGAGGGTAGGGATGGGGAAGGCAAGTCCCTGTTGAAGGCACCTTGTAGGAAAGCCAAGAGAACTCCTACCACTAGTTTTCCAGGAGCTTATAGTCTGCAGTTACAGTTTTCTGATGTCTTCCCCTCCCATACCTAAGGCACTAAATCCTACCCTTCCCATCAGTGCCTGCTTCCATTCCTTCAGTCTGTGAAGGCATTACCACCCCCTCACTATGAAGGTACAGGATTCAAGTGTTTCATAACCTGACACAATGTAAGTCTCCTGAGTCAACAAGAGATGGAGGCAGGCAACACTGAGCACTGTGTGTGCTGACTACCCAGCTGGCCAAGCTATCAAAATCCACACCTCTGCCCACAGCCCAAGTGCTCTAGCTGTCTGTTCATACAGAACACATCAATTTTGACCTAACCTCAGAAACAAAACCAGGATGTATTTCAGCTGTGAAAATAGGTCAGAGTAGTAGAAACATGTATTCAACCTCCCTGATGACATACTACAAAGCCCTTACCTCTCGCTAAATGAGGAGGTTAGACATTTTTGAGGGCAAAGTAAATGCATCTTTCAGACGTTCCAGGGCCCCAGTATTTTAGGAAGCACATACAAGCAGAAACAACTGCCAGCATAGAATGCAGTGGTCTGAAAAATCCTCAGACTCAACAAGAGTCAGTCTGACACTTTCATTTTACTTATTTTCCAGGTAACTGTTGTACAGGAGCTCATTTTGTTAGACTACACACAGCCATTACTTCATCTGCCAGCAGCAAACCAGTGAGACCAGCAAAGGCTGATGTGTTCAGATCACATCAAGAAAAAAGCAGACAGCACTGACCACACTAAACACGAGAGTCAAGTAACTTGTTTAACCTGGGATCTGTGGCGCTAGGTTATCAGAGCTCTTAGCTGTGCTGTTTTAGACAGAAAGAAGACAAGACACTGTAACATCAGGATTCATTCTATAATTCTCAACTACCTTTTCACAGGACTGGGCAAGCCTTCACAACAGCCTGCTGAAGTGAAAAAGTGCATGTCAGATACACAAATGATAAGCAAATATTTCAGCTAGGATGTAAAACATTAGAACCAGAAAGATGCAGAACACAGTGTTCAAAATGACACCAGACCAGTATTTAGTCTGAATGCACAGGCTCAGAATCTCGTGGTTAAATGACTGCAGCATATTACATATGATCAACCAACACAGAGAGAAGAACTTACTGTTTCAACATACACAGGATAAGAAAAGGGGATTTATGAACATCATGTTTTAGGAAGCAATTTTTCAATAAGGCAGCTTTGACATTAAAATATAAAATAGTCAGTGGCATTCAATTGAAAACAACTAAAGTCAAATTCCAACATTTATAGCAGGGCTTCTATAGACTGTCTCTATATGACCCTGCACCACTGAATTTTGGTTGACTGAAAATACTCTGGTGGCACTGCTAGCTCAAGTTATTATGACAAGAGTGGCATTTCTTATTGCTTAGTATGCCATCTGAGCTTAATTGTAGACCTTCAATTTGCTGTTTACTGATGCTTTTAGCACATCCTTTGGAATTCTGGCACTCAGAGCTGGTAAAGATAAGAATACAAGCTAAGAATTGCTTAGGAGGATCTTCAAGCTCTACATACAGCAAAATGTACTCACTTTCCTCTACCCTTCTTGTCTGCACAATAAGATTAAATCTCAACTCACAATGTTTCTCAACTGCTATTCTATTCGTTTCAATGTAACAAAAACAGCAAAAAACACTTTTTCCAGAAAAATAAATTGATAAACCAAAGAAGTATCCTCTGACAAAAAGCAAAGAAGCTGGGCAAGTCCCCAATTATTGCAAATTGTTTAAAATTAATAAATGAGCATATTATGATCCAGAAGGTAAGAAATATTCATCCACTGTCCCACCCCCCAACAAGAACTGCACATTTGCACATGAGATTTACAGGTGTTTAAAAAAAAAAGGCAGCAACTTTGTCAAATTCTTGTCTAGGACACAGTTTTTCACAGGATCTTAAATACGCAGCACATATGGGGTAATGAATCAAAGTAAGAAAAGTAGTCTGAAATATTTTCAAGCACATTTTTATTTAGCAGTACATGGAAACAACTCACTAATTGATAAAACAGGAAGCACAGATATTACATCTTTATTAGATTAGTTCTGCTCAATAACAATTAGATCATTATAATCTAGTCATAAAGAAATGAAAGAGAATAAAGTAGGAAATCTTTATACTCCATAAGACCTAGTGACCTGACTCTCCAAACAGCAGGGACTACATTTCAGTCAGCAACTATCTCATTAACCCTTCTCGCCCCTCGTGCAGTTACATGTGCTTATGATAGTATTCCTGTAACTATTTTCAGTTATCTTCCAAGTCTTAGGAACCAGAAACAGAGGCCCTAACAGTAGCCTACAAGATACTTGTAGTCTGCAGATTTTTTAGCCAAAAGGGTAGGTTTTCAGACCAAGGCAATGTCACAATGCCTCCTTCAGTCTCTTCTTGCTAAGCAACTGCTATTTATTCTGTGATTCAGTCTTTCTAAGTCATGCTCTCAAAACTCTTGATCTTTATCACTGCCCTTCACATGATGCTTTTGTCCACATTTTTCTCAAGCAAATTCCCAAGCTCAATGAATCTGAGACGTTGCTAATGTTGCACTTTGAACACATCAAAATAGCTTTTTCCTGCAACACAAATACAGCATCAATCCAAGTTCATTTTTTTGATCCCCCTAACATACAACACTCTGCTATCCAGTCAGATGCATAGCATGTAGGCAGAAATAGTTAAATTTATGATTTTAGAAATAAAAACAATTGATGAGAAACAAGCTTAGGACACTTCTCCAAATGGCTAGGAGACAAAGTCAGCTCTATGCATGACACTCCTGGTATGTGCATCACATGGGCTTTCTTCTAAAATAAGACTTCCATTCAAAGTAAACAGAAGTCCTTTACCACGTTTTCAGAGTATACCACAGTATGTGTTAACCAACAGTAAGCTTCCTTTCCTGTTCCATTTGCAATATATATATGTATACACTTTAATACGTTAGAAACTACCCAACTCCAATCTCCGCCTTCTGTACAATCTCTGCAGTATACATCTTTCAATGCAAACTTGCAAAAATCTTGTCTGCACTATTGATACAGCAACTCAACTTTTCTAATAACAACTCTCCACCTCTTTCAGATATTTAAGCCCATTTAGTTAGTTGTACATGCTCAAGCCTACACAATACCACATCAGCAGTTTGACTATCAAGCAACATCAAGTTATATCCTTACACATCTTCAAGAATTTACACTTTGCCTTATCACACTTAAGCCCATGATACCTACTCTAAGAGTTCAACATCAGCTTATCCTGCTGACTTGTGCAATATAACTGCTCTGCTCACATGCAAGACGATCTGGAGTCATTCACAGAGCCTCAATAAATACCCTACTGTAAAAGTTTATTGCATTAGGCTTGCAGATAAACTGGAGGGACCAGTCAACATACACAATGGCAGAGCTGCCATTCAGTGTGACCTGGATAGGCTGGGGAGCAAGCTGAAAGGAACTTTATGGAATTCATCAGGACAACAGTCTTCTGCACAGGAAGGAAGAGCCCTTGGTGTTGTACAGTTGGCACTGCTCAGCCAAGGACCAGCTTTGCTGAAAAAAAACCCCAAGGATATTGATAGGCAGAAGCACAACCGGAAACAAGAGGGGCCAACAGCATCGTCAGCTGTATTACCATGAACAGAGGGAAGCAGACTGAGAGCACACCTATTATCCTTGCACTCTGACTGCTTTAGGAATACTGGCTCTAGTGTCCCTCCCTCTGCCCCCATTCAATATAAGGAAGGCACAGATAAACAAAACTATTTTGGTGAAGGGACACCAAGGTAATTGGGAGCTGTGAGAAGAGGGAAGGAAAACAGAACCTCTCCAGTCTGAAGCAGAGGTGGTAACAGCAGCCACCTCGTACACTCTCGAAAGCTCTCCTAGAGGCATCAAGCTGACAGAGCCAGTCTCATCAGTAACTTATAGTAGGAGAACAGAAGGTAACAGACAAAGAAGAAACAAAAGCACTTCTAAGTAGACAGAAGGCAAAAACCCCTAACTGACAAGTGCAGCTGTGCGGTTTCCACCTCTGGACATTTCCAAAGTGGAATAAAGCCCTGAGAAACCTAGCTTGAAGTCATCATCTTCCCCACTTCAGCAGGGCTAAACAATCCTACTCACAATTTGAATTATCTCTAGCTATGATTCCTTCCATTTTTCTGGCAGGAAATACAGATACATAAGGCCACCCCACCAAACCAAGCCAGAAGGAGATCTACACATATAACCCCCACGGTGTGTTGCTTACTGATGAACAGAAAATTATTATTCACACATGCAGAGACCTGAAATGCTGCTACGAGTATGCAGGTTCTCAATAAAACATCACGTTTTAAACTGTTTGAATGTTAGAAATAGAAATTAACCAGAAGAGAGTATGTTTCAGTCATCTGCTAGGTTAGTTTATAAACTAAACTTAGTTAAATATTGGATACATCAGAATCCTGCTGAACAGCAAAAGTTGGATAAAGAATTGTGAAATATGTAAAAAAACTCAGTAAAGAGGAGAGAGAAATAGAAATCAGGGGAATTGAGAGGTATATTAATGAGATCCCAATGGAGTAGTTTTTAACACAGTTCAATTGCACATCAGCAGACAAATTCAAAAGAACAATCAACAGTAAAGGCTGAGTGAAAGGACACACAATGAATTCTGAACTTCCAAAGCTTGGAGGAATAAAAGCAGGGAAAGATGCAATAGTACAAAGCAGAACCTGAAGTAAAAGATCATTTAACATCACATGCACCAAGGGAATACTCAAGAAATCCTGTATACTAGTAGTGCAGAAGTCTGAAGAAGAGCTTGTGCATACATTAACATATCACAAGATGACTGAGTCACCAGCCTGATACATTCCAAGATCACATTTGCTTCTTATGCCTGTACCAACTGAATTATTTTCAGCCATGAAAGCGAAGCATTAGCGTCTTTGTAAAGGGTGTTGGTACATTTCATATGTACCTCATCCGGAACAGCGTGTACAAAAAGTGCGTCTCCCCAGTTTGAATCCTTTTTCCTACTTTATCATACACCTGGTAATTTCTTAAAAACAAGGTACTGGATAAAGATGAAAGGATAAAATAATCTGCCTTATTCTTATATTTGTTTTATTCTAAGATTTTTAGAGAGATATTAACTTTTACAGCAGGACTTGAGAAACGTATTATAAATTGTCACTGCACACCTATATTTCTAATGTACAGCTGCTACCTTGACCATAGTACAGAGGACTGACAAGCCACACAGTTTACTGGGTATACTGTGTAGGGTAACCTTACCAATCAAGACTCCAAAGCTCGTATGAAACAAATGTAAATAAGCCCACAGGCCACATGGTTCAGAACTGAACACTCAAGTTGAACCTGAGGGAGAAAAACAACAACAAAAGTTTTAATAGAAGGCAGCGAGAGGAACTTCCCTGACAGACTGGTTGAGAGGAGTCTCAAATCATTGATTTTTATTTAACTTCTGTACTTAATGAGAGACACACTGCAGGAAGTCAGCACTACCTGTGCAGTGCAGTGTATCTTCTTCCTCCATGAAGTGACCACAGAGAGAAGTGAAGTGAAAATATCTAGGAGGGAAGAAGCATAAGACTCCAGGTATGAAAGTATATCCTCACAGAATCAAAGGGTCATCCAGAAGAGAAGCCTCTTGAATCGGCTTACTCCACTCTCCAGTCTGAAGTAGAATTATTGTCAACATCAAATGAGGACAGCTTAAAACTGTCCCAGAGATGGACCAATCTGTGTGAAGTTTTTTTCTCATGTCCAATTTGAACCTCCTGAGCTAAAACTCACGGCTGCTGCTCCTTCTTGATCTCTTAGCACTGAGAAGACTGTGTCCCCCTAGGTAGATGCAGGACATAATTAGATTGCCTCTAAGTTGTCTTGGTCTCCCTCTGCATCACTAAAGCCCAGCTCCCTCAACCCCTCCTCACAGGTCATATGTCCTGTGACTGTAAACACACTGGCTGGACCCTCTGCAGCTCCTCAGCAACTCTCCCTAACAGGGGTACACAAACCAAAGAGCACATTCAATGTATAGCCTCAGCATTGTCACAGAAAAGAAGCAAAACCATGTCCCACAATAATGGTCACACTCTTCTTACACAGCAATGCAAACAGCAGACTGAACTATGGGATGTGCTGTTAGCTCATTTAAGTAAAAGGTTTGTAAAAATGAGACCCAAATTAAACTGAATGTTCGAGTTAATTCTGCAGAAAAGATAACTGTTAATCACACATTCCCTAAAGCCTTGAGTTGCATCTTAAAGCAATTAAAACCACATGCAACTTCAGCATGCTAATACCTACAGTAAATAACAATCATGGAATGACAGTGTTCAAGCTAAAGTTTCTAGGCAAATCCAGGCTTGAATACATACATATTAGCTCTTCCTATAAATTATCAATAGATTATATTAAAAGATGTATTTCAAAGCTTACAGGCCTTTTTAAAAAAACAACTTTACACTCTGACATTGGGAGTATCTTTACTAAAGCCAGATGCTTTCTCTTGACTTTGTGATTATATTTGTATTTTTATCCTCCATCACAACCATTAAAAGACAAAAAAATCTTTATAAAGCTTTTTCACTGACTAGGCTGCTGACATAAACAGCATAAACCAGATAAACAGGTTTACAGCCTCCTATGGTACTACTCAGTCTTCCAGTGTGCCCTTTCTCCCTACTAAGAAATACTGTAAACTGCTCTCTGTGTGTCCAAAGAAGGGATTTAAAGCACAGCATTTGAACAGACTTATCTCCCTGAACTTGGAAACCTAACAGAGAAGTTGTTCAACTGTTCAAAGAGATAAGCATGAGAATAGTAAAGATAAAATTTATTAATATTACATGAATTAAATTGAGATACTTCATTGTAGAAACTAAAAAAGGTTGGGTTTTGTTTCAAAGAATTTGAGACATGGTTTTAAGGCATTTATGAAGAACTATTCTCTTAACAAGTAATGTACAGTCACAACTGAACCACACCAAAAAAACAAAGCAAAAAAACCACTGAAAGCCAAAGTGGGGAAAAAAGCTACAGTAATAGATAGGCCTGGATCCAGAACACTGCAGAGACTAAGTATTTGGAGCATTTAGAATCTGCCCTTAAGTCTTAAGCTAATGCCAGGGGACCCATCTCTAATTAAAACAGGGGTTTGATTTCAAATGAAGCATTATAATAATTGTTACAGCTTCCACAGCACCCATTACCAGGACACAGGTGGTTTGTGAAAGCCAGCAAAATGCTTGACAGTAGAATTCTATAGTCACAAGAATCAGTTTCTGCCTGTAAGTGATAGAAACCCTGTGAAGGGGAAGGCAGTGTGGGAGGGCCAAAATCTTGTGCAGTATGCTTTGCTTAGGCAAGGAAAAAGGCACGGTAAAGTCCATATATGCAGAAACTCACCCTGCATTCTAGAATTGTCATTAACACAAGTTTTAAGCATTACATTATGAAAGCATCTGAGAAAATACATTTTCTGCTCAAACCTAGAGGGAAAAAACCACAGAAACTACAATTCAGTCTAAGTTAATCCCTTCTCCCAGAAGCAGAGGAGTAAAAACAGAGCCTTTCCCTCCAAGAAATTCCATGTATCACAGAGACGCTTTATATTAAGAGCTGAACACAAGGCCTTGTAAGAGATTAAAAGGCCAGAAGATGCTAAAGCATTTTACTGCCATTTTGGTTCCACAAAACAGTGTAAGTAATCTTTGTCAAAAAGTCTTTAACTGTTTGCAGAGGCCTTATTCAAGGTACTTCATTTCGCTGCTGAAAAACAAGTTGCTGTCTCTTTCTCTCCCTGTATATGTTGCAGGGAGGGACATGAAATAAATAAAGAGCGGCACTGTAAATATAGCCAGTTACCAATTATCCTTTCTGCAAGAGAAGTGTGACCCAATACATACAAGGAAACACCATCTACATCTGACTGGCTGCATGGGCAGTCCTATTACCTTGTCTACTACACTGAGTAGCAGACCTAGTTTCCCTTCAAGGAAAACAACTATTCTACTCTTTCAAAATAACCTACAGTAACAAAGTCCCTGAATGTGTTTTAATATTTCATTTCAGTAGAGACCAGACTTCAACCTCACCTAGAGACTATAACAAACATTCATTCCTCAACTTCACATAGAGCTTCTCAAAACAGGGAAAAAAATGAAAACCTTTACTATTCACTGTATGCTCCTGCTTATCACAAAGCACTTTCACAAACTAAACTTCATACATCTTTTTCTTTCCAAGCAATCATTAGATTATACTGCTCTTACTATTTATGTCATGACTTGTTTTTAACTCCCAATAAATAGCATTACCTCTTTAGAGTTCTGTGTGCTCCTCTTTTGCATGAAGACGTGTGTGTGCACTCACTGACCGCCAGTTATCACAGTATTTCTTGCCAATATAAGTGCTCACATCACATACAATACCTATACCCAGTAGCGTTATCAAGAACAGGGGTGACAACAGCAGCCCTCTTACTTCCAGGCACAGGACAAGGAGTCACCTACTACTGTCTCCTGACTGACCTGCTTGGCCACTGAGCGGCAGATGTACTACTATTGCCCTTAGCACCACCGAGCCTACTTCCCAGTAATGCTGCCTGCTCCTCAGGAGCGCCTGAGAGGCAAAAACGACTTCGGGCACAAAGGACATCTCCAATCGAGAAGCTTGCGCTTCAGGTGCTCCCCTACACCCTGCAAAAACTGCAAAACTACCAGCAGAGGGAAGTTAGTAAAGGAAATGTAAGAGTTGTGTCACGGAAATCAGGAAGACGCTCAGTCGGTTTTCTGCTGTGAGACGCGGCCCCGGCAGCGCCCAGCCCCGGCCCATGTGCCGGCCCTTCCCCGCACGCCCCTCGCCTCCTCCGGCTGCCGCTCGGAGCCGCCCCGCCAGCGGGACACCAGCGGCTGGCGGTCTCGGCTGAGCAGGCACCCTCTCCCCGTGCTGCTCCCGCTTTCCCCCGAAGCCCGCGCTCCCCAATAAGGCTCGGAGGGGCGATGAGCCGAGCCCACTACCCGGGGAAGCTCAGGCCGCCCGCTGCCCGCCGTTACCCCCCAGCCATCCCCGCGCCCTCGGCTCCTTCCCCAGCGGCACCTGGCGTCAGCTTGACGGGGCCCGGCTCCCCGCGGCTCCGGCTATCCTGGCAGCGGCCGTGGCGGAGGCCGCCGAGCACGGCGCCCCAGAGGCGGCTGGCGGTGCCGCGGAGCAGGCGGCCGCCCTTGCCGGTGAGGGAGGTCAGCGAGTCCATGGCGGCTCTACCGGACGGGGGGCGCCATGGCCGGGCCGGGACCCGCGCGCCGCCGGCCCGCGCCGCAACTTGGGCAAACTTTGGGGCGGCCCCGCCCCCTTTTAAAGGGGCCGCGCCACCGCTGCGGGGCGCGGGCGGGGCCGGGGCCGGCCGGTGACCGCCGGGTGCTGCCACCGGGACCCCGGGACACCGCTTCCTTCTGGCCTCGGGCAGGCTTACGGCCACCTGTACATCTTTATGGACTCACCCACAGCTCGGGGAGTTGGTTATGTCTCGTGGAAGCTCAGTGCTTTACAACCGTGTGCTGCAAAGCTTTCTATGAACTTTCAGGTTTCCTGTTTCAGCGTTCCCCAGCATGGAAATCAAGGCAATCTCTTGCTTTTAAATCTTTTCACAGTCGTGGATACAAAGATGTTTTCACGCTGCAAACGTAAAACAGGAGCAGCCGTGACACTGTGTGGTTTTGCTGCTCTGTTCTTGACCTCTCCCTCTCTCCGAGTCTCCCTGCCGCGGGATGCCAGCATCCCAAACAAGGGTTTGTGTCAGCCCAGCCACGTCCGGTGCCCTCCTTTGGGTATCTGCCAGCATCCATACCCGACTCACCCTTGGAACCGACTAGGTCGCTTTAGACTTCCAACAAAACTTACTAGGTATACACCTTTGCTTTCTTTTTGAAAAAGACATTTGATTTGTGGTATTCATTTGTACCTTTGCATTCTTTATCCCCATAATTCTTGGAACTTTTTAAGTTTTGAAATAAGAAAACTAATCGAAACATGATCCAACAGTTTCACGAAAAAGAAATACCTAAGGCACTGAATGTCATTATTAAGATCTGCTTTAAAATGTGTTCTGCATGTACTGAGGCTGAAAGAACAGCCATATAATGATATTTATACTTGTGCCATAGACCTTGAGAATGCAGAACTGTAAACTAACGTGCTTATATGCTAGTATGAATATGATACAATTATATGCTGCATCTAGCTGCAAATGAAGGCATTGTTTAATAAAAAATGCTCTTGTTGAGCCAAATCTATTGTGTACATGCAGAACAGTTGAACAAAGTGCTGAGCTATTTCAACTCCTATTCACTTGTAGCAGCTGCTCAATTAAATCAGAGTTTAACGTCAGCATTTTAGAGTGCTGATTTCTGAGGGTTACTTGATTTAAACAGTACACTCAAATCAACCTTTCTAATACTCAAATCAGTTCTTGCTCAGGATATAATGATGTTCAAGACTTTTTTTAAATGAAACCTTTCACTGAAAGAGACTAAGAACATTTTGACAGAATTAGCTCCTCCTTCCTTTCCCGAAGATCTGCCAGTAGAAATGGATGAGTAATCTGTCTGTTCCAGGACCAGTGAATAAATCTGGAACTGTAGAGTCACTGCATGGTCTAAGTATCACTAGATGTTTAGAATATAAACAGTTCTGCCAACCAGATATGTCTTGCCCTAAGCAGTGTAATTAGTTTTCATTTTATGACAGGGTTTCTGCCATGAAAAAGTTAAGATTGGTCTTTTGCCCTGCTGATTCTATTTTAGACAAAATCTATTACATCTTTAAATGAGAAATGAGTTTACAAATGTGGTCAGCACATTTGAAACTTCCAGATCAGTTGCCCACCAGTATTCCATATACACACCTCTGCTATTGTACTGATTGCATGTATTTCTTCTGTGGTTTGAAATAGTCCTTTTTATTTTTTTTTTTTTTCTCTTTCAGGTTTATAGTTATAGACCCATAAAATTGCTTAGGTTAGAAAAGACCCTTTAGATCATCAAGTCCAACTGTTAACCCAGTACTGGCAAGTCCACCATTAAACCATGTCCCTAAGTGCCACACCCTCCAGGGATAGTAACTCAACTGCTTCCATAGGCAGCTTGTTCCAAGGCTTGACAACCCTTTTGATGAAGAAATTTTTCCAAACATCCAATCTAAACTTCCCCTGGTGCAGCATGAGGCAGTGTTTTTCCATTTTGTTGCAGTAATAGAATCTACAAATTCAGATTCAGACAGCATTTTGATGAAGTATTCAAGGTAAATGTTTGATAATTATAAATTTATTTTAGCTGCCTTCACCAGCTTTCATCCCAAATAGTCTAACTGAACTATAAAAAGACTACTTCTTACTGCAATGTGTATTTCACAATATTGAAAATCATTGTCTATACTCAAAAGCATTCATTTAGTAATGTTTTTACTTAGCAAGAACAAATTCTTCAGTTAAATTATTTTAACGATAAAATCAAGATTTAGGTATCAGTGCTCAGGAAAGTAACAGTACTCTTTAAGATATGTGACACTCATAAACTACTGATAAAATTTCAAGGCATTACTGTAATACAATAATTAATATTATGCTGTCATTAAATTGTGAAGAATATAGTAAGAGTGATACTCCTTGCCATCCAGAGGGACATTGAGAAGTGGGCCCATGCAAAATTCATGAAGTTCAATAAGTCATTTATGGTCCTGTCCCTGGGTCAGGGTAATCCCAAGCACAAGAACAGGCTGAGCAGAGAGAAGCACTGGTGAGAAGGACTTGGGGGGTAGTTGGTTGATGAGAGGCTCAGCATCACCTGGCTATGCACACTTACAGCCCAGAAAGCCAACTGTGTCCTGGGCTGCATCAAGAGAAGTGTGCCAGCTGGCCGAGGGAGGGGATTCTACCCCTCTACTCTGCTCTCCCACCTGGAGCACTGCACTCAGCTCTGGGGCCGCCAACACAAGGAAAGGGGACCTGTTTGAACCAGTTCAAAGGAGAGCCACAAAGACAATCTGAGGGCTGAAGCATCTCTTCTATAAAGCCAGAGTGTTGGGGTACAGTCTGGAGAATAGTAGGCTCCAGGAGACCTAAAAACCTTAAAACACCTTCCACTACGGGGACCTACAAGAGTGTTGGAGAAGGAATTTTACAAGGAGTAATGGTTTTAAATTGAAAGAGGTCAGGTTTAGATATTAGGAAGAAATTCTTTACTGTGAGTGGTGAGGCACTCAAACAGGCTGCCCAGCGATGTTGCAGATGCCCCATCCCTGGAATTATTCTAAGCCGGTGGATAGAGCTTTGAGCAGCCTGGTGTTGTGGAAGGTGTCTCTGTCCATGATAGGGGGGCTGGAATTAGATGGTCTTTAAGGACCCTTGTGACCCAAACCATTCTATGATACCTCAGTAGGTATCATCAACACAAATATCCAGTAGTATGGGCTTTAAGATGCTGTTTCAACTCGGTTATGCCTTAGTTGTACCACACCTGTGCTAGCAAAACTTTTTCAGAGCAGATCTCTGCTCAGAAAACTGACCAGACTTAATCCTGTGTCACTTTAAAAATTTAATGTGCTGGTACTGAAGACTGTAGCCTACATTTCCATCTGAAAAGCCTTCAGCATTCCTTTTTAATTGGTAGGAGCAACATGAACACTCCATACATAAGAAATATGGGTCCCTTTTGCCATAAATGGATTCTACAATATTTATAATTTATTACACTTATATTGATCTTGAACATCTTTACAGATCATTCTACCTTTCCGTCTTCAAAATGTCTGGAAACAACCTAGATTTTTCTGAGGAGGACTAATATATCTGTGTTTGATCTCTGAATGTACAACAAGGATCTCTTTTGAGTTTGTCCTCTGGCCTGTGGTATCAGTGCAGAAAAGTGTACCTCTGTAACTTAGACACTTAAAACTGTCCCTCCAAAAAAAAAAGGAACTGGTCCTACCTGCTTTTAATTGCTTGTTTCTGTTCCCATGCTGTGAGTGTAAGCACAAGGATTCATTTGGCAGGTGAATGAAATGTGCTGTAAAGATGATCAATCTTAAGGTACCTTTCAGTTTAGTAAAAATTAATGAAACTTTTTTTGATCATTTGTTATTATTTTGTTTTGAGGTTACAATTATCGCCACTTAGATCTCCAGATCTGTTTGAGTTGTGTGTAAACACCTGTAGTAGCACAAGTTGCAAAACAACAGATGAGTCTAAGTGGCTAGGAGAGCGGAAAGGGAGGGAGGGAGAGAGAGAGGAAGTTTCATGCCACCCTCTGAGTCTTCAGTGACAGTATATATTAGCTCAAAATGAGAATTCAGGCTGTGGCACAGAAATGCCTTCATATTGGTATTATACACAAACCCATGTTCAGTAGCTACAGAAGTGTCTGACAGAATATATCTGCATTTATGATGTAATATTTAATAACACATTATGCTAATATATTGCACAACCTGGTCTTGTAGCTAGATCTCAAAATCCTAAACCAGAGCAGGTAGAGAGCTGACTGAGCTGCATCCTAGAAGATGGGAAAGAGAGCAGGGATCCATTTTAGCCATATAGAAAAGGACACAGTGGGGTATTTCCAAAGTCTGAACATATAGTTATATATACAAGTATTTCATCGGAGAATAAAAAGATGAAAACATAGCCAGTGGTAGCAATATCACTTCTTCAGGGACAGATTTGTTGCTTGTGAAAATAAGTGCAAATTGTAGCAACTAATCCAGCAAAATGTCAGCAGATGCTGTTCAGTTTCCTTAGGGCTGGGCCATTTCACATGCCTGGTATACAGGAAATGGGTCTCTTGCTAAATTTGCAGTTTGACCAAACTGCAGGCAAAAGTGCGCCAGGCACTAACACAAACCCCTCACTCTGTTTTGTGAAAAAGGAGGTTTGTACATGCTTTCCGAGGTGACAGTCTTGGTGTCAGTCATTTGGCAATTAGTCAGCATTCATTTGGATATAAACAGCCTCTAGACAAGTTTGTAATTCTGTCAGCTTGAACCAAATGCCCCATTTAAGCTTCCTTAGTCATTCTGGAGGCATTGACTGTCATAAGGGTGCTGCATGCCTTTGTTAAGTATTCTAAACTACCACCTCTAGTCAAGACACTATCATTTGTGTGGTTGCAAAACCCATAATTGGCAAAAATATGAATTTGAATTAGAACTTCTTAAAAGCCTAACCTCTTAATTTTAATGAAACCCATTTTTAGTAATGTAAAATCAGGATTTGTTTGGACTTTTGTTTCCTTGTGAAAAAGGTAAACTCTTAAGACACAGGAAAACATACTTCACTCTTTTTCCAATGCTGTTTCAGTAAAAATTAAACAGAATGCAGAATGCACATGCAGTCCGTGAAGGGAGGACTAAAACTCAGGCATGTAGAACTCCCACATTCTCAGGCCTATTTCCCTAGGAACAAACTAATTTTAATGATGAAGTATGGAAGCACACGGTTCTAGAAGCAAAAACATTTGCACAGATCCATTTTTTTGATTGAGAATGTTCAAATTATTCCAAAGGGAAATTCAGTGTCATTATAAATTAGGGAGAAGTTGAAAAGAGATAACAAGTAGGTGACACTAAGCAAACGGTTGGGTTTAAAAGAGGTTCTTCACCGAGAACTATGGGATAGGTGTGGCTGTTCATAACATTTTACAGTAGCACATCCTCTTTTCAGATTAAGTACTCAACAAGAAAGAAACTCCCATCTGCATACTAGCTTCAGAAATGGCAAACCTGGAATTTCAGACTTCAGCAGGTAGGGATATAATTCTGATTTTTAATCCCTATAAGATTGAAATGACATGGGGCCCATTGTCTACCTTGGCCACTGATGCTGTTGACTGTTCAGCAGAAAATGTCACTCTGAAGGGACAAGACAGAATAAACGCGGGCAACAAGGGAATTTGGCAGTCCCTAATTCTGGACTGGGATACATCAAGTATAGGTTATTTTTTGTAAACAATTACTCTTGACATAACACTGAAAAAGACAGGAAGCCATAACAGCATCTCTTTTAGGGGAGTTGTTTTCTTAGTAGAAAACTGAATCAAATACCTGCTGTGTTAGTATTTCAAATATGGCTCAATAAATCTTTAATTTCTTAAGAAGCTGTGTAAAATAAAGGTACCACACCTAGACAAGAGGTTTCTTGAGGATGAGAAGGACATTTGGACCTTGAGCATCTCAGCTTACCCCTACAATATATTTTAACATCAAAAGATGCACTGCTCTTTATGTTTAATTTAATAATAACTAAGTACTGTAACATTCATTGTGTGATTTTGTCTTCTTACTGAGAAGTTGAATACAGAAATATTATGGGTTTTTTTGTTTATTTGGTATCTAATCTAATCCAAGAGAGACAATTTTTAATTAGGACATCCCAACAAGTCCATTTCACCTTTAAGGACAAAGCAATTTTTGCTTTTCTCGCCAGATTTCAAAAATCATCATACAATTATTTAAATTAAGATAAGTACAGACAGAAACACTATGAAAATAAAACATACAATCACATATGGTGCATTACTGTAACATGTATATGAAAAATGTTAATTGAGTCACAAATGTCCTGTACTGTCATACATATCTTAGTTACAGGAATGCATACTAAGTATATGAAACCCAGCAGAATTGAATATAAATTAAGGGTTTTTTACTCCACTTAACCTTATCTTGCAAAATAATTTTATCAGATTTCAAAAATATGCCATAATTTTTTGACACTTTTGTATGTACCTAATTTCAGCTGCATGTGGTCTGAATTTTCAGAGATTCAGGTAAACAACAAGCTTTGTTGCCTGCAGTTACCCAGCTTCTCTGCAAAATTTTAGAATCGTAGTTACCATCCAACTTGTATTTATGCTTTTTTTTCATAAAACAGCAAAAGAATTAGCATTACAAAAATGAATTCTAATTTCATTTAATTTCATTTCAAAAATGATTCTAAGACTAAATATATATTTTTCTTATTTTCCCAAAGTATACTTATGTTTGGATGTTGAAATGATCCATTCTACAATAACCTGTCAACATTCGTTAGAATATCAATGATACCAACATGGAAGTTTTCAAATATGGCTTTGAGAACAAATACACATATGGGGACTTCTCTATGTTTACAGCAGAACTTTAGTTTCAGCTGCAATTACATAGCTCTTTATATAGATTACTTTATCAAATAAACATGAGATGACCTCCAGGTCTTCAGTTTGTATTTATCTGGTCAGTAGTGGCTTATTACAAACAGAACATTCTGTTCTTTCAGGGAGTTGTATGAAATTGAATTTGGACCCCAGGAGATATGAATGCATGTTCATAGAGACAACCATGCAGCTTAAGGATGTTCACTAGTTATGGCACTTGATGAACAGTCAGTTTTCAGTAGACAAATCTTCTGTCTTTGTGGAATTAACTCACTGACATTTTTTTTTTTATTTCATCATGTGTTTTGCAACTGAATGTGGAAAACACTGACAGTATAATTGATGACTCCATAGTATTTACTAGCTAATCTCATCCTCCACAGAGGCATAAATTATGCAAATGATAAATGATTGCTTATGAAAGGTGTTCAGAAAATTGATTATTCATCAGATATTTAAATCATAAGCAAACAGTATTGATTTAATCCTTTTTTTTTTCCTTTTTGCCATATAAGTGTAACTATTTTTTTCTTTAGCACTCACTAAATGTTTATCAAGTTAGTAATACACTGTATTCCTGTAAGGAGGTTGCTTGTGCTTGCTCAGAAACAATAGAGCCAGATTCCAATTCACTTTTTACATTGACTGACTGGTCCATGATAAAATAGAGTGTCCTTCTGGTAGGATACAGTTGTTAAAGTTCAGTCTGGTTCTATACCATTTCTGAAGACTAAGTAACCATAACAAAACTCAGATTTCAAATGGAAGTCTGGATTCAGAGTATTAATATGAAAAATGTTTTGTGATCAATATCTCACCACCTCATGACCAGCTGTACTTCTCATGTTTATAGGAAAAGCCACATACTTTAGAAATCCACAGTCCTTCTTGGGGTTAATAATCTTCAAATTAATAATGTCTTTAAATGATACAATTAACTGGTTCTGTCTGTTTGAAGAAATAACCAACTGCTTGTCACATATTCATTATGTTTGGTTGGCACCAAATCAGTTTCCAATTCAGAAAACATTATGGCTTTTAGAAATAGGTTATGTGTTTTCATTGCAACATTTAGACCTGAAGATATCTAAGGTACAAGATCCTTTCAATTAACTGGAAGAAAATTATTCTTCTCAGACACCTGGAAAACAAAGGCTTAAGAACAGTGATGAGCATTGAATTCTGTGTAGAAATGCCATCTAATGTACAGTGATATTTACTAGAAAAATGGGTCCAAAATATAATTGGAATTTATCTTAAACCATATTAAGGTTAATGGCAACAGCTGATTCTTTTGATTGCAAATTTTTTATTCTAATAAGAATTACTCATTTTCTATTTTACTTGCTCCTGCTTAGGCAGTGCATTCTAGGATTAAGGATTAATTAAAAAAAGACTGAATTCTGTTCCAGTCTCTGCTACCTGGTTTTTTGTAGTTCTTTCCCTTAGGTAAAGTAAGCGTATGAAAGCCTTCTGTACATACCTTTTCCTGAGCCACCTACATTTGTGCAGGACATTCCTGAAATTTTCTTTTGAATGAAAACCCCGAAGAAGTATGTTAATCTTACTAGGAGGAAGTTCTCCTAGATTCTTTTAAATCTTGCTTCTTAAGGAACATCTGGTGTCTCTCCCCTCCCCCACTGGCACCACATCACAAGTATATGTCTGATTCATTTGCTCCCATAATATCATGTAGAAAACTTGTGGATGGTTATTCACTCTGTCCTTTTGGGGATAATTACTACAATTTATCCTCAAAAATCAAATTCATTGCTTCTAGCTAGCTAAACCTTTTGAAGGTTGTCCATTACTGTATTATCTCTGAATTACGAAACTTTATCCTTTATAAAGCAATTTTTGCTCCTGAGATTTCCTATCTTAACTCCTGCAACTCTCCTACATTTTATTATCTTGGCTTAGATTACTGTCACAATTACCATTGAAATGATTTGCAGTATGTTGTCTCTTGTGTTCAGCCACATTTAGCTGCAAGGCTGTGCACACCATTGAGAACCTATGCACACACAGATTTACAGATCCTACTTTCCTCTTATGAATTTCCTTCTATTTGTTTAGATGGGATCTTCTGTAGGCTTCATTTAAAATTAATAAAGGCATGTCTTGCTATTTTCCTTGTATTTCATCTGATGATGAAATATTGTGAGCATATATTGTGCACAAAATCTCAAAACAACAGTTTTTTAATACGTAATTAATGGTTATCTGTCAAGGTTTTTTACACCAGTGCCTCAGGATCAAGACTCAGAATTTGTAAGTGATTTGACTGACAGGGGTTAGGGGTGAAGAACTAGTGAGATGCTTTTTTATCAAGGAAACAGGCTGTTGTATTTCTCAGAAGCATAAAGCTTTGACAATAGTTATTTTTCCTTTCTCTTCTCCCTAAGGTTTGTTGACCTTACTAAGGTTCATGATTAAACTAGTTAGCATGCTGTAAGTATTTCCAACATAACATAATTTATTAATATTAGGACCTTTAGTTTGAAGAAATAGCTATTGTCTAGCTTTGATCTATTCTTTTATTAAATACAAAAGAGAAATTCAGCTATTTGAATTGAAGCTTGCTTGAGTTCCTACTAAGCTGTTGTTGAAGTTCTGCCTTGGGTATGGCTCATGTCTCAGTGTCATTGAAGAAGACTCCTAGGCTGCTCCGGCAGACATGCTCTGGAGCTGACACAAATGGAGCTGCCATGAAAACGTCCATGTGTCAGGCTGCAGAGCATGCCACAGCCTGGTGGTAGCACTGACCCTGGTGCTAGCACTGGCACTGGCACTGGTCCTGGCACTGGCACCAGCACTTACACTTGCCCTGGCCCTGGCACTGGCACTGGACAGCAGAAGAGATGACTCCTGTGTGGGGTGTGGCCAGGTGGGTGAGCTGCTGGGCCCTATGGCAGAGCTAAAGGGGAGTAGAAAGGTTAAAAAGTATCAGTGGCTCTGAGGAGGAGATTGACAGGTGGAGACAGTCTCTACCATCCCTGAGGCACATGCACCTGCCCTCACACTACCAAAAGGAAAGGATTCCCTCTTGCACTTTCCTTTTCCCCCTCCACCAATGGGATGGGGAGATGAATCAGGAAAGAAAAGAAAACAGAACTCATGGATTGAGAGAACAACAGTTTAATGACTGAAACAAAGTAAAAGACAATAATAATAATAATAAACTACTACTACTACTAATTGTAATTAAAGGGAGAAGGAGGGAGAAATGTGAAACCCAGGAAAGACAGGTGGTGCACAACACAATTGCTCAGTACGTGCTGAGTGATGCCCAGCCCATTCCCGAGCACTAATCAGTCCCCTTCCAGGTAGCTCCCCCAGTTCATACATTTGTCATGACATTCTATGGTATGGAATATCCCTCTGGACAGTTAGGGTCACCTGTCCTGGCTGTAGTCCCTTCCAGTTTTTTTGCACCTCCTCATTGGCGGAGCATGAGGTAGTGAAAAGTCTTTGACTCAGAGTAAGCACTGTTCAGCAACAACCAAAACATCAATGTGTTATCAATATTATTCTCATACTGGATCCAAAACACAGCACCATACCAGCTACTAAGAAGAAAATTAGCTCTGTCCTATCTGAAGCCAGGACAGGATCACTACAGCAAAACCGCACCACAACATTTTAATATTTTAGACTTTATATCTTCATTAACTTTCCTTTTCCTTTGTTGTTTTAGGGTTTGGTTTTTTTTGTTTGTTTGTTTGTGGGTTTTTTTGGTTTTTTTGCACAGAAAGCTTTGATGGACTCCATGGTATTAAAGGCCTTCTGATGTTAATCAAGACTTCATGAAGAAATTACTAAAGTTAGAAGACATTTGGATAAGTAAAACAGCAAAAATCAACACTGGTTTTAATCGTGGCTGAAAAATCTAGTTTTCCACAGGAGTCAATATTCATACAGTTAAGAATAATCTGTTGATAGCACTGTACTTGTAGTTTCAGGAAGCTTTTTACAAAGTCCTGCAGCAAGGAAATGAAGCTATTGTAGGACAAGATGGCTAATCATTTAAAATCCTTTAAAGTACAGTAAGGAAGAACCCAGACTTCACAGCAGAGGAAGAAAGATTCTCAATGCAGCCCAACAGCAATGCATGCTTTTGAACTTACTGCATTATTAGGGTAAGGAGAGAATAAGAAAGTGATGGAGTTTGCTGATGATACAAAATTATGTGGAAAAGTAAAACATGCTGAAAATAGTTAAAAATTGTTTCATAATACAAAACATAACATAAACAAAGCAGCAAGTGAAAGTCACTGCTGATAAATGCAGAGTAAAGACAAATTTTTCTCTAAATGCCTAACTATGTTTCTACATACACAGTGATGAGCTTTATGTGAGCTATCCAGTAGAGATATTGGAAAATGTTAGTCAATAGACATCAAAAAGACAAAATAAATATGAATTATTAGAAAAAAGAAAAAAAGCTATGCATTTCTGTAAACTCTTCAAATGAATACAGATTGTCCTGCTGATCACACTGTCACTGTCTCAAAAAAAGATGCAATGTACTCAGACAATGTACTGAGAAAAGCAACGAAGGTGTTGAGCTGCTGCTTTCTAGGAAAGCAGAGAAAATAATAGAATGCAGTTACGCAGAAAATAGATCAGAGAAAAGCTTCACATTTCTTGTGATAAGAGAAGGAGGGGCACCTAATGAAATTACTACGAAGATGTTTACAAAAGGGAACATTTTGTTACACAACATAACTGAATCACAGAATTCATTACCACAGGATGTTGTGTATGACAAAACTATGAGTGGTTCAGAAAGTAATTAGAAAAATTCATAGAAAGCCCATCAAGACCCAATAAGCAAAAGAATGCAAATGCAAACTCTGTTTTCTGGAAATCTGGTTTCTATGCCACAGGCTGCTTAAAGCTCAGAGAAAATATCAGCAAAGTTTCTTTTCATACTTGACCTCTTCTATATTCTTTCCCTAATTACCAGCTGCTGCTGGCTGCTGTGGAAATAGGAGACTAAGCTGGGCATGAGCAACACATTGCCTTCACCTCACCCTGCCCAGCCAGTCTGATGTAAGGACTGCCATGATACCACCCTGTGCCCCTGCTCTGGAACCAGGAGACGTTCTTGGCAAGTGTTTTCCTTGGGTCACTTGCAGTCAGAAGAGGGTTACCTCTGCGGATGGAGGAATCTCAGGAGATCAGGTCTTGGGTCTCAGGGAGTTACATAACACCTCAATGGATGTTGAAGCAGAGAGAGAGAAAAACTATCATTTTGCTTTTGTTTTTCTCTCTTTTTTAATCTCTTGAAGTGAATACAAGATGGTGTGGGTTTTCCACCTCAGTGGCCTTATCCTGAAAATTGGAAATCTCACCAAGTACCAGTGTTGATAACTTAGTTTAAGGAGGAGTCACGAACATAAAGTATTTCTGAAAAAGAATCCAAATAGACTATCAGAATATTCTCTTAGTCTTAAGGGCTCTGAAGTTGTAGTCTACACAGGGGAAAAAATGTGAAAAAAGAAAGCATTGAAGTACAACCAGGAAATTTTGCCAAACATCCTGGGTGTATAATATTATAGTGACTGTAGACTGCCCTGAGAAGCCAGCTGTGATCCTGGAAGGGCAGGGAATGTATCCTACAGCAGTTTAGATCTAGCACACAAATATCCCTCTGTGCTGGTGCAGTTGCACTGCCAAGCTTGCTGGCAGGCAGGGAGAGGAGCCTGCTCGTGCCCTGACTCCACAGATGCTGTTCCGCGCTCTGTAATACAAATAGTTGGCACAGGAGTTTTATAGCACTGTTCCTCAATGTGCAGACATAGGATAAGGGACTCTTTGGTTTTCAAAAACTAAAGCTTATCTTCAGAATTCAAGGCCTTTAGGAAAAGAGATTATATTTTATGGGCTTTTTTTTAAATCCAAACATGCAAACTTATTGTCAGGAACGGAAAATCTGTTACAATTGAGAGATGAAGTGCCTACAGAAGGAAAGTGTATTGAGAAAAGCTTGTATCCAACTATGCATATTTCATTTTTTAAAAATCAACCTGAAAGCAGTTTATCACCAAGTATAATGGTCTATTCATGTATGACTTATCAAACAAAATGATAACTTTACAAAAATAAAGCAGCAATACCCAAGATTTGTTTGCCAAAGTCTTACAATGTGTCAGAGTCATTCCGCTAATAAGGTACAAAATTCCTACTTGAAAAAGGTGTAAGATTGAGCTAAAATAGTTTTAAAACATAGGCAGAGGGGTGGTCTAGTTACTCTTGATGCACAGCACAAAGCACTGGGAGCTGTTATTTTGCTTTCTTTAACAAAGCACAGAGATTTTGAGCGTGACCATAATTTTTTCCGCAAAAGTTTTGTTCTGTACCCAAATGTAGAGGAACATGAGGACTGTACCATGGAGTTATGATCACTTGTGATTTAAACTTTCAGCACTCAGGTGCTCTGACTGCTCAAGCACTTTGATAAATTACCTAGGAACTATCATTTATTTTCGACCAGTTTGAATCAATTAGCAGCTGTGTCACCCAGTAGAAGGCTTCCTTTTACCTTAACTCTCTTGATGTTAATACATTTCTCCCTTGTTACTGATGGGACTGTATGGGATAACATGGAGAGTGCTGGCTGCTTTTTTAGAGCATCTTTCTGATAGTTCAATAGTGCAATTGGAGTAACAGCACAGAGATGGTCCTCATCCTACCAGAGACCACAGGAATCAGATACTGAATTATCAGAATTAATAAAGTATTTGAATAAATACCATCATTATTATGACTGTCAACACTTTTAGGAAAAGCGAAGGGAGGCAGACAGTTTGGATTTGTTTGGCATTGGGATTGTACTCAACTGAATGAAATACATGGATATAAAACAAGCCAGTGGCCCAAACAATTTATCGCTTAACAGATTTCTGCAAACTAAAGTCATGGCTTCCTGATGCTGAAATCTTTTTTGATTAAATGATTTTGCTTCAAAGGTGAATGAAGGCATCACAGCTGAGTTAGTAGGTGCATAACGTCTACACAACCACAAATATTTTACATTCTTCATATCCTCCATGCTTTCCTTGTCCTCTGGATAAAGAATGTTCTACCTGATTATTCTATTTTGTATATAATTCTTTATTTGGCCATTGGGCTTGGTTTGCAATTTTTTCAAGGCATTTTATTTTCTCTGTTTTTATGAAACTCAGTTGTCATAAGCCTTAATAAATAAATATGCACCACTTGTTTTCATATGATGCTCATTTTCAAGTTACATGAAATGAGCAATTTTTAAATTAAGGTATTCTCCTCTAAAAAATTATTTTAGTCTCAGTACCATAAGGTTTCTAGGCTTTCTGTTGCGTAATTTATATTCAGCATTCTTTGTATAAGGACCTCAAATGAAACACCATTTCTGATATTAAATATTTTATTTCAAGTAAAAATTATTCTAGAAGCAGATATGCATTTTGTTTTGTAATTCACAGAAAAACAGTAATCTTCCCAATGAGATGTATAGTAAGTTTTAAACTGAATAGTATTGGTCTTTCTGTAACTTCTGTAAAGACTAATGTTTTGCCTTTACAGTTTGAGGCTAGCAGGTAGAAAACAAGATAAAGCCTCATTTTATATGTTTTCTTATCCATGTATTGTTTACTTATGTGATCAAAAATATTGAGGTCAATTAGAACTTTGAGAGAGCACATTAAACTTCACTATTTCTCAATAGTCTTGACATGTAATATTTTAAGAGACATGATGACAAGGGAGCTAGCTAAAGCATTCACTTTCCAAACTTACTCACACTGGATGACACAAGGACTTGCTTGTACCATAAACATTCCCCACCCTCCTACATGGACTGCACGTAATCCTGCAAAACAAGCTTTAAAGTGCTGCAGGGCCTTGGAGGGGTGGTTTGGCAGATTTTTAATGCATGAATAGCAAAGGGGAGTAAGCCTCTAGTGGTGATATAAATAAGTATTTCAGGAGCACTGTAATGGTCTGTTCATCATAACAAAGTGCTACCTGTAACGTATTAGGATAAATGGTCTGGATGTAGAAGTTGTGTTTCCATTTTGTAAATTGCTCTGAATCAGGACAATGGTGTCTCAGTCAACAAACCAGTGTTGTTGCGTGGTTAGTCTTGACAATATTCTGTCCTGGGAAACAGGGTGTATCACACATGTTTGATATCCACAGCTGTGTTTTGACTGTTTAAATGTGTTTACATTTGATTTTATAACAAGAACCTTCTTCAAGTATCAGCATTATTACCCTGAAGTAAAAGAATTAGGAATAAATTTTGTGCAGCTTGCACAATCACACAAGTCTTTTGAAAGAGGTAATTAGACTTTTGAGGGCAGATTGCCATAGCATATTGCAGATAGGAAAATCTTGCTAAATGTTGTGGTTTGCCATGCCTCTTGCATTTTACAAAGGCATCTTGCATCATTTGAGTATAAAACATTGTCATAAATATTAAAAAGCAGAGGAGCTATGGTTTGTTTTATTGTAAGCAATATTGTCCTTTCCTCCCCCAAAATTAATTTTTCTCTTTCCTTAACAAAAACTTTCTACAGTCAGATGTTAGTACCACTAAATTCTGACACTCCCCTCTAAAAGAACTGCTCTTTTAACACTTTTTCAGGCTTGGTGTCAAACAGAAACTTGCGGAAGTTATGAGCCAATGAAAGCATAACCACGCTGGCCAGTGAGCTCTGCTGCAATACAGAACCTACTTCATAAAAAATATTTTCCTGCCATCTACATATGTAATACAAAGATTTCTTTGATAACAGGATCTTCAGACAGATCTCCAGAAGTGCTTTGTTGGTAAAATCTTTGCCTTTTCTTTTCTGGAGTTCATGCTTCAAGAAGAAAATACAAATATTAATCTAAGGTTAAGTGCAAATAGATCCATAGGGATGATCTCCAAGTCATTTTCAGATGACAGTCTTCTTAGTTTCTGTTATACTAGAAGATGTGCAATCTTACCTAAACATACTTGAGATACTTCAGATCATAATGATTTTAGGAGGGAAAAAAACCCTGAATTTCAGTGAACATTTATTAGTTCAATAAATTGTCCTTCCATTAGTTAAAGTTGAAGGATCCTGTGAGCCACTTCATTACTTACAGCAGAGTAAAAAGCAATTGATTCTGTTGTATTTCAGTAACTTACATTCCCCTAATGTCCTTTTTTCTTTTTCTTCTTTCATGGTTTTACTTTTATAAAACATGAGAAATATTTTAACTTATGCTATTGTACATCTCTAAATTAAGTTTTCAGGTGCTCACTGGAGTGGTTCTGTTACTAAAGTATGGTGCTCTAAGTGAAAAGAGGTCATTGCACAAGCTGGGACTGAGCTCTTGCAGATCTAGGGAGAAAATGCTTGGTCTCCCTAAGAACTGATCAAAATAGCACAGCAAGTAACACCAGAAAACTATAAGTGACAAAGTGTTTTCACATATGATAATAAACAGTGGATTGCCTACTTGGAAATTTTATTCTTTGCATAACCACTAGACAAAGTATTTGAAAGAAAGTATTTGAACAACCTCCTCAAAAAATAATTCCTTTCAAAATATGGCAGTCAATTAAAACAGCATTGCTAGAAAACAGTAATAAACTGCCTGACTCACCCAGTTTTCTCAAAGACATATTATGCTAGATGTTGTGAATGCAGTACAGCTGTTTTTCACTTACAGTGCTAAATGCTTCATATAGTTTTATATGCTTCAAATAGTTTCATTTATAGTTTTACAAAGTTGATGTTAAAGATAGACACTAAAGTGCCTGAAGCTTATTGAGGAGACACCAAATTGTGTATTACCTTAGTATCAAATAGCATCTTTAGAGGCTTCCTTTCTTAAACACTTGGTCTCACTTGATTCCTTTTGCTATCAAGGACTGTGTACTGGATCCTTCAGGATGGATACTGGGGGGAAGAAGCTGTTCCCCTCACAAGAAATGAAGTCGTGTTGCCTTTTATTTCACTGTTAAAAGGTTTTGACAAAGGGCGTGCACTTTTAAGGCTGTATCTTCCATTACAACCCACGGCTATTGTTTTGCAGGACAAAATTTACAAGTGAAGAAAGAAGTTATTTACCACATCTGATATGATTTCCTGCAGAAAGGGCAAAGTGTATTAGATGATTTTCCAAAGAAAGGACACAATACCATGAGTCACATACCCTGACTGAATTCCTTATATGTACAGGAACAAATCTTGCATTACTGACCGCTAAAAAGGTACAATCTCTGGTGTTAGCTTTATAAATCATATCCTGGAAACTTCTCCACTGGCCAGTCTCATGCAGGAATATCGCTTCAGTGCAGAAGTATTTGATGGCAGTGGTATAACAGCTTGACTCCAAGGCATATGAATCTAGTGAAGAGGCATGGTCAAAAATATAAAAGATGCTCTGAGACAATTTCTTCTGGATACTTGGGTCATATTCTTAACTCAGCTCTGTTTCTGGGTCAAGAGGGGGTTTGGTTGAAGAGCACAGAGTGAGATGGAAAGCACTGAATGGGGTTCAATGAGATTTTACAGCAGAACTCCTGTGGTGCTACTGCAAGTCCTGAACTTTGCTTCTTATTCCATTCCAAGATCTTATTTCCAAATGTTAATAAACTGGCTAGTACCCTGGGCAGCAGAGGGTTAATCAAGAGAAAAGTGAAAAGGAAACATTCTCTACTTCTTAATTGTTTTCAGAACTAACCCAGCATGCAGTAGAAGAATTAAAGCATTTGACCAAGATTTGTTCATGCCAGCCACACCTTTTCTTGCCTCTTCACAGAATACAGAAATGTGTGTCTCCCTGAGGACATTCTGCCGAGTTTTGAGATGTAATGTCTTGACAGTGGAAAAGTACAAGTCTAAATATAGTACGTTTTGTCAAACTTTGTTTAAAGGAATGTTCCAACAGATATCTGTTTCAAAATGCACCTTGATATTGGTTCCTATGCAACCCCTTTTTTTAATAGGGATTCTGCAAGCCAATAATACCAGTATGAGTCCATGTAAGTGACTGATTGTTTTAGTGAGTATTCAGGCTACACAATGGCCTTTGGCTTCACAGTCATATTTGTCCTAGTCTGGAGTGCAGGAGGTCTTAATATTTTGTTTCTTCCTTTTTGTTTACTCACTGGTTCCTCTTCTCTGGCACATAAACTGTGTCCTTAAAAGGCACAAAAAGTACAGTTAGCTACTTCATTTCCAGAGCATTTCTTTCCATAGATTCTAACCCACAGCTCACAAATTTCTATTTATATGGAAGGAAGAAAACCTTGCAGTGAGCAGGCAAAAAGAAGGAGACTATAACAAGTCTTTGAGGCATGGAAATTCAGTATCTGAAAATCCACACAGCATTGAAATCACAGATATCAGAGAGAGAGTTTTAGGGGAAATAAAAGATAGAACAAGTAAAAAAGATCACTTTGTCAAGCAGTCTATGCTTCCATCATTAGAATTCCCTCATTACACACAAAATTTCATGAAACCACACATTTCATACTGTCAGGAGTAGTGGAGGCACGGGCACCGTTACTGGAAGAGAAGGAAAGAAGCATATTCATACAATTTTAATTGCTCTCCTTAAAGCTTTTTCTTGGTGCAAGTGAAGGACTCACAGAAGGCACTTCATCTGCTCCCCCACCTCCATTTTTGATGGAATCCCTGGTCAGGAGAAGGTGACCTCCAGGAAAGAGCATGCAGGGGGTAGCAAGCAGGCGAGGATCTCCTCCTGAATAACATCACTTCTCTGGAAAGTCTAAGAAGTGTAATTTTTCACACTCTACTGAAGCATTAAGTCCAATCTTTCACTCCTTCTCTGTGACCACATGCATGGATTCTGCCTCATCTAAATTCCTAGAAAATACTTTATATTCCCCTCTCTGTTTTCTTATTTACTTCTAAAGCCACCTATTCCTTGCAGTAGGTTTTTGCTCACATTTGCTCACATGCTGTATAAACAGCTCTTCAGGCACTGCTGTGAGACAGTACATACTTACTGTAATGAGAATAAGAGAATGAAAAGAACAAGAACTATGAAGGCACAAGAAAAAAATCTCAGCAATGATGAGACAACACATTACATTTTGCATCACCCCAAGTTAGAAGATGAGATTTTAGATTTCAAAAATGCTTTGAAGCAGAAATTATGTCTTCTGCACACTCTGATGACAGCAATTCTTCCTACTATTTTCTTTGTAGCAGTGAAACTCTGCTGGAAGATACGCTCTAATTTCCATTTAGGAAAGAGTGTGGTGGGGGATACCCTCCTCCCACCTCCCATCAGGACTTGTTAACAGGTGAAGGACACAGAAACTAAGCTGATTTTTTTTCATCTCTTTCCCTCCCAGCTCCCAACCCAAGAAATGCTTAGGTAGCCCCTGATCTGGCCCCTGGCACAAGACTGAAATGTTTGTGCTTCCTCAGCAGGAAAATAATAATGTTCCCCATTCCTCTTTGGGAACTTTTGTGCTGGCACTGTGACACACTCACTGACCTCCCCTAGAGGCACTTACAGCCTCCACTGACATGGATTATGAGAAACTGATGCCTCATGTGGCACTCACAATGGCACAACCTGAAAAGAATTCACAAATGCTCCTACAGAACTTTGTAGGTAATGTAACTGAGCAAAGCTGCAAGTCATCCCATGGCTCAGGCTCTCTCCGTGTCAACTGTGAAGACTCATCTATATTTAGTTAAGGCTCATCCTTAAGTTTTAGTGTACCTTTGACATCAAACTTAAACTGTTTTTTCTTGGGAAACTCTTCAACCTACAGGCAGTACAGTTCTGGAGGATAGGACAGGAATGGAAAAGATTTCCTGTATAAAAAAAATGCTTAGATAAAATTCTCCAGTATCCAAAAACATAAATGATCATTCCTGTGAAAGAAGAATGGGAGATTTGCAAAGGATCCTGGGTGTTCTAGGTATTTTTCCACTGAGTAATTTCCATATATGGGAATCTTCCCTTGGAGCCACACTGGAGACAGAACTTGCTCTAAACTCAAAATGAGGAAGCCCAGAATTTTGTATTTCAAAGGAGTTTATACACACAGCTCCCCTTTTGTAACTGACCATCTAGAAAACTTTTTTTAATGAACAAATGTCCATTTATTTATTGAACCAAAAGTTCTTCTCTTTAAAAATGTTGACCATGTATTACAACCGTCAGAAGTTCTTTCATCCCCTCAGAAATGGACTGGCAAAAGGAAGAGCCCCCAGAATACAAGGCCTGGGGAAAACAGTGGCCAATAGCCATGCAGAGGTGTGTTTAGAAGTCTCTATCACATCAAGTTCCAGCTGGGGCACAGATGCTGTCCCCATCCAGCTGGAAGGGTGGCCATCACAAGCACAGCTATGAACTCCTTTTAGCTAGTAGCTAAAATCTTAAGTCAATCATAAAAATGCCTAGAACTCTAAGCTACTGCATAGAGGTTGTTAGTTCATGGCTTTTAGAGGGCCTGCATGAGCTCTGTCCTAAAATCATGGAATTACAGGATCATGGATATGGTTTAAGCTGAAAAAGACATTTAAGATCATCAAGTCCAACTGTTAACCCAGTACTGCCAAATTCACCACTAACCACATCCCCAAGTGGCACAGCTACATGTCTTTTAAATACCCCCAAGGACAGTGACTCCAACACTTCCCTGCACAGTCTGATCCAATTCTTGGCAACCTTTCAGTGAAGACATTTTTTCAAATGTCCATTTTAAACCTCCTGTAGTGCAACTTGAGGCCACAACCTTCTTTCAGACAGTGTAGAGAGCAATAAAGTTTCCCCTGAGCCTTCTTTTCCTCCAAACTAAACAACCCCAGCTCCTTCAGCCACTCCATTCCCCATGACTTGTGCTCCAAACCCTTTACCTCCAGTTGGTGTCCTCTCTGCTGTGTTGTATTCCCAGCAGAGATCTGGTAAGTTGAAATCCCCCCTGACAACAAGGGAAAGTGAATATGAGACTGTTTATGGAATATTTTCTTTGGGTCTTTTTTCTAGTTGGGAGGTCTAAAGCAGACTCCCACCATGATAACTGCCTTTGTTGGCCTTCCACCTGATTCTGACCCAGAAACACTCAACCCTATCCTCACCATCATTAAGCTCTAGACAATCAAAACACTCCAGACAAAGAGGGCTACCCCAGCACCTCCACTTCCTTGCCTATCCCTTCTGAGGAATTTATAGCCATCCATTGCAGCATTCCAGTTGTGTGACTCATCCCACAACCTTTCCATGATGCCATAAATGAAGGTAAAACATGAAGGCTGTTTGTGTAAAAGACAGCATTGTACACACACCAAAAAATCCCCAACCCAACACACATTTTAAAACAAGAATTTATGTATTTGTTCTCCAGTTAGCTTTAAGGTAGCAATCACTTATTCAAGTGTAAGTGTATTCTAAAGACATAATGTTCTCATTTCCTATGCTTCTGAAAGAGTGCTCTGTAATTTCCTTAGTAAAGGGTGCAGATAAATATTCCTGCCAAACTTACAGGCAGGAGCTGAAGATCTTCTTTAACTCGACTTGGATGCACCAGTCTGAACCCTAAAAATTCTGGTTTCACTTTGTTCCTGTAGAAACTCTTGGTCTACCAGAGGCAGATCCTTCAGGAAAGACAGAGCACTGAGAACTTACGAGTCTTCCAAATTGTATCTCCTGACAATTGCTATCCGGCATAAAGAAACTGCCATCACAAGCTGTATCTGCTATGTTCTTCCAAAACTTTTGCCAGTAAGTAAAAATTTAAACTGTCAGAAGGGCCTTTGACAAGAGTAGTGGTTTCTCCCTGCTCTCATCCAGTCCCTTTTACCTTCTAGAGAGAGACTCTTCAGTGCAGTTTGAATTTGCAGGTGGCACTTCTAATGTTACTTCCCTTAAATTTTATGCATTTATTCATTCTCTTATGCCTCCTACAGAAGAGGCATAAGAAAATGTAGTTGCTTTCTCTATGACAATTTTTTCTTACTTAAAATTGTATTTATGTCATGTCAATAGAGGATAAAGGATATGCAGAACTCTGCAAGGAAAGCACGTTTAAAAATAGGAGCTGTGGTCCCTCTCCATCAATTATGATCTTAAAGCAAAAAGCAACCTTTTTGATAACTTTTCAACCCCTGCATTTAGTTCATGTTGAAGGAAAAGACTGCATTAATTTTAAATTCCATCTCCCTTTTATTACAGGTGATCTAAAGCTATCTTAACTTTTCCCATAACAAATGATGCAGTGCAACAGAACCTACAGTCAAGAAGTAAAAACAGCTCGTGTAACTCTGCGCTGATGGCAACTTCTGAGTACCCTGGATGCAAGCTGCAAATTTTGACTGAAAACGTATTGATGCTAAAAGGAATGCCCATCAGGACAAAGTCAGTTTAAGCAAAGCACATTTTAAATTCACAAGGGAACCAGATGTTGGAGCTATTTGAAAATGCAAGCCAAAAGCTGCCAGCAGTGGAGGAACTGTGTGAGAATCCCTCAGCACTAAGGTGAGTACCAGTGAGTACCAGCCCCAGATTTCCTTCATCATACTTTTGCCAATATGCACATTTTGTACATGATCTTGGTCTGTGTATTGCAAATCTGCATTTCAGCTTTGCAGATGGTATGTTTTGGTCTTCTGGATGGAAATATTACAACTTGTCTTGGAAATTTTAGATCTGGGCTTCCTTTCAAGAGAATCTCAAGTGTATGTTCCAGCAAATGCGTCTATTTCATTAACTAGCCAAGTCTATAATATTAAAACTGAACTCCAGTCCTCCTTCTGTGGCAGAACGTGGTACTGTTGACATTCTGATCAAATCCACATGCCCTAGGGTTGTAAAATACAAACCATAAGAATAGTGACATGTAATAAATCTTTGTAGAGGTGAAGAATTCAAAGCCATAAATACAATTAAATACAATACATACTTTTCTAGTTATGTACAAAAATAGAACTACATTTTATAAGGAGATAATCTGTTTGCAACTACTTGTGAAGTTTCCAGTAGCAATACAATCCTTAATTCATATTTACAAAACTGACAGTGTCATTCTTGGTGATTCAGTAGATCGTGAAAGTTTTTCTTAAAAAAAGGTATTTCAATAAACCTTAAGATATATTTTAATACTTTTAAGGTAAATTGAAAATAATTCTTCCATGAAAATGTACTTGACATGGAACAGAATGAAGAAAAGACAATTCTAGTTGAAACTTTATGTTAGAACATTGGACCTGTCTGAAAGTATATAATTAAGTTATTTTTCTTGCTCTTGCTGTTTTATTGAGGAATAGAGTTTCAAGTTAATACTTCCATACAGTTAAGGTTTCACATTTGATAATTCTGTCATTGCTAACAGTTCTTTCTAACAGATAGCACCAAGCTCATACTTTAATATGCCCGAAATGAAGGGGGTTAGACCTTTTAAGGTCCCCTCCAAGCCAAACTATTCTATGGTTTTGTGATTCTAAGACCAAGGCTAATCTGTCACAGACTAGCATAGATTGCAAATGTCCAGTAAATATAAAGTATACAGACATCACAATAATTTTAAAGGAAAATTGCACATGCTGGAATGGAACTAAATAATGAAGCATATGAAATACATAAAATTTGTTTAGGGAACAAAATAAACATTTCCCCACTGCAAAGAAGGAAAAAAGTTAGGAGAAATGTTACTTGCACTGCTGCTTGTAATAAAAAAACTCAAATAATCCTTCAATATTTTGCTAAGATCTTCTTTACATTTCAAGTATCACTTATAAATGAAAATTATAATAATTTATGGTGGCATTATACATTTATATATGTCCATATTTTAATTTTTTCCCCTATAGCAGATTGTTTCAAATTATAATAATAAAATATTTTGAGCACTAAACTGCTTTGCTAATATTTTGTAGTATATGACATTCTAGAAATATTGATTTCCACTTCTCACTTTTTTTTTTTTTTTTTTTTTTTTTATTAAATTCCAAGCTGCACAGGCTTTTATAGCAGAAGATTTCTATATAAAATTCTGAAATACCAGAATTGTTCCTGAAACAGTTCAGTGTACTCCCAAAGCAAGCTATCATAATTGCTTTTATAGAAATTAAGTGGGGTTAGACATTTTGCAAAAATAGGGTTCAATTCCAAATAAAATCTACAGTCAGCTGAATCTCTGCTGTTCTAGGGCTGGTTCATCACAGCCCCAGTCCATAGTAACCACATCACTAGTCTGAAGTATGCCAGTTGAGAATGTCCCTAAAATGCCAGCCACCATCTGGGAACAGCTGAAGTACAGTAGCTACTGCTCTGATCCTTTCTGTTCCTCCAGTATTCTTCAGGCAAAGCCAAAACAAAACCAACAACATCAACAAAACTACCTCAATGACATTATGTAATTTATGAGTATCTGTCTGCATTTTGTCTAGCTTTGTAAATTGCCTTTTGCTATATTTTGTCTCCAAGTTTTCCCCAGCTTTCCCATTCTGACCTCTTTCACGTCTACATCTTCACCCTCATGCCCAGATCTTTGGCATTCACACAATGCATAAGCTTGGGTGCACTCAAAAGCACTGGAAAAAAGTCCTAACAGGTATAAGGGAGTAACCAGGACCTCAGGACTATTGATCCTCTGCAGCACTCTGCATTGGATACTCACTGGCACCTTGGGATAAAAAATTGGCATGGGAGTGCTCTGGTCATTCCCATGTAGTGACCCACAACCTGTACCACAACCTGTGTGCCCTCAGGGCTCACAAACCTTCATATGTAGGAGGTTTCTTGGGAAATAAATGAAATGACCTAAGCTTCCCACCTTTAGACAGTTTTGGCTCAGGTAGTTTTTCACTGCATGCTGCACAGACCAGTGAAAGTTTCCTCAGTTAGCACTGGACTATGTCAAAAGCCAGCCCTAGGTGAGCCTGGGTTTGAGCTGGGACACATGCTGTGCACTGGAAATACACTCTTGGCTAGGCTGGGGCCAGGGGGCTGTGACAGGTTCATTAGAGGGCTCCTCTTATTGCTTTTTGTCCCCTCACTTCTTTTGGAGGCTGATGGAAAAATACAGAGTATGGTTGGCTTTCCTTGGATGCCTCCATTGCTACTCACAGGAGCAAATACTGCTGCCAGAAGTATGCAGTTTCTTTGGGGGAAAGGTGGGCGTTTTGTAGAGGACAAGAGGCGATCTTGGTATTGGTGATGAATCACATACAAAATGGGCTTGAAAACAAGAAAATGTTTCCTTTACTGCAAGATTCATCAAGTGGGCTCAAGGTACTTGAAAAGAGATCTCTAACAGAGTTAAAGAGAACAAGAGTCTGGTAGGTTGAATGAGAGATTTATAGGAACTTTGGTGCGTTTTTTATGTGTATTTCTAAAGTTTATACTAAATTGTGGCACATTAATGTATATAGATGTGGTTGTGGTTGACCTCAGACAAAGCATAATCTAAAATGGCAGGGTATATCCAGCAAAGTCAATTAAAAAAAAAAAGTATTAAAGAAAGGAGGGAATAGTCTTGCTTTGCAACTCTGCTCTGTGTTCCTGCAAACTTCATATGCTTTGGGCTTTGAAAGTATTGATTGACAATTATATCAGATCTAACCAATGTAGCACATATAAATGAACTTCTTTTGCAGGTACATACTCTATATATGCAGGTTTTGACAGCCTTAATTTCATTCTTGTCATCTGGTTGTCATGTCTGATACATATAGAAAGTAACAAAAAGTTTGAAAAATTAAGAAACTAAGTCCATTACAAACATGTATTTCCTGCTTGCATGCTCTGTGCAAAGGAGCCTGTTCTCCCCGAATATAGGTGCCTAGGGAACTGAAACCATGGAAGTCAACCTCTTCAAGGAAAGCAAATTTACAAAAAATGCAGTATACTTTGGTGCAGTTCATGTTTCAGAAAAGCTTCTACAGTCAGTGGAGTTTTAATATCCCAGCACATCAGTCCATACTCACCTCCAAGCATATGGGCCATGGGCTGAAGCTAAAGCTGAAGCTGAAGCAAGAGCAGCATCATGGTCTGCACTGTCACAATGTCATGAATGAGGAAAGATGGCAAATTATGCACACAAAAAGAATGTGGTACATTCATTCCTTCTCCTTACAGCTGAGTAATTTTCACAAGCATTATGCAATAACTCTGGTTGCTCTAGCCAGAGGCAGTACATGTCCTGCCCACACCTTCCTGCATCAGACACATAAATGAATCAAATACAAGTTCATTAATCAGCCATGGTTCTTTCTCCAGTTTTGACAAGCTTCTGAGAACTACTAATCAGAAAATAGATTTTCATTTTCACAGCAAGGTCAAAGTTCCACCTTTTATTTAATCATGCAACCCAAATAAATTCACCAGAACATTTTTATACAAGCTTGTGAATGTGCATACACAGATGTGCAACTAGAATAACAGAGCTGACTTTCTATTATCCCTGTTGAAGTTAGTGAGTTATTTACCTAACGGTACTTTTCAAAGAAAAAGAAATATCTTTTTTTTTTTGACATGCGAAAATTAAATTAATGTGTTTTTTTGGTTTTGGGTTTTTTTTTTTTTTATTTTTATTTCTAGGAATTAGAACTTTCATATCCATTTATTTTTAAATTCACATGAAGGAATATATGTTTTGGAATTCATAAGTGATTTCACTTAACAGCAAAGTTAGTGTTTCTTTCTGTGAGAATCATGTAAAAATAAATTTTCTTCTACATATACACAGTTATTGGCAAAGAATTCATTTCGTATCTTTGGAATGCAACAAGAGCTGAGCCAGATGAAAAATAAAAAGAATATGAGAATTGAGTTATTAGTATTAAACTGATGTACTGTTTTCTTAACAATCAAAAAACTCTACAATAATAAATCCAGTCACAGTGTTTCTTGATCTTTATTAACAGACCATTAAAATTGTTGTCAGCTGACTCTTAGGCAGGCCAAGCTGCAATCTGCTTTTGTAAGCCCAAATTGAATGATTTCCCAATTTTTTAAGGTTAAAGTATGTTCAGGCACTTTTTGTAGAACATTGAAATTGACTGTATTTGAAAATAGCCATAAAGCACAGTTCAACTTTTTAATGAGACATGTGACATTATCTTCTTCATCCAAAAAGGCCCTTGTTTTTAAAGACAGCCACTACCTTGCAATTTTACAGAAATATGCAGCTCTCCTGCCCACTTACAATGAATGATAAATAACATGCAAATCTCTAAAATTTCTCACACAGTTCTCGTTTTTAAGTTAAGAGAAATCAAGCTATCTTAAAAAAAAAAAAATAAAATCTTTGCATCCTACAGTGTAATGCTACCACAAAATATTGTGTTGTCCTGTTTGCTTTTTCCCTTTAGAAACAAGAAGGTCATCCCTCTGCCTCCAGCATGATGCAGCATATTATTTCATGAGCCTTTTCAGTGCAGCAGTTTCCTTTTAACCACAGCTGCACTGACAGCAGTGGCCGAGCAGCTGCAGGCAAGGCATTAAGTGCTGACTAGGTGCCTCCTGATCAGCCACCCTTCAGCTGGCCCTTCCTTGTCCTGGACATAGGGAAGGGACCAGCCAACAGCTTAGGGCACTGGGAAACACATTGGAGGGAATGGGTACAAGGCAGCTGAGATGAAGAAGCCTTCAGGAAGGATGAGGGGAGGAATGGGACACAGCATGGATGCTATAGTTTTGACCTATAGTTTTGGCCTTGCTCACTAAAACACAGGTGTGAGAACTGCAGAGTGACTTACTTGTATACTGACCAAATTTGGATTGAATTATGCTTAGGTTCTTGCACAGCTGATCTGAACTAATTTTTGCCATATGCATGTGCCTTGATTCTGCACTGGCTAACTTTGTCTTCAAGAAGACATCACCAAACACCCTCACTCCTAACTAGAGTTTACTAGCTTACACCAGAAGCAAAGAGTAGAGGTTGGAAAAGATGTAGTCATACAGAAATATGGAAGAATTATATATGTCAGTGAATCATAGAAGCATAGAATATCCTGAGTTGTAAGGGACCTACAAGGATCATAGAATCCAACACTTAGTCCTGCACAGGACAGCCCCAAGAGTCCCACCAAGTGCAAACACAGCCACAGCATTGTCCAAACACTTCTTGAACTCTGTCAGGCTTGGTGCTGTGGCCACTTCCTGGGGGTCTTGCTCCAGTGCCCAACCACCCACTGGGTAAAGAATCTTTTCCTGATATCTAACCTCAATCTCCCCTGGCTCAGCTTCACGCCATTTCCATGAGTCCTGTCATTGGTCATGAGACTGAAGTATTGGTATCACTTGTCCTCTTCCCCTCATGAGGAAGTTGTGGACTGTGATGAGGTCTTTCCTCAGTCTTCTCTTCTCCAGGCTGAACAAACCAAGTGACAAGGTTTCAGCTTCAGCTGCTCGTCATACAGCTTCTCCTCAAGGCCCTTCACCATCTTTGTTGCCCCTCCTTGGATGCTCTGTAATTGTTCATGTTGTGGCACCCAAAGCTGCCCCCCACACTCGAGGTGAGGCTGCCCCAGTGCAGAGCAGAGCAGGACAATCCCCTCCCTTGCCTGGCTGGTGATGCTGGGCCTAATGACCCCCAGGACACCCTTGGCCATCCTGGCTGCCAGGGCACTGCTGCCTCATGGTCAACTTTCTGTTGATCAGGACTCCCAGCTCCCTTTCCCTAGCACTGCTTTCCAGTGTTTATCTCATTCTGTCTGTCTGTTTATCCAAAGTTGCACCACCTCAGGTGCAGAATCCAGCACTTGCCATTGCTGAACTTCATATGGTTGGTGATTGCTCAGTCCTCTGATTTGGCAAGGTCTCTTTGCAAAGAATCTGATTGAATCCTTAAGTTTTCATCCCTATTTTGATCAGAACCTATGTCACCTCCTATGATGATCCACATCTTTTTTTCTGCTAAGTTGTTTTGCCTTCATGTACCTGTTTATTTCCAGAGTGAAAAATGTGGTAACTTCTGATGACTAATTCTCTTGTGCCTTTCACAAAACACTGCTTTTCAGGGTTTTTTTTTCTGCATGAATTTTGAAGATAAGAGTTTAAAAGATAAATAAAACCCCATAAACATATGTCTCTGCAATCCATTCTAGATTACTAATGTGGAGCAACATGATTCTACTACAATAACAATGTCTCTGATGAAGTACAGCAGTGCAGTATACTTAAAATCACAGACAAGTGATTTTAAGTCAGGAAGCAGTGTCAGGAATAACCTGGCATGACATAAGAGAAAGAAGCATGCTATGAGGGAGAGTTCAAACCCTGGAAATGTGAAAGGAAAATCATATTCTTATTCAGCATTCATGTGCCTTCAGGGTTTAACCACAGTGCATGTCAGTACTACTGCTGTTGCTACAACAATTTAGGGCAAGTGAGAAATAAACAGCCTAATCTAAATTAGGTGAACAGCAGTTATTAACAAATACAAAACTATAATGTAAAAACTCACTGTAAAAATAGCTGGTGTCATCTACATGGGCAGAAATCTGCCACTATTAATGTCTCATAACAGGGAACATTTACAGTGGATGGAAAACAGCACCCCATAAGCAGAATCCCTGCCTGTGTTACCCTGCTCCAAGTGCCTTGTGCCTCAGGAGAGCCCCAACACTGACACCTGTCAGCTGGAATTTCAGGTTGTACCTATGAGGAAGCAAAGGCTCAAATAGGGAATGCTCACAGCAAAAAAGTGATTGACTGGAGAGGCTGCTTGTGTGCAGAGCCACTAGCAAGGCTGTGAGGATCCCCACTCACATCTCCTGGAGCTGCCCCACCACTAGGTCCCCAAAGGGAGACAGCAGTGATTGAAAATATGGGTATTTCAATACACATGTGAGGTGAGGAATGGAACAAGAGATCTGTGGCTAGAGCTGCTGAAGAAAAGGAATATGCCCAACAACTAGAGGTAGCAGTAAGGCAGAAGAAGTTTTAAAGAGATTTTGTGGTAGTCTTTTGCAATATGTCTACATTATTTGAGAAATTGAGAAGATACATATGCTACCTGCTGGGACTGATTGCCAGCTATATCTACAGATGACTTCCTATAGAAGAATTTACTCTGTGGAGTCTGAGAAGGTAGACAAGATCAGTACTACACTGGTTCACTATTAATAAAATTTCCAACTTAATGCAAACCGATTGGAAATTAGTTTTGCATTACGCAGGAAGAAAAAAGATATTTCTGTTGTTACTGCAGCCAATGAAAATATTGAAATCTGCATTAAGGCAGTTAATAGTACTATACCATCAGAAAAACAAAGCAGTGATTAAAAAAAAGTAATTTCCCCTGTTTTCTGCCTTTTTATATGAAAGTCCTTTTTATATTATTTTCCTATTGATGGAAAATAATCAACAGAAGTGCTTTCTAGCCAAAAAGCTGCCCCCAACAATCTGGGAGGCAGCAGAGGCAACCCCACATCAGATACTCAGCTACTCTGCTGCTGATTTCCATGTGTTTCAGGGGAACGGGTTTGGCTTGAAGTACAAAGTGAAAGGCAGATGCCTCTCACCTTTCATTCAAACATTGACCCCGGGGGGGAAATCCCTGCATTCTCCCTGCACTGACTTGCATCAGGTCTTCCAGCACAGAATATGGAGGAAAACTTTCTGTGCATTCATGTAAATGAGTTGTCATGGAAATGCGCTCTCTGCTGGTTGTATTAAAATTTCAAGGTGATCAGCATCTGAGTATAATGAACACACTGAAAGCTCAGTTGCTTAATTGAGATAAATTTCTCTCAGACAACCAGACTTATTCCTGGATGAAATCAGGAATAATAAAAAATATGACCTATAACAAGTAAGCACTAAATCCAAATACTAGTACAGCTCATGAAATCAAGGCTAGAGCTTCTTTTCCATATGAAATATGCTATTTTTCCTTGACCACCTAAGGGTCAATCACACTAGCTGTAAGCAAACCCAGACACATGAATTGGACAAATAAACAAGATCCAGTCCTTCTCTTTTGTTTCTCCTGCAAATTCCATATTCATTTCTCCTTGCAGAAATGCATTATTCCATCATCACAGCAAAGTAAGTGACTTCCAAGCACTGTTATGGTCATATAAAGACCTTTCTGCACCTTAGGAAAAGGTATCAGATCATCAGTCTTTGCTTCTGGAGCAGGCACTTTCAGACCCCTGAAGACACAGCAGTGCAGGAGACCTGTGGACTCAGTGTCAAGAGGTGAGGCTCCAGAGTGTGAGGCACTGCTCCTTCATCCCAGTCTGACTTGGTACACACAGGTGCATCAATGTGCAGACACACTTTGGCCAACCTGTTTGCAAGATGCATCATGTCAGAAACAGATTCAGTAAGAAGGGCTCTCTGTCCCTTGCAGAAGATTTCAATCAGTAGTTATCAAGAAACACTTCATTAAAGAGGCAGAGGAAAAGAGAAAGAACAAAGCAGGCCTATCTCCTGTATCATGAAAGGAACAAATCCACAAATGCTGACAAATTTCTTCTAATTAGTCTTTAGTAAACATCTGCTGCCTCATTATAAAAAAGAAAAAGAAAAAGAAGAAAGAAGAAAAAAAAATCCAAATTATCCAACAAACAGCCCCTCAAAATATATATTCTGCTTAGTAATAAATCTGTATTATCTGCCATAGATTTCCATGAGGGCAGAAAACTTCTCTTCAGATGTTACCAAGGTTATTTATCTAGACATTTATCATTACTTCTTTGAAGTTCACATGAAAAAGATCCTAGAAGGTCCTAAAAGGATAACATCTATATTTTACCATTAGTGACTACAGAGGGTTTGTGACTTATTCTTGATCTCACCCTAATCAATGGCATTACTCATTCACTTTGATAGGCACAAGATGAAACTCTAAAGTTGAAATCCTATTTTCCTGAAATCAACAAAATTTTCTATCCATTTTACTGGTTATGGATTTCAACTTGAAGCTTTGAAGAGAACAGAAAATAATCACTCCTCTGCAGAGGTCTAACATGGTGTCTGTGCCTAAAATCCCCCTAAATCTGGCCTCTGATAATGCATGGTACTTGCATCTCACCTGAATAATGGCAAAGTAGACCCCAGAAAGTAATAGAGCATTTCTGGCATACTTTAAAATTTAGAAGTCTATAAAAAAAAAAAAAGTCTGTTTTGCCTTTTTTTTTTCCCAAACAAGACTGCATACCCTGTATTCTCCCAGTTAGCAGTCTACACTCATAATTAGCTCTGTGTTGAATCACAAAAAACGTTTCCTACTCATACTCCAATACCATTTACAGACATTGTGGGGTCTGTTGCATGGATTACACATGTGTTATCCTGTTTCCCTTTCTGACAGGGGGAAAGGTTTTCTTCTGCTAAGAAAAAAAAGGCAGGAAAATACTCCTTTTATAACACCAGATGTCTAAACTACCTGCATTATAAATAGACCAAAAATATTCTCTTCCATATGTATTTCTGGTTCTCATTTGATTAGGCAGGAAGAACTCCAAGATTTAGTGCCCAAATTATAACCTGTACACTTCAGACTCAGCCTAAATTAACACGTAAGAAATATCAGGGGACTCACTGGCCAACACATAAACACTGCATATGTCCCATTTGCACAACTCCTATTGCATTGAATGAGTTGGTCGATTCAATTCCTGTTTAATAGCTTAGCATTTTATTTTCAAAAAAATCCCACCTATCTCTAGAGGGTTTTCTCTAGTCTAATTTAGATAAGGACTAGCCTCTGGAAGTCACTTCAAAACATCCACTGCTGTCCCTTCATTCAGTGATCCAGTCACTTTGGCAGAGGGTGCATCCAGTTTCCCAGACAATGTTTGCCCTCCATAGCCCCATGCTGGGTACCCAGTCATGCCTTAGCATTTGTGGGCCTGCCTGTGGCTCCTACTCTCACTGAGGTGAGCCTGACTGGTCTAGACCCTCTCTCCTGAAGATGGGTGTGCATTTGTTTATTTCCACTCCCCAGGAATCTCCCTGATCTACATGACCTTTCAAAGAGTCAGAGAGAGACCTTAGAACTGGCCTTCAGATGCATCATGGATTCTTGTAAACTCTGGTACAATCTTCATATTTCATTAAGGAACTGTCTTCATAATTTTGACCTTGCAGATAGGACTTTTGAAACATTACAATGTGTATTACACATAATACGTAATACATAGAGAAAAAGAATGTGTCTGTATGTGTAATACATAGAGAAAAAGAAAACCCAGTTATGTTCTTATTTGGTTAAGAATACCAAAAAATGTGAGGCATATATATTAATCTGTTCTAGCAGTAAGTTATGTAACTTCAGTTTATCCAAGGCATTCTGGTGTCCTGGAGTATAAGGCCTACTCAGTTTCCTATTCATCTCTTCCACCTTTTATTCTTTGCTCTTCCTGTCATTAGTTTTGTTTATATCTCTCTCAAAAATTGGGGATTTTCTTCCATAGTTTTTATGATACCTCAACCACATCTACTAATATTACAAGCTATATGCCTAAGCTCAGGAAGGCTAAGATAAGCTTTCATTACCACATATCTTTGTAATTAGCCTTATGTAAAAAACAAGGTAAGAACGGAAAAGTTCACACACAACTCTTCCATCCTTAAATAAATAATAAGCAACTCTCCTTATTTAGGAATAGTATTCAATTCTAAATGATTTTTTTGTGGTAATAGGTATCACTATACTAGTGTTGCACTCACCTAGTCCTGACATATAGGACATCCATGCAATGGTACTGTTATAAATGACAATATAGTATTGGCTTTTGAATTTATGTATTAGCTTTTGCAAATTATTATTAACCACAAAGATTATTAACCACAAAGATTTTGATAGGGTACAATTTGTAATTCCTTTTAACTGCTTCTTGGTATAGTATAATCTGTCATCTTATGTATGCACCGTATAGCTTATATAAATAGTAATGTGATAAACATTTATTATATCTTACACTTTATCATAATATTAAAATATAAACTAAGTAATGCTAAAGTATTATTATTTGTGTAACTAACTTAGATAATGATGTGAAATAGCTATGTTGTTTCCCATATTTGCAGACTATCTTATCTGAATGAGAAGATAACAGTGACAAAAACCAAGACACCAAGAGAAAAATTTACTCCAGTTGCCAAGAAGTGTAAAAAAACCAGAATGGAGTCCCGAGAAGAAATGAAATATATTGATTTCATCTACAGGCTGGCATGCAGGTAAGTCAAAGGTTAAAACCGAACAAAAAAATTCCTGGAACATTTAAATTCAAAGGAAAGTTTGAATATGTATAGTGCATGAATATGCATTTAAACCATGCAATGTAAAAATATGTAAGAACACTGTTTTAAGACGAAGGTATGTTTTTGGCAGATTGCCAAACAACCCAGCACTGGATACTGTTCTTTTTATCCCTTATTAAACTTTTATTTAAAAAAAAAAAAAAAAAGAGAAAAAAAAAAAAGTGAGCTGTGTTTCTCACAATACAACACTCATTCTTAATCCATGAACTTTACATAAATGGGAAGCCCTCAGTTTTGCTGCAATAATTTTTACTCTATGCACATTAAATAAATGAAAAGCCCTTTATTTTATGTATAAAATACTTCAGAGGAGCAATGCAGAATCTCTAGATAAATTCTACACACTGACACCAATTCATCTGGAGCATGGCAACAGAGCTTGACTTCGGAGCATCCTGGTACAAGGGAGAGGACAGAGCCTGAATGAGTGACACTTACATTGTAGGGGTATCTCCAGGTGACAGTCAAAAGCAGCCACAAACTCAGTATTGCTCAGGAATCATTTCAGCTCGCTCTCCAGCCCAGGGCTGACACAAACGCAGGATCCCGCAGGTTGACTGAAAAGATCCCGAACCCGCTGGTCTGGATGGACCATGTAGACATGAAGAAATCTTAACAAGAGATGGTGTCAGTGATTGCCATCAATCAAGGCTTTGATCTCTAGACATTAGAGCTTGTCTCTAGGCAATGGCAGCTCATAAACTGAAAGGGTGTGCTAGCAACCCTCATTCAGGCTACAGGAAAGCTGCAGCTGAATACTTCAGTGGGCTGAGATAACGAGACAATAGAAGCGGCTGCCCAAGGCAATCCTGCACATGATAAAACCTAAGTAAGGCGATATTTTTAATAACCCCGTGTCTCTTACTTAAAAAAAAACCAAACCAAAAAAAAAAAAAAAAACCCACCAAACAAACGAAAACCACAATAATTTTAATTCATTCTCCATTTATTCAAGGAGAATAGAAGTCAACATACCCATTAGCCTCCACTGTATCTGAAATTGCCTGAAAAAAATTCACAGATGAGCCAGCACAGTTCATTAACTCAAGGGCAATGCTGCTTTTGTTGCTTCCAGGATCTGTGGACAGCCCAACCACTTGAGTTACCCAGGGCAACCATCCTGCACGACCAAGGCAGTTTACAAGCACACTACGAACTGAGTAACATGGCATACAAATGGCTCTGCAGTGTGTTAAATCCAATGGGATTTTCTTTGCTCTACTAGGCCTCCCAGAATCACTGTTTTGCACCAATTTTCTCAGCATGCATGGCTTCCTCAGCCCTCTCTCAGCTAGGTCAGAGACAGACGAGTGCGTGTCTGTTCAAGCTAATACAGTCTTCCAGAAATCAGAACGCTGAAAAGTAAAATGAAGAGATACAAAATAGCTCGGAGGGAGCCAGGCTGTCCTTTACATGGATGGCAAGCAGATCCTGCTGCAACCTAAGCAGCTCCACTCAGTGCTGCTCTCATGCCTTTGCATCATAGGTCACATGCAAACCTTCCCTTATCCATTGTCTCCTTCCCCTCCCAGTCCCCTGATAGTCAGGCTTTTGGAGACACATCCTCAAACAGCCACTTTCCCAGCGAGACCAAACAGGACGCATGGATTTTTTGAGGTTCAAGTTTGGTTTTTTTCCCTTCTTCTTGCAGAGCTTGTTACTTTTGCCAATATTCTTTCCTAAAGAAAATCTTACACTTACTTTAACTGGTAGTACTAAAACACTCACCAGTCCTCTGAAAGCTCAAAATCAACCTAGTCTATGAATGCAAGAGAAGACATATCAATGAACAATAAAAAACCCCCACAAAATAACCTAAAAAAAAATATTAAATTCAAATGGACCCAGGCTTTTTTCCAATTTTCTGTAATGTTTTCCTGTTAAAAATTACCACTACCATCTAGTTCTACATAGTGAAACTATGATATTCTAAACCCATGTAATTATTACCAGTAACTAAATTCATATTTGAATGTACTACTATTGTATACAGATATTGAAAGACAAAAGGTAATGACAAGTTGTTTACTATATTTCTAGAAACCTAAGGCATAGATTCATTTAAAATACACTGTAGTATGATTGCTTCCTCAGAATTATTATACAGTTACCATCTCATATAAAATTGAATGATTAACATGGTAAAACAAACTTACTTAGCAAAAGAAAAGCTCTGTCACAACACTGTATTTTAGGCTCAACACTGTATTTATAAACTCTCTCGAAAACATACTGGAACTGCCAAATCTGTGCTTGACACACAATTCATACAGCCCTGCTAAGAAATGAGTGAAACCAGGCAGTGCTAGGGATGTAGGCGTGCAAATGCCATCTGAAGACATCTTTGTGGAAAAGTGCCATTTTGGTTGTGTAACTTGAGGCCCAGAACTCTCATCAAGGAACAGTTATATTCTCTGCTACTCTAGCAATAATCTAATTAATTCAATCTAGTTGATAGATGTCCTTAGCAATTTTGGTTAGCAAATTAACTCCATTGTATTTGCAGGCATAACTTTAGTGCTATTTGGGGGCTGTGCCATGTCAGGCACAGGATTTGTGCCTGACCTATGTCTGAGAAAGTTATCCACATCATATGTCAAGAAGTAAGCTCGCTGAGCACATTGTGCCCTTTAAAATGCTATTCCAGGAAGAAGCAGTCACCACACAAGTTGTTTCCACAGTTCACTACTGCAATTGCCTGTCCTACATGAACTCCATAGGCTAACACAAATGATCTCATTTGGAACACAAAACTAAAAGAGAAAAGTAGGACTAAAATATCTAGTAAGGAATCACTCACAAAAAAAGTCCAAAACAACCCAAACAAAAGAAAGCAAACAAAAAACCCCACAAACAAACATACAAAATACCAAACTAAACCAAACCAAATGAAAAAACAAATCAAACCAAACCAAACCAACCAACCAGCCAAACAATCAACCAAAAAACATCAAACAAACCCCCCACAAAACAAAACCCTGAGATGTTTCTGTGCTATTCTTAACAGTTAAACATATTTTCAGACAGTGTGGCAGAGTTCTGTGCACTTTCACAGAAGCTTAGAATCTTTGTGGTTTCTGCAAACACATATATAACTAACATTTTCTTCTATTTTAGATCATCCTTCCATTATTCATCTCTTTTTCTATGCATAGAAATTGCAGATCCCTCCTCACTTTATTTCTACTCATTTTGTGTCACATAAACTTCCACTCTGTCACATCTGCAGATCTTGTAGCCATTTAAATATATATCTGAACCCTGAAGGCCCAGCCATGTGCCCTGAGGGCAGAATAAAACTATAGCAAAATATGGTGGGTGCTGAGAAGACACTTTTGTCTAGGGAATATGCACATGCCCCATCTTTTGGAAGTGGCTGCTCTAAGGGCTTTGAGGCAGAGGGAGTGAGCTCTGCTGCACAGGCACCAGCAGCATGCTCTGTACAAGCCTGGATGGGTCTTGTTCCAGCTTCATCACAAAAAACCAAAACAACAAAGTCCTCAGCAACCTTTTCCTTCACATAATCAGTTTGAAAGTGTAAGCTGTTTGCCCCTGAATCCCTATGCACATTCTAAATGATGCATGTCTTCTAAATTAACATACCACACAATCATAAACTCATAGCTACTTTATCTTTAACCATACAGTAACTGAATATTTAGAAAAAGGAAATAAAAAGGCATATTATGTTGATGTTTGGCTTGTTTTCAAGGTGCTTAAAAGGTTCAAGTTTGGGCTGGTGTCATTGTGCCTGGCAGCCCTCCAAGGTACAAGCACAAGTTAGGCAACTTTAAGATTGAGCTGTAGGTTTTGGGGGCATAATAAGCAAAATGCATCCCTGTGCCACACACAGCTGGCTTGGTACCTGCTCCCCATCACTTGCAGCAGAATATAAAGGCTATGATGGTGTATTAGACTGGAACACTGCAGACTGGAGGCATGCTCAATTAACATGACAGACAGACTGCCCTGCTGCAGCCTGAGCACATTCTCAGTGTCCTACCAATTAGGTTAAACACTGCTCTGGAGAGTCCACTTCATGGGTGAGAGACTAATGTTTACTTTATGTTTCTCCACCTTTCAGTCTCAATGCAGCAGCTGCTACTACAGCAGCCCATTAGTATTAATTGGTATAGTCTTTTATGACACACTTGAACAGTAGAAACCATTCCCATATCACCAGTTCATTTCAGAGGCACAGATCCTACCCAGCACCACCAACCTAAATTAGTTCTGGGCTAGTGATCAGAGTGGAAAAGCTTGATATCCCCGTGTTAATTCAGTTATCTCTTGCTAGCATAATTGCAGAATATTAGCTCAAATAATCAGAACACTCCTTTTCCTATCAGTTTAAATATATTTTTTCTCCTTTTTTTCATATTTTAAAAATTTTATTTAAAAATGTAACATTCAGTGTTTAGTTGGGAAGCTGTTCATATTCTCTACAGAATCACTGAAAATCATTTGACCTCTCAAGAAGAAAAAAGTACTTCAGTTAAATTCAAAATATCATAACACTGAGCTATTATTACACACATGAAAAGAAAAATTACAGGTTCTGCAGTTTTAATACTAAGAGAGAAAAAAGTATTTCTTGAGAGTATTTCTTGAGAGCATGAATTGTTATAATATATGAGTTTGTAAGATAGTTGCTGTTTGTCTTTTCACAAAGAAGGACAGATTTGGAACATATTCCATATATATTCCTCTGGCTACACCAATAATATCACCTCATATAAAACATAAACTGCTGTATAAAACATAAAACACTTACAGCAAATTCTTTAAATTCCCTTCTGTGAAGTACAAAAACATTAGATAAATAATAAACAAACTGTAGGAAATCATGAACAATCTACAACTTCAGGACATCAAAAACATCAGCTAAAGCTTGTCTAATGGCTCATAGACCAACTAAAGATCTTATTCAACTTGCTACAAAAACAAAAAAAAAAGAGCTGTGTTTTCCACTTGCCTCACAGGCAGGCAGATTTGGTAAATTCATCTGCTACAGCACAGCTTTGTGCAGTGAGGCAAAGGCTCTTTAGGAGCAGAAGAGACACAGTTCTGTACAGGATCGATTTATACCTTAACATCTCTGCTGGATCCCCTTGGCTCAGTTCATTGCTTTAATACACAAACCCAGGTATCTACAGGCAGGACTACAGGTGTCATCAGACCAGATGACCATCAGACTTTCTGGGCTGGTTCTAGCTCCAAGCCCACCATGGGCACTGTCACCCTTTCCTCTGTGCTGTTTATCTCCATACCTTCCTCAGCAGCCTCCCAGATGAGAAATCTGAGAGGCTGAAGAAGAGACAGTGTGGGTCGTTGGTCCTGTTTGCAATTCACCAAGCACTGGAGGTTCACTGATGGGGCTCCCAGATGTCAGAGTAATTAAGTTTGACCACTTTGTATTACTCATAGCCTGCTAAATGAGATAGGCATTGGGAATACACTGCATTCATTACAGATGCTGTCACTGCTTAGTAAAGTAATCCCATAATAAGCTTGAATCAGTCAAAATTTTTAATTCAAAAAATAAATAATGGGCTTTAACAATGTTAGGGTGTCCTCATTATCAAATTTTAGTAACATTTGAAAAACTTGACACGATGAGGGAAGTGGTTAATTCATTATGTGTTCACTAGCAAAATATTTGGAGGCAAGTTTTTGTTCTTAATTAAAATCTTATAAAGTTTGAGAACAGAACATACGGAAGTATTTCTGGTTTGTTTTTTTAGGAGCCACTTTTCCACATTACATCTCCTGTCTAGATAAACAAGAACACAAACTACTTGTGTTGTCACTGCAATGAAAATCACATGATTTATTTACACAATAGACACAGAGCTCATGTCTGACAACTTGTGCTTTCATAGTGACAGTCTAGAGCAGCAGCTGTAATAGAAGAACTACACATATATTGAAAAAGTATTTTGCTGCCACATTGATGTCACAGCAGAAGTTAAGAACTCTTAGATCAGATTAAACATAGGCACAGGACAGATGTTTACAGATGGTTTGGGGTGGATGGTTGTGAAACCGCAACAGCTGCGCAACCGTGTGCAAGACAGACCTGGAGTGAAGAGGTTTATTTCCTTTGCTGCTATGATTACTTTATGCACCAACCACAACATAATTTTCACTCACTTTTGCACATCAAGAGGTTTTACTTCAGTGATCAGATCCTGATTCACAAAGTTAATAGAAATTCCCATATAGTGCTCTCACTGCATTTGTTTGTTTTTTTTTTTAAGACATGAGTGGTCTCCAAGAAGGTGACATTTTAGCTTGCAAACAGCAAAAACTACTACTTTCCTAGTTAGCTTCAATCCTGCATAGTTTGACTGAATTCTTTCCTGAGTGTTGTTCAGCTGTTTCAAAGAACAAACAACACACAAAGTAAACAATTATTAAAAAGCATCCATTTATTAAAAATCACCATAATTTGTAGAGTACAAAAGGAGATGTAGACACCATTTGGGCACCACAGTGGTAAATAGCTGCAGAAAGATGAATTAAACATTCCCAGTTAAGATAGCAATTCAAGTTTAAAAGGAATTCCAATTCTTGGATTGAAGCTGTGAACTCAGTGGGGCTAATTTACAGTTCTACTTTTAGTGCAAGTCTGTTGTGACAAGAAGTGGAGGAACAACCAACTTTTGTCCCACGCATTCCTCTGCTTGGGCAGTGCACTATGCACACACATGTCCTGCCTGGAAGGTAAGAAGCTGCCAGACTGTTCCTGCTGCCAACATAATTCCATACTTGTATTTGAATCAATGTCATTCCTAACACATCACCCTTCTGCAGGTGAAGTCAGTTTCTCCATTGCTCCCTACAGCCCCTGAACAGCACTGTGCAAAATGATGAGCAGAAATGATTTAAGCATTCTGCTTGAAGCTTTGATGAAGCAAATTCAGAGTCAGCTTTATGAACACTGACAGCTTGTGCAGATTTATACCTTCTTCCAGGACTCACCCCTCACATAGTAGGGTAGATTATATTTACATCGTACATAAAGAATTACACATTTTTGCCTCTGCCCCCAAGTTTTATGAAGCTTACTTGTTGATTTTAAATTATCTGAATTCATAAATTCTACAGAGCTAAATGGAAGGCATTTAATCTAATTTGATAATCAGATTTGTAGGCATTGATGCTTTGAAGTGGTTAACAGGGTAACAGCTAATTTCCCTGTGGGGTGAGCAATGCACTAACCTCTCCTCCCCCTGAATGACAGCAGCATATAAATATCTGCTGCGTTTGAAAAACTCTTAAATCACTAGCCATTAAGAAACACTAATAACTTGACTGTTTTCATACATAATTTATTATAAAGAGACTAATGTGGTCTGCATCAGACCACGTGTGCAACCCCTGAATTCATTAATGTTTCTTCCAACTCTGGTGACTTCTGCTAGGATTTCCAGTTGGTGAAAAATATCATCTGCTAGCACTGCCCTTTACCAGGAAATTTTACTTGTCTGGTTAGAACAGCTTGCCCTCACATATTTGTAGAGTTGTTCACAGGCCAGAAATATGAGCTGGAATCAGGAACAAGGAATGTTATAAGACAGCAAAGCAAATAATTTGCCTTGCAAAGAAACTAGTTTACCTGCTGGTATTATCAATATGTGAAAACAGGGGATCAGCAGTTGTACAACAGAGGAGAGCTACCCATTTAATTTAGCCCATGGTCACAGTGACTAAATTTGAATTCCATGGAAGTAGTTCAGTTCACTTGAACAGAAATTTGTATATATTTCAATACAAAATTTAGAGCATTACAAAACTGGAAGAAAGACTCTTGATTCCTAAAGAAATTAATTAATCCCTTTGATTTCAACAGCCTTTTTGATGGGGTTCTGCTCAGAAAAATGGTGGCATATTGCTCAATTCTGGAGGGAGGAAAGGAAGTGCGGAAGGAATGTGAGGAAGGAATGTGAGGAAGGAAATGGGCGAAGGAATGTGCGGAAGGAAGAAGGAATGTGGCGGAAAGGAATGTGCGGAGGAAGGAAGGAAATGTGCGGAACGGAATGTGCAGAAGGAATGCGCGGAAGGAATGCGCGGAAGGAAGGAAGGAATGGGCGGAAGGCAATGTGCGGAAGGAATGTGCGGAAGGAAGGGAATATGTGCGGAAAGAATGTGCGGAAGGAAGGAATGTGCGGAAAGGAATGTGCGGAAGGAAGGAGATGTCGGAAGAAGGAATGTGCGGAAGGAAGGGAAATGTGCGGAAGGAATGTGCGGATAGAAATGTGCGGAAGGAAGGATGTGCGGAAGGAAGTGCGGAAGGGAATGTGCGGAAGGAATGTGCGGAAGGAATGTGCGGAAGGAATGTGCGGAAGGAATGTGCGGAAGGAATGTGCGGAAGGAAGGAAGGAAGGAAGGAAGGAAGGAAGGAAGGAAGGAAGGAAGGAAGGAAGGAAGGAAGGAAGGAAGGAAGAAAGGAAGGAGCAAACACCATCTTCCTCTGTGACCTGACAAAAAAAGTAATTTCCAAGAGTGGGAAGACTTGTCCTTTGCTTCTTATATATCCTTGCACCCCAGGAAAAATAAGATCTGGTAGAGGGAATACAAGTACTAAACTGAAAGCATTGGTTCTCTTAACTTAGCAACTTATAGCATTTCCGTGAGTGGGATATGCTTTGGGGGCAGCTTGCTTCAAGCAGTGACATCCAACTGTTTTTATTAACAAACTTGAATACAGCTAAAGAATAAATTATTAAAAATTCTTAATCATTCTATATTACTTTGATCAGTGGTTCCTAAATATACTGCAAGGGACTCTGTTTATTCAATTTTCTCTTGCTATGATGGTAGGCTGCAAGACAACAGGTTTATTGTGCTAATACATCTACAGTGTTAACAAACAACTGACACTTGTTGGCTGTCAAACTCCTCAGAGTTGCACATACCTTCTTTTGTTAGTATGAATTTCTCCACTAGGATGGAATCACATTCCTAAGTACTTTTCTACCTAAATTACTACAGCAGGATCATCATAGATGTCACACATAAATCAAATATGCCTTCAAATAGCATTAATTGACCCTGAACTGTTCAACATCTTTCTGGACAGCATGGATTTGCTGGTGACACCAATCTGTGTGGTGTGGTCAGCACACTGGAGGGAAGGGATGTCATACAGAGGGACCTGGACAGGCTTTAGAGGTGAGGCCATGTGAACGTCGTGAAGTTCAACAAAGTGAAGTGCAAGGTTCTACACCAGGGTCACAGCAATCCCAGTCACAGACACACACAGAGATTGGGCAGAGAAGTGATTGAAAGCAGCCCTGTGAAGAAAGACTTGGGGGTGATGGATGATGGAAACCTCAATGTGAGCTTGCATGGGCCTCACAGCCCAAAAAGCCAACAAAATCCTGGGCTGAGTCACAAGGAACATGGCCAGCAAGTCAAAGGAAATGATTCTGCCTCTCTGCTCTTGTGACACCACACCTGGAGTGCAGCATACAGTTCTGGTGTCCCCAGCATGAGGGATATGGAACTGTTGGAGCAAGTTGTGACATGAAGATGACAGGCTGAGAGAGCTGGAACTGTTTAACCTGGAGAAGAGAAGGTTGCGTGGAGACCTCACAGCACCTTCCAGTACCTGAAGGGGGCTTACAGGTGAGCTGGAGAGGGACTCTTCATCAGAGTTAAAGGGATATGATAAGGAGCAACAGGTGCATATTGAAAGAGGGAAAGTTTAGATATTAGGAAAAAATAATTTGCTTTTGAGGGTGGTGAAGTATTGGAACAGCTTGCCTAGGGAGGTTGTGGATGCCCCATGCCTGGCAGTGTTGAAGTTGGATAAGGTCTTGAGCAAACTCAGTTGTGGGAGGTGAGGGTTGGGACTAAATGATTTTTAAGGTCCTTTAAAACCCTCAACATTCTGTCATTCTGTGAATAACCTAAATTCAAACTGCCATTGTAACAAAACAATTATCCTGCATGCCTTGGGGTGTCACAAAAATAACATTAGACTGATATTTGTTAGAACATTGTCCTGATTCTTCTCTCATCTGTGCTATATTAGCAATAGGAAAGTTCAAAGAGATGGATCCTTCTACCATAACCAAAACATGCCTCCCTGATACCCAAAAAAATTAAAAAGAACCCCAAAAGCAATCTGTTCCTCCCCTCCTCCTCTCTCCCTCCCCCCCAAAACAATCTATAAAAGCCCCCTGACACAGGCACTTTGTTTATGATGGAACTTATAGCAGAAACATGTTAGTTGTGTCTGAAGATTGCCAAACACTAGCCTCGAGAGGAAAACAATGCTTTACAACAAAGCTGATCTACAAATATTTTTTGAACCAAATTCCTGTAGCAGAAAACCCTACATTTCATGCTATCACCTGGTGGCACTGTTATACAGCCTGCTACATCTCTGTGTTCAGCACTTGGCTCTGGGAGTGCACATGGTGCTGCATTTACCCTGGGCTTACACAGGACCCCCAGGAAGCTTTGGGATGGAGCAAGCCAACTGACCTAGACACTGGGTTTTGTTTTGGACTTCAAAATATAGCTGGTCTCCCAAAACAGGCATTTGTTGGCTTGACATTTGGGAAGAACACATATCTAAACTCCATCTCATGGAGTTGGTATAGATAATAGCAATTTGCACATAAGTTTCATAGTTCTGATACTTCTCCCATAAACAACACATAGCAAGATAACTGAAGAACTGAGAGGTTTCAGTGAGACAAATACCAGAAGAAAGCTGCTGTATTACTGCAGATGGTTTTAAGAGAACTTGGTTCACTGAGCAGATAAACACGAAGATCATCTAATATAACCTCCAGAAAATAAGAATAACTGCAAATATTAACAATCTGTCCAGTTTAATATTTTTACCTGCTTCCTTTAACAAAGATAGTATAATCTATATGTTGTGCTAAAAACCCCCAAATCAAACCAACCAAACCTGCATCTCCTATCTTCCAGATAGTATCCTAATTTACAAGCAGTTGATGAACATTCAGAACTGAAACATCACTTATGTTAATAAGCAACAGACACCTCTTCAGTGTATGAGGTTAGATACCACTTTACATAATTTTGCTTTCATACATATGATGTGTATTGGTTATAAAAAACCTGATCCCACTGAAGTCTCCAACAACTAAAAGTCAAATTATATTTAGGTTTTCCCACTCTACTTTTACATCATATTCACATGTAAGTCATCCTGACAGTAGAAAAGGGGCAAGTCTACAATGCACTGGGTACCTAAAACATGCTAAATGTTCCCACCTTTTCCCCCTCATAAAACTATAACTGAAGCAAAGTACTTATCAGTATATTAGAACTGACATTTCTTTATTTTTCCTAATAAGGTACATTACCTAGAAATTCTCTCCGTGTTCTTTAAAATTAAAAATGTCTTAGTACTAAATGTGATTGATAGGAACATTGTCAGCAGAAAAAGAATCTGAGAAGGTTGATTTTATTAACAGGACATTGGATTATGGTACGAGACAGGGCTTTTCTGATGTTCTGTGTCACTGCTTGTGAATTTTTCAAGTGAATATTATTGATTGCTCTACTCCTCTTCATTGCCCGGGCTCCACTCTCATTTACTTGTGCACCTGGCCTTGTGCTTCCCTCTTCTTGTATTGGAGCTTTACTGACACTCTATTCTTCATATCTGTGGTGCTGACATTCCTTGTCTCCAGCACTTTTACCCCTGCAATTAGGTATCTCTTTCTTTATCCAAGCAGAGTTTAATAACTCAAGGTTTATTCAGATGAATGATACATCCCTCAGACATATTTATTTCAAGCCTATGAAAGCATCTTTCAGCCTTTCCTTGCTAAGTAATATAGATTGAAGTTGTACTAAAGAATTTTTTTTTCCCTCTCAATATAAGACAGTTTCACTAATCATGTTTTAAAAAAAAAATTAAGTATCCTTTTTTCAAGTTGCCCCTAACTGTCACTTAGCACACTCTCCCCCTTGAAAAATACAAAAATTAAATCATTCAAATGAACTTGCAGCATCTTGTTCTTAGCAGAGTAGAGAAAAATATTTATTGCTCTGAAGAAGAAATTTAACAACTATCCAAAATAAAATGAAGTTATGCTTTATCTTTCTCTGGTATATGAAATAGGAAAATCAATTTGACGGTGAATATGGCAGTAAAACAGTGAATGAGATGGGACTTTTAAAAGACTATCAAATGCAGAAACCTCAATCAGTGAATATGGAGACACTGAGTTGAACCCAATCCACCTTTATTAATGGAGCTTATTGGAGAAAGTGCTTTCTGGCAGGTTATTTACAATCACATGTAACAATAACATGCTATTCCTTAGACTACACTATTCCACCTGGATATATTCTCATTCAAACAGGCAATCCTTCAGAACCATCTTGTCAGGGGAAAATATATTCTCCTCTCTTGGAGGAGCCTGCTGTAGGGCTCAAGGTGAGCCCTTTACTTCTCAAAGTATCTATCTTTACTCACACATTTTTTACTTGTGATGAGTTACAGTCCCTCTAGTAACCCTGGCAGAAAAATGTGGTATTTAAGGAAGGCTGGACTGCTTGGACTTGGTTTGTTTTTCAGCAAACATTGAATAAGAAATAAGTTTTATATTTTACATTTGGTATATTATCTTCTTCAGGACAGATTTGAAATGTATGCATTTAATATTGATAAAAAAAATCAAAATAAATCAGTGCAGATTTAGATCAGTGTCAGATAACATGACAAAGCTTTCTACTCTAACTAAAAAAATCCAATCCCAAAGGGATTTCTCTTTTTTCTACTGGAGCTGAGTTTGGGCCAAACCACTAGATGATCTTTTGTTGGCTAAGAGTCATTCAGCATTTTCTCAGGGTTCACACTGGTGATGGTTTCTCTCCAAGATCCCAGCAGATTTCAGTACCTAACTAATGCTAACATAAGCAGCAATGTTGGGAAGTCATGACCTGTGAACAAACAGTATCTCATGTTTTATTAAAATGAGAATTTCTAGATTTTAAATAGAATATGTCATCTAGTTTGTGGATGGAATTTAAGCAAATTTCTCAAATCATCATTTTATTTCCTAGTACATTGTAAAAAATGACTGTAGGGAGAAGCTATTTTCTCTGAGATTTATTCAGAGTAAGAATGTCATAAATTCGGCAAACTATCAAAGAGCCAACCTCAGCACCATTTTACATACAAGTATAAAGGGAAAAACATAATTCAAGCTGTAGATAGGTGACAAAAATCCTTAATTCCATACCCAAGTGGTCACACAGGTTCCTAAACAAATGTATGGCAAAAGTGGCTGAGAAACTGCAAGTCAACAACTCTTAGAACAGGTCATGCTTGCCACATTTCCTCTGGCAAAGAGACTGTCATTCTATCTTCTCCAAATTAAAAGAATAAAAGAATAAAAGAATCTCTCAAGCATATTAATTAATGAGATTCATTGGAAGCATGGCAGACTGCTGCCACTATTTAGTTTTCATGAACATATCTGGCCAATTAATAACCAAATTTATAAGAAGAATTTTTTGTACATGTTGAATATTTTATGCTTATAAAGCCCTTGCCTACTGCTATGTGCATACTAATGCTCTGTAATTGCGGAATGTTCAACAGTACAATAACTCCATGATAAAATCCAACTGTTTTTCCTGGTTCATGATAAAAATCAGGGTTTAGTGACAACACTCAGTTTCCATAATGTTTTTGAGAGAAAGAAGCAAAACCACATGCCAGTTCATTAAAATCCAAAAGGATCTTCACTGCAAGCTATCCTGGAGGTGATCCTAACTCAGAAGATCAGTCTCCTGAAAATCACATTTCACTCTTATTTATCTATTAACATCTAGAAAATAATATGATAAATAATCAGAAAACATGAATACAGGAAAGGGTAAAAAATTTTTAAGAAGGAAGGAATAAAATAGCAGTTTGTTTGAAGCCCTGTGCAGGCTGCAAGATATTTGGTAGCCCCTCATGTTAAGGTCCCAGAAATATTAGGCAATGGGGAAGGTCTGTTCTTAAGTACAAATGGCTTGGATTGGACCTTTGAATTGGATCATTTTCGCTGGAAAACAACCTCCTTGAACAGAAGGAAGAGGGTCCCACCCTGTCAGCACTGGCCACCTGGTGGTGGAGCCTGAGGTAGGTCATGCCTCTCAGGATCAGCGTCACTGCACAGCTGGATTTGGTCGCTATTCCAGACTGACTTCGGTTTCAGTGTAGTTATTCTACAATAACTATAATAATAAATAATTAGGGCAGATCTTATTGATGGTCCTAAATATGCTGTATGCAAAGAAACTCAATGGCTTCCTTCATCATCTCAGTGTTAGCTTCTAAGGGTCAGGAAGTCACTTTGCAAACTAAAGTAACCAGAAGTATTTGTAGTTTGATCCTTTCCATAATATCTTTTTCCACCCCCACACCCCTCATCTCTGAAGGGTTTTTTATGGATTTAATGAAAGTTTAAGGGAACAAGTGAAAAATATATGAGGACATTTGACACCATCAATAAAATTGAGTTTCTGATTAATTGGCTCAAAATTGTAGCTTTCATGATACATATACAGAGAACTGAAACAATCTTTAAACAGAAATATCATACTCCCCTAGGGCCAAGAGATGTCCCATGATATTTTAAAACCTTTTAAACATTCTTGGGTTTTTCTTTCTGAGAGTAGACAACCAGAAAAATTCAGCTACCTTAAGCTTTATTTTATCTATAAAATGTAACAAATTTTTATATTTTTTTTTAGCTATATAGAGTTATCAAGCTGTCTGAAAATATTGCACTCTATTTCAGACCAGAACCGGTGCTAACATTCCCTTTATACTTATAGAAGATGGAGTTATTGGGTCTTAAAAACCTCTAAAGATAGAGACTGCACAACCTCTTTGTATTCATGCACCGGGGAAAAAAAGGTTTTCCTTATATTAAGTCTAAACCTCTTATATTTCAGTCTCTAGGCTGGTTGTTTGCCATTGTTCTGCCTTGCACCACTGCAAAGAGCAGACTACAGATATCTCATTGGCAGCCTCCTTGCAGACAGCAACAGATTGCTGCAAGGTGCCCTTCAATGTGTCCCTTCCCAGCTCCCTCAGGGAGCTGTTGTTCCTCACAGGGCCCTTGATGATCTTGGTGACTGCTGCCTTTAGAGTTTTTCCCAGCCATGAAGTGTCCAACCACCTGGGCCACACTGCCCTGACATGGACATTGGGCTGCTCTGGAAGATGATGACAATTAGAAGTGAGGCTGAACAGCATATGGAACAGCCCTGGAAAATCCTTCTTGCCCTTTTTGAAAAGGATCTAGCATTTGCCTTTTCCAAGATGTCATGGGCCTCCAATGATCTCCATTACATTTCAATGATGAGAGCCTCACAGTGACCTCAGCATTTCTTACTATGACCTTCAGCATTCTTACTATGTACTCCAGTGGGTCCCATGAACTCCTATGGATCAAGACTTCTCTCAAAATCACTTACTTAGCCCTTTTCCACTACCAGTAATAGTTGTTCTCCCAGAACTATGCATCCAGATTCAAAAGGCTCAGTCTTATCTGACTGTGCTATCAGTAAATCACGCAGCTATTTCAGCACTGAATCAGTATTTTCCTTCTTTGTTCTTGCACTGCTAGGACTGCTATTTCCCAGTACTCAAAAGGCTGGTACTCAAGGCATACTATGTTAGAAATCATGTCCTTTTCTTTTTTTCTGTCATTTTTCTCTTCTATAGTAAACCTCCAATGAGAGAGACTGAGGGTGATGCAACCTCTATCAGCTGAGATCTTATGGGTCAGATCAGTTTGGGTTTTTTTCTTTCCCCAGAGATTAAAATTTTAGTATCCAAAGAGTACACATGATTAGCTGAACTTGCAAGCTGGGTAGCTTGCCTACAGAACTATAAAATATTTCATCTTTATCCTGATGCAAAGCAAGAAAATTAGAAAATCCTGAAATACTTCTTGCCCAAAATGACTCAGCAGATGATTCGATAGCATTCTATATGATTAAAACCAAAACCAGATGCTAAGAAAAGGGAAATACTGAGATGAAAGGACATTAATGAGCATCACTTTTCTGGTGGATGCTGTCTCTACAGCTCATTTATATTCAAAGGATATGCAGAGTATCTGTAAAGGACAAAAGAAGGATACAACATTAAAACTGGCTTGTAATGGCTCCAAGTTTGAAATACTGAAAAAGAGAAAAACAAAAACATGAATAAATGCTTGCTTGCTCATCCAGAGTAGCTATGTGATCTGAATCACTAATAAAAATCTTCAGAAAGGTTGAATGAGTAAGAATTTTGCATAGTTACTGTTGCTATGAGAGACACTTTCCTTATTATCCACACATTCCACAAATTATTTCCCCTTCCTTATCACTCACAAACAGGTAATGAGGTGTTAGGAAAATGGCCTCCTCCTCTAAAACTTTCTGAAATCATATTTGAAACAAGGCAGTCAGAATGATGCTTCTCAAAAAGTACAGAATGTTCAATAAAGAAATGAAAAGTGGAGTGAATGGGACAGAGTCAAACTCTGCAAATGTGTCCGAACAGTGTCTGGATCATCTGAGACAGATTTGGCAGCTCCATCTCCCATCTGTCCTTCTGTAAAAAGGGAGAAGATGTGGCTGAAATTTACAGCACCTACTGCATCAAACTCCACCACTTATCTAACAACTAATATACCTATGTATGTTATGTGCTTTGCTAGTATAAGAAACAAATAAGCAAAGTAATTTGGGAGCCACTACAAAAAGGAAATGCGTCCAATTATCCAGAAAAGTAGAAGCACATATATTCAATGGCCAAATAATAAGAATGTTATTTGGAAAGGAAGTGAAGTATTCTTTGCAGGAAAACCTATCTACAGTATACAATACACCATAAATCAGATAATGTCTTCTAAAAAGAAAAATATCTTTCTAGAGCATCCTTAATAAAACCTTGTAGAGCAGGAAGGGATTTGCACAATGAAAACAAGAGTACTACAAGTCACAACGCCTGTCTTTCAAACAAGTTTTATGCTTATTTTAGAGGAGTAGGTAAGAGGCAACCCCCTAACCCTGTTTTTAAACAATGACTAAAATAGCAGGTAGTCCCATGAGGTAAACTCCATAAAACTCTCAGCTTGATTGCAAATAAGTTTATATTTCCAGGTGGGTCAATGTTGTCCTTTTCCAGTTTTGAGTCCAATGGCAGATTCACTGTAACATCTGACTACCGCTCTCACAGCAGCTCCAATAGTTCCAGCAGGGAGAGAGATCTCTGAGATATGAAATCGCCACTTGAACTGATGTTTATGCAACATTAATTTTATATCAGCAGATTCTGTGACACCATATAAATTTAGTAATAAATGTTTATGAATTCACATTTAAACAGATAGTTCTGACATATTTTAAAGTAATATTTTTATGGAAGCAAACTGGAATGTATGCAAACAGAAATAAAATTAATCTACTGCATATCTAAACAATATGATATTTATTTACGTTTCCAAATCATTGTAACAGTCATTACTTAAACAGACTCACTGGAAAGCATATAGCATATAGTTAGGTATAATTGTATCTACTAAATAGTAGCTGATCTTTTAATTTAGTTTTCCCTTTCATAACAACAAGAATGGATTTATTAATCACTTAAAAGAAACATTATGTTTTAGGTCTCCCCATAAAATCATCTCTATTACATATACTCTCACTTTATATACACTTTTTTATACTGCTTTGTGCATTAGTAATAATTCCTGTGACCAGTTATAACTTCTATTTCTATGCATTAAATTCTTTGGAATATCCATCTTCTTTTCACAATAATACATTTAGAAGTAATAAATTATTAGCAGTGACTTGGGGGTGCTGGTTGAAGAGGAGCTCAACATGTCCCAGCAATGTGTGTTCGCAGCCCAAAAAGCCAAATGAATACAAATGTATCACAAGCAGCAGGGACAGAAGGTCAAGAAAGGTGATTCTGTCACTCTGCTGCACACTGTGACTACTCCTTGAGTGTGCTTCCAGCTCTGGGACCTGCTGGAGTGAGTCCAGAGGAGAGATACCAAAATGATCACAGGGCTGGAGCACCTCTCCTATGGAGACAAGCTGGGAGAGTTGGGGCTGTTCGGCCTGGACAAGAAAGGCTCCAGGGAAACCTTACAGCAGCTTCCCAGTACCTGAAGGGAGCCTACAAGAAGGATGGAGAGGGACTTTTGGCACAGGCATGTAGTGATAAGACATGGCTTTAAACAAAAAGAGGCTTGGTTTAGATACTAGGGAGAAGTCTTTATTGTGAGGGTGGTGAGGCATTGGCACAGATTACCCAGAGAAGATGTGGACACCCCATCCCCAGAAGTATTCAAGGCCAGGCTGGATGGAAACACGGTCCAGTGTTAAGGTATCTCTGCCTATGAAAAGGGGGTTGGAACTAGATGAACTTTAAGGTCCTTTTCAACCCAAACTGTCCTGTGATTCGATGACCAAACTAATCCCAGCTAAATTTAAAGCAACCACCCACTGAAACTTTGTCTCTTACAAACAAGATTAGGAACCCACATGAAAATCAGTCTTTTCCCAGTTATCACTTTGGCAGTAGGTACTAGACAATTGTTTCGGAAACTTAATTAATATTTATTTACTCACACTTGCTTATCCCAAAAGCTTAATTTCTCTTCCACACTGATTTTATATTAGTCAATTCAGAGTACTAATATGGCAAAGTCAAGCAAGCAGAAAATATTTTCTTGGTTAAGAATACTACTGACCTCATTTGCAAGGGAGTATGAAGGAGGGGAGGGCTTGTTTCTTTTTTTCCTTTTTTTAACAAATAGAACATGCAATTTTTATTTTTTTTTTAATGGACCGCTGCTGGGAAAAGATCTTTGGCAATTAGTATTTCCCAAGTGTCCTCATGCTGCATATTGTGTACACATATACATACTTAGGCACTCTGTCTAAACTACTGAGTGTGTGTAGTTGTAGCAGCAACACCTTCCACTGATGACAGAGATTGTACCAACAAAAGGTGCCTTCTGAGGCAGTTAATAGCTGTCTTCTAAATGAAATGAGTTGTGCTAGAAAGAGCCTAAACAGCAACATTTGCACTAAGGCCTGTATTAGAAGACACAATTAAAAAAAAAAAAAAATTATGGCATTCCTTATCTCCCCAACAATACTGAACTGTATCATTTTCTAGTATGAACTTCTGTCCTTTTTCATAATTTGTTTTGCCTGATCAGGAAAATATTTTAATGCAACTTCCTTAGTTTAGATCATGTATTTACTCTATACCAGTGCTTCAGTTTTATTTTAATGGTAAATAGAACAAAAGAAGGCCTTTTACATCTACAAAACCAGGGTTATTAGGTAGGCAGTCCATGGGGTATGTCCTCTTAGATATATCTAAACACTATTCACCAGGCTTGCACAGCTGAGTATACACCTCAAATGCATGTCTCTACAGGGTAACATTAACTACTTCATTCACCTTAATGAATTGCTAAAAGTATATCCTGAGGCATCATACCGTGAATTATGGTCCTACAACCCTTCAGCTGGGTCCCACAAACAACTGAGCTGTGATGAAGCCACCTAAGAAGGCTGTAGCTCTTAAGGGCATTAAGCTGATACAGCCTTACTACTTTAAATTCGGATTACCCATATCATTCTCTGTTGTTTCATATTCCAGCCCCTTTTTCAGAGTACTGAAGACCCAGGCTCCTTCTTTTTCTCTTTTGAAGGAGTTGCTTAACAAATAAGCTCAGAAATAAGTGGCCTGAATTTTTAAGTGCCTGAAGCATCTAAAAACTCTAATTTTAGGGTTTTATTTTTAAGCGTCTTGGGTGCTGTTTCTAGAGATCTCCAAAAAACTTCATCCAACCCACCATGCAGACTGTTTTTCCTACACTCATCTTATTAATCTAGAGTTCCCACTCAATTTCTTCACACCAGTTCTGCACTGGAGGTGCTGGAGCTTTCCTGCCTGCTGAGCCTGCCATATGGAAGAGCTATTTATCCTCCTCACTGACTCTCCATTTTTTATTTCATTTCAACCAAGCATACAACTTGTTCCCCATTGCAAATTCCTATCAGTTCTTCTCTTTCTTACCTACTTTTCCCCCCACTTTTAAAAACTGCAACTACACTCACTAAGTTTGGAAAGCACCTGAAGTGTAGTCTGTGGGAAAGATGAAATGCAAAATAAGTAACTTATTTATAGCTGTCTAAAGTAAGAGCAGGGCTGATGAAATTTTAAAATGTCTCGGAATTACCAGATATTCCTTCCTCATTACTCAATCAGTTTTGGAAGGTCTGGGTAAATCTGTGTGCACACAAGGTGGCACAAAAAATTTTAAAATATTCTTATGCTAGAGAACCTTTAGAAACATAACCTGATAGACAATTATCTGTGCCTACACACAGTAGCTGCAAGCATACACAAGCTGCTACAATTTCTTCTGCAAAGCATATGTGTGCAAGGTACATGCTCACATCTCTGGATCTGCAAAGCAGAGTGTGGTTTATAGAAAGCCCTCTGAAGTGCTTTCTGCATAGCCAAATCAAAAAAAAAAAGCATGTATTTTTAAAATACCTTTGTTTGGGTTTTTTTTTAATACTTCCCATAAACTGGTAAAGTAAGACTGGTTACCCATTTTTTACACATAATCGTAAGTTGCATGGCTATTTAATAAAATGGGCAGATATTAACAAATCCAGCTAGACCCTGAAATAAGTTGAAATTTTCTAGACAATATGATGCTGACAGCCAGTTAGGCCCTGAAGTAAGTTCTAATTTAATGGACAAGGTGACGCTGGCAGTTTCATTTTAAAGCACAAACTGTCTATATGCACAGGTCTAAACATAGATGTGATACTTTTTTTATGTATTTGAGCTCAGTTTTCATATCTATAAAGTACTTTACACATCATGATAATTACTTAAAATAAATTCTTGAGGAGCAAGAGAGTAACACAAAACACATTTGGCACTTGTTAGCTCAAGCTCAGTTACACACTGCCATAAACACTGTCATTTGCCAATTTGAGTTCTGAGGTGAATGTAACAGAATACTAATTTTAAAATAAAAGAAAAAAGTCAGCTGAGAGCATTAGTTTTCTAACATATTTTCTTAATCCATTTCCTTGATCTTGAATACAGGTTGTTTTTAGTAGAGAAACATGAGAACAAAGGCAAAAGAAGTTAAACTTCTGTGTAATTGTATTAAATCAGCAACAGATCTAATGTGCTTTTTATGCTATGTAACAGCCAGTCATACACAAAACATCACAGGAAACTGTTGGGTTTTTTCTATTTTAGAGTATGGGTCTGTTACAAGGTATGTCACACCTGTACCATTCATCCTCAGAAAGTAAAAAATTATTTTATTAGATTTTAACTGTTAGAAATTATTTTTGAGATAAGTCATATAAAATTAACTCAAAAGGGTGATATAGGGCATAAATTACCATATGCTCTAAGAAGATAATTATTTTTCAGGTTACCAAAGATATAGACTCAATATTGGAGCAACTCAGTACAGTAAACATGATCATCTGGTATCAGTACTGTGCTGTCCAAGATTAAACCATTCATTTTCACAGTCATCAGGAAGGGGTGCCACCAAACATTTGAGAAGATACAGGGAAGTTCTTGTCTCTTTAATTTGCTTGTCAGTGTCAAACATAACACACTATGCAGTAATACTGACTCTAGCAACTTAGTCTTTGATTTAGACAAGTCCCATAGATAAGGTTGTATGTATAAGAACAGAAAACCAACACCTCTCCCACACTGGGTCAGTCCAGATGGCTCTGGACTCTCCCAATACTCTGTACGAAGATAATGGAAGATGATATTTGGAAAAAACATGCAAGTTTGGCCACATTCTGTGGTCTGTTCCCCTCATATTTCCCTAGGGTCTACAACTGTTGTTCACTAATGTCAGCATCTGTTTACAGGCAACCTGGAGACTGTCAAAACTCAGCAAGACAAAGCCTTGGCTGTTCTATCTGGTGTTGGCTGAGGTCCTGCTTTAAACAGGACACCAGACAACCTTCAGAGGCATTTTCCAGTCAACAAGTCTGTCAAATAAGTGCTGCACAATACCCAAACAAATTATTCAAACGTATGAACAACATTCTGTTACTCCAGCACAGAGCTTACATCCTGAGCAACTAGTGCTCAGAACTTGTGATCACTCCAACCACATATAAATTGGAGTTCACATTGTGTAAAGAGTCCCAAAAGAAACTGCAGTGAGCCAATTTTTACAAGCAAAATTTTACAAGTAAACACAAACCTCAATCTGTAGTTCCATATGCAAACTGTGTTCTGGGTGCTTACAGGAGAATATTCAACTATGGTCAAATTTGCAATACTATTTTTTAGTACTGAATTAGATTTAGAACTCGCTTTGATGATGTGGTGGATTTCTTTATTACGTTATTATTCTTATGAAATCCACCCCACATTCCAAATCCTGCATCATGCATGAATCAATCTTGGATTGTCTTTGATATTCCTGTAAGATCATTTGGAGAAAAGAGGAGAACAAAACACCATAGTGCAAAATTTTTGGGCATCAAAAAATGCAGACACATAGTCACTCACCACTTAAAATACAGACTTCATTACTAAAATGGGTCAATTACTAATGAAGTTTCCTTCTTTAAAAGCAACATTACTTACAATGACAGTCAGTTTCAAGGGATCAGACATAACACAGTGGAAGATATCTAAGGAAACATATTTTTCTTTATTTTTAGACAAGTTAAAGACATGCAAATAGTTCCCTTGGAGCAGAAGAAACGATCACATTATACTGCAATAATTCAACAGCCTACAAAGTATTGCCAAGCGACAGGACAAGATGCAATGGGAAGAAATTGATGCACAGAAGTTCCACCCATACATGAGTAAGAACTTTACTGTCCAGATGACTGTGAACAGGTCACTAGAACAGGTCACCCAGAGAGGCTGCGGAGTCTCCCTCCCTAGAGATATTCAAGGGCCATCTGGACACAATGCTGTGCCATGTGCTCTGGGATGGGCCTGCTTGAGCAGGGAGATCAAACCAGATGATCCTCTGTGGTCCCTTCCAACCTTGCCAAAAGGAGTCAAGCACAATCTCAAAATTATTTACAGGGAAGCAGGCTGCAAAACATGTTCCGGGGTGCCTAAAATGGTTTCATAAGACTCATGGATATACTGAAATCCCAGATGAAGATCCAGAAAACAAAAATATTCATAGTAAGATACCAATAAGCCCCTTAAATAATTCTTCACAGTCAGTATGTATCCTCTCTCTCCAAACTAGAAATCCTTTCTAATCAGGAACCTTCTAAACAACCTCTGCCAAAATTCCAGTGCAATGTATTGTAAGAATTACATTTTTCCAAAAACATTCCTCTTAAAATTGCTTTTATGCTTTCTTCAATACTTCTTCTTATGGAATAAAAGAGTAAGAAATTATTCAGGTACATACAGGTAAATAAAGCAGGTTAATTCTTTAGAACAATTTGACATGAGCATTAAGATATGATATTGCTCACTGTGAGCATTTGTAAACTTAGTAGCCAGCTGCGATGAAGCAAAAGAAATAAACCACAAGTAAACAGTCAGACCCTGCTTTTGTAACAAGTGCATTTGATTTTTTTTCTGTGAAAGAAAACTCACCAATGGTGTAATATCTCTTCAAATCGCTCCTCCGTGGGTTGCGCCTTTGGGTGGTGGTGGTGGTGGTGTCCTGTTCCTCCTCGGAAGGTGCTGTCTGAGTGGCAGGTGAAGGTTTGCTGGGCTGAGGTGTCTGAGCTTCAGCTGCCACTGGGTTGCATCCTGGCCCACTAATATCCACCGACTGGGACTTTTTCTTTAATCTAAAGGTAATTTAAGACAGTAAAGTATTACTAATCATCATTCTATACCTAGATTATGTGTAGAATAACAGTGATATTCTACTGTTCATCGTACAATAATTCATGCATGTCACAGTTGAACAGGGAGCAGCAGTGATAAATTAGGCCTTACGTTAATTTCCCCTTTCAAGTTCTGTAAATCTGTTACAGCACAACCATCTCCCCTGTAGCTCCAAATAGTAAACTGCCCTCGGATCAGATGCAGAGCTGCTTGACAGATCAGTCCCTAATCTATTTCCAAGCTGAGCTGCCCACCATTACCCTATCATTAAGTCGATTGGCTTAAGTTTCCACAGATGAGGGGAGTAAAAAGAAATTAAATAATTTGCACAAAGTCACTGAAAGACTTGAGAGAAAAGAATTTATGTATAATCTCCTGAATTCCAATGTAGCTCTACCACTGCACTTCCCATTCTGCAACATTTTTAACATGTTTCTCAAGAATCCCATTAACCCCAGGTATCATTTTTTGCACTGCAATAGCAGTGGACAAAGGAAAAAAAATTCTCTGTTCTGAAGAAGAATTTAGTATTCAACTCATTACTGGGATCCAGGTACTGTATGAATTAGTAACCACTATTCTCTGAGCCAAATCATCAAAAAACTAGTTTTTTACCCCTCTAGTTGCACACACATCCAGACATAACATCACAACTTATGCACAAGTATATTCTGAAACATTGTCAAAATCCTTTTTAAAATGAAGGCAAATAACATTATCCCTCTCAACTCCTCCTCAGATCTAGACATTTTATCAGAGTTCTGAGTTTCAAGTCCTACTTTGGAATGAGGTGAGATCCACCTCACTGATTCCATAGTTCTGATAACTCCATTATCTCTTGCAACAAAAAATAGAGGTAACTGCTGATAAAGCTATTGAATAGAGACAGATAGCCTGTTACAATGAAGTTCACAACATACATGTTGGATTTTGTCAATATTTTTCTTAAATTAGGTCTCTATAAATGTATATAGCTGACTACATGACTTCATCCTGGAAATAAATGAGGCTTATGACATTGCAGTGAGATATTGATTTGAGAGGAAGGGTTCATAACAACTCTGAAATTTTGAAGCAAATGAAGTAAAATACTAAAGTTCTGCAATGCTAGTGGATAATTTTATTAGGCTTACAATTTAATGCTAAGCAGTCCCCTCTTAACTCTGCATTTCCTTATTTTTCAAACATTTCCTCCAGGTATTGGTTGCAATCAAATGGTATGGACTACTCCACTGAGAATGGAATCTGCTAGTTTAACATATTAACTGATTAAATATTGTCATAATAATAACAACTGCTCTAAACAGATTGGAAAATACACAGGTAATGATCAATCTCTGGTAGATATGTTAATGTATCAAGGTGTATGTAGAATACTATGTATGACACTATGAGGGCAAAATAACTATGCTCATACAGGGTATTGCTTAGTCCAGGGAAAGGACTAAAAGTTAGAAAACTGGTAGCTAGAAATTAATGACTATGTCATTCAGTAAGACAACTTGCACTAGAACCTTTTTCTGGACTAGCCCAGGGTGTCTTGCATTTGAAGGAGTGGTTCTCAGCTCCAATGACACTGCAAAAACAGTTCGGGTTGACAGGGACATTTATCCCTCCTACATATAAGAAAGGCTGTACTGCATCATCTAGACAAATATCTCCAACAAGTCCATCAATGGATATCTTTCCAGCCTCTAGTACATTCTGATTTATGGGTTTTCTGAGTTAGATGCTGCACCTTTGGAGTTATATTTCTTGGTTTGTCCTTAATTACTCCAGAACTCATTTAAAGTGCTGAGGTAGGCAGCACTGAGACTTGATGGTCTCTGGTTTAACTCTGCACTGTGTTCATACTGCAACACCAGCAGCTTATTTTAATAACTTATAAGAGTGACATTATGAAAAACAATGAACAACTTCTGCTCTGCATAAACCAGCTGCTTACATTTGCTCTTACTGTTCAAAGAGCCTAACAGATATGGGAAGAACTTGCTGTGATAAAACTATCTTTACTTGAAGGGTCGTGGTCAATGGACTTGCATATGGGGTCAGTGGAGACACAGCTTGGGATAAACTAACAACACTATGAGCACTGATATATATAAAATTGAGAATGGGCAGGGCATCCTCTCTGAGTAAACACTGCATGAAAAGAAAAGAAAGCTCTTTTGCTTGAAATGATGTTCCTGATTTTTGAACCCTTCTAGCTTTAAGCCTACAGCTGGTCAAATATATTCATCTAAAATGAAGGCTGGAATATTTCATTGAATCATTAACAGTGAAATGGTGTCCCATCATAATGATATTCTGCTACATTGTTGAATATACCCTCTCTCAGGTGATATAACAAGTCTTTATAATTCCTTACCACTAGAAACCTTTGAAGATTTAAAGGATGACTTTTGAGAAGAAAATCACTAGATTTTAAGAAGTAATGCTCTGCCTCAGACCACAGCTTTCACTGTGATTGCAGGGTATTGCTTCTGTGTCGTGCAAAATAGCTGTGGGCAAAGAGGCTACAAAGTGTTTAGCACCTCTCCATAATCTTGAGGCCTCTAGATCAATAAGAGTACATATGTCCTGCATTATGCAAGTCTGTGTTCTGCCCCAAAGGAAGACAGCAGGTGAGTGGAAATAAATTTTACAAATTGAAAAATACTGTTATGATTTATATTTTCAGCTGTGTTATGAACACATTCTTCACCACCAAGGCTGTCTGAAGGACAGTCCAATTAATAAAACTGTCTGGAGGTAGCTAATAAAATAGCTTCTGCACTGTGGGGAACACCAGATTGTTATTACAAATACACTGTCGTTTCTTCTAGCATCACATAGGAATAAAGGGATAATACCTGTCATCTGCACAGTAAAATTTTCACATGGCCTTTTTCAAGTGACTTATGATTAATAAAAGACTTGGTTGAAATGCCTGTAGCAAATTAATGTCAAAAAAGTTATCCATTCTTGCAATAGAGAATGATTTAAAAGTAAGACTTCCAAAGAAATAAGTACCAAAATTAACAAAGCAGGAGCATGAAAACCAAGCAAGTGCACATAATATTGTCAAACTGTTCTTGAGAGACCATAGTGACAGTGCTTTTGCTGTCAGGAAAGACAGAAAGATACAGGGTCTGAATTAATCCAGACTGTAATAACAGGGTCAGCTGAGTAGGACACAGGTTCAAGCAAGGACACAATTTTATGGCAATGACTTGACAAAAACAAGCTATTTAATGCATCTTCCTTCAGCTCACCTGAATTGTATATTGATACAGCCATGGCTAGGAAATAGCAAATAGAAAAAACACTGCAGGCCTTGAACTGTATCTTCAGTAGACCACCATGTCTTGAAAGTAAGTCTGAGTTATGCATGCATTTTGAAGCCAAGAGAATTAATTCTCTGTAAGCCTGACCCTTCTCACACATCCAGTTTCATTACTAGCTTTGTGTTAAACTTGGTTGTGGGTTTTCTGCTGGGTTTTTTTAAATAGATATTACAGCTGCACAGTTGGGCTGAAATGATTTCTTCTTTTTCAGGAAGGAATCTGAACATTAAATGCCTTGTGATCACATTCCTCATTCTTGCCATGCTTTAGGCTGCCTGCTTGTAGAAAAATAAATAAAATGTATTTTGTAGCAGCCTTCATCTAACTTTTCAACCATGGGTAACACAGGTCTTTCACTATTGCCTGGTGTGACACAAAATGCTGCTGCTGCAGCCTCCCAGCTGACAGCCAGATAACGATGGCTGCAAAGACAGCGCTGCACTGGTCAGGATTGGAAATGCTTGTCTGACAGCAAGGATAAAGTCCTAACTTGATTGAGATCTGAAGCAGAAAGGGCAAAAATTTACTTTTCTCTCGCTATCCTTAAACTATAGGAACTCTAGAGAAGAGAAAAACATGCAACAAAACTAAGAAAATCTGCATCCTTTGGGACATGTGGAACCCTGAGTTGGTTACTGCTGCTGTCTTTATGGGTATGCTTTCCTTGGGATGTTGGAAGAGACAAGCATGTTCCTAGCAAAAGTGGCTTGTTCAGAGAAGCTAACATGGAATAACTCTGAAGGACCAGTTGGTGACAAGTAATCAAGACAAGACATCCTAGGGTCAAAGCTGGCTTACTCAGCTGCTGGTGACTGCATCTGGAGATTCTGTGTTTACTTGAAACACAGCTGAACAGCTCCTCAGTTTGACACAACCCTGTTCAAACACACATTTGATGCACCTGTTTGTGTAGTTCAATTGCACTATTGCTAATAAGCCATTAAACTCCCATTTTCTCCATTTCTATTTCACTGTATTTTCCTAGGACATAACACGGCTCATCCCAATAATTCCAGCTGTTAAAAACCTTCTATGCAGACTTGGTTCCTCTAAACTACTGAACAGAGGCACAAACCCCAAATCTGCCTCTCAGCACCCTCTGGTTACTAATCACTGACGGTTTGCTCATTCAGCTAATCCAGGAGGAATGTGTGTCTCCAAGCTGTGTAATGACACCTCTGTAGGTAGGTGCACTGACTAGCTGTTGAACTTGCACTTTATTTCTCTGTCCTTCCTCTGTGTGCAGCTTCAAGATTTTCTACTGCATCTTAGAAACCACCTGACAGATGCTTTTAACTCCTCCTGCCCAGCTGGCATCGTGAGCTCCCCAGCAGCACTTCTCAGGAATGGGTCCGTTTTAACAGTTTCCTACCAGTTCCCTCAAAAAGAAAATGTCATCAGGTGTTTGGTAGGCCATAGATATAGGAAGTCCTGGGGCAAGTAAATTACCCAGGAAAATTAGGATTTCATTCCTCCATTCACTATCACAAATCTATTCCATTCCTTAAAAAAATCAATGCATTTTTTAAAATAAAACAATACGAAACAGCATTTTTGTGAAACAGGATGACAAAAAAAAAAGGCACTATTTTCTAAAGACATCTTGAAAGCCATCATGGCTGGCAGTCCAGTCTGAACAAAAGGGGGGAAAAAGAAAGAAACATTTAAACCATTTATGGTTAAACCATAAGAAGCATCTCAGGAGCTGGGAATCTATAATTAAGTCTTTGCAAATTTCTAAGTAAAAATCCCTTACTGCAACACAGATTTGGAGGAAAGCCGAGCTCATTCTTATCTACCAAATACAAAAACAACCCACTCTGTGCCCCTTTTGAGTATTGCAGAAATGTGGAAATTTTAACTACACAGTTAATAGAAGAAGCAAAACCTTTCATTTGAAGAGTGATGTTTACTCTTCAGAGATGCATTTAGTATTTTTGAATGCTCAGAAGAGCTGGTTATGAATTTGATTTCTTTGTAGCAAGAAATGTGATTCAAACTGATGTCAACAGACAGGTTTTATCTGATTTGGAAAAAACCCCAAAACAGCTAAACTTCTGTTTTGAACACAATACTGCAATAGTCTGACAATTTAAACACAGAAGAAGGTCTAACCCCTGACATCTGCACAGAGAACCCCCAAGACAGTTATTTTATTCTCCTGTGGACACACTGGTTGTCCCCCACAGCCAGGACAGAAATCTGCATTTGGACATGGTTGGGGCATTTTTTTCGCTGCTTTGGCAATTCAGAGGGATCAAGTAAAAGGCTTGTGGTCTGCAGCAGGCTCCACTTACCACCTGACACTTCTGCGTGCCCTCAGCATGAGGAAATGCCATGGAAGGCTGTTGAAAATCTTTTGTTTAATGCTCTTGAATATGACCTGGTTATGGCTCTGTCCATTCCCTCCCAAAAGCAAGATAGCAGAATTAGACTGGCACAGAAAAAAACACCTGTGATGATGATGATTTGGTTCCTCATGGCGCAAGATGAAACAGACTGTGGGAAGGAATTACCAGCAGGGAATCAGCCCAGGGATTTCTACAGCCATCAGCAATCAGAAAGGGAGAGACAAATGGTTTTACACTGACAGAAATTGCAGAAGAACCAAAGGAAAGCAGGCAACATGTTTGGAGCAAATACAGCTAAGTACCTCTTTGAATGGTATATATAACTGCATGACAGAAATAATTGTACAGACCAGGAGCATCACTTCGTACAGAAAAGAAAGACAGGAGTCAGGCAGAAAGCATCCATTAGAGGCTACGAAGCATGCAGGTACTTCAGAAAACAAATCCCTTGAGACAGAGCTTGCTGGAAGGTGGAGGGTTTTCACAGGGAAAGAGCCACGCAATGCATGCTCCATCTTTTGTATTATCACTAATTATCCTCTACCGAGTACTGCAGGCGACCGAGTGCAACAAACTTGCAATTCAAACCTGAACTGGCCATTACGAATTGCAGAGGAGAGGAAACCAAACATCACAAAGCAAACTAGAATATAGGATGGTGCTAAATCAACTTCTCACGGCAAACAAACAAAAACCTGCAGCAAAACCCTTCAGTCTGTGTCTCAATGTGTTGATCATGCAGCAGAGTTTTCAGAAAATGCAAGAGCATATGAGATCATCTGACGGCACAGAGCAAACACAATGTGATCTTCACATGGGTGTGACACGAAAGGATTTAGGAATGAGTTCACACCTACACAGCCCACAAAGCAATCAAAGTGGCAGGTATGTATTAACAATGTAACATTGAGCCCAGCTTCAGCAAAGAAAACATTGCAGGCATGAGAGCTATGTGAAAATAAATTGAGGCATTTCAACATCATATTTTGCTTTATACTCTCAGCATTATGTATTTGAGCAAGTAGAGGAAGCACACAAAGCACCCTTCTTTTTTCCCTTTATGCACATTACCAAAAATTACTATGCAAAGGCATGGCAATTGTTAATTGTCAGAGTACCAGAAAGCAAACTAAAACCACCCTTTCTCCACCTCCTAGTCATCCTTATGGAAGTGGCCACAGCACATGCAGGAAAATTGCCACCATCCCTCACCCTATAACAAAGGACAATGTCAAACCAGAAGTTTTGATCAGGCTTCAGGGAGATGAATAGTACCGAAATAATTGAAAAATAGCTTTTTTAGCTGTGTGGAACAGGCAACCCACACCCTTTTAACAAGATTTATAGACAAAGCTGGAACTTCATGGGTTTCAAGGGCACATCACAGAATAAAGACTTACAAAAATGAACACAAACCTTGTGATTATTCCTGGGAGCATGACAGCACTGCTACAGGTAAACCCTTGGAGGATCATTTACAGAAGACATATAGATTGGTTGCTGCCAGGTTAGATCCATGAACTCCAAGCGGGAGAATCCAGAATCCACTTGTGGTTCAAGTGTGACAAGGCATTCTCACTGCCTGGGAGAGAAGCGTTAGTGAGTCCACGGGCAAAGGAGTCAAAGTGCTCGCCACACCACACATGGGCCTGGAGATGTGCATCTGGGAGGATGAGGCATGGCAGGAGTAGGGAGGGAGGTGGTGGTGATGATGATGATGATGATGATGATGATGGAGAGGAAAATGGCAGCAATCACACTAAATACATAACACAACTCAAATAGTCATAGCATATACAATTCATTCATCTTTTCCTGCCTGAGCTTGTGCAAGGATTAACAGCTCATGATCATCACGATCATGGATTCTCCTTGGCTGTATAATATTTTACAGCTGCTTTACATGGTGGATATAATATGCTCTGCTACTAAGGTTTGTGTTTTGTCAGGGATGAGAATTTCTTGATCTGTTCTTTCAGAATTTTGAGAGGGTGGGTTGCAATGCTGTACTATTTGCTGACAGATATCTTGATTCTGGACATGTTTTAGAAGAGATGTGTAAAGTAAATTACTATTTTGAATCTCACTATTTTGTTAATAGCTGTGATACTGTTATTTAAATAACTCCCACTAGTTCCATTTTCACAAAAGCTCTTCCAGTGCATTATGCAAATCTATTTCAGTACAATTTTCATGGGTCTTGAAATTTCCAGCTCTTGTCATATTCAGCACAGAAAAATTTTGCATAATGGTTTAAAAGTGATAATGATTTCTATTTCATTCTTATTTGTCTCATTAATGCTGCAGAATTTATATCTATTGCAGCTTTATTTATAAGGATGGATTCAAACTGTCCAGACTATTTTAAGGTTGTATCTCTAAGGAAAGTCTTTACTTCACCTGATTAGAAGTTTCTGAAATTGCTTTATTAAAGGCACCCAGATCCTACTCCCCTGAAAATTACTGTGAGGCTGTCACACATCCTATGCAGGATCACATTCTACACTACCATCTTGTCTCCCATACACTGAATTGAGAGTTTTCAAGGGTCAGTATTCAGTGGTCTGGGAGCTACACGGTATAGACTTACAGAATACCTTGCTTACAGTGAAGCCATACAAACTTGTAACATTTTTCCATGTAATTAACTTTGTCATAGTATCAATTATTTTCTGTGCTAGCTGCAAGTAATTTATACATCTACAAAGCTTTATCCATGGACTTTAATTTGGGCAATTTCATTTACATTTCTGATTTCAACCCTATGCTTCACTGTTTTCTGAGTTGTTTACAAGTCAGCTGCAATATCCCCAGGCACTTAATGTTCCTGAGATTGCTGTGCTATATGCAATCATAACATGCATACATTTATGTAGTCAAAATTGGAAGCAAAAGCTTCTCAAAGAGATGGGAGAGCAGGTTGAAAGTTACAATGATCTTACTGTACCACAGATTTGTGTGTTCTAGTTCTACCATCTCAACGAATAATCATCAGCACAGCAGGCAACCACAGCTCAGGGTCAAATAACACGCTGTGGATATGCTTGTAGTAAGATATGGAAATGCAAACATTCTTCTGCCTTGCCCAGTAAATCATACAGCTTGAAACAACTTTAAGACTTCTTTTGAAATATAAAACTAATTAATACATCATTAATATCACTATTCCATGAGATATAAATGGGATAAGACATTCTGATCTCATGACTGAAAATTCAGTGAGGTATAAAGGCATTTTGTGAAGGGGGAATTGATAATAAACCGTCAGTGATTGAGATCCAGCCAGCAACATCTGAGCCCAGGCAGATACAAGAGCCCTGAGGCTGCAGTGCCTCCAGGCAAGTTAAGACATTTTGGCCTGGCTCCTCCTGCAGCTGGGCATCCTGCGCTGTCTCTTGACAGCCTCTACCTTTTACAGGAGGCTCCTTGGCTGGAGTGACAGCCCTGGGGCCAGAAGTGCAGCAAGCCAGAGTCCTTAGTGAGAGCATTAAAATACGCTGCAGAGTGCAAAGACCATGCTCTGTGAGCTGCCAACAGATCACAGGACTGAGGAGGGAAGTCAGCCCAGTGCACCAGAAGCAGAAATCTCACAAGAAATCATCCAAACTCTCTTCATTCTCCTTTCCAAATGGAACATCTTCTTCCTTAAGCCACATGATTTACCCTTGTACTGAGGTTGAAGTGCCCTTTGGGCAAAGTCTCTATGAGAAGGCTGAAACATAGAGAATTTCTCCTTGACAGAAACATAAACTGGTTCTCTGAGTGTTCTGCAGGATATAATTATATCAGGTAGATGTCTGTGGAGACACCTAACTTGTCAAAGTCAAGTTAGAGACTAGGCAAAATGAGAAATCTTTCCTCATCATTGCCAAAGCAGAATTGAATTTTTTACCTTCCAACTTATGCATAATTCAAGTACTTTGAATAATAAGTGTCGTTTTAGCATTTTAGTGAAATGTGCAGAAACATATAGACAGTATAAAATGAGCTTTATATTGGTTGGCTTTTTTGAATATTTGATCTATACACCACATATTCTATTGGAAACTTGTTAATTTAGCTCTGTTTTCTTGAAGGAATTTCAGCAGGTACCAGCCACAGGTTTTAAAAATTCTTGTCTTGTTCTTTTGGTACATCTTATTCATAAATCAGGTTAGCCTACACTAGATGGGAAATAAAGATCTTCAAAGATACAGGAATATTTTATACTTAAGACAAAATTATCCTCCTACCCTTCTGTCAGGAGACCCTCCTGCACTAAGCATTGAGCTCTGATTAACTACAGCCAACTTTCTCTTTTCACCCAGGGTCTTTAATATGGCTGAGCAGCTTCTGGCATTTCTGCCAGAGCTCCCAGAATGGGGGCATCCCAGGGGGCTGGGTGGGATGCCAGCCCATACTCTGTTTATTCAGACACTGCAGCTGCACAATAGATAGAGATCCAGAGCCCGGGTAAGGGCCCACCGGACGCAAATAGAAAATGGGAATTCTGTTAATGGCACCCATTGAGAAAATGCTATCATGTTTTCATTTCTTGCCATCCTAAGAAGCAAGCAATGCCCCTTGATTAGCTGATTAATAGCAGGTTGTACTGAGAATCTATATATAAAGGAGAAACATGCTTCAGAACAGACAGGCTGTGACATACTGCTTACTTATTTAAAAACAAATGGAAAACCCACACAACTATTTTGTTTCTTGGTTTTGTGGAAGTAGGAGTAACATTTTCAACAACTTTTTACTTTGTGTTCACAGGCGTATAAAGGTTGTAAAGATTTCTTTATGTCGTTACTCTTCAGGCACAGCCCAGAATGATGATGGTACATCCCCTTGGCTGCAGAAGGGAGTGTGCACCAGGGGAAGCTCCTGCACCAAGCAGCAGGAGCCACAGGAGCCACAGAAGCGGCAGGAGAGGAAAGCAGGGCATGAGCATCCCCAAGAGAGAACGAAGTGGCTCAAGCAGGCATAGACACGTGCTTGCATTACATGTGCAATGATCAAAGCGTATCACTGGCTGCCAGCAGCTGCTGAAAATATAGCTACCAGATTTCCACCAATTCAAAATACCTGTCTCCAATAAAAATGCCTTGATTCATTTGGATTTTTCCCATTTACTGAAAATACGGCACTTCTAGACTAGAGAAATTGTTGTCACCACCAGATCTCCTGCTAGGAGGCCATGTCAGTGCACAGTGCCAGGGCTGTGGGCTGCTGGGGGTGTCTCTTTCACCTGAGCTTCAAGCAGGCAGGGCAGGCATTCCACTTACAGCTTTTTTTATAGGAAAAATAAATATGTCCTCCAGTACTTACATAATTCAGATCTACATAAATATGTAATATTCCTTAAAAGGAGTATATTTTTTAAAAAATCTAGTTTTTAAAAATACTTAAGCATACCAAAAGACATTTTTCAGAATTTCCTGAAAAAAAAATCTATACCTTATTTCTATACCATATAGTTTAATATTAGGAAAGGATATCACCTAAGAAAGGAACGTTCTCTCATATTTTACAATTTATGAAGTTCATTTTGTTATCTACAGACAGAAGGCTTCATTTTTAATTTGTGTGTTTAATAAACCCAACTTGACATAATGTTCTGCAGTTATCAAGTTTGTCAGCATTTTTGCAGAAGCTGAACTTTCTTCTGACAAATGTTACCAGTCAATTAAATTAAAATAGAGAGCATCATGATGAAGTGTGTTACTGCTTAGTCTTCAATAAACCAGTTGTGTATTCCTGAGTCTCTCCCAGGTTCCTCACAGGGGTACTGATTCCATGGCATCCTTAGGTCCCTGCCTGATGCTGAGGCCACCAGCAAGGTGGTTCAGCTGTCTCCATCCTGGGAAGGAGGTGACCATTGATGCACCCCACGGCTTATCGAGAGACACACAACCTTTTTTAACATGTGCTATGTAAATCTCCAGCTGCCAATTTTAACATCAACAGTAAAAAGAAAGATCTGATTTTCAGGAAGTACCTGGGCTTTTCTCAGTGTCCTACTCTGGCAGAACTGTATTTCTTGAACCAGCTGTGGAGGCAAGTCACAGCTTGGCAAAGACCACTCGACTCAGTAGAAACATGCACACGCTGGAGTTCAAGGCAGACGGCGTGCATCCTTCTGTGGAGCTGTCTACCAACCCACAACACCATGAAAACACTTAAATATCAAAACACAGATTATGTTGCAGAGCATTTAAAAGCCTTGTAAGAAATTGCATTAATAAACATGACATAATTGATGCCTAAGAGGCAAGAAAGTGCCCAGGATGTTTGTGCCTATTCAGATCCCTGCCTTAAGGCACTGATCTTGGAAAGCAAAACATTTCAGCTCAACACCAATGAAAAAATGATCCCTCTCAGCTTTTCCCTTCCTTTTTTTCAGGACACGTCTTGTCTCTGTATTCCTGTGCTTCTATGAGCTCCCTTGGGTCAGCAGTGTTTGAGCTGTTGTGCCTTCAGTAACAGCATTCTCTGTCAGGAGCATGGGGAGGATTTTTGGGACCACAGCGCCTGGGCCTGCACACTGCAATAAGCAAAAGTGTTTTAATCTTTCCTTCCCAGAGATTTACAGAGCTGCTTGACATTTAGGAACAGTTACTGCTACAGTCCTGGAGGATTGAGCAGGAAGGAACATGATCCTAGCAAGAAGTTGAGTGGAGACACCCACAAGGGCAGTTTTCCCAAACCCTGCAGTGACATTGCAACAGGTTAAAATGAGATGAACCAACCTCATCCACATATTGGGGACCTTTCAGCTACAGATGGGGGAGACACTGGGGCAAAGAAAGAAGAGGAAGGAAGAGGAAGACGAGCAGCACTCCCAGGCAGCCATCTCTGCTTCTGCAGACGCAGTAATAGCTGCTGCCCAGTCTGGGAAGGGCCTCACCATCACTCGTGCCTTTTCCCTTTGCAGTGGGACTCACAGGCAGCACATACTGAGATTAAAGATGACAGCAACTTCAGATTCATGATGAAGTAAAGACATGTCCTCTCCAGCAGATATGGATGACCTTTCCCTTGAACCACCATTTAGATTTATGCCTGTGACAAGCAACAATCTTTTCCTACTTTTTTTTCTGCTCACAGTGATACAAAATAGAGTTGGACAAGCATGGAAAAAACAGATTGCATAACATAGCTGCCCTGAAGTGTTTTTTATTATAATTTTTAAATCAATAAGTCCAGAGAGCAGAATAAGCACTGCAGCTACACCCACTGCCAGACACTGGCAATCTATAAGGTACAGTAAATGACATTAATGAAAGAAGAATCCAATCAGAAAGCACTATGCTGAGGTTTATCAAAGCACAGTGAAGGATTTTTTTCCCTAGTCTAGAAAAAGGAGCACCTCAAGGTTGATGCCTGGCTGACATTGGCAGGTTAATATCCCCATGATCAAACATAAGCCTCAATGGATAAACGAACACAGAAATACAGGAGATGGGGAGTTAGTGCCCGACAGCATGAAAAAAAAGAAGCCAAGGAGAGATTTAAACAGTTTCAAATGATCCAAACCAGAGCCCAGAAGACAAATGAGGCCACAGCATGTTAAATGAGGCAAGTGAGTTTGGAAACATTTGTGTATTTAGCTTCCTAACTAGAGCTCAGCTCCAAGGCAGAAGTGTTAAACAACCACCTGATCAAAATTTGTAAGGAAACAGAATACAAGATAAAACATGGAAGCTGCATTTAGATGCATGCAATAAAACTGTCAAGATTTTAGAATTCCTGTTAGATAAATCAGATGCTTTTTATCTAAATGCTAAATGAGAATCAGTAAATCACATTTCCTTTTCAGGAGGTTCTGGCAGTATTTCAAGATGGATTGAACTAATCTCACAATGTGTGTTTTTTCCTTTGGTTAATCTTCTATGAAAAGGAACTATTAGGAAATCAAAATATTATAGCTAAGCCTTGCTAATTGCTCTTAGGCACAGAAAGGTAAAACCTCTTTCACTTCACATGTGAAAAATGTGAGAAATAGGAAGAACTTAGGAATATAAAACAACACAAAATAAAAATAAGAGATTGGAATCAATTTCCTTCATGCTGTTCAATAGCCCTCTGTATATATATATAGACTTAGTTCAGGTCCCAGTAAATTTGGGGGTAACTCCTTACCACATTAGTGGTAGAACACATCTATTAACACTTGTGTAAATCTTTACACAAAAATCAAAGGAATAGAAAAGGAAAGAGGCAGTAGAATTGCTCACTCTCCTGCCCATCCAGACTGGATGGAGGCACTGGTTTGGTACCTGCCCTCACTGAGCACATCTTGCTCCTGCCTGCTGTACTGGATGGATGGCTCTGCTCCAGCTGCAGGTACCAGGCAGGGTCCTCTCCTTGAAACCTGGAAGAATAAATACTCAAGCCTAGCTACTTCAGCACAGACCTCCAGTGTTTCATGAAGTCAAGACTTCCATTTTCAGTATACTTTAGGCTCAAACCCCTCAACTTTCCAACAAGTCAAAACCCAGAAGTAGTCAAGCTTTGGATTAGGAAATTCTTATTCTTTCTAAATTTTGTCTAAAATACTAATCCCCTCTTAAAAATATGCACAGTTTTTGTAAACTAACTCCAGAATTAACAGACTCAGTCCGTTGTCTGCAAGATTAATATTTGTATTTTTATAGCAATATTTTATAGCAACCACAAAGATTCATCTGGAGATATCTAAAATCAGACAGAAATCCAGTCCAGTATCTTTCTTAGTAGTGATCATTATAGTGACCCCCTGCTGATCCAGTCCCACAGCTTTTCCAAGATAATTGGGTGCCTAGAAAATATATATTTAGAGCATTGTTGCACTCATAATTTATGTGAACAGAGTCCCTTGACCTTCCTTTATGTTTATTCTGTAGTATATACTGCAGGGGAAGAAAAGGCTTCAGTATATTTATATATACATATATATACATATATATACATATATATATATATATAAAAGGAATTCAGTAAATCATTAAAGTACATATATTCTGAGAATATAAAGCTTTTAATGTTAATATGGTAGAAATTAGTAGTCACCTTCTATAAAATGGCATGCAACAAACAAGTGGAGAAGGGGTTGATACAGTAAATTATGTATGAAAACTGACATCTTCATCTGTGCTGCAGCTACCGCACTTCTTTACAGAGTGCTGAGAAATCAAGAAGTTACATAACTTAGTGGAAAGCTGGAAGGGCCACTGACATTTTAAATCCCACTCTGTGAAAATCAATTGCACGATGTGAAAAGAAAAAAACCTCTTCAGGAACCAAAATCCGTACATATGTACACTTTAGAATAAAAAAGAGCAATGAAACTTTGAAGAAAAAGGGAATGTGGGAGGGAAATGGAAGGACAGGCAGAGCAAAGAAGGAACAGAATAATCACAGATCATTTCAAGATACTGGTATGAAGAAGAAAAAAGGCAATTTATTTGGATGGCATCCTTTTGATTCTGGTTATGCTAAATAGTAAATAGGCAACATAGTAGCAATTTACAACATTGAGCTTAACTGGAAGTAGAAAGCTAACTAATCCTTTTATTCATAAAAAAGCAAATGCTTTTTTAACCTGGAAATACAACACAGTCCTATTTGGATCAGTCTTTACTTTTCTAAGGGAAAATGGCCCCACCAAAAGGATTTAAAGGTATCTGTTATTGGAAGCAGATTAGGAAAATGAACAGACCTAATTTATTTTCTAGTTGTCTCAGCAAGAAAAAACAAGAGAAACAATGATACTGACTCAGGAACCATAAAAGAATCTCTACAATGCACAAAAATTGATTTTTTAATATTTAAAATGATCACTCTCCCCTTTTATCCATTCAAACGTGGGTCAGCATAAAAGAAAATATCTGATAATTCTCATTTGATTCATGTACAAGTGAAGTGAAGTTTCAGACAAGGAAAGCAAAAGAAGACATTTTCTGTAAAAGGGGTGTAATGGTTGAAAAGGAGCCCATTCAAAATATGTCCAAAGCACATGAAAAGGGAATTCACTGAATGAGTGCTGAATTAGAATGGTGTTCCTGCTCATCCAGAAAGCAGCTACTGCAGATATCTACCAGACCATGGTCTGTACGTTTTTAGGCACAGAACTACATCTGGATCTAGTCCTGGGAGCAAAGGTGAGAGCTGCACAAGCACATGGAAACAGAAGGCACCGCTGCCCATACTCAGCAAAGGAAAACTTTGCACTGAGGAGAATTCCAAGAGTTAAAACTCTTGCTTGATCATCAGCATCATCAAACTACAAGCATTTTGATGAGCTCATCTGTTATAAAATCAAGGCTGACTCTTCAGCATAGCAAGCTGGCAAAACACAAACCTGCCTTACCTGCACAATGCTTCCAACAGGAAACAAAGAACAATTTATTTTACCAATAAACTTTGCTTTATAAAGACAGTTGCCAACTGAACCTGGCATCTGCTAAACTAGCTTTCACAAGAATGCTTTTTCCTCCCTGAATTATATTTAGCATCTTTTAGAGACATAAACATAAAGAAATGTTCACTGTGTTTTGTTCAGCCATTTCAGGATTTCCCCCCACTCAAACAGCAGCAGCAGAATTTTAATGACTGGAAAAATGCAGCAGAATATTGTACTGCAGCAAATCACTTCTGTAGGTTTCCATCACTGTAACTCTGATCTCCTAAATCTGCTACAGCACCGGTACATATTTTTGTAAAATGCAGCTCCCTAGCAGAGACTAATTAGGGAAAAAAAAGGGCTTGAGAACGTCTAAATCAAGTTCTGTAGTTACAATACCTAGGAAAAAACCTAACCAAAAGCCCAAAAGCAGAATTCCCAAATAGTTCCCAATACCATCTGATATGATTTGTTTCTTTACTTCCTTCTTTTTCCCCAAACGCCTTTGCATTTTAAAGTACGTTCACTGTACCTTTCTGCCAAACTGCCTCCCATGAAGCAATTAAATGTATAATTGAGATCTTCAAGTCATTACAAAGTAAATTCAGTGTTTTTTGGAAGGATTTCAGGGAATGAGATGACACAAATCAGTTTTATGACAAGGTACACTTTTGCATACATGCATTCAATATGTATCATACAACCCCCCATGAGCCTGAGGGGCTGCATCTTCCACAAAGAACACTTCCAGGGTTTTCAGGGAAGGCATTTTCAAAGCTTTAAGATAAAGTTATCTACTGTGAATGAGCTCACCAGTCAAATATTAAGATTTTAAAAGTTTTACTGGCAGTACATACTTGAGGCTATATGTGTAGACAGTCATGTTAGTCCAAAGGACATCTGCCTTTCTCCTCTCATTTTGTTCACTAGTCATAGTGAGAGATAGATAGAATTTCTTCGAGACTCATTCCCCCATTTGCATCTTAAGGCTTCTGAAAAGAGACTGACAGGAAGCACTTTAACACTACCTTCTTACAGTTGACATTCTTGTTTATTCATCAGTGCTTCAGTTCACCACTCACACAGATTATTTAGTCACTCATCACTACTCAGAGTCATTGATAAAATTGTGTTTCACTGGGGGTGATAAAGCTAAAAATTCTAGTTGCTGCTTCCAGGTTTTGTCAGAAACTCCAAAATTGCAAGAACAATATTCCTGCCTTCTTCTGCCTTTTTCACTTCATCCTGACACTAAATGTCTAAAAAGTTTCCACACAAAGACAATATTAACTCGTTACAGATTTTTACATCTCTGTATCTTCACTTCCATACAAATGGTCCATGATCCAGTAAGGGCTGCCTTTCATCTTTCATCTTTCACCCCGTAAAACCACAGCAAGTCTCCTGCTTCCCATGCCTAGGTCTCTTCTGATTCCTCCTCACGTTTTCATTAAGCAAACAGCACTACTCTGAAAATCCCCCTCGCCAACCTCCTTGTTTTTCTTTAACACTTCTCCATTCATATTGGTCCACTACCTCCATGATTTCAGGACAAAAGGAACACATAAGAAAAATGCAGATAAGAAAATTCTAAGCTAAGGAGCTTCAATAACAATTTTCATGTGGACTCCTCTCTGCAGGAGTTGTTTTTAATTTTTCCTTTTTTTTTTAAGGAAAAATGTGTGGAGGAATAATATAAGCAATCAGATTTTGGAAAACTTCCAAGAGCAAAAATGTCAGGAAACTACTGCAGATGCAGTAACCTGAGCATTTCAATCAGGAATACAAATAATAGCTCAAAATCTATTTATACTAGCTGTACACAACAGTGATAAGAAATCACTTACTATTTTGTTACATTTGTTACTTGTTTGAGCAGCATGGAAATGATCACCCCCTGACAGAGGCCTTCACTCAGGAAGGCAGGGCTCTACCATCTTTCTGTTGCCAAAAGACATGGGTCATTCCTCCCTTGTCTTTTCAAGTTCTCTCCCTCTTGCTCTAGCAAACTGCTTTCCCAGCTCAAAAGCCCATTCTGAGTGTTCCATGCCTTCTGCAGCCTCTCGTCTCCTCCCCTCAAACTCTCCTCAAACTCTCCTCAAACTCTCCTTCTCTTTTTCTTATGTCTCCTTGGGAGAGGCAATGCCCTCAGCACAGGCATACCCCAGACTCTCCAGAACTCCAAGGAAGTAAACACAGACACCTGCCTGCATGTAGCATCTTGAATGGTCATAGTCTGTTTGTGGGATCTTCTTTGCTTTTTTTTTTTTCCTCACAAATGACATTAAAACAAAAGGCATCCCCTCTGTTAATGATATAATGTGGATGTGTAAACCAACTAGAATTGTTTCACCCATTAGCCTGCTTATGAGAAAATGAGAGAGCCTTAATACTGAAGCATGAAGTTAGAAGCACCTTTGACAGGATGCTGCCATCAGTCTTAAAGCAAAAAGCCTGCTTCAGAAATTGTGTGTGCTTTCAGATACCATATACCAAAAAAAAAAAAAAAAAAAAAAAAAAAAAAAAAAAATTTTTAAATATTCCTAATCTCAGCAAAACAAGACCTGCATGAAGAAATGACAACAGCATTCAAAAATCATTTCTCCATGGTGTTCCTCTAATGCCAGGTACACTCAGCTAAAGCAATTCATTTTCCAAGTGGCTTTCTCAGCAACCACTTGCCATGACACTGACATCAGCCTTTCTCAGATCAGGGCCTGTCTGTCACAATGAGAGCTTATCTCTTGTCACTCCAGAGCTGTTGGAGCCTTCACAACAGTTTCACTCAGGAGACTGCTTAATCAGTGCCATGATTTAAAATGTAATTCAGCTCTAAAATTAATAAAAGATAAGGTTGAACATTTCCTTCTCCAGGTGTAGGTCTCTGGTCCCTTTATCCTTTGACTTGACACTGCCAAAGAGGCCACCTTTTATCACTGATGTAGCCAACTCCCTTCATCAAAACTGCTAAGCCTATCAAGGAACCACATCAAGTATTTGGGGTTTTTACCCCTAGATACTCTGTGGAGAAAGAAAACTGCTGCTTTTCCTTACCTCTCATTCCACCTCCTGTCCCTCCTACCAAATATACCAGGACTGAAATGAAAACCCCTGGAGGTAGTTACCTTCCCTCACCACAAGCCATCTCACTTCTAATTCAGTGACTCATTCAGGGCAATCAAATAAATAGGAATTCTCCAGCTTTTCTGCAAGTCACATTTCATTTTTCATGCTCTTCATTTTCACCAGCAGTTGTTGAGTGTACTAGCTAGTTCTTAGAGCCATCCTGACACATGAGATGTGAGAACATAGCAAACCACAAAATTTTATCAGGGATAACAAGCTTGTGATACTGCAGTTTTTTAGAGAAACTTCGCAAAAGGTTTTTGCCTAATAAACCCCATGAATCACACTGTGGAGTTTTGGAGAACAAAAGGGTTTTAATCCTGTTGGAAATTGGGGACTGCAATATGTCTGTTTTTCTGATTATAGGAAGGATAGAAACACTGAAGGTCATCTCTGAAAGGAGGAATACATCCCTAATTTCCCAGAAGACAACCAGTTTGAGATATAAACAACTTCTGGCATTGACATTAACTACAAATATGGCAGGGAAGCAAAGCAACACCAGGGCTGTTAGCAAGCCTCTCTGAAGTTAAGAAGGCAGGTGGCTAAAAGTAACAACTGGAAAGAGATAGGCATTTCATTCCCCTTTAGCTGTCACTTATAGGAAGAGTGGATATAAAAAAAGTAAGAACTAACTAATTTATTTCCCCATAAAATGATGTACCATTGACAACACCTAAACCTGTTACATTTAACATCATACAAGAGTGAGACATCCTTGTGACAAGTATCTTTTAAAACAAAGCTTCATAAAAAAAATAAAAAAGGCATTTAGGTTTCTATTTGATTCCTGGCTCCTGTAATAAAATTAATGTTCCAAAGGCCATAACAGTAAAATATACAGTAAAATCATAACAGTGATTATTTGAATAGCTTTGGCCTCTTAGCTGCATCTTGAAATAAAAGTTTCCGTTGGGAACATGCTGACTCTTAGTCTAAATTTTAGTTCTAGAAGTGGCAACAAAGGAACATATATTGTATTTCAACACTTTTAAAAGGCTGAATGAAAAATTAGGAACTGATATCAGCAATGACCTTAGGATTCACCATTTGCTTTTACTGAAACAGCACTGATCATTAAGATCACCTTCAAAACAAACCAAAATCACATTATGTAGCCCATGGCATTAACATCTAAGCTATTATAAAACCTTTCTAATGCAGTTTTGTTTTTCTGCAATAGTGTCTTTCTTCCTGTCTTTTCAAGAATACATGGATGGCCTTATAACTGATACAGACCCTGTCCATTGTTCTTCCTCTCTTCCACTTTGTAAAATGTCAGATCAAATTTTTTCATCTTAAAATTTATGAAACAGAAGAATATCATTAGAAAGGCTCATTTCCTAAATTAAATGGTTAGCTAACATCCTTCTCAGTATTATATAAATAATATAAAGAAGACTTAAGACTTAAAAAGAAAAGGTACAAATAAGAACTAGCTATTAAAAAAATAATAAAAAAGAAGAAAAGACTAGACCACTCATGCTGCATTATTTTCAGTGTGGTATTTTCTAAGAAACTCTATATACAGTACTGCTCATACACCCTACATTGCATGGTATCCTCTCTAGCAGAAAGGTTCCACTGCAACTTCTCTTGTTCCTTTGCAATGTAAAAGGTACAGAGAGGTATGAACACTAAGGCACATGCCCATAAATGAGAGAATACAGTTGAGCAGAAATTATTGTCTGGAAATGTGGAGCAGAAAAATGTCCACTCTCTATAAAATCTACTGATGAATGCAGATGCACCAGAAAACTGATATGGCAACGATTACATCTCTCCAGTAATTTAGGCAGTGCCTAAACTCAGCTTCCCACTTGGGAAGTTACTGCATCACTGGTCAGAGTCCTCCCAGCTGAAAAGCTACAGGTATAATTCCCCATGCTTGCCCCTAATCCTCCACATCTCCACCAGGTGGGGGGAAGACATTCCTTTTAAACATGCAGTGAATTCACTGTCTTCAATTCCAGATCTTCCAGATTCAAGAACTTGTGTGCAAGGAAACTAGATAGCATTTTAAAGGTTAAGAAGCACAAATAAACAAGAGAAAAAAGTCTGTACTGTGATATTCATGGCATGGACACTAGAGTTAATTTTGTCTTAGCAACAGTTTTAGCATCAACCTTTCAGGAAAATGAGTGTACGTATGTACCTACACTGCTTTGGAAAGCAAAGCTTTATCAAGTGTATTGGCTCAGTTGGTATTTTCCAAATTCAGTAGATAAAAAGTGAAGTACCGTATTTCTTTCTCATTATTTACATTGACATTGTGCATTCAGGAGGAACATTTAGATTCAAACCACTGGAAAAGTACAAGTTGTCTCCCTGTTCTGTTCTCTGCAGCACAAATCTTTCTCTTCAGCAGTTTCCTCTGCTTTGAAAGGCAATGCAATCAGATTCTGAGCGGTAGAATGGAATTACTATTTCAGGCCATGAATTGCACTATTCCTATTTAGAGGAACATCCTGTGTTCAAAAGCACTGAACAGCCAGAAACACCTACTGAAATCAATGCTAGTTAGTGCTCAGAACCAAAGCTAAGTGATATATCTATATTTTTTTTTTGCATTGAATGAAGAATTTAATTTCAGCATCCAAAATGTTAATTCAATTAAAAATTCAATTAAAAACTCATGAATCTGAGTTTGATTTCACTCCCAGAGTAAATGCCTTTTCCTCCATCTTTACCAGACAGTTGCTAACACCTCCACCTGTGAGTGGAAAATCAATAATGAACTGAAAATCAGTAACAAGCCAGTCAGAACATAGGAGGGTTATTGTGACAAACCTCCCTGCTCTGCATATCTATAATGTCTTCCACTGCTGTTCATCTTCCATGGTCATACTCACCATCACATACAAGCAGAAAAAACTAAAGACAAAACAGAAGCCACCATCCACACAAGGTGTAGGCAGCTAACTGGGACACAGAGCAGTTCTGGAAAGTGACACCCACAAGTACAAAGTCCACTGTCTTTTCTCTGACTGAAGCCTAATGGCTGATATGACCAATTTGGGGTTTTACCATAAATCTATGACTTTAAATAAGGATCCATTCCAATAAGGACATGAAATGTGTGGTCTGTCTAATTAAGACAAATTGTGAGTCCAGAATGCAGAAGTAGAGGCTGGCATGGACACACAGTTCCTGAGCTTTACTTGGAATATCCCTCTTCACTCCCCAAGCCACATTTGAAACAAAGCTGGGTTGTGACAGATCTATTTAATAATAAATCACTGCTACTGAGAAGCTCCCACCATCTCTGCACAGCCATTTTCACAACGTTTGTATTTCCTGCCACTGTTCTTTACCTTCTCTCTTCTGACTCTTTACCTTCTCTCTGCTGACACACAGCTTCCCAAAACACCACCAGCTCCTTAGAGTGTCCTTTAAAGCTTCATGTCATGGAAACCACCCACAGCTGAATATTATCACAGCATGCCCAAGCCTCAAGCCTGTCTACTCAATGAACACAGAGAGGAAGAACCTGCAGCGTAATCCAAGCTGATCCCTTCATCAGAGATGTACTGCATTCCCAGTGGTCATTGCTTCAGCTCACTGTTATCTGTACCCCCATCTCCAGCTCTGCAGAACACCCATCTCAGAAAGAGCAAGCAGGGATCAGTCAAAAGAGGAACATGCACAACAACATGGAAGAGAATTCAGGTACTGTGAAATCTCTGGAGTTTCCACTACTGCTCCTAAGGAGAGGCAGGGGTGATACCCTGCTAACACTGTATCCTCAAAAGCCTCTGGGAAGACAGCAAATACCATGCAGCTCCTCTGGCCAGTAGATCTGGCCTTTCACTCCTCTGAATGGACAGGGATACCACAAAAGTATTCCTTCTACCTATGATGTTGGACATACATCTGTTATTTATAAATAGTTTTCTCTTTGTAAATTCAGTACATATTCATCCTCTTTCAGAACAGGTATCCTAGATTAACAAAGCTTGACTGGCAGTGGGTAAGGCCTAAGTATACATTGTGATGTACCTCTGCTGATATATTTTCCAAATCCTTAGAGCAAAGAAAAAATGCAAAAATTAAACCAAAACATAACTATTTTTAATATCAATATTTTATTTCTTTTTTCTAAAGTTGATGGTAAAATAATTACTCCTAAGCTACAGCAGCAACCTCACATTTAAATAAGCTCTTTAAGAGCCTAACTTGCAGCAACAAAGAAAGGAGCTAGGAAAATCTAGAAACTAACGTTCTTGTGGAAAAAAAAAAAAAAAAAAAAAAAAAAGCAGGAGTGTGCTTGTGAACTCACTAGGGGCTCTTTTGGTGCAAGTAAAGGAAGATGACGTGAAGACCAGTGTTACTCAGTTCAGGACACACTATCTTGACACAACCTACATTAGGGCCAAATTCTTGTACCAGCATAAAAAGAAGCAGAATCATGTTCCTGATGCAGCACTGCACTCGTGAGGCTGGAACTGAGGCTTGCATTTCTGTAGGCATCCAATAAAGCAGCAGGTGCCAGCAGAGATTGTGGCACATTTTTCCTGCTGCCATGACCTGCTCTGATCAAGGCTGATCTCTACAGCAAGACAAGAATAAATGTTAATTGCAACCTCACTACTCCATTCTGCCAGGAATGTGGGACTGATAGGTAACTGCAGGCAAATTCATGGACTTCAAGATTTTAAGCCCTATCTAAGCCCTGGTTAACATCCCTTTATTTATTCACATCCCTTTATTTATATTATTCATATTGCTTGGAGAGGAGAATGAGAATCAGGCTCATTTCTGGTACCTGGTAGAACTATACCAGAGAAATAAAGCTTGGCCATAGGTAGGAATGAAAAATTAAAATAAAAGTTTTGTCACTCTGTCATTGAATCTTGCTAAAAGAACTGTCTGTAACTCTGAATATAGGCTGTTCGTAAATCTTCCATAGCAGAGAAGCAAAGACAAGTAAAAAAACATCTGCCTTTGCAAACTGAGGGATAAAGTCAAATAATAGCTGAGTAAAAGTCTGAGTAACGGGGTTCTTTTTGATTTATTCACCACCTTGTATTATGTGGAGGGTGATTCTATGGGAGGGCCATTCTATGGCAACACCATATATATTGCACCCCCAAATATTTGGAAGAAGCCTTAGGATTTCACAATTCTACACTTAAACCTAATATTTTCATGGTAAGGACACATCCTTCTGCAGTGGGCAAACTTTGGTTTTCCTTTAGGTTGACTGGTCCACTCTTCCCTCCCTTGTCCTCTACCAGGTCAGGCAGTTGATTATCTGATGGGTAGTGTGAATTTTCAGAACAGTTAATACTTTCCACCAAGGGAACATTAGACTTCCATACTCCACTGAAAGCACAAGCAGAATCTACATGCACTTGCATGTAAGGTTATGTGAAATTAATCCTTTCTATCTTTTATATTTTTAATTGGGCATTCCACTAACTTTTTTCAGTCCTTCTTCACTTTAAAGTTGCTCTTGATAATTTGCACAAGTTTTGAGTGATCACAAATATTGTTCTGGTCCTCAACAGAGTAATAAATTTTGGCACCCGTAAATTATCACTTTCCTTTGACTCTATTTTATTTTTCCCACATATCCTATGTCTTATTACTTCATAACTTTTATCTTTGCTCTTCTCATTCTAATGTCTCATTTATTTTATTGCATTATTTTTCTTTCCATTTTCCTTTCTCAGTAGAGTGCCAAAAAAAGTTTGCAAGTACTTTAGTTTTACAATGTCCTAACGCTATTTTAGGGATGCTTTAGAAAAAAATCTCAACTGATGAAATTTTTGTGAACCTCTGTTCTCTCTGAAGGAACATTTTTATGCCCTGTCATCATAATGTTGCATAATCAGCAGTCAGAGAGCATCAAGTGGACATGGATGAATTCTGCTTGCATTGGCTGCACAGAGGACTCAGACTGACACTACAGGACTCATCACATGTCTTTTTTATGTGACAATCTAGAAGGATCTTGTGGGAATACACTTTACCAGAGAAATGGGGTATCAATAATGTTAAAACCGACACAGCTAAAAAAAATAGAATGGAAGAAGACCCAGATAAAAGAAAGGGCTAGAATTAATATTATATGTAGACAAAGGTGTTTTGTATCTCATTCTGTTGCATTACTGTGGCGAAGCCCTTCTCTTCATATTTTGAAAGCTTGCCTCCCAATTTTCCCCATTACAAACGAACCAGTAACACAAAGTAGAACTGGACCTGGCAGCCTGTTAGCGTGGCACCCAGGCAGAAACTTAAAATGTCAGCTGTACTCAGGAGGGGAGGGAGAAGTGGTTCTTCACAGAAACATCTCTGTTGGAAAAGATTTAAGAAAACATGACAGAAGAGCAAGGAATGTCTTTGTCTACAGTCTAATTGGTTTAATTACACTACTATAGGGCTGCTTTATTCTGCCACATCTACACGTCTTTTGAAGACCTCCAGGGATGATGACTCTGTCTCTTCCCTGGGCAGCCTCTACCAATGTTTGACAGCTTTTTCAACAAAGAAGTTTTTTCCTAATATCCAATCTAAAACTCCCCTGGTAAAGCTTGAGGTGCCTCTTACCACTTGTGTCTTGGGAGAGATCGAAACCCATCTGGGCACAGCCTCATCTCAGGGAGTTGTAGAGACCAATATGGTCCCCCCTCTCCCCCAGCCTGCTTTCCCTCAGGCTAAACAACCCCAGCTCCTCCCCTCAGACTTGTGCTCCAAACCCTTTCTCCAGCTCCCTTGCCTTTGCCTGGACATGCTCCAGCACTTCCATGTCATTTTTGAAGCAAGTAACCCAATACTGAACACAGCACTCAAGGTGTGGCCTCACCAATTCCCAGCACAGGGGGACAATCCCTGCCCTGCTCCTGCTGACTGCACTATTGCTGACACAGCCAGGTGTCACACACACTGGGTCATGTTCAACCCCTGTTGCCCAGCCCTCCCAAATGAGTTAATGAAAAAGACTGTATTCGCTGACAGTTTGCCACTGGAGTGACAGAAAATTATTGGAAAACCTTACATTTCTTATTTTTAGAAGTTAACAACAAATACTTCCCATTTTCTTAAACAGTAACAAGTGTGAGATTTGCTTTTGCTGTATTTTTTTTTGCGTTATTTTCTTCAGTTCTAATGAAAATACAACAAATATTGCAGCAAAGTGATTTCTCTAGGAGAAAACATCCTATTTTAGCAAAAGCCACAGTAATTTTGACTTCAGTGAAAACTGTCTCCTTTCCCTCTCTTAAGGAACTCTGAGGAATCTGAACATTTTAAAGGCTATAAATATTGAATATATATAGATATACCTTCCTCCATCTAATATGAAGTAAGCAAGTGGAGTGCATTAAGATACAATCTATTTTCTATTTCCAAACAGGCATACAAAGGAGTACTCCATTCCAGCAATTCATAATAAAGGCAACACAATGGGGCATCGTCTCAAAACTGAACAAAGCTCCTCATCTTCTGTCTATTTTTTAAAGATACTGGATAGAAAAAATGAGAATCCTAAATTTATCAGTTTCTAGTAACTCTCTAACAGTCATATCTTGAGACTTAAATTCAAATACTCCTCTCAATAAAAATGTCCAAGAAACAGCCCTATTGTGATATTTTTGCATTTCAAGATTAAGTTGATTTTGCACCAACAGCATTTCCCATTCTCTACAACACATCTGGGTTCTTCCAGAAGCTATCATACCAACTTAACAGTAACTTGAAATATATGGCTACTGTGTGAGAAAAATAAGTATAATATCTTGGTTTCCTTGTTGTTTCATTTCTGGAAATCCAGCAAATGGCAATATTCCATATTAGAGCACAATTTATTCTGAAAAACTGAAGTACCTCGCTTTCTGTAATTCTTAAGTTTTTTTCTGTGGTTTTCAGCCTGGATTCTCTGGCCTGACATGTATCTGCTGGGATGAGCAAGAGAGGCTGAAGGAACCCTAAGTTTAATGTGTTTCACAAGGAGAAATTCATCATTGTAAAATAACATCCCTCCTTTAAAGTCCTTTAGGTTTCTTGTCACAATTCACACACCATTAGACAGGTCTAACTGTGAGCAGGGATCAAGTTTAGACCCAAACTTTAAATAAATTCTGTGCAAGTGAAAAATGACTCCCTGCACAGACACTGTTGGCAATTAAAGGTGACAAATTATCGCTGCAGAAAGAAGTAGCTTGAGGTCAAAATCTTATCACTGTAGAAAATAATAATCATATTTTTGCTTTTCAACAGAAAAAATAAAAAAAAAAGGCTCATGCCTATGCCTATTCCTTGTCAAGATAGAAGTTACATTAAAAAAAAATAAAGAAAAAAGAAAAAAACCATCACACAATGCCAGCATAAATCTTCTAATTCTATGACAATCAAGTTTGGTATTTCCCTTTTCAGCCAGTGTCACTTTTTCCTTTTTTTAAGAGCAAAAGAGAGCAAGCTGATTCCAAATGGAGCATCACTGGAAACACAGGATTTTGGGTGCCTCTTTTTCCCTGAATGTCTGAAATATAAGCTACAGTGGGGTACATGCTGGTGTGTTGCAACAGTAAATTATTTTGATTATGTTTATCATATTTGGAAACAGTAAAAAGTATTTCTCAAGGAAAAGCATCTTAATTGCAGAGGTTACAGAGAGACTAGAAGGTGTTAGGAAGATCAATGTGGAAAAATCAAATGATAAATGACTTTTTGTAATGGCAAACAGTAACAGATACTGGAAAAGCAAGTGTGAAGAACTTAGAAGGTATAGATTGCAGTGGTGGTTGATCCCACTTGGCAGCCAAGCAACCACCTAGCTGCTCACTCTCTCCGTCCCCACTGGGACATGAGAGAAAATAGGAATAATGAGAATAAGAAAACCTATGGGTAGAAATAAAGATAGGGAAATTACAAACCAAGCTCTAATGCAGGCAAAACAGCCTCACTTAAGGGATATTTAATTTGCTATCATTAAGTATAAATATTTAATTAATTATTCACATATTGGGAAAGAAAAAAAAGAGGGAAAATACCCTTTTCTCTCTTCTCTACCACAACCTTATTCCAGACCACTTTCCTTGTCCTTTCCTAGTCTCCACTCATCATGTTACCACCATGGGCTATACTCAGCCCCTTGGGTGATGGCCAGAGGATGAAGGGTTAGACCACAGCAGTTTTTCTCAGTCACTCTCTTTTTTCCCATGCTTCTCTTCCACTGCTTCTTCCTCCTCATTTGTTTCTTCTGCTCCAGCATGGGCCTTCCATGGGCCATGATCCCTTTGGGAGAGCACCTGCTCCAGCATCATCGATGCTCATCGGGCTCATCGATGTGCCACAGCTCCCCTGCTGTGGTGCATCTCCTTCTGCTCTGGCCATGGTTGCTCTGCCTTCCTTCTCTCTGTACCAGTGCCCCTTATCCAGGCTGATTCCACAGAGGTGCCCCAGGGGGGCTGATGGGCTCAGCTGAGGCTGGGCTGGCTCCGTGCAGAGCTGGCTGGGATCTGCTGTGCTGAGCACAGGGCAGCCCCGGCCTCTTCCCAAAGGCCCCCCAGCAAAACCTTGGCAGGGGCACCAAATACAACTGCGAACTGTAAGAAACAGACTGAAGATTTAAAGTATTTGGAAAAAGGCTTTTGTAAATAGAATGGAGGGTAATTTTAAAATACATTCTACATTCTAAACAATGTAATTTTTGTTTATGTATAAATATATTTAAAATATGTAAATATTTACATTTTTGCTAATGTAAAATATTTACATTAGCAAAAACAATGAAATAGAAAGATATTATTATAAATAATAAAAATACTTAAACGAGAAAATTAAGTAGATCTTCACTATTTTAATTATCTGTAACCAATTGCTTGTGTCTGGAACAGTGATTTTCTCTGAAAGGATCAATGAATCTGGAATTGTTTATTGTATTGATATCTAAGATGAGAAAGATCAGATTTTTTTTTTAATAAGTTTTTTCTAGAAGTCTTTAGACTTCTTAGATTTGTACTGATAAAATGTTACTTTTTTATTCTATCATTAAAACATTCCAATAAAATGCTATTTCTTTGCTGTATCTTTATCTTTAATATTACTTTTAAAAGTAATATTAATAACAGAAAAGAACTCTAGACAAATGTAATTGATGGCTTTGGCCATCTGTTTCTCAAGATCTGTTTAGAAAAATTGTAAAGTTTGAGAAACTGTAAAACAAATTGCTTTTTCAGTCAGGTCTTCTTTTCCCCCATCCCTATTCCAATTTCATCTTGCAGCTTCTAGCTTCAGCTGGAAGAGGAGGGAAAAGCCTCAAAAGCTGCAGGTACCTAAGTCTGTGCATCTTGGGGTGGATTGGCCACAGACCTCTAGGCTCCATAGGGTACTTCTTTCAGAAGTTTATTTCACTGATTTCTTGTGGAGTTCAAAGCCCATCTGAGCTCCTGCTGCACACATTTATATACACAATTTGGTGGTGCATTGGAGAAGATCAAGGGATTTTTAAATTCTTCTTGATATTCATTGAAAGTGAAAAAAAGAATAGTTGTGGCATACTTTTACTGCAACAACCTAACCATCCAGTGAATCTGATACAGTCAGGCTGTACTCTGACAGTATTTGATGTGAGTTACCAAAGGCATGAAAGCAACTGTGAGAACACTCCAAAGTACTGTCCGAAAACAGCAATTGAAAAATTCAGGTATTGAACTAGAGCTACTTCATTTGGCAATAAAGCAAACTCCAGAGGACTTCAATGTTAAGGTGATTTACATTCTTATGAATTCCAAATAGTTTCTCCCATAAAAACAGTCCTGCTCCTTAACTTTCCCACACACAACTAAATCTATCAATTTATCTCAAGTCAAAACAACTGCAGAACATAAATCTGGAACATATTTTGGATATCAATCAGGATGTTTTTTGACATAATGAATCCCTTACACCCTAAGTATGCTTCAACAGTGCACAACCTTCTGCACAGCTTCCCAAAGGCCAGAGCATCCTGCAGCAGCTGCAGAAGAGGAACCAGAGGTAGAGGCAGATCTACCACCACCTGGCATGGCATGTCCAACCAGACAACTCAGGTAAGGCCTTCCAAGAGCTTTGAAGATAGCAGAGAGGTTCAAGGTCTGATCAAAGATGTGCTGGCAGAGACATACTGAGGATATGCTGGCAGGCTACAACACACATTACAGCATGTTCTTGGTTCTTTGTTGCTCAGAATCAGTTGCTCTACCTTGTCCTTACTTGCCTAATAAAAAGGTACCACATATTCAGAAAAATCCCTGCAGCACAGCTGGACTGAGCAGCATGTTTAAGAACAACAATCTGAACGCCATTTCTCACCCTGTTCAGCAATAGGCTCTTGGAGTTTGTTTCCTCACCTATTGTCAGTGACTTCAAAATTGAAGAGCAGCTGATATGAATACACTCCATATATGGAAAGTTAAAACTTCAACTGTCATCAGTGTTTCTTCCAGATAGGAAAATGACACCATGCAAGTACCACAGCACTGACCAACCTCAACTGCAGTGACACAAACACTTACAGTGACAAACACGTGTCCAGAGAGCTGTATCACTCAGAGAGCTGAGTGATACACTACCTCAGCCAGGATCAGGGAGATCTGCAAAATTCCAGCTTTCCACCAGTAATACCATGCTCCTTACCTTTCCTCTGCCAGGAGATCAGCTCTACCACAAGTCCCAGCTGGGAATGCAGCAAAGTCACCAGCTCCTTCCTAAGGGCCACATCAAACAATGAGCTCAGTCTAGGCCTACTTGTTCAAGGAATGCACATCTTTTTTACAACTGGTTTACATGTGTGTGTGCTGCCAGAGAACATAAAATGCATCTAGAGCACACACTTACGCAAACTTGGCTTTGCTGACGTAGAGGATGACAGCATCAATCTAAAAACATTTTCAGCTTCTCTTTGAAGAGAGATTTCCTTTCTTGGCTAGCATTATTTATTCAGTGCAGAAGAGTCACTGGGCTTAAAAACAGGATGACTCATACTTGTTTAGATGTTTATAAGTTGTGTGCAGTTACAGAAGATGTTTGGGAAAAATGTCAGGAAGGTTTAAGCAGTGTTCTTTGAAGGTGGGGTGAAGTGATAGCTTATGTATTAATTTTCTAAGAGCAGCTAGTTGAGCACTAAAATCAAAGGGGCTTTTTCCTTCATTATTTTATCAGTGTACACAGTTAGCTAACAAAGATCTTTTAAATATAAAACAGTTTTACAACAGTGCATGCTGTTTAAACACATAGAAAACTTTATATGGATTGTCTTGACAATCCATATAAAACCTCCAAAACAACACCTCAGCACTGACATTTTACAGCAAAGACATAAAACTATGGTTGATAGGACTTCAGGACTGATGTAATAATGCTCAAATAACCCAAAAGAGGGTTGTTTCTTACTCCTGTCTGTATAATTAGAGTAGAACAGTTTATCTACTGCACACATTGGCTATTATTATTATTATTATTATTATTATTATTGTTATTGTTATTATTATTGTTATTGTTATTATTATTGTTATTATTTATTATCACAAATGGCTTTGGTTTCTCTATTTAATTTGCCTGGAAACCAAGTGCAGAAGAAGAATGTTGTGACATACCATTCACTACCAGCTGCTCTGTAACCTCAATAGTCCCAACAACCCACAGAGGGCAAGAGACAGAGAAGTAACTTTTTATGCCATGTGGAAGTGTTTGTTCTTTATACTCACTGTAGGGTCTCACTGAGCCTTACTCCATATATTTTCCTATCCCCTAGAAAAGGAGGCAAAGCAAAGCAAATGCATAGCACACCCCAAGCTAAATCTCCTGTTCCCTACCCCTCATAAAAGCTAAGTAAAGACAAACTAATCAGAGGATAATTAGTTACAATTTGCACAACTTTGTCACCATAAGTAAAAGAACTTTTTCTCAAGATAAAAGGAACTGGAAAGCACTATGCAAAACCTTTCTTGACTTTTTCTTCTCAGGGGAATTTTTGCAAAGCTTTCTTCCAGTACTTCATGCAAGGATCTGATTATATATTTTAATTTACTTTCTCTGTAATTAGTCCAAAAAAGCTGGGTCATATGAATATTTAAGCTACTTTAATTTGAGAAAATCTTCTGCAGGGATACACATTATATGAGATAGAATTTGGGGCACTGAATTCAGTATGCCCACTGGTTTAAGAAGCACTAAATAGCCTTGGAGGATGGGTAACTGCAAATGAGATTCTGATTCTCTCCACCCCAAAGAAACCAAGAATTCATGCATTTGCTTAAATTTACAAAAGGTCTATAGAGCAAGTTCTCAGAATAGCAATTTATGTCATGCATAAGGATATGGTCAAATGTTCACGTATCAAGCAGAAGCAATGATTTAAAGGAGTACCTCTGCTGCAGAGATGTGATAATTCACCACAGTGCTCTCATAAAATGTGTTAAACTAAGTTATCTTTCTTTCCACTGAAACAGATCACAAAGATTCATATCTTTCAGTAGAGGGGACAGCAACGTTTTGAGCAACTTTGTCTCATAAGGAAACAATTTTCTAAGATCAAGGCTTCCTGGCTGGATACCAACCTAGCTGGCAGTTGATAGCTGGTTGTTATGTAGTGCCCACTGAACAAAGAGCTGAGTGATTCCTTTGGCTTGTACTTGGATCGTCTGCCCTATGAGCAAAGTAAAACTTTGTCAGATGGATTTGCTTTCCTAAACATTTCACCTGCAGCAAAGGCAGCAGAGGCACACGTTCCCTCAACACTGATCATATTTAGGATCAAGAGAAATGGTTAGAACTTTCTCTAATTCATGGTCTTAGAGAATTGCACACAGAAATCACTTAGCCTGGCTCTGAACTCCAGATACACCAAAGAGCTGCATGACAAGCAATATATCTACCTTTTCACACAACTGTATTGTGATGGTAGTGTTTGCTTATTGCATAGCACAGTCAGGAGTCAGGACTGCCTCAGAGGTTTTACATTTCTTTTTTTTCCTCAAGAGTATTTCATTACTAAAGCAAGATGAGTGCTGTTAATATTCTAAAAGTTTACAATCTTCTGTTATTGTGTTTGAGCATGAGATAATTATATTACTGACAACTTCATTATCTTCCTTTATGATCCTGAACTCAAAAAGTTGGCCATATATTTTTCCTTGATCACATTACGATGTCAACACAATAAAGAGTGGAGCATGCTGTTTTATAGCACTTCTTGCTCTTCTTTAATAAAATGCATTAGTCTAATACTGAATTAATACTTCATTTGGTTTTGTATTTTAAAATTTTAATCTTTAAAAGATGATCAAAACCACATGTTCAAAAATTCTGCAAACCTAGATTCCAACAGCAAATCTTCTTATCACAAAATTTCTCAACCCAATATTCTTTCAGATGGAACTGTTTATTCCACAAGTCTATTGACATCTGAAATTAAGGAATTTCAAATTATGTGTCCATCTTAATAAATGGACACCAGTCTGTCAGTACTATTGACAACTGTCAAAAGTAAAGGATTTGTATATACTAAATTGAGCTTAAGTCAGATGATGACTGACTAAAAAACCAATCTTAGAAACATAAAAACAAAAAAAAAAAAAAATTGCAGGAAGATTTTTGCACCTGTAATAGAAGAGGAACAATTCCTTCCAACCATTTACTACTAACAAAAATGTCGATGGATCTGGAGAGCTGACAAAATCTAATCCAAAATAAATCTAGTGGAAAATTAAAACCTAGCTTAAAAATGAAAATAAAAACCTGGGCTTGCAGTATTTTACATTTAACAGGTTGTACTTAACAGACTTTGCATTTCTATTGGGACCAACTTCTACCTTATGTGTAGCATTAATATGAACATGATATTGACACTGCTATTAAATCCTTATTTTCTGGAGCTGTTCTTTAAGCAGTATTACAGAGGAGTATTTCTCCTTATCAACCAGCCATAAGATGAGCTTCTTTTAGATTGGACAGACCAGTATTTTGCTGGAATACACCTCATTATAGTCAAACCTTCTATAAGTCGTCAGTTGTCAGGTCCTCCACCCATTCTCACCTTAGGTTCCTTGTAAACTGTGACAATTATTCTTCTTCCCACAAAAGAAGTCCAGTGGCATTGACTTTTTACTGTTACACATGGAGGGGGTGCATGCTCTGTCATAGATGTGGTGCAACTGATACACACATTTCTGTTGCTTAGTACTTTATCAATACAATATTCATCAGATTTTATAAAGCTTAACACTAATCTGCCATTTAGAAAGCCTCATTATTGGTAATGGTTATAAGGCAAGGAAGAAATATCACCTTACAGTTACAGTTGACATCCAAGACAGATTTAACTCGAAAATGCAATTTGGGAAAGGATTTGCTTGAGCCAATTCCTGTCTGATGTCCAGACTACAAAGACCCAACCAAACTCGGGCTCAGCTGTGGGCTCTGTGCAAGCTTCAGAAGAGCAGCACGAGCAGACCTGAGCAGCACAGCTGCAGATCACAGTATCATAGATCCATTCTGGTTGGTCTTCAGTTCAACTATTTGTCACTCCAGCACTGCCAGGTCCACCACTAAACCATGACAATAAGTGCCACATTTACATGTCTTCTAAAAAAACTTCCAGTGATGGTGACTCCAAGCATTTCCCTGGGCAGCGGCTCCAATGCTTAACAACTCTTTCTACGAAAAAATTTTTCCAGTATCCAAGCTCCCCTGATGCAGCTTGAGACCATTTCCTTTTGTCCTATTGCTTGTTGCTTAAGAGAAGAGAACAACCCCCACCTTGCTACACCCTCCTTTCAAATAGTTGTACAGAGTGATAAGGTCTCTCCTGCCCCTCCTTTTCTCCAGCCTAAACAACCCCAGTTTCCTCAGCTGCTCCTCTCAAGGCTGGTGACTAAATAAGGCCTGGCCACGACCACATCTACTCAGCCGGGTTTTTAACATGTAGGCAACATTCTTCTGTGGTGACCACATGATATGAGAGACACTCAATAGACAGGACGGACGACAAGGCTTTTTTCAACATTTCAGGCCTGTGATGATGGTATGTGGGATTTGCAAAGATTTCTCCTGAGGACTGCGTTCACATAGAGTTCAGCACAGGGGGTGTGCTGCTTTGCAAGCCATCTCTTGAGCCATATCACTGATGATGGCACAGGTAAACAACTGAGACATCCTAAATTAATAGAGATCATGGAAAAGAAATCTATAGATACGCCAAGAGGTAAAGCATTTATATAAAGGAAGCACTCCTCCCTTTTTGTCTCAACTCAATCTTCAAATTTTTCAGGATCACAAGATGTTTCCTTCCTACCACCTCCTTCCGGACACTCAGGTAACTCTTAGTTATAGCTCCTTCAGAAAACAAGTTTACCGCAATCTTTCTTGCACAGAGATGGAAGTTCATACTGTGTTTTTCTGAGGTTTTTTTTGCTGAGGCACTTCTTCAGCCTGTGCAAAGCATAGACATGCAGATCAGTTTGCATATTTCTCTGTCTCTTTTCACAGACTGTCTCACACTAACATGCTCCTCACCATCTCAAGGCTACGCTGGTTATAAAAAGATTTGTGAGGCACTAGCAGCAGACAGACAGTCCTGCAGCACATTCTGGCAACCATGAAGCAGATGTGGCTTCAGAAAATGTGTGCCTGCTTTAGATCCTGAGCTTTGAGGAGCTTTGAGTATCAGAGAGCACATGGAATAAGAATTAATTAATTTCTCATTAAAAGTTTTAATGACAAAATAGATTGTGCTCACTCTCCTAATACAGCTGGGAATTTATCCTTGTCTCCAACCTGTAGTTTTCCTTCTGGTAATGTTCTGTTCTTGTTTCACACAGTGAAGTGTTTGGTAAAGTCAACCTTGTCCAGAAGGATAAATCCAGAACAATAAAATAGATGTCCAGCTCAAAAATAACTACTTCATTAGCTTTGTTTCACCTTCTGCTTTGCTGGCATTTGAGTTCACACAGACTATTTTTCAGTTACTAGGTGGAGCTCAGGCTTTACACAAGTTTTACTTGTTTTTGTAATGTGTTTTACTGTTCTTGTAATGTGTTATTTAAGCACTTATAGCAATGGTGGAAAGAAACAAAGAAATAACTGGACACAGAGTGGGAATCTATATCCTTTGCATGTGCTACTGATACTGGATGACAGAGTCAGGCCAGGATGATGGAGGACACAGGAATGGCAACCACAGGACATGATTTGGGTCTTCCCTTTCGGCACAGTGTTTGCATTACCTCGCAGTTCAGTCTTCAAGTTCATTCATTTGCTGTGCTGCTTCTGTACAGGCTGCCTACATAGACACTGAGTCATAACATTTAGTGTTTAAGGTGCACTGTGACCCCTTTGAGAGACGTGTGTAGGTTTTTTCATGATAAATGTATAGGTTTGGGATTAGTATAAAGACCTGTTTTATAGAGGCATTTGAAATTATCTTAGTACACAGACAAGGTATGAAGACAAAACACAGCAGAATTTTCCAACATTTGGTTTGTTGGGCACTAAAATATGGACTCTTACCCTCAAAATAATCAATCCCTTGCTATAAATTAGGCAAAATATGGGGGAAAATGATACAACTTAATCTGATTCCAGCTTTCCATCTTTTCGTTTTGCAGTTAAATTCATTAGTTAAATGTAGCTGAAATAAAGAAAAACATGGAAGACAGTCATGACAGTTTTAATAGCCAACCACTGCAAAACTTCTACAAATGTAAAGTTTCACTATACTAGTAAGAACTGAAAGTTAATGTATGTGTTGAAAACTATTTTTACTCTAGTAATCTGAATGTGTATGAACAAAAGTAATGCAGAAGCTATTCAGATATATAAACTAAGCAAAATTCTACAAAAATATCACTACATATAATATGCATACAGACTTTAAAGCACTAAAGAAGACAACACTGAACACCTAAGTACTTCTGAGCTTTTATCTCCACCAGGGACTGATCCAAAACTTGCTGACATTCAGCTCTGTTGAGCAGAGTTGATTTTAAGTGGCCTGGCCCAGAGAACTGCTTGGGTTAGACACTCTGACACACCAAGGCAAATGCCCCACTGGAAATAGAAAGATTGAGAGACATCCCACTTTTCTCTTGGCTCTCTTCTGGAGTTGGAAGTTCTGTTATAGAAATAATGCTATTTTTAAAATATCTCTTCAGACCTATCGTTTTTCTGTAATTTTGAAAAAGCCCTAATTAAAAACAAGAAGAAAATTGTAAATCAGATGAGATATCAGTTTAAAACAGCAATATTTTCATTGCCTCTAAAGAAGAGCGAAAATATGCCATGAAAACAATTCTTCAGAAGCACGCTATGCTATTTTACATCTTAATACACTTTCCAGTACCAGCACTTTTCCTTCTCTCCACATTAAATCAGAGGCTAACTGGCCTTAGTAACTTTAAAAAAAGCAATTTCTTCAATTCCCATGATATCTAGCACATGGTGAGCACTGGTAATTTCAAACGCTTAGAAGAGCACGTTACACCTGTTTTACTGCTTGCTACTTTCTCTGAAAGAGAAGTTTATATTCTGAAGAATATAATTTTCAAAGAAAACGTATTAAAAAATTTAGGAAACAAGATGCTGAACCAAAGTAACTTATAGCATTATGAAACCACAAAATAATTATCAATCCTGATGCAAAAGATATTATAGACAGCTATTGAAAATCTCCTTGAAATTATATCAAATAATTCTAAAAGATCTATGCTTTATTTGATTGCAAATTGAACACAAAGCAACTACAGGTAAAAGCTCTTGGATACTCCACATATACCCACAGTTCCTGAATACCAAGAATCCTGATTTTCATGCAAGTTTCATAACCGCACAGATATACACCTTACTGACTGTGAGAGAAAGTGGCATATGCACTTTACACAGTTCACTTGCAAAACATTTAAATACATTGACATCTTCAACAGAATTGGTATTTCCAAGCATTAATGTTGAATAGCACTGTTATTGTCGGTTTGTAATTCTACACATCCAACAGCATGCAAATAGGTATTAGCTACTATATTCCTATCTTTGAGCAAGCATGTGCAGCTGAGCAGTCAAAACTCCAACCTCAGATTCCTGTCCTATCCACCAGAAAGTCACTGTAAATCATGGTGTCAAAGAGAGCAAGCAGCAATCCTGTGTTCCACACCTCAATCAATGCACAGGCTCATCAATATTACATGGACCCTCCTAGCTGCATGCACAACCTTAGAAAGGCAGGCAGGCACAGTTCAAATAAGCAGGTATGTTTGCAATAGCAGAATTTTTTTTTTTTTTTTTAAATATTGTTTCACTTTTCATTAAATACCCACATAACTGTGATGGTGCAGGAACTGTAACACCAGCCTAAGAAACTCTTTTTACTCTTTGTCAGTCCTATTCCCAAGAGTAGCCAAAACCTGGAACTTACAGAGAGAACATAAGAAAAATGGCAAACATACTATTCCTCTGTACATATCCTGGTGAAAATTGGTAGCTTAAGAACTTGCTGAATAGATCAAAGAGATTATATCTGGACCACTGTGTTTAATCCTTTTTTCAACCTACTTATGCTTTTGGTTCCTGCAGGAACCTGTAGCAATCTACTTCAGTCTGAGTGAAAAATAAGTTCCTGTGTATCTGTGTCTGGTACCACATTGCTGGGCCTGGGAATATGTTTAGCAGAAACAACACAATTTTCTAAGACAAGCACCACAATATGTCAGCGTGCTGATCACACTCCACCCCCCTCTCTCTTCCCCTTTTCAACACTGTGGCTGTCACCAGGATGTGATGACCCTGTTATAGAGAAGATCACCCTCCTGTCAGCAGTACAAGACCATTTTCCCACCAGCACTGTGGCCAGGTGGTGGGGACACCCATTAGGGAATAGGGAAGGGTACCAGCATGTGAGATATTGTCCACAAAATCCAGCAGGTGGAAGTCCTAAGTGGGATACAGATTGGAACTGTTGCTGGACAGGAAAACCTGTGACTCCTGGGGGTCTAGAGCATCCCTGCTATTGCCAGATTCCTCTGAGACTTAGTGACTCCTTTAGGTAATGTTCTGAGCCTAGATATGGTTATTGTATCTCACACAGATTAAGAGTTTGACCCAAACTTTAGCAGGCCCAGATAATGAAAAGCCTTCAAAAGCAAGAAAGCTATACTAATTACTAGAAGTTTTGTTTAGCTGAAATATTAATTGCAAAGGATACTCCACAAGCTGTGCTAGGAGTAGCTAAGCTGCACTAACTGCTAGAAATAGTAAAAAAGAATAACCTGTGCTGATTATTTAAATTTTAATGCAATAATAAGGCTCTAATTATGACTACAACCCTGTGGCAAATACTTAGTCTGCCAAGGATCCCTAAAAGAACCTGCATGTCCCTAGGCAGCAATTTCAAACCTACCAACAGCTAAATGTAATAGATGCTGTACAGACATTGTATGTGTAAGTATATATATATATATATATATATACATATATATACACATATACTCAAACCAGAGTCCCTGCATACTTTCTCCTTCTGCAGAGGTCAGGCCATACCTCTGAGCAGCTTTGCCTCCCTGCTCTGCCTGTTTCGGGTAAAAACTGATTAAACAAAAAAAACCCCTAACTAATGCCAAAACTTTGCTCTATACAGCAGCCATCCATTCCCATTGGTAAGCACATGCTAAAGCAAATGAGAAAAACTGCTTGGAAGCTTTCCACATATGTATAGACAGCTGAAGATGGCTGTGCAGCTAGAATTCAGGTTTGTGTCTTTGCTGAATTGTTGCACTTGAAATAGGAAAAAAAACCCAAAACAAACAAAAAACCAACAAAAAAATCCAACAACAATAGAAAAATTAACAGTTAATTTCACTTTATTTGTTTTAATACTTCCATGTGTGATTTTCCATGTATAGGGCAACAGTGCTAGGATTGCTAGGATATTCCTTATTCAAGGTAAGCATGATGAATCATAGAAATACAAATTAATTATTTTGAACACAAAGCTGCCTTGGGGAAGCATAACTTGAAACAAATATGTTAACTTTGAGTTGCATGCTAAAAATCACGCCAGTTCCAGTACTGGTAATAATTATGAATTCTGGAGTTGCCTGCAGTGCTCAAACAGAAACCTAGGGCTGACCTGTCTGCTGGTTAACAAACTACCACAGCTCAACTTACACAGTGTAAGAGTGACCAAAGGCTTACATTTTGTGCTTGAAAGAACCATTTCTGTCACCACAGAACATGATTTGTCCTTTCCAAGATACAGTGCAGCGCTTTCCCTTGAGCCTGTAAATGTGTCCAAATTGCTTATTTCCCAAGAGATATATGACACACCATTAACGTACTGCAAAATTTTTTGTGAGCTCTCATGTATCATCACCACCTTTCCCTTCTGCAACCACCAAGAAAGGTGGATCTGTCTTATTTTGAAGAATTTTCTCACATGTGGGTGAGAAGGGTCCTCATTTGAGACAGTGAAGAATCAGAAGGGGAAGAAAGGCACCACTCAATCTAGAAATTGCCATAAGGCACAGTGTGAAGTCTGCCAGTAAAGGTTAGAATCTGTACAGCTGGGCCCAACAAACTCTGTCAGTTCCCTGCTAGGCTTTGCTATTGCCCTACCAAAAAGAAATATGTGCTCCAGACATGCATTTACAAAATTAATTTTCAAACAAACCAAGTACTTCTGGATAAAAGTGAGTTAAACAGTTCTATTCACGTGTTAGGAAGGACAGTTTGCTAAAAAAGGACCTAGAAGCCTAGGACAGGCTCCATTTTGCTTCAGGGACAATATGTCCCAAAATATGCAAAATGCAGAAATCTCTGGGCTCAAATCATACTCTTGGCCATTTGAGAAATGTCAGCTCCTTAGATCTTGCAAAAAGATGCAAATGCACATGAAGTGATAGAATTAGCTTCCAAAAGATCATCCTGAAGTTAGAGAAAAAAACAGGGCACACAGAAAATGTCTTGCAAAAAAATGGTCCTCTCTTCCTTCAAAACTGTCTGTCTTAAACGAGAGGTGTCCCAGACTTTGGCCACTTGACAAAGTAATATTAGACCATTTAGACCAAGTTACTTTTTCTTTCATCACAGTTTCCCACATTCTGGTTTGATATTACTTAATTCAAATAGTCCTGTTCAAGACACTAAAAAGAAAACTGAAAAGGTAAATAGCCAACAGGAATGAGCAAGACACTAGCACTGCCTGAGGCACTTCTGCTGAGAGGGAACTAATTGGCTTAAAGATGCCCAGATGAACCCAGCAAGGGAACCACCAAGTCCCCAGGTAACAGATCTGAAAGATGTAAGATATTAAGAGGTCAGACCTGTCATTTTAACAGCACAAATGCAAAGAAATAAAACTGAATCAACAATTCAGCAACAGAAAATCTTTCTGCAAATACTTGTCTGTAAATTAAATTTCAGCCTAAAATTGCAGTCACAAAAAAAATCTTTCTGCAAATACTTGTCTGAACATTTAGTTTCATCCTAAAATTACAGTCACACTGAGAATTTAATTATATTAATATTATGGGACTTAGGAAATTTAGATTCATTCATCTTTTGATTTTTGGAGGCAGAGTGGGACAGGAGGTATGAAGTATAGAGCTACATCATCACCCTTTTAAAACAAGTAACAAAAAGTACAACCAAAAATAAAAAACAAACAACCCAGACTAAAAGAGAAATAAATACGAAAAACATTACAACTACTGTAAACTGAAATAACAACACATTCATTTCTAAAGGGCAGGAATTGTGAGGGGTGCACAGAATCTATCAGGATCTTGTTATCGCAGACAAGTTTGCATGAATCATGCATAGCTGCTGATGAAGTACAACAGGATAAAGCTTCAGCATCTGTCAGGAAGACCCCAGAAGCGGAGAGCCCATCAGTTTCGCACCATGGTCAGCCTTGTTGCTCTGTCTCCCCAAGTGTCACTGAGATCTAATTTTTCACCAGCCTAACATTTCTACCAGTTTCTAATGTTTGTAGCAGCCCCTGGGACCTGCTCAGAACAACCCAAGGAAAACAAGAAAAGAGGGCACTTCAGGCTGCTACTGCCAAGAAGCTGTAAGATGTCTAACAGCCTTGTGCAAATCACTTCAGGCCTGTCAAAGCATATCCAGACAGTTTAACTTGCATGATCACACTGTGTTCCCTGGTGCTCTTATATGGCATAACAGAAGGCACTGGCACGAGCAGGGCACACCACCCTTTCTTACATACATTATACAGCATCTTGCCAGATCAGGCATGACAGCTGCCTCCATCTGCTGGGAAGGGGCAACTCTATCATGGGAGGTTTTGCCAGTGCTCTTCTGCCTATTGATAGCAATCTCAGGAGGAAAGGGCATCACCAGCAGTCTCAGGAGAAAAGGGCATCACCAGCAATGCTCAGCAGAGTTCTGCAGGTATACTGGCACCGGCCACTTCTGAACAAGCAGGAGCCCTCCAGCCAAAGCAGCCACCAAGGATTACATAAGCATGAAAAGGCTCAAGAGGAAAAAGTTCACACTCCCTGAAAAAGGCTGAGGATGGCAAGCAAGCCCTGTTAGGCAGATCTGCATATCTGTGGAGTCAGGGCTGCAGCCAGTGCTCACTGTCACTCCTCCCAAACCAGAGCAGAGGTTAAAGGTTACTGGGGGCAATCACAGGAGAGTGGCTGTAGAAATGCATGAATGCTCAGAGGCTCTTGCACAGGAGGCCTGAGGGATGCACAGCTCCCTGAAATGTGGGTCAGCACATGCAGAAGGGTCCCAGTGGGCATCTACATGCTGGGTATCCTTTCAAGAACGCTGCTGCAGCACAGTCTCTCCTGATTAATTTCAAGGTAGCATTAAAGGACCTTGAGTGTAAAAGGTACCACAGAGTATAACAACACAACAGACACCTATTCCCTGCAACACATTTTCATAGCATTTGCATATTGTTTGCATGCTCTTATGTGATGGTATGTGAATGAAGATATTTTGCACTGATTTTGTTAAGAATTGTGCCATTGGATTAATAGCAATAATGTCAAATAATTAGCCTTAAATAAGTTTTAATCACAAATTTGTTAATTAGTTAACAAATTGAACAACCTTAGGGTTGATAGGGGATTAGACACAAGTTTAAGTCATTTAGGGAAAAAATCTTATCTTCTGTTTAGGAACTAGCCAGGTAGAAAAATTTCTTTCACTTCATGAATATTGTAAAAATTTGGGTCAGGCTGTTATTAAAGTAATTTTCTTTCCTTCATCATCTCAGCATTTCAAAAGGGTAAAAGCTAACATATAGCTGGAGAAAACATATGTTGGAAAGCCCCACATTCTTTGTAAATAGCATATGATTTTACACTGTACAAGCACCAGGTCTTTACTTTGGGGATTCACATCATTATTGAGATAACTAGTTTTAATTATTGCATCATGTATGGTTTTTTTGGGTTTTTTAATATTCCAGGAAGCACATCAGTGTATATTTCAGTCTCTGTGAATTTTTTCAAATGTTGGAAAAGAAAATCCTAGAATCATTTAGGTTGGAAAAGATCATTGAGTCCCACTGTAAACATAACACTGACAAATCCATCACTGAACCATGTCCCTAAATGTCATATTTATATGTGAAGAGATAGTCACAGCACTTGCCTACTGATTAGTTTGACTTTACCTGTTTGAGGGTTATTTAATCTCTCTATTGATGAGAGGGGTGTCAAGGGAAAATTTGTCAGCAAAATGTGATGTGAATGAATACAACTCCATGTGCCAAACACTGTGCAGTTCTCTGAACTCAGGCAGAAAGTTCATTTGACTTGAAGCTGTGCAATGGGGATTAAGCTGCTTTTGTTAGAAATGCTCATAAAACAGAACTGTCCTCAAATGGCAAGAAAATTGAAATTAGGCACTGTGAGAAATCAAACATCTGTATCTGAAGAAATAGCTAATGATATTATTTATATTCTTCTTGATTGTAAGACTAATATATACCATGAATTTTCCTTTACCAGAACGAAACATTGAGTAAAAACTTCAAGGGTAGAGGAAGCTAGACAGGAAAGAAAGCATCCATAACAAAACAAAGCAGGAACTCCTCTAATAAAATTAGAAATCTAGAGCTACTGGGCACACATATGCTCTGTGCATACATATGCTGATATGCCTATAGCCTGTTTTCCTAATGTTTCCACTGAATGTATAGAAAGCATATGCAGGAAAACAAAAACCAAAAAGCAAATGGAGGACAATGGAGGATCATTTTTTCAGTTTGACACCTTGAGTGTAATAGAATTTGGGAAAATAAATCCTGGTTTTGATGCTACAAGCAGTTTTCTGAACAACATAATTTCTTCTAAATGTTCAGTTAGGTAAATAGAGCAAATACCTATATTGTTTAATTCCAGTTATAAATTATTGTTTAGATTCCTGCAAGGATTGTAAGGCAAAATATTTCTGCAAACTATAGTTAGGAGGAAGGAAAAAAAGCAACAACACAATATTAGTAAATGAGACATTTCTTACAATTTTTCTTCCTGTAAAACTCAAAGTATAAAGTGTAATAGAGTCTCTGTCGTATTACATATCTTAGATCAAGTCAAACCAATGACATGGGCATTGTTTGTCCAAAGTGATTGTGAGTTCTCATTGCTTGATATGGACTGGCATAACAAGTTGTGTTTTCACTGGACATGGTGCCAGGTTTCAGTGATGTATTTATCAGTTCTTGAGGCAAGTTAAACTATGGACCAGGAATCACTGGAGCTTACTTCCAACCAATGAGCCAAAGTCACAAAAAGGTTTCTAAAGCTGTCCCTATATGCACTACCAAAATAAACATAATAAGCACCAAGAAGAACACAGAGGTTTTGAGGCTTTTTCTTTACTCTGAAAAAGTAAAATTGTTCAATGCTTTTATTGCAAACAAGGGTTAAAATATTAGTGCTGAGTCTGGTCTGTTGAGTACAAAAAGTAGTGCTAGACATGTTTTTTTGTTTGACTTTTAAATCTTAGAGATCCACTCCAATTCTTTTGTTTTGAAGTCTGATCTCTTTAATGGTACCTGGTGTTTGTGGTGGGCTTAGGTTGCCTGTCAAGTGCCAACCCAACTGCTTTTATTCCCCCTCCTCAGCAAGACAGGGGGAGAAAATAAGATGGAAATGTTCATGGGTCAAGATAAAAACAGGGAGATCACTCACCAGTTACCATCACAGGCAAAACAGACTCGACCTGAGGAAATTAATTTAGTTTTATTACAAATTAATAACAAAGGAGGATAGTGACAAATAAAAAGCAAAACCAAAACCACCCTAACCAACCCTCTTCCTTCCCAGGCTCAACTTCACTCCTGATTCTTCCATTTCCTCAATTTTTTTTCCCCTTTCTTAAATATTTTACCCCAAAGGCTCAGCTGTGCCTCGCAGTGGTCCTCAGAGAGGCCACCCTACTACCCTGACTGACACCCAATACACACTGGTCAGTTTAAGACACACAAAAACTTGGTTTTTTGGATCTTATTTATAACTTCTAAGGAAGAATTGCAAAATCATTTTCATTCACGTCTCCTCTAAGTTACTTTCAAGGAACTTTAGATCCATCCGAAGATGCCCAGAGAGGCCCATGAAACAGAAGTCACAAAGATGGGCCTGGCTCACCCAACCTCACAGCTTCTTTCAGTGCAAACATTGAAATTTTCAGAGAGGAGAAAAGCCTCATAAGAGATCTGTGACACAAAGTAGTGATTCAGAAGGAGAAAGGGGAAAAGCCACACCACAGGAGGAGAAAGAGAAACATTTTTGCATTACTAACATTCTACTTTCTGTCCAAGGAGGGATGAGTAAATACATCCTGGATCATGGTTACTGAAACACAGATTTTCAGGGAGCAGAGATGTTAGGGCTGTAACATCACATCACATGGTTTTGAGTGGTTGAAAACGAAACTGCTGTCACTTTGTGAGGTGTATTAACAATACTGCAGTTTCGTAGGAGGAGTTATCCTCTACAAGTCCCAAGTAAAAGCATCTGACAGTCCTTCCAGGATATTCATCTTTCATTGGGCTCTCAAAGTACACTCCAGGTCCAGATAGTTTTCCATACAAGCTAGGAATTTGGTCTGGGTTGCAAGGGACATTTAATTCTCATCTAGTCAATATCCCTGTAATGAGAAGGACATCTTCAACCAGATCAGGTTGCTCAGAGCCCTGTCTGACCTCACCTTGAATTTTTCCAGGGATGGAGCATCCACCACCTCTCTGGGCATATGTAATAGCCTACTTCAACTTTCATAAAAAGTTAATCACTTTCTCTATTCAGAATAGCTTCAGTAAATAAATATATTTGCTCTCTAGGAAAAGAGAATATGTAAACTTTTCACACAAGTATCCTCAATTAATTGCAACCTATGGAAATATTATTTCTTTTCAAGAAATCTATGATAATTAAACATTCTTTTATAATATCCATGCTACATATTAAAAAACACAAACTTGTTTTTTCCAATTTCAAAGCAGAGATTTTTGCCCCACACTTTCCTAGCACTTAGGCAAATTTGTAGACAGTTCAGTGACACCCAAAGATGTAAAAAGTCAAGAAGTCAGTCTCTTGTCTGTGCTGCTATGTCCTCCGTGGCACTGCAAGATCTGCTCGGAGCTGGAGCAGAGCGGAACATCCTTTACAATCCAAAGTCAGGAGTTCGGTGGCCAGGGACAGCAGCCAGGGCAGAGCTTGGCTCAGCCTGTGAACCGGGAAGAACCTATGGAACAAGTGACACTGCTGCCTAGAGGAACTATTTCTTTTACGTGCTATTTCACTGCAAAGGGTCCCAAAGCCTTGTGCAAGGATCGCACCCCTGCAGGATTCCATCGCCCTCTGCGGTGGGAGAGAGTGGGACCGCCGCTGGCGCACCCACCGCATCCCCGCGGATGGTGCGGCGAGGGATGGTGCAGCACAGCTTCTTACGGCTCTCAGAGCATTCTGTACTGCCAGGAGGGGGGCACGGGAGGGGGACCGAGAGCGACTCTGTAATCGCCCCTGGCTCACGAACACCGCCGGGCTCGCAGCTCCGCTCGCTGCCGGGCCGGGGCGAGGCGTGAGCAGCAACGGTGAAACAAACCCCTGTCCCTGTCCCTGTCCCTTCCCTACCTCTGCCCCTGCCCCTTCCCTGCCCCAGCCCCAGCCCCAGCCCCTGCCCCTCCTCTCCCCTGCCCGTGCCCCGCAGTTGCCCCAGCCCCGGCCCCGGCCCCGGCGGAGAACGGAGATGTTTCAGCGGGCCCCGGGGCGCTGCCGGCGGGCACAGAGCCCTCAGCAACCCCGGCACTTCGGGCAGGATCAGCCGAAGGACACAGCGTGTGGCTCCGCCTGTGCCCCACAGACATGTGACATCACCTGTTAAAGTATGCCCGATGACACTCCGGGTTGGGTTTAGCTCCGAATGCCAAAATAAATCTTAGTTTCACACACAGAGTGTTCCATAGAATGTGGAATGCTGTGGAATCCGCAGCACAGGGAGCACATTGACCTGCTGGAACGAGTCCAGAAGAGGCCACTAAGATGATTAGAAGGATGGAGCAGCTCTACTATGAAGAAAGGCTGAGAGAATTGGACTTGTTCAGCCCGGCAAAGGGAAGGCTTCAGGCAGCACCTAATTGCAGACTTCCTGAAAGGAGCCTAAAAGAAAGTTGGAGAGGGACTTTTGACAAGATCATAGCATCATAGAATCGTAGAATGGGTTGGTTTGGGTTGAAAGGGACCTTAAAGATCATCAAGCTTTAACCCCCTGCCATGGAGAGTTGAAACCCATCCTGTGCTGGGTGTCCCAGAGCTGGGTGCAGTACTCCAGGTGGGGTCTCACGAGAGATCTTGCGATCAGCTTTTAAATAAGCTGACCAATATAATAAATAAAATTTTTTCATTCATCTATCACCCGGTACTTTCAAACACACAGTGTGAAATGTGTCACTACAATATTATAAAAGCAGTAGTGTATTTTTTAGCACACAAGCTCTAACCTATTGGACCTATGTGCACCATATAGTGCTCCTGTGAGTACAGAAGTAATTTTTGCAGGGACAGAATATTGAATGATATGTGCAACGGATGCACATGCCAATGCATCTGATCCTCAAAAACATCACCAAGCACTAGCACCTGTCCCAAGTGTTGTGTATCCCTTTTAGCCATGCATTTGGACTAAGCACAATGTTGTCAATTTGTTCTTTCATACATAGGTCTGTAGTCTGAGGAATAGGAGGAGACAGACTTTGTTAGCATCTATTGACAAACTGGAAAAAAGAAAATGATAAGGGCACATAGAGAAATGTTTAGCTTTTCTGCCTAACACTTTTAAGTCTGAATGACACTTTTGTTCATGTTAGTTTTCAATGAGACATTTGGTTCCAGGCCAGTAATTTTTTATATCACCTAGCAGGCAGTGCTAGATGCATGCTTGTGCCAGAAGGCCTGAGGCTGCAGTATAGTTTAAAAAATATATTTTTAGGGAAAAATTGTTCTTTTTTTTCTTCTTTCTTCCAAGAGAAAAAAAGGGAACCAAATAGTTTGAATTAATCTTTTCACTCTGAGACTTCTCTGAAAAGGGACTAGGTCTTGTCAAAACTTGACAAAATGTTTTGGGTGGGTTTTGCCATTGTTTGGTGTTTGGGTTTGTAGGGTTTTTGTTTGTTTTGGGTTTTTTCAGGGCGTTTTTCCTCGCCCCCACAGAATTAGGCTGTTCCATCAGGGGTACAATGTTTCACAGGGATGTATCAATTTCAATGGAAAGGTTTCTGTATGGCACATTTTTGTCACTTGTGGCTCATTTTTGCTACTTCCAAAAGAAGATGCCAAATTAAAAAACAAAACAAAACAAAACAAAACAAAACAGACAGTTTCACACAATTTCATTTGTGATGTTGATATGAGGGGTTTGGATCTGTTCCAGCACAGAGCAGAAACATATGGCAAAATGAACTTGTCATTGTTCAGAAAGTTCAACCAGGAAATCATAGATCTGTATCAGTGTGGTACTTGTGTGGCTGGGCATCAACATAACCATCTCTTTATTTGCATGCACCATTGCAGATTCTTGATCTCCTTTTAGGCCATATTAATTTAGAAACAAACTTATATAGACCTTCCTTCTGAGGCTTTCAGTTAAAATGCTGTAGCTGTTCTGACAACTTCCATGTGGCCCAGGCAACAGTAAAGAGCAATGCTCTTGAAATGAAGGCTGCATTTTCATATTTCACCATCAAACAGTGGATGAAGACTCTTGCATCTTGGGATCTATATCCAGTCTGTGCTACATGAATCTGTCAGATTGAGGTATATGAAATTAATGTCAGCTGCTGCCCTCCTCTCTCATTTCTCTGACACTGGTGTTTCAGGCATTTTATTTTACTCATGCAGCATCGTTACTTCTACAAAAGCACACATTTCAGATGGAGATCATTGACTTGCCCAACCAATATATCCCCAAAGAACTGTGACACTGTGCTGAGCTAGTTACCATGTGTCTTTTACAAGCATTTTGTGTCAAAAGGGTCTTCACAAGGGGAAAACAAAAGAAAGATTCTTTCTGGTGACAGCCTTCTGTCGCTGCCTACCATGTGACGCCGTGTAGAGAAACAGTTTAATTACAAAGGGACAGAAAGCTTAACACAAATCTGAGAATTCATGGATAAAAGCTGGACAAAGTGTCCTATGACAGCATAAAGAAGCAGTGACAAGAAATGGGGAAAAAAGAAGAAACCCAAGCCCAACAGTGGAGGTTCAGCAGATGGCTTCTAGAGCAAAGTATGGCTTGATACCTTGTCTTGCACATCAGAAAAATTCAAGTAGTCCTTACAAATAGCAGATCTCATTGTAAATATATTTGGAGTAGATATCTATCCACCACGCATCTCAAGTTTGCATATATTCTTTTCTTGTATTGGACTCTTGAGAAAAAAAAGAACTGCCCCAATGAGAAATAGCCTCGGTGCTAGTAGTTTCAGAAATATCCATGCACAATTCCCATGCAGTAATATTTTGCTAATGATTTATCCAGGACTTATAGGACTTATAATTTTTCCTTTCCATATTCTTCCCATGTAGTTATGGGTATGAGAAGCACAACAAACAGAAGAAACATGAAATAACTGTTTCTCACTGAATTTCCAATGCACTTGATATACTAGATTTGTTCCACAGTACAGCAGAAAACTGCTCACAGCAGCAATGTAAATGGGAAGGAGTTACTAAGGTGATGGCTGTCATCATCCCAAACAGGGATGATCCTATTAAGGCTAATAATGAAAAGATTCAAGCAAATATATAATCAGTGCATGGAGATAAGTTTCTCTAGGCTAAAAAAAAAAACCCTAAAAGCTTCTTGCTATAAACAATCCTAGCTCTGCTCTTAATGTATATTTTCTTTCTACATGCATTCCAAGGGCTCATGTGGACACAGAAGCCTGCAGCTTACTTACTTCCAAAATAACAAACAAACGGGAAACCAATGTAACACAGCTAAATTAAATAAATCTCCCATTCCTGCTATTGTTACTGCAGTGTTGTGCTATTCACACACAGAATGGACAGGGAACCAATTTGTCTCAAACCTCCTTCCTCTCCAAACAGGCCTTTCTTTGTCTTCCCAAGCAACCATTTAAAAACTACAAAGACAGAAGGTATATGAGCCTCCTGAACACGAGTTTCACAGTCATGTTGTTGTTGCTAGACCCCAGCCATCACTGACAGAAAGAACCACAACAGCTGGACAAACACTTGGCGTGCGAAGGTCAGGCACGCTATGTCAGAGTCACTCTGTCTGCCACCACATGTTCCTGCAGTAATGGCTTCTTCTGTTTAAAAGGAGTTGTCAACTGTCAAGTGGTATTTATTTCTTCAGTCAGAAAATAGTGCCGGACTAATAAGAGCTTAGAGATTTTTAGTGCGATACAGGAAAAAAAATAAAAAACCTACACCAAAAGAAGCTCAAACCCAGAAACTAATGTAATCTACAACCTATTTTACAATGAAGGGTACTGTGGAAACAAAAGAAAACATAAATATTTAGTATTATTATGGAATAATCTGTTCTAGGGTTCATTATTATATTATTATATTAATCATACATTATTATAGGTATAACTAGACACGTGCCTATTGAGAGAAGGATATGTCTGGGATTCCCATGTAAGAATCACAGCAGTGCTGGATCTACTCCAAATTAGCAGCAAATTAACTAAGGATGCAAGTGTTTTTCTTACATTACTCCCTTCCAGACAGCTCAGAAAGACTGGAATACAATAAATAAATACTAAAACATCAGTAGATTTTCCACACACATAGCCCAAGTGCTCCACAATCTTAAGACCAGAGCAGAGGGAGAAAGAAGAGTAGAAGAAAAGCTGGGAAAATGACCCCTGATTTGCTCTGTGGCAATGTACAGTAGGGAAGGAAGAAACTAATACCTAAAACAAGCATGAGTGCTGCTGCTACTGCACTATTTGGCTTCTCAGTGCACCACAAGAAGATTTGTGGGGTAGAAGTCTTTTACCTGTGTTGAGGGATGAAAGGAGAGAAGTGACAATCCCAGCTCTCTGAAATTGTTCATGAGGTGGGTACCACAACAGTGAAAGTTTCCATATGTCTTCTAGATTCTTTCTTACTTGCAAGATTATCTAGTCCAAAATACCAAAATATTAACTTCTGTTGCTTTTTAAATCACTCATGAAGAGAGACTGGCATGAGGACCCAGTCTATCGCATTGCACTAAGAACCACCTTCATAGGAGGAACAAATATTTGTTGAAACAGACAGGAATTGCTGTCTGAATTCTAAAAAGTTTAAATAATAAACAAGCATTTCTACCTTTCCCTCACCTTCACTCTCAAGGAAAGAAAAGTGTTTTGGTTTATATCCCCAAACTGAGTTTATAGTTTTTAAGAAAATCTTTCAGAAATAGGTAATAGCATAAATAATTACAGAAAATTGGTCTTAGGGGAAAAAGATCAGTCTTAAAATTCAAACAAGACAACACATTAATATTTACAGAAGGAATATGGAAAGAGGGGAAGGGCAAGAATTACACAAGGGAGAGATTGAATGGCAATATAATGATTAGCTCCGTCCTTCTGCAGAGCAGAAGCAGATGCCTCAGCCCCTGCAGTTCTGCCTCTGGGAGAAGGCAGGAGAATGAGAAACCAGTAAGATGCTGCAATAATTTTATTTGCACACATGTACACCATCTGAGGACAAAACTCTTCGAAGAAGAATTAAAGACTGTTCTTGTTAATAGTATTTTCATGTCAGACTTGTAAATATGAGACAAAACACATTTTCTTCCAGAACAGACAAGTAAAGGGACGGATGCAGCAACTTCTTTGTCATTCATAATGCTTCTGGCAAAAGACCACAGAAAAACTCATCACTAACCTGTTGTTTCACACAAAGGTATTTAGTCTAAGACTAATAACTTGCTCAACTACTACAAAAGGATGCTGTATTATTGCTTCCCTTCCCTAATATTATTGTACAACAAATATTGAGCTGTTTCCAGCATATCATTTAATGGCGAGCTCTAGCAGACAAAATGTATTTTATTAACAATATGAGTCCAGTTTGGAATAGAAGCTTTATAGTGGGAGACTCACTATCTGGATGCTAAACATCATCTGACATAATAAAATCATCTGACTTAGGAAAAAGAAATATATATATAAGGTGATAAAGATATAGATTATTCAGAAAGCAGTTTGGCTTTAACGTTTGCCACTAATTGCTTGGAACTTATTTTGCTATCAGTGCAAAAAAAAAAAAAAAAATAGGTCCACAGAATAGTTCCCTAAACCATCAATCTCAAATTTTCATTACCTGAGAAGAAACAAATATGCTTTTCAGAAAAAAAGTCACAGACTGAAACAATGGTTGGAATGTCCTTAAAATATCTTTTTTTGCATGAAAAATGAAAAAAGAAAAATTTGTTTAGGCATTTCTAAACTTTACATCAAAATTGAATTTAAATACAAACATTTTTCTTTTCTTCTGCTTTTCAAGTGAAAATGTTACCAAACAAATAAGCAAATGTGTCTGTTCCTAAGTTCTCATTTAAAAGAACAAAACAGAATTTAAATGTTCATAAAATATTCTTTTTTGTATTTATCTTTAAAACTATTTTACTATTCAAATTGACCATAGTCAATTCAAAGCTCCTCTTGTTTTCAAAATATTCAAAGGTTATGGATGCCTATTGACCATTAATTTTATGTGGTTTTAAAATTAGACTAAAACCACTCAACATTTTTGCCAATTTCTTTAGCACAATGTGACATCTGCAATATTGCTGAATGAGGATTTTAGTCCCCACTCAATTTTTGCAAATGCAATGAGTATTCTTCCTCCATTTCAAGGATTAATTTTGCAAATGACACTTTAAGCGCTCCAAGCACAGTGGAAATAAGTCAAAAATAAATCCTACAAGTGCAAGAGACCAGTGCAGATGTGCATGAGTCTCAAATGCATTTCATTCTCCATGTTGGCAGTCTTATCATGCCTGATAAAAAAAGGCCATTGAATCCACCATACTAGTAACATTCAGCTTCATCTTCTTTCCCAGCTGGAAGGACATTCAGGTTTATGTAATGCAGCTATTTTATTTTTTTATTTTTTCTCTTGCATAGTTGGGCAGTGCAGGCAGAAGGCAGAAGTGGTTGTCCACCCATATCTCAAAGCACACCAGCCCCCTAGTAAGGATTTTTGGGAGGAGGGTGTGTCAAAAAACCTCTCACAGAACTACAAGCCCAGTCCTTCCTAGTGCTCCCAATATTCAGTTTAAGCATTATACCACATTGTTTCTTGTGCCAGTGCTTTAGCTATCCCTCCCAGTCTTTCACCTCCAGACTAAGGAAACCAGACTCTGATGTAACAGTAGCAGATGCTGGAGCTGGCAGAGACTGTCACCACTCCTGGGGACACAAAATGAGCAGGATGCCTGCTCCAGCTCAGTGCCACACACAGATAATAAGTGCTGCTGAGTTTGTGCATGAGCAGGTAGGGTTCCTCACTATCTTTTAATCCCTCCTTGGGATTTTATAGCTAGTGCAGACCTACACTGCACAGCAACGAGCAAGACACAGCATCGCTGCAAAGGAAGCAACACCACCCCAGTCTGCAGGAGTTCCTCTGCAGCTGGGACATGTGCTTACACTTTTAAAGAAATGTCTGGATGCATTCCTTGGTTTGTTTTTGAACCCTTAATCACTGGATATAAAAGGTTGATTTACTATTCCCATAATTTTCTATCTAGTTCTATGGTACTCAGAAATAATGTGTTCAGAAGTTTCTAATGGGTTGGACACCTTCGAGCACACTGTAGGAACTGGAGTGAGAGAAAGGGACTGCAGGCAGAGCTCAGAGCCAGGGCTCAGTACTATCGAAGATTGTTTAATAGCCAAAGGCAAAAACACCCCGAAGGTCAGTGACGTTCCCCTCTCTATTTCCTGAAAGCAGATGGTGGAAGAGTTTGGAATTAATAGCCCTGCAGCTCCCAGCTTGGCACCAGCTCCCTGCAGAGATGATCGGCCTTTTCTGCTGACAGCCTGCGAGACAGCTCCCGATCCACGTGGCTGTGTGTGTGCCCAAGAACCACCCTGCAAATAAAATCTGGGAACATATATCACTGAATGGCATCAAGTGCATTAAGGAAACCTGCTTTCTTGTTTATAGTAGATTTTACTGTGCAATTCTGTGAAAGTCATTGTCTCTTTTTTATCTTCGGTAATTCTAATAAAGAAATGTGCATATCAAATCAGGCCCCAAACAGTGTTTTGCTCAATGAACAATGTAGCAACACATAACACTGCTTTTGGTAAAAGGCCATGCTCTCCTCTCCTACACACACACTTAAAATTAACTGTAAATGTCTATATTTAGATTCAAAAGCTAGTTCAAAATCTTTTCTCCTCATTAAAATGTCATAGCATTTACTGCTACCTAAACATATCTTTACCACTCACAGAAAAATTCAAGAACTCTAAGGTTTTTTTTGCTGTTGTCACCGTAGTGATTTCCGATAATTAGATGCAAGAAAACTAATTAATACCAGTGAACAAGATGTTTTGGAAAAAGTTTTGTCACTTCAATGTTTTTTTGGGGTTTTTTTCTCTAAGATAATATGTTCCCAAGTAAGGTTGAAAGACTTTGGCTTGGAAGGAGACAGCTCAAAGACAGACTTGGTTATCTAAAGCCATGCCTGCCTTCTCATAAAACCTGGGTCTGGTGCTAGGGTAAAAATAGTTTAATCTTTCTCTGCTTGTATATGATTGAATTAAAACACTACCAGATCAAAATGACATTTCTGGTGACAAAATTTTTATTTCTACTTACTACCTGAAAACTTCAAAGGAGAACAAAAGTAACCCTGCAGCTGAAAAATAAGCCCCACAATACTAAATTAAAGGAGTTCAATCTACTCAGCTCATAAGGTAAGGATGAAAAGTGAATTGTCATTGAATTTAAATGATTATATATGGAAAATACTTAGAGGAAAATTACTTTCCAGTCATAAAAACAAATGCAAAGGATTCAACAGTTCTAACCAGAGCTTAGATGAACAAAATCTTAAAAAGATTAAATTTCCAGACAGTAAGAGAAATTAAACTTCTGCCTATACTTGAGACAGGGAAAAGAAATTATAAAGGTGTCAGTCCTCAAGACTGGTAACTCTCATTATCCACAATGGTGATGCAACTGTCCTTTAGGTAGAATGACAGAAAAATCCAATATGAATACAAGGCTTATACTGAGGAAATTTATTTTTATAGATTATCCCTCAGAAACAAAATTTCTATAAAAGAGTTTGTACATTCAACTGTTCTTTTACTTTTATAGAAATTTTTGTAGGAAGAATATAGGAGGTGATAAGTAGTCCAGCTATAATGCTACCAAGGGCAAGACCACATAAATCACATAAACTTTCATGTTGTGTGCCATAAAATTACACTTGGTTAACAACTCATCCAGACTCACTCTTATCACAAGAGATATTCAATGTTCTAGGTAGTTCAGAAGTAGTCATCATAAGCTGACAACAGCAATTAAGAGGCTGTCTTCTTGGAGGATATTTTTTTTTTTGGTGAGTAGAAATTAATTGAGGTTTCATGGAAACATTTAGTTAAAGTACTCCTAGTTTTTTAGGAAGATGAATTGGAGATCCATCGGTCTTAGGAGCCACTCATTTAGGTCACACAGCCCCCGGGAGAGTCCTCTGCCACCCTCCTCTTCTCTCCTATGTTCCTTGAGAAAAATCAATGTGATAACAGTCTGCAGCATTATCTGAGCAGCTTCCCATATTCTGCCCAGCACATTCACCTGACATTAAGGGCGTTTCTGTATTCTCCTCCACAAAAGAGCCTGATTTGTTCAATGAGTGGTACCTGCTCTGCTTGCATCAACAGAAATATGCACTGAACACGGTGGGAGTTAGGAAAGTCCAAAGCAAGGGGACTGCACTCTCTGTTCCAGAAAATATTTTTAGTTAAAGAACAGTGAAGAGCAATGTGCAGAAATTCAGGACCCACCTGTGATCTGGCTTGAAGTCTCCCAGGTCTACTCACAGAGAATTCAGTTTTCTTGGATTTGTCACCTCTCAGCTGCTGCTGCTTCTGCATCGTGCCTCTCCACAGCCCACAGAACGCCCTATTTTGTATTGCTGCCACTACTTTGTACCCCCACCTGACTTCGACTGCTGGCATGTTTTGGAAATAAAATCCAGGAAAGGCAGTAGACTCTGAAAACAGGATAATATGCAAACTGCAGTGTCCAGCAGAGATGTATAAAGTTTTTATAATTTTGTCTCCAGACAAAGACTACTGGAAAAAAAAAATCCATAAACTACTCAGTTTTGGGGGTATTTTAGTTCCCCAAACACTACCACCCAAAAATTGCAGTTGCCAAGAAGTCTCAGTAACAGCAAAAACTACTACTTAAATCATGGTTAGAAATTGTGTGTATCATCTGGGCTTGAAAAAACAGAATCAACACTAAAAAAAAAAATATAAAATTTACTTTTCAAAACAATCCAGGCATCTACTCTGCATGTCAGTTGCAATTCACTCCTAATATATCAGAGCAGTCCCCTCTCCAGCGCACAAACCAAGCACTCTCCAGGCCTCCAGACAGCTCTAATCCCAAGGGCTCTGGCCCACCAAAATTCTTATACTAGTAAAAGATCAAAGTCAGACATTAGAAAGTCAGTTCTGCTCATGAGGAACTTTGCATGCCCAACAGGACTTTTTCACAGCCCTTTGTGGAACAGTAAATCTGATTAGGAATATTAGAGAAAAAAAATATCTAGTTGTGATTTTTAGTGACACAAATTACTTTTATTTCAGATTATTTGCACCATTATTAATCTGCTGAATCATTTCATACGTGACATATTTAAATATGCTATCTTAGAAAATAAAAAGAAATTGAAAATTAAAAAAAAAATACGTCCTTTTAAGTTCCCCTCTTCCTTTTATAATTTATTTGAAGAGCTCTTGTTTGGGCATGTCTGAAGATTTTCATAAAGTCCACTGCAGTCTGTCACAAGCTCTGTGAATTATTTCTCTCTCATTTCTTAACCTACTGTTATTAAAAAAAAAAAAAAAAAAGAAGAAAAATGCCACAATCCCCACATGCAATGAGCAAGATAAACTTCCATCAAAAACTTGAAGGTTAATTTGGTTCTAGAAATACAACTTTACCACACATCCAGAATCTCTTCCCCTGAACTTCCAGAAGAGAAAAATAAACAGTATCTCAGTGGAAAGAAGAGGATGTGAAGTTTTAGGAGGTTGTTTTGTTTCTGGAAGTTTTTTGATTGAAAATTTAGTTTATCAGAGTAAAGCAGGCAATAACATTGGAGGGATGGCTACTGGAACTCCATAGTAGCCCCTCCCCACAAGAGTCAGCTATCAAAGTTGTCTGCAAGAAGCTGTCAAAAACTCTGTGCCATTCCTACTGGGAGTACAACTAAAAATACCAGCCCAAATTAGCAGTGTGCGAAGACAGTGATCAAGCACCTTAACACCTTCCTGATGGAACACATGCAGAGCTTCTACTCAAATTTTATTACCATGTACCTGAACTGGGTATCTGTATTGAGTCACAGCAGTTCAAACTATCTTTAGGCTACTGCTGGGAAAAAACAAAAAACCAGCAAAACAAAAGCAAAAATACTAAAGGGAGCCTATTCCAAGAAGAGTTCCTATGTCTTTCATATATCCATGGAATAGCTACTGTTGACTTTTACCTAACCTGGAAATGAAACTCAAGATAATTTTAGTAAGGAGGTAATATAAAAGGGGATTTTTATTTGAAAGCTTTCAGGAGCAGTTATGGAAAGATGTCCACAAAAGCTCAACCCCCCAAGAGGTGAATACACATTTTATAGGTTTTAGGAAATTAGCATAACTGATAAAAAGCACCAATTAGGAGGACAAGTGGTGATGTAATTCCCCCCAAGCCAAGCCCCTTCTCTGGAGCCCCCCTTCTAGCTGTACTTTGTCCATGAAAATGGATCTCCAAGAGTTGTTCTTGGCCTCGGTTCCCAGGAAGAACCAAGATAGGATTGGAGCATTGTACCTCCCAGGGCTTGGAGCTCTGGAATTTGTTTTGTCTTTCTGCTTAGGGAAAGACCATGGTAAAGTACTGGGAAAACTAGTCACTAATACAATAGGCTACAGAGCTACAAATATATGTGTGTGAAGAGCACAGAAAACTTATAAAAGAAAAAAAAATGCAAAACCTGAACCAGCATCACTACAAGTAGCATGTGTAACGACTTTATCAGCATCTGCAATATCCTTTAGAAAAGGTGAGGCTTTGAGACACTAAGCTCTGCTGCATTGTCTCCAAGCCCACAGACACTTTTTACCTTCCAATTACCAACAGACACTATTGAAAACATAGACCATATGTAGTCATGGAACTACTTATATTTCCTTCTGCAGCCAGAGTTGCTCCTGTATCACTGCTTGTTTTTAACTTCCAAAATCCAAGCCTGAATTTATAACATGATTTTAATAACAGAAGCTCGTGTAGGTACCCGATTAGAAATTGCTGAGGACAGCTGTTGGCTGATAATTTATAGTTATTAGTGACTGTTTCACCTTACTAGTGAGTTGTTTTTTCTTTTTTCCCCTGAGCCCATTTGTGTCAAAGCAATGCCACTCATCCACAGGAATGAGGCAGCTTGGGATTTTGCTGATTAAGAGAATGCTGGTGTTTGGCTCGGGTAGGAGAAGGGAACAGCTATTCACTGTGCCTATGACCACTAGGAGACAGTGGCAACAAAGCCAGCACTGTGACTGCAAACTTGTCACACATTTCACATCACTTTGGGGATATGAAATTACCTGACTGCTTTTACTGCCTTTTTTTCTGGGTTTAGCAGGGCCAGCTCTGCCTCTAACTCTACCTCTTCCCCTTCTACCTTCCATCAAATGGACGCACATCTAGACCTCTAACTGTGACCCTTGTCCATAAAACCCTTTTATTTCCTTTCATTGTTTTAATGTCACTGTTCATCTCCTTGCCTCCAGGTAATGCCAATGTCATTTCAGTGCTATTTTCTGTGCAACTCTTGAAGTTGGAGGCTTAGCTATGCACCTGGCTGAGCATCCCTATCCTCCCTTTTTGAGTACAACCAGCAACTCCAAGGATTCACAGTGGAGAAGGGAGCAGCAGCATATGTCCCATACACTAAATGCCACCTCCTGCAGCTGTGCTGCTGCTGCTCCTCTGCTGCCTGTCAGCCGCCAGCACACAGGTGAAGACCACACATTTATTTTAAAAAATCAGATAAAAGTATCAAAAACTCCAGTTCCCCTTCACTGAGTTCAACTCTTCACTGAATCACCTCTGAGGATTGTCTAGTTCTACACATTTCAGGATAGATGGTGGTAACTGCTACACTATTTTATGTCATTTTCTTCTCTCCATATCCTTCAGATCTTCCAGGGGGCAGCTAACTCACATGCAAGGAAAATGGGATGTGGAAGGGAGTAGTCACCATGCTTGTTTTCTGCTCCTTATTTCAAATTTTTGTGGAACATTGTCTCTTACCATACTCCTCAGGTGAAGCTCTGCAATGCTCTGACAAACTGCTTTGCTCAGAGCAATGGACTACCTGCGCTAGCAATGTCTCCACCCCTCAGCACCAGATCCTTCTCCTCTCCTTGCAGGGTCTGGCTCATTAAGGCAGGATAAAAAGACCTTTTTCCTTCTGCAGAGGTAGCACATCAGCTGCTGCTGCGACCCCGCAGCGTGGGACACGTGCCCCATGTGGACTGCAAGGCTCCCAGCAGAGTCTCTGCCATCACAGCAGCAAACACAGCACCAAAACTGCTCATTTGTGTGTGAAATATTGCACATAAGCATTTCAGCTAATCAATCTCAGATTGATTTAGTTACAAATTTTCAGGTGTAAGGGTTTCTAAATCCAGACTCTCTCAGTGCAGGTACCAGTGCTAAAGGCTTTGCTTTAGCTGTGGCAGAAAAGCTCATCAGGATGTTGTGGTCTAGCTCAAGATTTTGGCATTCAAACAGAAAGGATGAAATAGTTACTGTACTTAGCAGTCCATCAATAAGCTGCAATCTAATTTAAAGTGACATTTTTACAGTTATTGCAGAAACAGGAAAATTAGAGGGTCAGCTTCTTTAATAAAATATGACAGGGTTTTTAATATGACATTTTTCTTTTTTATATTCTTATTAGAAATAATTAGAAATTTAATTAACAATTGATGATCAGACTCACTGATGAAGCCATTACTATCCACATATAAAGCAGGCTAAAAAAGGCCTAAGGCTAAAACAGTCCCTAAAAGTAAACTTACATTAAGCCAAAAATCCTACAGACAAGATTCTCAACTTGAGTTGAAGAAATCCTTCTTTGTAACAGGGCAGCATTGATTTCCACAAACATTTATGGCCTTATGCTTCCTAGGTAGAGTGTTAGGTTTCTTGCAGTCTAACCTTCCTTTTAAGCATCTTCTACTCTCTGGTTAAAAAGGAACCAGTAGAATTAAAAATACTTCAAAGTATCTGACTTCATTCTGAAGTTCTGTCTTCACTTAGCAGTGAGAGCTGTCTCTCATTTATTATGTGTAAAAATCAGGAGCTGAATAAATAAACAAACCTTCTTATTTGAGAAAAAATAGCAACAGCAGCAGAACAATGGCTGTACAACAATAATAACTCAAGTGACAATTTAACAGAATTTTTCATTCAGTTAAACAGTTTGCAGTAGTCTGGGATAGCTGCTTAGGCCAAATGAAGTCCTTCTACTCAGAACAGTAAAGTTCACAGAAACTGATAGAAAAATCTTTTTCCAGATTTGCCCCAGGCCTTCATATCTGAACTTCCTTCTAAAAGGAGAATCAACCAGTAAATCTCAATCAAACAGTAAATCTCATTGGAGAATAAAAAAAGAAAGACAGTTATTTCTCTGTTATTCAGAAAGAGAGAGAAGCTTCAGCAGGCACAGGAACAATTCACTGATGTTTGTATGTCATTTTGAAAAAAATAAAGCTCATGCTTTGACAATGAGAATTACACCACTCACTCAAAAACTTGCCTGCAGTTAGGAACTTAAAACCTAATTTTTAATAACTGAAGTGTACAGAAGTGAGCTTGAAACTCTCAAGGCAAAGGAGAATAAATCAATAAAGATATCAACAGCCAGCCCTCCTTATCCTCCATTCTGGTGCTATCAATCTGCCCTAGATGGATTACTGAGATATCCTCCTGCATGGCCTTGTTAGCACAAGAAAGGATGTTACAAGAGTAGTTTATCCCTCCCCCATTTGGCTGTGGGTAAGGGCTTTCAGGCATGGGTGGTCATGATCATATGTGCAATGTGATGAGACCTCCACCGGCACAATTTGCACACCCACACCAAATCTGTCCCAGGCACTGCAAATATAGGGGATGCAAATGGAAAGTAGGGAGAGTTCTCTTTTTACTACAGGAAAATATCTGAGCCCTGGCATTTTTACGTGTCTCATCAATTTCCATTCAAAACCAAATTACTTCATCTCTTGATTGATTATCACGGTGGCAGGCATACATCACATGCTACAACAAAAAAAGTTAGAGTGATCCTTGACTCCCCATAGGGTACCTTCAGGAAAACTGGCCACAGATATGCATTCAGATATGCATCAGAAGGGATCAAGTTCTGGATTTATAGTCTGTTTTAGCTTTTTGTGCTGTTAAACTTTTACAGAGTTGGGGGTTGGGGAACACCAATAAATTATGACTCAGAAAATAAGCCATCAACTTGTAATGTGGAGCCACTGAAATTCTGGAGTTCTGCACAGATGCCCTATTTCTTTCCCTAGGTCAGCAATCACTTACTCTAAGTGTAGTAATACCAATACCGGAAAACGCATTAGGTGCCAATTTCTTTAGAATACAAAATCTAGCATTAGTCCTGAATAATATGATATGTTATGGAAAGTTACCTACTACTTTTTTTTTTTTTTTTTAATAATAATAATATCTTTAAATCTATAAAGTCTCTGGTTTATCATAGGCTAGGAAGATGATCATGACCATTTTTTTCCATATATGTATTTGAGCCTGGCATGGGCACTCAACAGGCAAGTACACTATAAAATTATACAAAACAATTTTCATGCCATTCTCTCTATATTTCCATGAAGAAGCATGAAAGATAGCCACTTTTAAAATAATTTCAAATACCAACCATCAATCTGCTTGCAAAACCAAACTAGCAACCCTTGTTTAATCTCACATTATGGATCCTGCTGCCTGGAACTCCAAGTGTTTGATGTACCCATTCAAAGTTCGCTTTGCATTTCATGACTTGGCTCAGACATATCAGTCTGCACTGTACCAGGCCTGCCACCTTCTAAGGGAGAATAGTATATTAATAACATTCATTTCCCTTCCTCCACTGATTAAAAGCTGTGGTTTGTCCCTTCATGGTCTGTGTGATGTTGTTGACCGTTAGCCAGAACATTTCTTGCAGTGCCACCAGGACATATTTCCCAACTGTAAATACAAACTATATCATTCTGGAAAGTGGAGACAGAGCTGAGGACACTAACCATATTGATTTTCGTTGTGTTTATCTGTCTCTTTATATCTCTGCAAATCCCTAGTGTTTCTGATATTACTTTCTAACTGTGCATTTTTCCTGTTTCCCACTGAAATAAATGTCAGCAGATGACAACTTAGTCTTTGTTGTTGCCATTTGGTAATTTAACTGCACTATAAATAAGGAACAGAATCTGATTGCAGAATGTTTTTGCACTAGCTCTGCGTTATCTTAACATCTTTTTTCTGTCTTACTAGGTTGAAGATCAAAAGCGAATATGATAAACCTGTTATCAACTTCTAGTTCAGCATTAACCTCTTAAACTGTGATTCAGCAACTTTGCAAAGATGACGGGTAAAACTTTATATAAGAATCACAATTTTGAAAGACATGATTAACTGCTTAGATTTAAGGTGTTTTGATAAGATTATCTCAGGGAAATATGAATAAACAGTCCAGCACATTGTGCAGAATCACAGAATCATTTAGGTTGGAAAAGACATTTAAGATCAAGTCCAAGCATTACCCACTATATACTGTACTATTCCCAGCAAAGTAAACTAATTTCTGCATATTTTATTGTACAAGACCAACTTTTTTGTCCTGTGCTGCCAACTTTTCTGATAATTTTGGTCTATGCCTGTGGTGTATAAACCATCCATAGAGTTGGTTCAGACTCCCTGTTTACGTCAAGACTAAATATCTCAGTTGTGCTCTTCTATTCTTTTTAGCCCCTAAATCCATTTATACTGTATTTCCAGACACCCTTAGAAATATTTTCATAAAGACTAAGAGAGCCATAGCACCTTAAAAGAGGAGTTGTACTGCCTCTGGTGTTTTTTTAACCACCATTTCGTCACCTCATTCACAGGGGTTACAGACTGTTCTGGAGGACTCGCATTGGGCTCCAAGCCAGTGAATGTGCTTGTGGGGGAACACGGTCTAAGATCAGCCCTAAGGGTAGGAAACAGCCTGTAGCAATTCAAATTTAAAAGAATTTAATTTAAAACCCCCCCATAAATTGGCAAAGAAAACATACGCATTTCAGCATTGTTGACTACCTTAACAGTTTATAGGAGCTGTTCTACATCTTGAGTAGGTCTGAGAATTAGGCCCAATACATAAGCAAAGTAAATTTTTAATACCTATAGGAAACCACAAGCCCCAAATGTTAACATCTGCAAGTAAAACAGAAGATTCAGTGACAAAAATTTAAATGGTTGCTAGTAAGCCACATGCCTTAAGATTTTATCAAGGCACTGTCAAATCAGAGAAAATCACGTTTGCATGAAGTTGTCACCCGTCACATTAGATATTCATTTTTATTTATTGGAGCTTCATCTCTTGTGCAATGAGTGACTCAGGCTGCTCCAGGATCCAGCATCTTTCACAGTAATGGGTTCACTAAAGCTGTAGCACTGCTCTTGGCTTCTGCTCAGCAGTTGGCCTGAGGTTACAAACTGTACTGTTTATTGAGCCTCATTAAAACCACTGTCATGTGGAATCAGCTTAGCTTGGCTTTAAGAAAATGTAGAATTGTCTAAACATGCAATTCCTTTTGAAGTCAGAATGCTAAGTTTGTATTATATTCCAGTGATTCTAATAATGAATCTAATCCTATTCCATGAGCAATAAATAGTCACATGTGTTTGTTGGTTTAAGACCTGACTCTGCAAAGGTAGTAATTATACTAAAATAATTTGAAGTCAGCTTGCAATTAATGTTGTAAAATAATGTTTGTCTAAGTAACAAAACACAAATCCTAATCATGCAAGAGTTGTGAATGCATAGTACATGTCCAATACTTTTAGCAAGACACCAAAGAAGTGTTTTAAATTTCATATTTAATGTTCAGTTTATCTAGGCTGGTCCAGAATGTTTATTAAGCTGTTATCTCACATACTATAAAAACAGTGACAAAGTAGGTTCTGCATGAGTGCTGTTAAATATCCTCAATGTGCCATTACAACTGGTAGCCTTTTTGTAAAACAAGACCTTAGCAGCTTGTGATATATTGTACAGTAATTGATATTACAAGCATGTGATATATTATCAGAGTGTTCCCGCTCCAGAAGTGGGGCCTGGCTTCTTGGAGAAAAAAGCCTTCTCCTAATATCTTTGTTCATTCCCTTAGAACTATTTTATTGGTCCATCCAGAAAGGAAGGGTTAGAAAAGAAGTATGACAGGAAGGGGTATTTAAGCAATCATTATAAAGATGGTTAACATTTTTAAAGTGGCAGAGGAACAGGTTTAATAAACCTTTCTAAGCCTTTTTGTTATCATAAATTGTGATAAAAAACAAAAGAGAAAGAATGAAGTCTAACTATAATAAGGAGATAATTCTGAGCAGTAACAACAATTAACAAAGAAGTCATCCAGGCATTGAACTTGCTTCTGCTAACATCAGCAGAAAAATTCTTGGCAATTTTCTGAGATGACATCCAATGCAGGAAAATTAAAACTTCCTTTCCAAAGTAGATGCTGCCGTAATTTCTTCTGGGAATGAGGCTCTTGTTTTCTGAAGTTATTCCTGTTATAAACTATATTTAAATAAACTTTCACCTACACAGAGAATGGAATTCCCTCTCTTGTGTTACCTAAAACTACTCAGAGCTGGGACTTAGCATAAATTTATGTAATTTAGAGATGAAGGTCTAATTCATGACCAGAAAGCCCACTGTTAGCTCACAGGGCAATGTATATGAAGGGAGCGTGGGGACCAGAAACAGGAATAAAGATATATTTGGTATCCTTGGGGTACAGCCACTGGGGAGCATTACCATATTGTCATGGACCCAAATTAACTCCATAACTTGTCAATCCATCTTCATATTCCTCCTTTGAATTCTCTTCACTTTATCAGTTTTTACATTCTTTCCTGCAGCTTCCAGAGAATGGCTCTACACTACTAAACATATATGGAAAGAAGACTACTAAACGTATATGACCATCAGATAAAAATCAGACATATGAATTGCATAATGTATATGGAATACTTGAGTACTTCTACAATTTAATGTGACTGTTTTAAGTCCAGACATAAAATGGGAAGAAGGTTGTGAATATTCTCAGCTAGCTTGCTCTCAGGGGAAAAATGTAGTGCTTTCTTCCTCCTTTTATTCTGAGTTACATTTTTTATTTTGTTACAAAGTGAATTTAAGACTCAATAGTGCATCAGAAATTAGCTCTTCCAATGTGACATTATCTTTACACTTAATCCAGTGTTTTTTTGACTGCTTAAATTTAATGCCATTATGGTTCTTAGCTGTAAATCATACTCTCAAGTAATCATGGTTTGCAACCACAAAATAACCAGATCAATTCAAATATCCTTTCTCCAGATGAAAATCAGAATCTAGAGGGAGAAGCGAGTCCAGCATGGCTTACTGTCCTCCACTAACCCAGCAGGCCAGAAAGAACTGTGAGCAAATAAATGTAAAACTCTTCGGTGTCACATTTGATATAATATCAATCTTGTCTTTCCCTTTCCCTGTTTGAAAAGTTATACAAATTTCTTTTCATCTCTCTATCACTATGATCATTTCAAGTGAACAGTAATCTGATAGACTGTTTTATAGCCTCTTTGGAATATTCTTGAAAGTCTAGGCTTACTTTTTTTGTTACTATATCAAAAGTTGCTATTATAAAACTCTAAAAGAGAGTTTAAAAGTCAGTAATATAATGAAAGAAATCAAGAAAACTGGAACAATCCCATTCCACCTCATGGTGACATATAAAAGTAACACATTAAAAAGAATTAGCAGGTTCAAGAGCAAACATATGATGGAGATGGTTATGAAGGCAGCAGTAATAAAGCAACTTTCAATACTTCAGTATTGAAAACCTCAACTCTCATTAGCTCAATGAAGCAAACATTTAACTACTGTTTAACAGCAAAATGCAAATAATTAGGGAAAAATCAAAAACTCCTCTATTAGATGAAGTAGTTCTATGCTGAAATCAAAAGGCACACCCTCTTTATGACCCAAGAAAAACTAAAACAGAACTAAAGAGGCAAGAAAAGCAGTACATGACTTCATCTTGTGAGTAAATTTTCATTCCATTTTACTTAAACACCTCACACAGATGTATGAATTATTATGTTTTGATTGTGGTCCATTACTATGGCAGATGAAATGCCTGCTAATGTGAATCATTAGACCTTCATCTAATAAGCTTTTCCTTCACTGCAGAAATGAGAAGTGGATAGAGTGGCAGGCTGTAACTATGATGTCTGCAGTCTCCTTTCTGCTTGGCCATGACTTCAGAAGTAACCTTGGCAGATCATAATGTTTCTAGAATGGTATATCACTTTCGGCCACTTTTTTCTAGCATGAGTTGTGTGATTTGGAAGAACTAAAACACCACAAAAACCAGTGTTAAAAACCACTGCCAAGCAGCCAGCACCCATGAGCAAAACCCAAGGAAATCTCCTTCCAAACTGTTGTCAGACAGAAGTTTCACTCCTTGAGCAATAGGGATTTCTCCTGTAATCCTTAGAAAAAACATCACGCTGTCTTCACAAAATCCTTAGTGTTTCTTTACCGCTGAATAATGTGAAGGCCTTTTTGGACTCCCTGGAAATTTTGTCTCTGTGACATCAGCTCCACAGGTTAATTAACTTCTTGTTAAAAAGATACACATATTTCCAGTAGGCATAAACAAACATCTTTTAAATTCTTTTAAATGTTTGGGGCCCTAAGTATGAATCAGAGCATAAAATGCACTAGGGCAAAGTGGATTTAGGCAGCCTTCCCTCTGCTTTTCTTCCTTCTCAATCACCTTCTTCATTCTTCTTTTTCTGTTTTTGCTTCAATCTTATTTTCTAAACTCAAATAATTAGGAAAAAACCTAAGACTTATTACTATGATGTAATAAACCTAGAGTGTTTTCCCCATATTTTAAAAATTACAATTTCTTATTCCTATGTCTTTCCTTCATAAATAATCCTGAGTCTATTAATTTTTCTAGAGCCATCAAAATATTTATACATATGTAACTTCTCTGTCCCTAATTTTCATTCACTCCCCACTCCTTTCACCTCTCTTTTCTTTGTCTCCTTTCATTATTCATTCAGTCTTCTTCTCAGCCCTCACTTATTCACTGTACCACAGTGAGAAAAAAACCCCAAGAAATAAGCAGAGTACTTACAAAGAACTAGTTGTGCTCAGAAAAGAATAATAATAGAAAATTTTATGGCCATTTAATGACAAACATTAGGAAGCAATTAGCAGCTGCAGGTTCTGCGTGGCACTGAGGTGTAAGATGCAGTTCTGGCTGAACAAAGTCCTCTCCTCCCGAAGAACCCCCAGGATAGGCATGGATAACAGCAGTGCCCATTTTAAGTCCAGGATTCCCATGACAGCAGGCCGTGCCATCCACATTACAGAAAACATCTGTCATTATTTTCACCTCATCTATCATGGTCTTTAAAAGCAAAAAATCTCTGCACAAGCACAGTAAGAGACAGAAATCTGAGCCATGCACTAGATTCGATGTATTTACTAAATACCGAATTTAAAGGTGGATATTAGAAGGCTCTTTCTACTCTATCTGCCAAATATTAAAAAAAAATTGATTGGGTAAAACTACCCATCATGAAGAACACATTAGCTGTGAACATGTTGTAAATCCAGATTTTTGCATGGCAGAAAGCTGCCCTTCCTACATTAATGAAAAAACTGAAGGACATTGTTATATTCTTGAATGCACCAAATAGTTTCTGTTGAAGCTAATGTACTACTCACAGTGCTAACTGCTGCTCTTCATAATTACCAGCTGTGGTCACTGGGTACTTTAGATAACACTCCACATTTGTGTAACTCCCCATACATCTCCTAATAAGTGCCATTCTTTGTGGCACTCTCCCATGGCCTGGGCAGCGCTGCTGGGCTTTAGGCAGAACATTAAGCTAACCTGTACTTTGACACCTACTCACAAAACAGAGTGAGTTTCTACACTCTGGGGGAAGCTGAGAGAGTATACCTATTGTACCTATGATCCTCTATTCCTGAATCCTACAGATCGTCCTTCTGAAGCCAAATGTCATCTCTATTCTTTACATCCAAAGCATACTGATAGAGGATACCTCTCACCTCTCTGCTTTCCTATCTACTGAAGCAACTATTTCACTACCATTATGTGTAGAAAAAGGGACGGGGTGTTGGGTTTTTTAAGTAGCATACAGATACTCTACACTTCAGGAGGAAAGAAAACAGAAACCCTGCACTGCAGAAATATTAGAACACACATAATTTTTAAAAGTTCCCAAATACCTGACAGTAAGAATGAAATTTTTACCTACATAATGCAAATTCTTATTTTTCTTCTGTTCCCATATACCTGCTTTCACTAAAATACAACATTTTAAATTAAAAGGCTTCAGTTTCTTCTCTTCATTGTATGACATACATAGAGATTCCACTGGGAAGGGAAGAGTAGTGCCTGAAACCAAGTAGCAGCAGACATATTCTGATAGATGTTTCTGATCTTGCTTTGGCTGAGAGGACCGACGCGGCCCAAAAGGTTGCATCTCCCATATAGTGGCATGAGGGTACAGAGACCTCTTACAAGGAAGGGAGAAAAGATACTGCAAAAACATGCCTGAAATTACTGGAGATTCATGAGGCTGTAATATTGCTAGAAGTCACAGGCCATCTGCCTTTACATACATAAATCTGAGAGATTTTCATAAAGAAGGTACAGCATACAATTAAACCCTTTTGCAGGCATTACAAGGAAAGCCATTTGATCTTGTCACAACACTAATGCCTCAAGACATGACTTCACTTGGCAATTCCTGGACGACTGCCTCCAGCTAATGATACAAGCAGGAAGGACCATCTGAGAAATCCTTAATCAAAACACTAATTGAAAATGTGTTATATCCACAGGTCAAGGTCAATTTTTTCCTTTTGAAACATATACAAGACTGCCAAAAGGACAATTTACTTAAATCAGTAAGTAGTAATACCAGCAATGATTCACTGCAATGCTAGAACAACATGCGCATTTAAAAGAAGAGTATCTCCTCATCTAGGTTACAAAGCTCTTTAAAATAGAGCCAGAACAGCATTCGGTTCCCTTTGGTTGCAGTGAATAGTTTGAAGGTTGAAATTACATTCTCTGTTGATCACTGGAAGACAGGGATAGAGACAGACTATTGAAAAATGTCAGTGTCCTTTTGGCTGCCTTCCAGTCCCATCTCCAAGTGGCTGCTATTCTATTTAATGTAACTGGAGTCTATCCTTAGGATGAATATCTTTCTTCCTGACAGTTTTTGTTCGTTTTCAAGGCAGGAGAACAGCCACAGACCAAGAAAGACTGACTCCTGAAGCCTCAGCCGAAGGGCTCAGGAATGGAACAAACATGGCCAAAATGCTGCGGCATGACTGTCTTGCAAATGAGTTTCTCTACACTTCCACTGAAAATTAAGACAACACAATAACAGATTAGGATAATCTCAGAGACAGAAATGTTTTTCAGTTGAAAAGATTTTAAAACAGCACTAGGTTTTGAGGAAAATTTTTTCCATAGCTGCGATACGTGACCAGTCAGAAAAAGATACAGTCTTGCTAAAAGGTTGTAAGCTGTAACTGATTCTTGTAGGAACAATGCAGGCATTTTTAATATAGATATATGCTAAAAAGGCTGGTTGCATATAAGAGCTTCAGACGTTTAATCTGGGATTCCAGAACAAAACCCAACCTGCTTAAAAAGTCTTCAAAATCCTCACCTATAAAAGGTTATATAAATTCCCTAAGTGGACAGCCCTGACATAATTAGCTAACATAATTATACCCTGCTTTTACTGACCAGAGAGTAAAGTTATGGCAGTGCACAGGTTCAACTCACACACATCAGTCTGTGTCTAACCTAGAGTGCCCTCAGGGCACATTCCATTATGTGATTGTTTTTCATGGCTACTGGTTCCAAAATTAGCCAAGCCCCAAACTGACCAATTTCTGCAGGTAGAGTTACAAGCTTGCCTGGCCTTCAGGCTTCACCAATTAACAATGCTTCTCATGGACCTTCTTCCTGCTCTGCACTGCAGATATTTGTGCAGCACAGAGGCTCTGAGGCACACAATAAATTGGTACCTTCTGCTTGTTATATCTGCAAGAAGCAAAAGACTGAGGAGTTTAGCAGACATTTATGGTCCCCAAAATAGCCAGGACTGATTCACATTTACCCTGACTCACATAAGTTATCACAATCACATTACTTTCAGCAAAAACATCAGTTAAAAGAAATTTGTGTCAGGGCCACAAGCAAAGAACTATTCCATTACAGCATGCCTGTGCTGGGAAGTTGTTAACATCTTCAGCAATTCCCTAAGGAAATGTCAACAGCAGCACCAGAAAACAAAGCAAACATATTTGTTTGTCTAAATATTAAGAAGAGCCTGGAACAGTTTCTAAAATGTCAACAAGAAAACCACACTCCAAACCAGCATGATTCTTTTTGTTGCAAACATAAATAGTTCTTATGTTAGTTTGGAAAGCAGTCGATGGGGAGTCAGCCTGGGTGCCAGAGTGAAGCAGATATGCCTCTTCACTGTATGCAAGCAACATATTAATCATGCAAACAGAAAGCCTTTCAAGGAAAGAAAAAAGATACTATGTCTCTTTGGGATAAGAAAAGTATACATGTAAATATCATGCTTTTAGAAAAAGAAGGAAGTCTAAGGGATGGCTAATATTTCACAGCTACTGTGTTACTGTTTTCTGTACACAGTGAAGGGTGAAGTACCTTGCACTTAAGGTATTTCTTATTTCTTTTACATACCACATATTTTACATACGGCAGAGTCACAAGACTCTAAGTATTGACAATTGCAGAAACAAAATCCACTTTCCAAATATACAACACTCTTAAGAAACCTCCCACATTTTATAATATGCTAATTATTATTCAATACTTTAGTGTTCTTATTACATAATAGATGTAATATAGTATCATTGTTATTTCTCATTATCTTTACTGTGTGATAATTAGCAGTGATATGCTTACTGGTTACACTCTTTTTTATCGCAAATAGACCCATAAAAATCAGCTGGAGGTTCATTCCCTCTACACCTCTGAAAAAACATTCACCTCTCTGAGTATCAGAGAGCAAGTGGCTGCAGGTCCCATCCATTCCATCTGGAGAGGGGAGACAGGCTGCAGTGTTCAGGAGGTGTCAAACACAACTAACATCCTGTACCAACAGGCCTGGGATTTACTCTTTCCATAGAATTTTAGTAAATAGGAAGTGTCTTTATGACATGGAAATAGAAACCAAGCCACAGTCAGGTGCTGACCTGTATTCAAAGCTGGTTTATTACCCTGCAAAACATCTGGGAGAGGCAATCACCTGCAACACTTGAGATAATCCCATATGGTTCTCCCTTCTCTAGCTAGCACGAGGCAAGCCCTTTTTGAGTTCTCCCTTCACTAAATCCTCTATTAGCTACATCCAGCTCTCCACAGCCAGGTCTAGCAGCCAAACCCTATTTAGCCCTGTTTAAGCCAAAACTTCTCTGCAATGTCACAGCCTTCCTGGAAATTGCCAAGAGAGGACACAGGACCTCCACCACAGGTTATGTGATAAACTACTTTTATCACAGGTTTTTCCATTTGAGATTCTAGGATACACAACAACATCTGATTCATTTAACATCAATAATTGACAAGACTCCTTCCAGTTTAACAATTTGTTTGCTATTGCCTTTATAAATAGGGACAGAACTTTAACAGAGTATAAATATGCAGTTGTGCTTCAAATATTTTTGGAACTTGCTATAAAAGTAAAAAAAAAAAAAAAAAAAAAAAAAAAAAAAAAGTCCCCTTTAACAATAAAATATAGTTATTTTGTTACTGTAAGTTTATATGCTTATCACATCTCCAATGATTTACAAGTTCTTTTCTTTTTTCACTTTTCCTAACAAGCACAAGGATATTTTTCACTGATGAACACTTGAGCTGGAAGCTGAAAGTCAGGTTAGATGTTTACTCACATTAATTAGTAATTAGGATTTTGCCGGTCAAGTTCTGCCCCAGTGTCAGCTATCATGTTACCTTTTACTGCAGCCATGTTAAATACAACCCCCATCCATGCCCTGTACTGATAATCAGAAATGTAACTACTTCCATCCACAGGAGCTGATGGTTACCAGATAGGAAGAGGATACATTGGGAACATAACTGAGCTCAGCTCTTCATCTGAATGTCTTCTAGTGAAAACAGACAAGAAATCCACTGACTACCCTCAAAGCTCATACTGCCTTACTTTAAGCAGGAAAAAAAGGCCCACAACCATGACTTCCGTGAGTTTTGTGAACAGCAGACATGAAACATAAAGGCAGTTCTATTTTTATTTTTTTTTTAAGAACTCCTCAATTTCACTTGGAGTTAAATGTACTGAGGAAAAAAATATTATAACTCAACAGGCAGCAATCACAGAGCAATGAGTTCTCCAGCTGGCGCTCACGTTCCTGATGAAATAGTGATTTGGGAGGAAAGAAAAGCTGATACTCAGCATCATATCCAGGGGATAGAAGGAATCCTACCTCCTCTGCCTCAGACACTGATGCTGTATCTCTTTTGGATCCTGCTGCTGACATGTGCTCCTGGGCCATCTTCTCTCATTATCAGACAGTGCAGACAGTCTGTGCCAGCCTTTTCTAGTATTCCTCATCTCCTATAAACACCACATGGTTCCGCACATTTAATCTGCTTTATATCTTCAAAAGGAAGATATTATTTGGGGAATTTAAGGGAGTGTACTTAATGCAAAGGAGGTTTATGAGCATTCTTACTTGTAAGGTGTTTTGAGGAAGAGTTATGTAAGAAAGACCCATTAAACTGAGTAAGATGATTCTCAACATACTTTGAATAGAGCAAGATGACTACTTTTTATCTCAGTTGTACCCCTCAGATCCCTAATCCCCACTGGAACAGAGGGAATATGCCCAGGAAAAAGCCTCTATTACTATTCCTACTTGTGACTACAACACGATTGGAAATTCTGTTGCAAAGACAGCTGGTAGCTGAGACAACATGGTTCTGACAAAGAGCAGTCTCATTTCAAGCCTATAATCTCTTTCTGCTACTGATGTAAATACATTTTTCATATAAATGAGTGAGCCCAGTCCCTAAAGATTACAGGAGGCAGGAAGAGAGCTTCCCACTTTCTTGACAATATTTTGAGTCTATGCATCTCTTTATATTTCTCTGTGCAACAAAAAAAGGCTGACAAAAGGATTGGAGATACCTGTAAAGTCAAGCACAATTGCTTTTGCAGAACTAGGGGCAAAATATGAAGTTATAAGAATAGTGAAAAGGCATCATTATTTGAAGTCAAGTCTCCATTTAACCCATTTAATCTCATTGTCACCCATATAACATGCTTCATTTTCTCTTTGGAAGGAGAGGCATTGGTCCTACTGCATACAGTCATTCTTTTTGAATTGTTTCAGGGCCCCAGGGAGACACCTGAAACATAAGGAGGAATTCAAATTTCCTGTTCAAAGAAAGAAAAGCACAAAAGATGCCCTCACCTTGTGAGAAGCTTTACTTAAAGCAGAACAGAAACCCAAAATGCCCAAGGAAGGGCTACCAAGTAACAGGAGGGATAAGCAAAGGTAGAAGAGAGGCCTTTCATAGCAAGGGATGTTATGATGCCTTTTATCTCCAGTACTGGAGATACTGGACCCAGCATTTAAATATATCAGCTGTTACTGTACACTGACAGTGGAAATCACTTATTAGGCTGAGCACCAGCATAAACAAGTTTAAGAGACCATTGACAGTGATACCTTTGCCAGTTTCTTCTTCACCTTCATCAGAACGTGCTCAGGAATCAGTGGAGCAAACCCTTTCAATGAGTAAGACCAATGCACTTTACATCCCAGGGACTTTGTTTTTAGTGGATAGGAACACATCTGCTGCAGCCCATCAACATCCTGCAACACAACAACCTCCAGCCTCAAGTCTGATGAGTCTGTATGTGTGGTGGAAAGGCAGCTACATAAGTCTATGCCAAAGCATTTGGGGAATATGTACATCTATTAAATTATGACATTTTTATTGAGGTTTTCAGTTCACTTACTAGAGCTCAATTCAGTTAGTATGGCCATTGCATACCTAGTACCACTTCATTTTGACCAGCAAGTCAGCCAGATCTGCAGATTTTTAGGGAACAGAGCTACAGATCATTAGCTCTGTAGTTAATCTGGGCCAAAAACCACCCATTGTTAAGGGAGAGATGTCCAGGAGCAGGCTTGAGCAGATTCATCACCACTTGGTATATTTAGTTATGACTTTCTGTGTGATCTACCAGTCTGGAAGCCAATGAATAATGTTATATTTATGACTTAGACTTGATTTAAGACCTATTTAGGTAATTTCCCAGCAATTCAAGACACATTCAGTCAGCTTTACCTCATCAATTTTTCTTGAAGCAGGGAACACAAGATTTTGAAGCTGCTGGCTGAAGACCCAGACAGCTCTGTACTGACAGCAGAAAGAGTGTAGGCTGCAACTGCTGCTCGTTCTGGAGTTACTGCATTATGAGTAGACTTTGATGGTCAAACTTCTGCCATCTGTATTTCTGCTTATTGGACTCTGCTCATCTTGCTATATACCAAAGCTGGGAAAAGTCTAATTCTGTTCAGTCCACCAGCTATTGTTAAGAAAAAAATAACAATGCAAGCAAACAGCCCCACATTGGCTAAGACTCTTATTTCAGCACATATAAAAATGTTTTGTGACCTTTTCAAGGCCCTGTTTCTATCAAATTTAATATATTACTAATTCTAAATATGAGAAAATTGCACCTTCCAGTAAGACAACCAAGACTGATGAAATGCATTACAGCATAACTCCTGACTCCCAACATAACAAGTAGCACAATATTTCCAGTATGTCACAAGAATATTGGTTACACAGGCTCATCTTTTCATTCTGCTAGGTCTCAGACAAGACTGCTTGTTGCCCTAGAATGAGCACAAGGATGAGAGTGCAAAGGTTCAGGACAAATTACAGAACATCTAAGATACAGCATCATCAATATTGAGATACATCTCAATTCACAAGCATTGTTACATAAACTTGTTCAAAATTATGGCACAAAGTTGTAGAGTCACAAGAGTTTAGGTTTGAGGGGACCTTTAGCACTTAACTGTTCTAAAGTCTTGCTGAAAGCAAAGTCAGCCTTGAAGATAGGATTGATTCTAAAGTCAGATGAGAGAGCCTTGTCCAGTCAACTCGTGTGTCTCCAAGGAAAGACATAGCAATCAGGTCAAGAAAATTCATTACTTCCCTCAATTCAGCACCATGAGATGGCACCAAAGTATTGGGCTCAGCACTTTGGGGTCCTCAGTGTGAGAAAGACACTGACAAATTGGAGCCAGAAGAATTGGTTTCTCCATACAGAAGCAACATTACCAAATAAAACCAGCACCAATTTTTAGCCAATCTAGTAGAGTCACCTTTCTTTGTCACTGGAAAATATGGCTCCTTAAGATTCTAAGGAATTATTGCATAGTTTAATATAAATTATTGCATAGTTTAATATTAATTATTAAATTATTATATTATTAATATAAATTATTATTATTAATAAATTAATATAATTTGTATTGAATTTATATTTAATGTAAATTTAATAATTTATATTTTAAATAAAAATATTTTATTTGCCATTTCTGACAGACAGTTTCTGGTGGTCTCATTTCAATTTTCTTTTTCTCTAGTAAGTTTATATTCCAAACAGAGATACCGCACTTTAACCTGATACTTCCAAACAGGCATACCTCTTGTCTTTCATATTTACTTTTACTCCCAATTTCTGACCAAATTTGTGTATTTAGAGGTTCCTAGATTCAGCTTTCAAGCACATGAATTTCTTTGAAAAAGCCTTCAGCAAGGAGACATAAAATTTGCTTTAGTGTCACTGTCCCCTTTCAAATATCAGACAACTCTTACCATTAATAACTTGCCCATATCTCAGGAGGATTTTCATAGACATTACAGAAAACAAACCAGCCTCAAGCAATGTCCTTGTGAAACATACTGCATACCAGATTTTTTATTAATTTCTGTACAGCTTCAAACATTTGCTTCATGGTATATGTAATATACGTGCAAAAGTACTGCTTCTTACTCAACACACTAACACTCGCTCACAAAATGCAACAGCTGCATAAATAAACATCAGTTATTATGGTTTACCAGAGAGTCAACACAAAATACGTTTTCATTTGGAATATTTTGTATCACCTACTGTGTGTAGAAAACCGATATTGCATCACTAAAATCATCTACCAATGGACAGTGACAGAGCCGCCGCAGCACCCCCCTGTGGGTCAGGATGGCCGAGCGGTCTAAGGCGCTGCGTTCAGGTCGCAGTCTCCCCTGGAGGCGTGGGTTCGAATCCCACTTCTGACAGCGTTGTTTTGGGGCTATGGCTCAGGATTTTGTGTTTGTCGGCCTTGTTAAAAAAGAAGCTGAGGGAAAACTTCATCATACTCCCCAGCTTCCTGAAGAGAGAAAGGAAAGTGCTGCTCTCATCGTCCTGATATCGACTGAGAGGAGAGGTGGGAATGGTTCAAACCTGTGTCAGGAGTGGTTCAAACTGGACTGCTTCTTTACTGGGAAGGTGATAAAAAACTGGAAGCCTGTTAGTGTTTTAGAGGCTTTTGGGCAACCCACTTAAAAACTTCTTTTACCATGTGGTCAGCCCTGAACTGGTCAGGCAGTTGATGATCACTGCAGATCCCTGACAACTGAACTTTCTATTCTATTCTATTCTATTCTATTCTATTCTATTCTATTCTATT